>CAMGYJ010000007.1:35427586-36627586 GCA_946122785.1 Linum tenue | reverse complement strand
GTGTAGGTCTGGGCGAGATGCACCCAAATATCTCACGCCGAACGTAGCAAACGAAGACCCAGACTTATAACTGGATCAATAGTACCCAACAGCAGTGACTTTACCCGAGCATCAGTCTGAACCCACCGAGCGAGTTCTTCAGCCGATGATGGCGGGACTTGTGGCCGCTCAGACGTGCCATCCAGGAACGGAAGAAGGCCTTTGCCCTCGATGAAGATCCGGAACTGGAACTCCCATAACGCATAGTTCTTGGAGTTCAACCGAACAGAAACCCTGACAGATTCCAAAGACGATAGCTCTGATACCATGTTAGCTAGTATCAAAACACTCACAATACGAAACAAAGAAGGAAACGTGACACACTGTTTACGTGGTTTCCCCGATATCGGGACTAGTCCACGGGAGAGCTAGAACTCTCCGAGCTGATATTCTTATTAGGTTTTTCGTGTCCTTGATGCTTCTCATATTTACATATATATAGTGCCCTCTAACCCTAGCTCACGCATGCACCTGCTAGGGCTAGTCTTCAACCTACACACTTCTACGTACATGGGATAATAACAATGGGCCAATCAAAAGATACCAGCCCGCCAGTACAGCCCAAAACTACTACTCAGTCAAAAGAAGTACATTGGGGATTTGTTATCTTCGGCTCAGTTTGGGGACTGTATACCGGTTACTACTCCTATGGAAGTTAATTTGCATCTCAGTCGAGACTCGGGTGTTCCCCTGGTCAATCCTTCCCAGTATCGTCATTTAGTTGGCAGTTTGATTTATCTTACTCATACCCGGCCTGACATTTCCTTTGTTGTCCATGTAGTCAGTCAGTTCATGTCCGATCCCAGGGTGGATCATCTTTCCGCTGTTCACAGGATACTCAGGTATTTGCAGGGTACTCGAGACGTTGGACTATTTCTCCCTGCTACAGGAGATTTGCGATTACAGGCTTATTCGGACTCCGATTACGCTGGCTGCGTTGACACTCGGCGCTCGACCACAGGGTGGTGTGTGCAATTTGGTAGAGCTTTTGTTAATTGGCGTTGTCGGAAGCAGGATAAGGTGTCCAAGTCATCGACGGAGGCCGAGTACCGTGCTATGTCAGATGTTGCCTCTGAGCTGGTTTGGATGCAACGACTTCTATGGGACCTTGGTGTCTCTTGTCCGTCCCCGATCACCCTTCATGTTGACAACACCAGTGCGATTCAGATTGCTGTTAACCCAGTGCTTCATGATCGCACTAAACATATTGAAATTCACGTCCACTATGTTCGTGATCTTGTGCATGATGGGTTTCTTGTGGTTCGTCATGTTGCTTCCGCTGATCAGCTAGCTGACTTGTTCACCAAGCCATTTCATCGTTCTCGTCATATGTTATTATCGGACAAATTGATGCTTAGGGACCAACATCAATTTGGGGGAGGCTGTTAGCGGGATAGTAGTTTTGGGCTGTACTGGCGGGCTTGTATCTTTTGATTGGCCCATTGTTATTATCCCATGTACGTTGAAGTGTGTAGGTTGAAGACTAGCCCTAGCAGGTGCATGCGTGAGCTAGGGTTAGAGGGCACTATATATATGTAAATATGAGAAGCATCAAGGACACGAAAAACCTAATAAGAATATCAGCTCGGAGAGTTCTAGCTCTCCCGTGGACTAGTCCCGATATCGGGGAAACCACGTAAACAGTGTGTCACGTTTCCTTCTTTGTTTCGTATTGTGAGTGTTTTGATACTAGCTAACACAATGGTGGTGGCCCGTCGAGCTCGTGGGTGGCGGGGCGGGCAGGGGGATGGCCTTTCCGGTCGGTGATGGTGGTTGTAATTTCCGGCGCGGCAGTCTCCGATGAGCCGTTTGGAAAGCGGATATTACGCCACTAAGGGTGCCATCAGTCTTGCACGGTCAGTAATTAATATGATTGACGAAATTATGGTAATATTTTGTTCCGTTGAATAATTATGGTAATATTAATTTCTTGTTTCCTTTGTCTTTATTTGCAATTAATATTAGCTTTTAGTGTTGTTTATGATACTTTCCCGGTTAATTATCTTCTTTCAGTTATGTATTTTTCCCTTCTTTAATTGCAATTATTTTTCCATTTTGTATAGAACTTTTGATGATGTAATATGTTTGAGTAAATCTCAATCAATGCTTTAGTTTGAATTATCTTAATAGTCCTTACTATTCGCTGTGAAGGATAATCATTATAATAATTATCTTTGGTTTTCCGGGAGTGAGCCAATAATCAAACCGTGGTGGAGATTATTAATTTCGGCTAGTAATTTATAATTTTTATAATATTGTCTGCTTTTCCAGTTGTGCTTCACCATTCGTATGCCCTTGGTGCTAATTATTGATTAATCTCTTCCATACCTGCCAAATTTGCGTGAATTTAAGTTTACTCTTAAGAGTGAGGTAAGTAAAGGATTTGGGGTCTGGAGTAGTTGTTAATATGACTACTTTACTTAGTTTTGTTAATTAAAGTTGACCTTATTTTTTTCTGTACTGCGCTTATAAGAGGTGAAAAATACCGTTGGTGGTATATTTTCGACAATGTCGACTTTGCCTTAAAGGCAATATTTAATCTCTTGTGATAGAGATTTTTAGCACCATAGTCGTGCATTTCTGGTTGATCATTGCAGGTGCGCGTATGGTATGAAAGTGATTGAAGGAAGTGACATAAGTTTCATTGACCTATCAAGTGATAGTTCAATTTTATTCGCCTTTACAAATTTCTGAGAGTAATTAAGAATGCTCTGTGGAAGATTGCTAATGTCGCTTTCTTTTCTTTGTTGTGGCTTTTTATGGAAACTCTATGGGCATCCGGTATACTCTGTCGAAGGAAACTACACTCGCTGGCGGGACTATCTTGGTGTTGTTGGATTTTTGTTTCTATTTTTTCCGTCAGTGTCGTGTCTTTGCTCCTCGGAGCTTTTTCAAAGCTGCCCAAGTAGTGGCTTTACATGCTCTTTCATCGTAGTCTGGTTGCTTACAGATTATCGTACTTTATCTGAGTCAGTCTTGTAATCGTGTCGAGTCTTTATCCCATGCCCTCTGGGCTTACCTTGGAAAAAAAATGTATGTTTATAATGTACAAGATCGATAATTAGCCTCTATAGATAGAAAGGGAGAGAGTAGTTTGGTTTGACACTCTTTATATTATAACTAGATGGGAAAGACCCGCACCATGCTGCAACGCATGTACTAAACACATTTAAAAACCTCATCAACCATGCATTTTTTTATGGAAAGGCCCGATTGTCTTTGAAAATGGTTGTCACGCTAGTGGAATGTCGGCCGGTTGAATCTGGTTCAATCGGTACAGGTCATGAAATGAGTTTGAACATCATCGGTATGATTGGTATGATTAGTTTACGAATTCTAAAAAAATGACGTTGTTGTAATGAATTCAATTAATAAAAAATAATTTATTATTTATTTTATGCATTTAAAATTTAAAATTTAATATTGTTTATTGAATCCAAGTATAAAAGTTTAGATATTGCTTTAAATGTTGTATTTAAATATGATTATTTATTATTTTATTTAGAATGCAATATTGTATTTTATTTAAATATGAATATAAATTATAGTTAAATTGTTTTATATATGATTAAATTCATTTGATATGAATGATTTTTCAAATTTCTATATATTTTACTAAATCAACTTGAACTCGCACAAATCAGTTCTCAACCAATCAAACCATTTCACTTACTAAACCGGCACAACCTTGTTTGACAATCTTTATTATGAATCTTTCTCATAGACACGCGACCTGTTTCCCCTCACCTTTTCCCCTTTTCCAATCTTCAATTTGGTGGCCATTTCAGGAGTGATTTACTGATTTTGTAGAGAATGGGATTACATATTAAGCTAAAAGAATGACCAAGGGTTGAACCCAACCAAAGCCCAAACCCTAAGCCCACGGGCTGAAGCCCAACCGAACATATTTGAGATGGAGATTTTATGAGTTGGACGAGTGATTTTGAGGATGAAGAAAGGTGACAGAGATGCCCTATAGATATATGGGTTGAGATGGAGTAAGCAAGGTAAGTGAATCACTCACGTTTTGAAGGTCCAGCAAGTGATTGCTGATTATCCGAGACAGAGAGAGATGATAAGAGTTCTAAGGAAAGAATCGAGAGGAAATAAGGAAACTAAGAAGACACAGAATCCTAAAGGATTTCCGCTATTTCTTCGAGAGTGAACATCCCAAGTTCTCAACGAATGGGTAGAAATTTATCAATAGGCAGAGGTTTGGTAAAGATGTCAGCCCATTGTGAATCTGTCCCTACAAATTCTAAGTGGATTTTGCCTTCTTGAACCAAATCACGTATGAAATGATAACGAAACTCTATATGTTTAGTACGAGAGTGTTGAATTGGGTTTTTGGTCATGTTAATAGCACTTGTGTTGTCACACAGGATGGGAAGAGAACCTAGTTGAAGACCATAGTCTTCAAGCTGGTATTTCATCCAAAGTACTTGAGTACAACAAAAACCAGCAGTAATATACTCAGCCTCAGCCGTGGATAAAGCCATTGAGCTTTGCTTTTTACTGAACCAGGAAACAAGTGAAGAACCTAGGAAATGAAAGGCACCAGAAATGCTTTTCCTTTCAACTACACACCCTACGTAATCTGAATCGCTATAGCTGATAAAGTCTAAGCTTGAAGAGCTAGAGTAACAAAGCCCGTGAGTAGGAGTACCAACTAGATAAAGAAAAATACGTTTAATAGCTGAAAGATGACTCTCCCTTGGGTTGCTCTGAAAGCGAGCACACACACTATACATAATGTCAGGGCGGCTTGCAATAAGGTACAAAAGTGATCCAATCATACCACGGAATTTTTTACAATCTACTGTTTTCCCAGATTCATCTGGTCAATTTAACAGTGGAGCCCATGGGTGTAGAAGCAGCCTTTAAGTTGCCAAGATCAAAACGTTTTAACATGTTTTGTAAATATTTCTTTTGACTTATGAAAATCCCTGACTAGTTTATTTTACTTGTAATCCAAGAAAATAAGTTAATTCCCCCATAAGGCTCATTTCAAAAGCATTTTTCATTTCATTCTCAAATTCTGAGCATAATTTTTGACTGGTGGAGCAAAAGATTATGTCATCAACGTAGACTTGAACTAGCAAGGTGTGTTCATTTTCATTTTTAATGAACAGAGTTTTGTCAACCTGTCCACGATGAAAGCCCTTTTCAATCAAAAAGTTACTAAGATTCTCATACCAGGCTCTAGGAGCCTACTTAAGCCCATACAAAGCTTTATTAAGCTTATACACATAATCAGGATGTTCAGAGTCCTCAACCCTAGGGGGTTGAGAGACATACACTTCTTCTTTTATTTCTCCATTTAAAAAAGCACTTTTGACGTCCATTTGGTATAGTTTAAAACCTCGAGAAGCTGCAAATGCACACAACAATCGTATGAATTCTAGTCTAGCTACAGGGGCAAAGGTTTCATCAAACTCAATCCCTTCCTCCTGACAGTAGCCTTGAGCTACTAACATAGCTTTGTTTCTAGTAATCGTGCTGATTTCATTAGTTTTATTTCGAAAAATCCACTTAGTTCCAATGATTATTCTGTCCTTAGGTCTAGGAACTAAGTCCCACACATGAGTTTTGGCAAACTGATTCATTTCGTCATGCATAGGTGCTGACCAGTATTCATCTTTTATAGCATCATCAATATTTTTAGGTTCAAACTGAGCCATAAATGCAGTATGCTCTGCATAAGATTTGGATCGAGTGGTCATACCTCGACTTATGTCTCCAATGATGAGAGATGGAGGGTTTCGACGCACGATGTGAGGTGGAGCCTGAGGATTGTGATCGTTTTCTTTGTCTTCCACACTGTTGTCCTCCTCCGAAGGCACGGTTTCTATTTCCCGAACCTCTTGAGTGTCGTGACTTGCATGAGCTGTTCCCAACCCTAGATCATCATCCTCCTTGATGCTATCTGCACACTTACTGCAAGTCTCATCAAATATCACATGAATGGACTCCACAACCTTGAGGGTCCGTTTATTGAAAATACGATATGCCCTACTGTTTACAGCATACCCGAGAAATATTGATTCATCTGATTTTGTTTGAATCAAACTTTCCCAAGTGATCTTTGGTATTTAGGACAAAACATTTGCATCCAAAGGGATGAAAATAACCCATATTAGGTTTCCTATCTTTCCAGAGTTCATAAGGAGTTTTATTGATTTTAGGTCTAATAAGTGCTCGATTTGTAACATAACATGTCGTGTTAATTGCCTCTCCCCAGAATTGTTTAGGAATGCCATAATCATTTAGCATTGTCCGAGCTATGTCGATTAGAGTCCTGTTCTTCCTTTCTACCACACCATTATGTTGTGGAGTTCTAGGTGCTGAAAAAGTTGTGAGTTATTCCCTTTTTATTGCAGAAACTTTCAAATTTTTCAGATATGAATTCACCTCCATGGTCACTCCTTAAGCCACCTATTCTGGATTGTTTTTCATTTTCGAATCGTTTGACAAATTCTTTGGAGTTTTGATAAGCTTCATCCTTTGTGGTAAGAAACAATACCCAGGTGAACCTTGAGTAGTCGTCTACTATAACAAAAGCATAGTACTTGCCTCCTAGACTCATGACATTGCTAGGTCAAAACAGGTCTAAATGTAGCAGCTCTAGAGGTCTAGTGGTAGAAATAACCGTTTTAGTTTTGAAGGAAGTTCTGGTATGTTTTCCTTTAGCACAAGCATCACAAAAGAATTCCTTCTTACTTAGAAGTTTTGGAACCCCCCTAACAGTACCTAGGTTTACTAATCTTGATAGAATCCCAATGCTTACATGTCCCAATATTCTATGCCATTGAAATTGATCATCTTTGTCAACTGAGACTAGACACGTTTCATTGAAGGCAGATTTGTCTTCAAGATCTATTGAAAAGAGTTTTCCCTTCCGTTTACCTGTTAGAATGAGCTATTGGCTTACTATGTTTTGAACAAAGCATTTATTTTGTTACAAAACAACTCTATTTTCGCTTCCACAGAGCTGTAATATTGACAAAAGATTATGATTTAGATCTTTAACTAGCAGCATATTACTAATGGAAGGGACAGATCCTAATGTACCTTTTCCTAAGATTTCTGTGCTGAAGTTATCACCAAAAAAGACTTTTCCTTTGTTTTCCAAAGTTAGTTTTGAAAAGAGGTTTTTATTACCCGTCATGTGATGTGAGCATCCACTATCAAGTATCCAAACGCTGCCTTCCATGCTCACTTGGAGACAGATCTGCAAGAGTAGACATAATTATTTAGTTTAAGGTATCCAGACTAGCTTAGATACCCTCCTGGACTGAACTAAGTTTGTATATATATCTAGTTTATGTTCTGAATTTTCGTGCCTAACCTGTTTTGTTCTATTTTCCTTAGTTATCCGCTTTCTATAGTTAGCTATGTAATGACCAGTTCTGTGACAGTAAAACCATTCATGATTTTTATGAGTTTCTGATCTTCTCACAGATACAGACCTTACTTTAGATCTCATTTTTATCTGTGCTAACTCTGCTTTGGTGTTTTTGATTTGTTCTTTTAACCTGCAGTTATCTTCATCAGCTCTTGAACCTTGTTTTCTGCATTTAATTTTTCTTTCATCATTATTTCAAACTCATTTTGTAGTTTTTCATGGCTGATTTTGATTGAGAGGTATTTATTTTTCACATTCACGCATTCATTCTGAATATCCCTAATAGTTTCATCTAGTAATTCATCATTATCACTATCAGAGTCAAGAGTAATAGGCAGTTACCTGAGTTTTCTACCTCGCAGTCATCAATAGCCATGTAAGCACTGTACTTGTGATTGGGTTCATCCTCCTCTTCATCTTCTTCGCTGCAGCTCCAGGTGGCAGCAAATGCTTTTTCTTTCTTCATTAATGGGCACTCAACTTTGATGTGCCCTGTTTTCCCACATCTGAAGCATCCAGCTTGAGTCTGAATCTTTTCATTGCTTGCTCCTTCCCTTCGACTTCTAAATCCTTGTCGTCCCCCTTTGTTGCTTTCTTTGTCGATGTCACCATCTCTTGGTTTGTTGGAGAATCCTGCTCGCTTTCTTTCTCTTCTGATTTTGAGCAGCTTTGCCACATGCTTACCGAGAAGTGCTAGCTCATCATCTTCCATTTCATCCAAGCAATCCAGATCATCTTCTTGAGTGGTGGCTTTGAACGCTATCCCCTTCTTTTCCCTTCTTGGCTCCTCTAGGTCTTCTCTTTTCAGTTTATCTTCATGTGTGATAAGGGACCCGATCAGTTCATCCAGACTGAGCTTGGTGAGGTCTTTAGATTCCTCAATTGCTGTGACCTTGGGAGTCCATTTCTTGGGTAATACCCAGAGTACCTTTCGAACCAGATTAGCACTGGCGTATTCCACTTCCAAGTTCCTCAAATTGTTGACTATGGTGGTGGATCGGTCATTCATCTCCTTAATCGATTCTTCTGGCTTCATAATGAATGATTCGAATTCTTGCTTGAGGCTGTGTATCCTTGAGACCTTGACATGAGAAGTGCCTTCATGCTCAATCTACAGTTTATCCCAGTTTTCTTTCGCAGATTTGCAACCAGTCACTCTGTGGTATTCTTTTGGTCCCAATGCACAGTACATTAGGTTTGTTGCCTTCGAGTTGAGTTGAAAGTTCCTCTTGTACACTTCTGTCCAATTTCAGCGAGCTTCCTTCACTTCCAGAGGGCCATCCAGGACGATATTCCATAGATATGGATCAATTGATCCTATAAAGAGCTCCATTCGATTTCTCCATTAGCCATAGTGCACACCTTCGAACCTTGGAGGACGAGTCTGTGAGAATTCATCTTCCATAAAGATTCTGGTTGCCGATCCCGAGCTCATCTTCTCTGAAGACGGTTGTGCATTTAACATCGGAACCAAGCTCTGAATCCACGTGTTGATTGAGTCGAGCACGAGACTCAGGCGCCGGTTTCACTTCGTTTTGATGATCGGACGTCAATCCTGCAAAACCCTAATCGGCGGATTGACCAAGTAAGTGAAGAATCGAGATTTTCCTTTTGTTTTCTTTTTCTCTGCTTAATGCAAATGAATAATTAAAGAAAATGAAAAGCGGTGATAACTGGTTTTAGCAAACAAAACAATGGGCTTGAGCGCAACTACTTATCACCGATAGAGTTTGGGCTTGGCCCTGCTTACTCCAGCTTAGCCTGCTGGCTGCTTCTTCTTCCTTGATCCACCAATGTCAGTTCCCTGTGTGAAAGAATCCCTATACCTGATCAACACAAGACAGAAACAGAGCACCAAACTCTGCTCAAAACAAAGAACACACACTGCACGAATGTTTTTACGTGGTATCCGATATTGGGAGAAGAAGGATCCCAATGTCTACTAATCCACGATAGGTATCTCTCCTCTTGAGGATCCCTACGTAACTACTAGAACGATTTTCTTGTTCTTGATTACACCACTAGAGTTTAAACTGACCAGCTCCCTGCCTATCAATCTAACTCCTCTACTGAAGTATATCCACCCTGTCACCCAACTCGAACCAAGGTCTTTATCAACTTTGTTGTGAGCAGTGATCCACGAAGTTGCCGTCGCAAAAGTCTTGCGAGCAACAGTTCTAGAGGAAGTCTGAAATTCTTGGAAAATCCTCCTGCTGCGTTCAAGCCAGAGTTGCCAGCAGATAGCATGAAGAGCAATGAGCTTAAACCAACCTTCAACATTATCATGTGCATCAGAGAGCCATCTGTTGATAATATACACAATATCACCAACAGGAACATTAGTAGAACACCCTCTCTGGATAAACCTCCAGACCTCCCTAGCAAAAGTGCATTCGGTGGAAAGGTGATTAGCTGTTTCTTCAGAACTGCAACACAACACACAACAGTTCGCAAGTGCCAATCCCCTCTTCTTCAGTCATGAGATCACTGCTACGTCTAACCCCCTAGTAGTCATCATGACTTCTTATCATATTGAAATCACACCCCAAACATATAAGCGAGTTAATTCGTTGGCAGAGAGAGTGAAGTTCAATAAGAAATTCCAGCTTATGAAACGTCCCGACTCTTTTTCAAAACCAAACCATAACTCGAACCGAAAACCGGTTACTCCGGAGCAACCCAAACCACTTTTAAAATAACAAACTGACTTTATTTAATAATTTTAAATCAAAAAGCCCCAACACTTGGACAAAATCTCAATCTCAAATACTTAAAACAACTTAACACAGAATCTTGAACTTTGAATCTCCAGCACATATACTCATAACCATAAACATAAAACAACTATCAAACTTTAACTATACTCTTCAACCAGCTCCTTGACGTCTCATCATCGGTACTGGCACGACCGCTTGCCTCATCTTACTTCTTCTCGAGATCCACCTCTGCTAACCCTCCCTCAACCTGGTGAGTGAGAAGGGGTCAGTCTCGTCGTTACTTCCTAAGGTCTTGCCCTAAGAAACCTCCTTACTAAAACACATTATTAGCGCTTCCTTTCCTTGGATGAAAGCCGTTCTCACTTTCATCCTTAATAACTCATTCAACTTTAACTCATAGAGGTTCTCAACCTTTATCCTTAAATCATAAAAGTTCTCTACTACTACCTTAACTCATATACTTATTACTAGGGAATCACCGCATTACGTATCGCCGTCCGGTGTCCCTATCCTCAAGGCAATGGTACTGCGTTACGTATCGCCGTCCAGTAGTGACCCGACCATCTACCGCGTCCAGTAGTGGCCCAACCGCCCGGGGGTTCAGTTACCATCATCCATACATCACAAACACATACATACATAGCACAACGCGCGCCTCCACCTTAAGTAGGCGGTGGGATGCCTCACACACAAAACCGCGCTTACTTGAAAATTAAACAACATAACTGAATTAAAAAGGCATAAACTAAAAGACCTCGACAGAGATTTTACCCCCTTTACACTCACCTTATTATTCGAATCGATTGGCTCGAATTCACTGAAGTCGTTCTCTTCAATCTCCATTCCTTCTCTAGTAATGTGATCTCGTACTCCTCCTTCCCTAAGAAAAAACATTCATGTACCCACTAAAATGATCACAAAGTCACCCATATAACATCCTATATTCTTATACCGTGTCTATTTGATCTAAAACTTCAGAGTAAATGGTCCAGTTTGCGAATCCCCACATTGAAATGGCTCTGCTTTAGTCCCTAAGCCTCGTTAGCTTAATACCAGTACCCGTAGCTACTTAGGTGTGCACCATGAAAGATAAGTGATCTAGTCTAATTCCAATACCCACTGTCAAACCCATATAATCCTGGTATTAATTTAAAGAGGATCTTCCATGCTAAGCATACTCCATTCACGTGTCTCAAACTCCATGCATAAGGATCCAAATTAGTATTTTAGCTCAATGATGTGCCAAAACACTACCATTAGGCAAGACATGCACGTTTTCCCCCGGATCCTAGGATAGAGCCACTTTTGACAAAGCATGCCATCGTTAGTTTCCCCAAATCATTTACCCTGAACTCAGGTAAATCGTACTTGTCTTCCAATTAACTATATATGACCATGTATATATAATCACCATGATCGAATATAACAGGAAAGACCCTTACCTCCCTTTTCTCCTTCACGTCGCCTGAGTTCCAGCAACATAAAGACATCCACCGTCTTTGCACGTAAACTTTAAGAACCATTTTTACATATATCACTCCAGTTCCCTCGGTACTTCTGTTTGTCAATCGCCATCATCATCAGCGGTAGCTATCATTGTCGATCTTAGCTTCCCAGTTGCGATCGACCTGTACTCCATTTAGACTGCCACCGGTCAATCTAGATTCCTTGATTGTCTAGAATTTACATGTGTTCTGTCATCGAGAATGAATGGCTTTACCTTAAGGAAGAAACGATGTTTTCTTCTTCTTGATTTCTTTCCCTTGTAGTTACCACCGCTGTGTTATTATTTATTAGTACTAGTCGAAACCCTTGCGCAAAATATCAAGAGGGTTTTTGATTAAGTACGAAACAAATCTCAAATTACGGGAAACTACTACTAGTAGTCAATTGTTTTATCGAATCTTCACCGGGATCTATTCATATTAATTATATATCTAAAGAAAAACAAATGGTAGATATTTGACCAAAGCAATGGCTTTTAATCGATATTGGTATCTATCTTGTAAAATTGTGTTACGCAACATCAATTTGAGAGATGATATTAACATATAGATACCCAAATATAATTGTAGCTTGCATTTATTACAACAAACCTATAAACATCGTTGTAAATTGTACTTGTTGAATACGGAATAATAAGGAACCTAAAATCTTAAAAAGATTTGTTTCGTGGACTAGTGTCATCTACACGTGAAAAAACTTTGATAATATTTTGATTTTGCTTTAGTTTTGACAAACTCACAGGCATCCTTTTGAGATTAATAATTAATTTCCCCCCCACAAACGGATGGCTAAAGCAAAACAAAAGCAAAGCTGAAATGATCGCTAAGGACAAAAAGGATAATCGCTTTTAATTTATAAGATGCACGCTATAGCTATCTGAACATGCTAGCTAGTATATGATTATCATCGCCGTAAAACAATTTCATACCAAAAAAGAAAAACAACAAAAGGAGAGGAGAGAGGAGATGGCTTGAAGATGATGATGATGACATCATCCTCGCAATAATGCATAGCACTTTAATACCAAACATAAAGAAGATCGATGGATGGAGAAGAGATTTATGGGATCTGATCTAAACTTAATTAAAAGACAAGCTTAATAGTGCTTGGTGGGCAGATGATGCATTTCATGAGCTCACAGTGGCCACATGGAACCCTAAGAAGCTCTATCTAAAATCTTTCTCACGCCTGATGAGATTAGATAGAACGCATTAATTGGGTTTAGGTTTATTTAATTATCAATCAAGCTGAAGATCGTAGATGAGAAATATCTGGAACCAAACATAGTGCTGAATACCTCATGCACCTGAAAGAGAATAATTCTCCCTCTTAACTAACTGCACGAAAAATTCATGCAATAATGTGTCAGGTGGCTTAATTAGTGGAAGAAAAGACCTCCCAAATCTTTTATTCTGCATAACCCTTTGTTGACCCCTACTTTTACTTTTACTTACCTTTCACCTCATGTACGTATAATTGTTGATCGAACGCGCAGCCGAATTGAGACAACAAATTAAACGTGTAAATAAATTAATCCCTCCCAATTCTACGTGGTAGTTGACACAAGGATTGTTATAGTTGCAAAGCTTGGTTATCATTCATGTGGAAAGGAAATGGTTAAGTACCATACACGGGCCTATATAAAATTCAGCATAATCTTCTTCCAACAACTCGAGTTATTGGGACCAACTGGTTTATGACATGGTATCAGAGTTGGTTTGTCATTGAGGTCACGTGTTGCAAGTTCTATAGGTAACCCGCTATGTATGGATCATTCTACTAGTCAGAGAGGACGGTCGGATAACGTTTGAATTTGTATGGATGTGAGTGGGAAAAAAAAACGGTTAGTGAATAAAATTAGTGTCACTCTAGATGATATGAATGAGATGCTTATTAGAGCTGAGTATTTTGGATTGCCTAGATGCTGTGCAACTTGTGGAGTGTTTGGTTAATGATTTTTTTTCACTGCCTCCGCCTAGACAAAAACAAAAAGGGTTTGGAGGTTGAAACAACCAAGGATTATTCTAGTTTCAGTTGATGTTCAGGAATCTGAAGCAGAAGTGGCATCTGGGAGTTGGGGAAAGGAGGTTGAAATTACTTTTTACAAGAGGCAACGGAGGGTATAGAAGGGGATAGTGGTATTGTCAAAGGAAAAAATACAGTGGATGACACTACCCCTCCTATAACTCCGACTGCTCTGCCTTCCCAACCGGAATTCACAAGGTGATTAACGAGGCAAAACCCTCGAGCTAGCTCTAAGTTAAAGCCACTACTTGGACAAGTTCGATTTTGAGTAAACTGAAATTTGAATTGAGAATAAATTTTAAAATACCGTCACAAACAAAGGCGACAGGACCGGGAAGCAGCGGTGGCAATGGTGTCAGCGAACTAGATTATTCCATACGTTGATACGAAACAGACGGTTCTTTTGAACCGATGAGAGCAGTTAGAGAAAGTAGTCAAAATAAAACTTTCTAAATTGTGTGACAACATATAGTGTAATTAAATAGGCTTTGATTAGGTGTTCCGTAGATGAATTGATTTCATTGTTGGAGAACGGAAGGAGCGACAGTGAGTGCATCATGACTTCTCCATCCTATTTTTGATTCTTTGAACTTGGCTTCTTACTATTGAAAAGAAGCCAGACGAAGTAACTAAAGGGGTGTCTGAATGGATGTTTGGACTGGCTGGGGTGGGATTTCTTCCTTGTCTTCTTCTTGCCCCTTCCCCTTATTTACAGATGGTGCAGGACGCTAGCGCGTCACAGTCCCAGACTACATGCAGCGCGGATTCCGGATCGTTCCAACGCCTTACTGCTTATTCCAGGGAGGGCGAAAGCGCCTATGGAACTATTTAGAATTTTATACCCGTTCCGGGTCGAGTCATGTTAGGAAAGAAATTTACTTTATTAAAGAGTTCTGGGGCAGCTTCAGCTGCTATTTCAAAAGCGTGAATGGAATGTTCCGGGATAGAGGATCAATCTACTGTCATTTATTTTAACGCCTGAACCCCTCAAACCAACCAATCCAGGAAAGCACTCTCTGATAGACGCCATTGGCATATCCGTCTTGTTCCCAACCTTTAGGAGGGATGGGGGAGTGAAAAAGAGAGGAAGACTTTTTCTTATCCCGCGAGAATGCAAAAGAAATAGGCACAAGGGAAGAAGTAGCAGTATAGGCATCATAACTACTTCTGTCTCAAGTTGGGATAATTGCTTAGTCTCCGTCATTGAGGATAAACGAAATCATCCTTCAAAGAAGGTAGCTGCTCGTGGGACGGGAGTTCTCGCAGTAAAGGTAGATTACCTAGTTTATTCTTTTATAAGTTTCAACTGGGAATGGGGCTCTGTGAAAGCTTTTGAGGAAGATGCTAGCCACTGGAATTATCAGCTCTCCTTTTTCTTCCAATTAGTAAAGCGGGAGTCGGGCCTTGTCTGGTGAATAACAAGCGCTTTAAGGTAATTTTAGTTTAGTAACAAGTCTTGTGAAAGCTATCATTAATAGAGTGAGCGCGAACGACAGAAAGCTGGGTTCAAAGGACTCCATAATCACCAAGGCTCGCAAAAGCTTTTCCGTATTTTAGCCTAAACGAATCCTTAAACCATGCATCAAAACGCTCGAACTTAGAATATTGTCCTAGCGCAGAGGACCCCCCTAATATAATACACCCGGGAACTCTCCTAAGGTCCTACTTGTTGCCTGCTTCTTGCAACCCAAGACATAAAAGAGGATCCCAACTTGATGCACCAGCCTGAAGTAGACCGACGAGTATCAAGACAACCAGCACAATAAGCATCAGTATAAGCTTTCAGTGTAGGAGACCTGACACCAGGGAAGAAAAGACAGACATCTTATGTACCCTTGAGATAGCGCACCGAACTGCAGTAAGATGATGAGATTGCGGAGTTGTCATAAATTAACTGACCACCTAAACTGCATAGGCAATATCAGGTCGAGTATGTACCAGATACAATAGACTACCCACAATACTCCGATTGTGCGATCCATTAGAAAGAAACTCTTTGTAAGGCTGGCGAAGTTTGAGGTTCTGCTCCGTAGGTGTAGAACACGGAATACAGTCATCCATCTGTGTTGTTTCTAACAAATCAACAATGTATTTCTGTTGACTCACCAGTAAGCCTTCTGGTCGGCGATCAACTTTAAGGCCAATGAAGTAAGAGTGATTACCTAGCTCCTTTAAGTTGAAAGACGTCTGCATGATTGTAGTAAGATCTTGAATGCCCTACTGTTTATCCCCACTAATCATCTTATCATCAACATAAAGGAGTAGGACAGTAAGACCACGAGATGTGTGTCACAAGAACAAAGTTGGGTAATTCTCACTCTGAACCAAACCATCTTATATAATGGTAGACTGAAATTTCTCAAACTAGGCACGAGGTGCCTGCTTGAGACCATACAGAGAGCAACAAAGTCGATAAACCTAAGAGGCTTCAACCTAAGTATAGCCTGGGGGACTTTCCATGTAGATGGTTTCCTTCAAGGCATGAAGAAAAGCATTTTAACATCCAATGGCAGTAATGGCCACCCCTTTAAAGCGGCAACGGCAAGCAAGCTCCGAACCGTTTACATTTTGGCAACCGGGGCAAAATTCTCATCATAATCAATGCCAAATTCTTGCTTGAACCCCTGTGCAACGAATCGCGCCTTATGGCGTTCAATTGAACCATTGGGAAGGAGTTTCAGATTGTAACCCCATTTGTTCCCGATTACAGAATACTCTGGATGATGATCCACCAAGTCCCAAGTATGAGCACAGTCTAGAGTATCCTTCTCTTCATCCATGGCCTTTTCCCATGGTTCCAAAGCCTTAGCATGTTTACAAGTAGCAGGAACTAATCGATTCATTCTTTACAGGTCATTGTCAGTAGTTTGCACGTATCAATAACTACCCCATTCTAGTCCAAGTTTAACATATAATAGCTTTGTCATATAGTGCCAATCAAGGTCTTATTCACTCAGGTCCCAGTACCCTAGCCTACTTCCCACGTTGTTGTTATCTAGCCGATCGGTTTAAAGGGTTGTCTTTGAGGATTCCAGTGAAAAAACTAGTAGAGAGAATAAACAAGGATAAAAGCAGGTACGTCCGGGAACTAACCCTCGCCCAAGCCTATGTCTATCATGCAAATATCTAAAAATGTTGGGTTAGGTGAATGTGGTGAGTGAGCACTTTTCCGTGGGCCTTCGTGATTATCCACACGCCTCCGTGTACGCCCTATTTACCCCATTGCCACCTCAGAATAGGCTCACGTATATGGGGCTTTAAGAACTTAGCTCCTTTCAATGAGTAATACCCCACCGTCCACACCAAGGTTTCATCATGGTTTCCATCTAGGAAGGCATTCTTGTGACAGCGGTTCGGTCGCCTCGTCCACCACAAGACCCTATTCATTCATCTAACCCAAAACTGCTAGATGGCGCATACTCGTTGACTCGCTATGACACAACACCTAACATAGGCCAAGTGTAACCAATGAAAGGGACTGCAGTATAGTGGCTCAAGTAATAAATATCGAATCCACGGGTCTCTAGAGTTACTATTACTCAGCTTCAGTTCATTATCTAGAAAACCAGATTAAGATGAAAGAACTAAAACTACTCTAACACACTACAATTAAGGTTAATCTAATTACAGTTTGGGAACTCACTTAGGTATGATTCCCCCTAGCCAGTAGCCAGATTAACGATTGATGATTTCTAACTTGTTTCACTTTCATTCACAATGCGGAGAATCCTTGACTAGACCTTGAGTCTCGACTAAAGGAACAAGGCCCTCTTGAGTCAATGCCTAGAGGGACGTATCCTTCTCTAGAACAACCGATCAAGGCGTTCTGAACTAGATTCCCTATATCGAATGAGGTTCTCAATCGATACAAAGCAGTGAATCAACCCTCGACTAAAGTAATCGATCCACTACTATCAATCTATGGTGCTCTATCGACCTAATCAGGTATTCGCTCTCATAGGATCAAAGCAGAATCAATAATCTCGACTAAAGCAGAATTGAATCCTGAAACATGCATAGATTGAATATGAACTCAAGATTATCAAGTAAGAGTACTCATACAATCATCCAATCAAACAAACATAGCTAGGGTTCCTCATAACCTAAGTGAAGGGAAGTTACTCCATAGAGAAGAGAGAGATTGCAGAAATCTGATCTAGATCTTTAATCTCCAACTCCAAGCTTGATTCCCGAGCTCCAATGGCGAAGAAATCCTCCAAAATAGCTCCAAGAATGTTCCCAAGTTGCTCTCTCTCTCTCTAGGGTTCGTCCCTTGGGTGTTTGGGAACCAAAACCCAGCTCTCCCTTTCCTTTGGCTCGAATATGCCTCAAAAACCCGATTCTAGGCGAATTACGAACTGAATTACGGTCGTAATTCTTCCATGCCCGTATTTTGCCCAAAACACGCGTTTTGGTTAAGTTTCAGCGCACCAAAAGCTCCTTTCGGCAGTGAAAATACGGGCATGGGAGGGGAAAATACGGTCGTAATTCTCCTGCCCCTAATTCTTCCTCCGCTCCTGTTCAAAGCTTCGTTTCTCCCTCGTCTGGACTCCAAATCATTCGCCGTTTGAACCCAGACGCTTGTAGTCTCGTCCTCTTTATTTTCATAACAATATTGCCTGATTATTTGTCCATAAAGTGAGGTAGAAATCCATTCTTCATCAGGTCATGCCCGAGTTTCTTCTCCCTAATCGCCAATTGATCTCTGATTGACTTGAAACTTGCGTCTATGCTTCACTTTATGTGCTAGGACCTTAAATGTGACAAAGGAACACAACCTAGTGTAAAATAGGCCAAAGCCCTGATAATTAATGCTCAAACGATCAAGAAACAAAGGGGAAAACATGTGCAAATATCGAGTCATCAAATCCCCCCACACTTAACCGTTTGCTTGTCCCCAAGCAAACCTAACTCAAACCAATGCAGCTCTCCAGACCTTTATAGCAACACAAAACCACGATCATCGGTAGAGGATTTTGTAGATCATATAGCAGCTTACAAGGTCAACTGGTCTTCTAAGACGTCCCCTATCTCTCTCAATGCGAGTACTAGACTCTAACCAGGATCATGAGAAGAAATGGAAGTAAGACTGCTAGTTCATGGATAAAGGGACTCATACCATTCACAACCCAGGACTCATTGTACCGGGGTGCTCTTTCACTTCATTTCATCGTTGGAACCCCTTTTTCACTTTCATTTTACTTTACTTTTTTTTTGTTTCTTTTCATTCACTTGGCGGGGGTTCCAACTGCAGTCTTTTGCACGGTCGACCCTTATTAGTCGAGCAAGAGCAATTTCTGTACATCTGGCGCTCGCTAGAGTACTTCTTTTAACTCCCTTCCCTCAACTCGTGCTGAGGGTCGATGAAATTAAGGGGGGTCGGAAGCTCTATCTGTGCCCTTAAAAACACATCCTCAAGTAGGCAAACCGTTCAACGGGTGAAAATTTTACTTGTACGAGAGACAGCTTAGCTTCACCTTGTAGGAGTACCCCACTAAGGATCACTAAAATCTCTTCCAAAACCCGATTTTGTGCAATGAACGGTGCCACACACGTTGGGCTTACCCCATGTTTAAGATTTCAATGATTTCGACATGGAGGACCAACTGCTTTTCATTTCTCACATGAGCACCCTGTTCGATACACGAGTCATAACACAATCCAAACAGAGTCCACATTACCACATGAATTCAACGGTCTTAGCTCCACTAATTCACAAAATCAACTGACACAACAGAGAGCTAGATAGGAAAAATCTTATACTTCAACATCCTCCATAGTGCTACACTACCTCCCTAGGTTGCACATTACTATAGAGACTGTCAATTCAAAGCATACTGAGTAGGCAATTTGCAAGGAAACATGTACTTGGAGCCCTCAAATCGAAATTTGGACAGTGGACTAGGCTCCAAGCACACAAACAGCCAAACATTCACACGCATACATAATCGAACACCCCCCCCCCCCCACACTTAAGCACGACATTATCCTCAATGGAGGAAAGATAAGGATGGTAGAACGAAGTTACCAGATCAAGGGTGAATGACGGTGGACGAGGTAGGCAGTGCATTCCAGGATGAGAGAGTAGTCGGAGCACAAACACCACACAAAATATCACAAAGGTTGAGTTATTGACTCTAAAATCAAATAACAAAACTGACTCAACCGAGGAGAAAAAGAGAAAGAAATGCAAACCGACTGGTTGGGTTGCCTCCCAACAAGCGCTTCTTTCACGTCGTGAGCCGGACGATGGCTCCTAAGTTTCGGTCCACCCCAGAACCTCCTTGAAGTTGAGGTTCTCGTCGATGAGGTGGAGTCTCAAGTCACGAGCATGTGGTGTGGCAGGTGATGAAGGCTCATGCACTTGATGCAGATAACGTCTCCACCCTCAAGACCTCTTCTTCTCTTCTCTCGTCTCATTGCCCCAAACCAGATATGACAACATCGATTTACCACCATCGCGTCCACCAAGAGGGACCGATGTCGATGTGGCCTTGGTCTGGCAAAGAGACACTGCAAATGGGTCCTTGCTAAGCAATTCCTTGAAGTTTGATGGAGATATCACATGTAACTCATGGTCGGTGCAAGCCTCTTCCACCTCAACTCCGTCCTCAGCCTGGACGCCAATTGCTTCTTTAACCTCCCTTTCTTCTTCAAGTGGTATCACCCTTGGGAAATGATCAAGAACTCCTTCTGCTTCACTTTCGTCACCCTCCACAACTTCTTTCTGCACCCTTTCTCGCTCTTCTTCTTCTAGCACGGTTTGGAGAGCAAGTTGCCAAGCAATTTCTTTCATGAGATCTTCTTGCATCTCCTCACTCATGCCCGCCTCTTCAAATCTCAGTTTGGGATGCGGGAAGGTGTGGTCGGCTACGACAGGACATTCCTGATCATGATCATCACGGAGCTATCCGTGACAACTTCAGTGTGCTCCACAATGTCCTTGTAGCCATCTTCTTCCTCCTCCTCTTCTAGTATGGTAGCAGAAGGGTGATCTGGAGCAGGTTGTGCACAAGATCTCCCAAGATCATCGACGCTCTTCTTAAGGCTCAGGAGGATCTCCTCTGTTTCACGATAGGCCTGGGTACAAAGATCCATCCTAGACAATGATCTCTCACTGTCTCGAGCAAATTGCTCCATGAGAAGCCTCAACTCACAATTTGGATCTAGTTGTGGAGTGTAGCATGGCTCTGCAGAATGGCCCGTGAAGGCCGCCATGGGTAACTCCAGCTCCGATGGCCCTTCTGGTTGTGGGAGGAATTCTTCTTGATAAGGAGGTTGTTCTTGATATGCCCAGGGGTAGGGCTGTAACTCTGGCCCATACTACCCATCAGCCCAGCCCGGCCCGGCCCAGCCCTGTGGGTCGGGTAGGGTAAATTAGTCTTTAGGGCCATAATAGGACCGGGTCACATTCTGACCCTAAAAGGGTAGGGTATTTTTGGGTTTTACCCTTAAAACCCATTTTGACCCATTTTGACCCATTTTAACCCTAAGTCTCTAATTACCCTAACCCATTTCGGCTCATCTCTTCTTTCCTCGCAATAGTGGCGCCGGCGAGTTTTCGAATCCCTTCCCCGGACGCCATTGTCGACGATTTCTCCAGAAGTAAATCCAAAACAGAAGTGACCCTTTTCTCCCCGGAAATTTCTCCTCGGCCTGCTTGGTTGGTCGCCGACGGCGGCTGATCCTGCTTCTGGCCTATATTTTGGCGGTGTGTCTCACCGGATTTTGCTTCCCCTCGGCCTCGGCGGTCTCTTACAGAAGGCCGCCCCGCCGCCCGAACGTACACGTCGCTCACGGTTGGACGAAAACGACTCCACTACCCAACAGGTACCTTTTTAATTATTTACACGATTCCTTATCAAATATCAATTATATAAGCAGTTGATTTGCGGTGGTTGCTTTTGCCATTTATGGTGTTTGCTTGATCCGCCTGTGGTTCATAATTGGGCACTAACAGGCAGTGACGGGTGTTTTTGCTTGAATCAGTCCTGCGCTTGACTTCTAATCTGGGTTAAATCTAAAAACTGATGTATTCTCGTCTGATTAATCCAGGGTAACTAATCTTACTAGCTAGCTAGATTTACTTTTGTTTCGTTGTTCTGCAGATCTCTATGGGTTTTGCTATATACTGTTATTTGATTCGTCTGGATACTGAATCGAGAGCTAGCTAGCTAGTTTCACTTCTTTAGGTGGTGGAAACTAGAGGAATTGAACGATCAAGGATAACCCATAATATTATTTCACTAGGTAAGCTTAGAAGCAAGAAAAAGTAACTGAACCATGATGGTTGTTAGGAAGCTCAATGGAATTACAGTTACCCCTGCCAACTTCACTCTGGCTTTATCTCGTCATTTTTGGTATCTATGCCCGTCTAGTGTAATTAGTCTGTCATAATAGGCGTTCTTAATCAAGGATCGGATTAAGTATCCTTAAGATGTGTGTGACCTTGTTGTTCTGTTAGGGATACATATGTTTTTATATGCTTAAAGCAGATGCTGATCAATCATGAGTTGAGCCTTGCGCCTTACCGAATTTATTTGATCCTTTGGTCTCACTGATGAATGGTTAACTACTCGTCGGTTCTGGTTTAGTTGATTGCTGGTTTCACTTAAAAGTTGGTTATTGTTTATTTACTTGATTCCTGACTTAACTGAAAGCTGCCTATCTTCTTCATGGCAAGCCATATATGTCGATGTCTTCACCCATCTTTTGGAAATCAAGGAGTCTGCATCTCTCTAGCACACTGTCCAACCACTGAGAACATTGTAGCATCATATCGTCCCAAGGTTGATACATTACCATCCTATGAAGTTGCTGCTACTGGTTCACAACCATTTGTCAGCCAGTCCTCCCAAGCTATTGGGCAAGGAATTAAGGGTTCTCATCTCCACTTGAAGAGAACAGGCAGCAGCAGCATATTATGCACCATCATATGCCAGAAAGAGCAGCAGCAACCTTGTTTGTTTGTGTCTGGGGATGAAGCTACACACGGATTGCTGTTGCAGGAGCTGCCATTGTTTGCATTTAATCAGTGCCTTCCGACATCCCACAGCAGGAGCTTCATCTCTGACGTGAAATATGCAAGTAGTGCCAACATCCAAGGGGGTGGCGTGTTGGGGTGTTTAAGCGAGTCCACATTGCAACTTTTCACGACCAGGAGATAAAATGAGGAAGAGTTAGGTAATCTTCTTTTGGGGGTATAAATCATGTTCAATCAAAATTCACTTGGTTGTTAGGCTTTCCCCAAAAGAATTTGCCATGAAGAATTTACTTGTTTAAAATAGTACAAAAGATGAAGAATTTGCTTAAATTTTCCTTTTGTTTATGTTATTATGCGCAGGTGATGATTCACCCACAGATACAGAGTAATTAACCAGACTTGAAGAGCAAAGTAATTAGGATTTTTGGTATAGGAATTTGGAGTAACTTAAATTTTCTGGAATTAGTTGGAATTTTTGTAATCAAACTTTTATTTTGTGAATTAGTTTAAATATTTTTTTATAAACTCATTTAAATTTTCTAGTATATATCTGCACTTTTTTTAAATTTAATTTGATATTAAATAATTAAGTGGGCTAATATTGTATAAAAAGAAGTTGGGCCGACCCTATGACCCGACCCGACCCATCCCGACCCGACCCAATAGGGTCATACAGGGCCAAATGAGAATTGGGTTGGGCCGGGTCGGGCCGAATATTTGAGCATACAGGGTTGGGTTTTTTTGGGTAGTGACAGGGTCAGGGCTGGGTTTGGCCCAGTTTCACCCCTACCCAGGGGTCTGATTGTTCTCCATAGTAAGGGGGTTGGTACTGAAACCCGAATCCATAGTCTTCTCCTCTTTGATTACTCCAGGGAGTCTCGAGGTAATACCACTCGGATGGTGGTTGATACCCCCAATGGTTGGAGAAACCATGAGGATCCATGATTCAGATCTGCAACAAATACACCCAAGTGAAAAGCAAGGGTGGAAAAGAAAACAAAAACGCTAAAGTAACAAACTTCTGCCTTTCTTAATAATCTAGAAATTCCCCGGCAACGGCGCCAAAAACTTGACTCGCTATGACACAACACCTAACATAGGCCAAGTGTAACCAATGAAAGGGACTGCAGTATAGTGGCTCAAGTAATAAATATCGAATGCACGGGTCTCTAGAGTTACTATTACTCAGCTTCAGTTCATTATCTAGCAAACCAGATTAAGATGAAAGAACTAAAACTACTCTAACACACTACAATTAAGGTTAATCTAATTACAGTTTGGGAACTCACTTAGGTATGATTCCCCCTAGCCAGTAGCCAGATTAACGATTGATGATTTCTAACTTGTTTCACTTTCATTCACAATGCGGAGAATCCTTTACTAGACCTTGAGTCTCGACTAAAGGAACAAGGCCCTCTTGAGTCAATGCCTAGAGGGACGTATCCTTCTCTAGAACAACCGATCAAGGCGTTCTGAACTAGATTCCCTCTATCGAATGAGGTTCTCAATCGATAAAAAGCAGTGAATCAACCCTCGACTAAAGTAATCGATCCACTACTATCAATCTATGGTGCTCTATCGACCTAATCAGGTATTCGCTCTCATAGGATCAAAGCAGAATCAATAATCTCGACTAAAGCAGAATTGAATCCTGAAACATGCATAGATTGAATATGAACTCAATATTATCAAGTAAGAGTACTCATACAATCATCCAATCAAACAAACATAGCTAGGGTTCCTCATAACCTAAGTGAAGGGAAGTTACTCCATAGAGAAGAGAGAGACTGCAGAAATCTGATCTAGATCTTTAATCTCCAACTCCAAGCTTGATTCCCGAGCTCCAATGGCGAAGAAATCCTCCAAAATAGCTCCAAGAATGTTCCCAAGTTGCTCTCTCTCTCTCTCTAGGGTTCGTCCCTTGGGTGTTTGGGAACCAAAACCCAGCTCTCCCTTTCCTTTGGCTCGAATATGCCTCAAAAACCCGATTCTAGGCGAATTACGGACTGAATTACGGTCGTAATTCTTCCATGCCCGTATTTTGCCCAAAACACGCGTTTTTGGTTAAGTTTCAGCGCACCCAAAGCTCCTCTCGGCAGTGAAAATACGGGCATGGGAGGGGAAAATACGGTCGTAATTCTCCTGCCCGTAATTCTTCCTCCGCTCCTGTTCAAAGCTTCGTTTCTCCCTCGTCCGGACTCCAAATTAGTCGCCGTTTGAACCCATACGCTCGTAGTCTCGTCCTCTTTCTTTTCATAACAATATTACCTGATTATTTGTCCATAAAGTGAGGTAGAAATCCATTCTTCTTCAGGTCATGCCCGAGTTTCTTCTCCCTAATCGCCAATTGATCTCTGATTGACTTGAAACTTGCGTCTATGCTTCACTTTATGTGCTAGGACCTTAAATGTGACAAAGGAACACAACCTAGCGTAAAATAGTCCAAAGCCGCGATAATTAAAGCTCAAACGATCAAGAAACAAAGGGGAAAACATGTGAAAATATCGAGTCATCACTCGTCTAACCCTAAAAATCTGTGCCCTGTGTAGAAGCTCAAGTAGGCTAGTAGAGAAGACTAAGTAAAATTACCCAAGCATAATTAAAGCTAGAAGAAGCATTAAAATCAACTAGACAAACACATCCATTCAAACCCCTAACATATTCATTCATTACATAATAGCCCTAAAGCTAAGGTTTGGGGGTTAAAACCCCTAGTATCTTAAGAGACTACTCCATAAAGGAGGGAAGAAGATACATAGCAGAATTTGGGGGAAAGCTTGATGTTAAAGAAGATGGTTCCTCTCCTCTAGCTTCTCCTCCTTATCCTTCTTCTCCTCTTCTCCTTCCTTCAGCTTCTCTCTCTTCTCCCTCTCTCTCTCTAAAATAGAAATTTCTATCTCAAAATCAGCTCTCATAAAATAGGGGAAGAGGTCCTTGATTTATACACTTCAAGAGGATAGATAAGTTCACCGCCGAACAGGGGTAGGTGAGGCTTTATGAAAGGATGGTAAGGTATGAAGAAAGTCCAAGTCATGAGAGTCCTGCGTTGAAGTAGACCCATAATGAAAGAGATGTTCCACGAACACCACATGACAAGAGATAAGGATTCGCTGATGTTCGATATCATAGCACACATAGCCCTTATCTTTTTCATTGTAACCCACGAACACACATTTTGCTTCCTTAGGAGTGGGCTTTGTACGTTCACGTGCCGAACAAACACAACCAAACACGAGAAGCCATTAATATTTAGGCAACCGCGAATACAGAGCCTGAAATGGACTCTGCTACTGAAGAACGGGGGTAATTTCATGATTAATCAAATAAGATATGGTATGAAGCGCCTCAACCCATAATGAAGGAGGTACCATCGAATGAAACAGAATGGCTCGGACTAATTCCAAGAGATGCATGTGTTTACGGTCAACCAAACGGTTTTGTTGTGAAACTCTGAGACATGACTGCTGCACTAGGGTTCCACGTTCCCGGAAGAGCTCTTGCAAAGGGTTCGATACAAACCCAGCACTAGGATCAGATCGGATGATCTTCACTTGTTTCCCAAACTGAGTATGAACCATTTGAAGATATTCTCGGGCTGCTAATAATAAATTCGACTTCTTCCTCAAGAAGTAGGCCCAAGTATACTGTGTGACATGATCGATGAACAAGGTGAAGTACCTGAACTCAACCCGAGACGTGACCGATGATGAACCTCAAGGGTTTGTGTGAACAAGATTGAAAGGAGCAGAATATTCATTTATACTAGCTGAAAAAGATTGTTGAGCTACCTTTGCTTGAATACACTGCTCACAAATATGTCCAGGATCAGAAACAACATGACTCGTATGCCATATATTCTTAAACATCGACAAAAGTCTAGAATAATGTGGGTGGCCTAAACGACAATGCCAGAAATCCCAATATGATAAACCAACAAAATAAGTCAAACAACGATGTAAAGAAGTATAGGATAGAAACATAGGAGCTGCACTTGAACATAGAGATTCATCCTCAGGCCGTGGGTGCTCGGGATCAGCCTCCTTGTTCTCCAGCCAGCAATTACACACACCTCCCTCATCCGCTACACCACCATGCACGCCATGTTGACGTGGTAAATCCCCCACACCACCACGGAAGAGGGTGGTGAGCTCAAACACACGACCTCGCTTAGTCCCCCATCTTATTGCCTTCCCCGCTGTCATGTCCTGCACAACACAACTGGAAGCATCAAAAGTAATACAACATCCATGCTCTGGACACCAGACATTTGAGTTGGTGCAGGTTATTTCTATGCTGATTTCAGCTATTGATCATAATGATGATTTCCGGGATAGGACAGCAGCAGGCAATGCATTGCCAGTGGTGAGAGAGCTCCCATCAAACTATAGAAGACTGTCAGGCAATGAGAGAGTCTACTACACCTCAAGAGTAGCTGGACTTCATCAGCAATGTTAGGCGCTTCGACTCTTACAACAAAACCTATAACGAGGAGTGGCGCAAATGTCCTAACTTCTCTTGGGGTGGCAGTAATCATAAGCCATCAGTCTCCCAGGGACCATCGAACTTCTAGAGACCGCCATACCAGCCTAAACAAGGCAATTTCAACAGCAGCAGGAGCCCAAACATGATCTGATGGCTGAATTGCCGAATTTGGTGGGTTCTCTTACCAGTTCCAGTTCTCACAAATTCAATAATATCGAGCAGTTCATGGATAAGACCTCAAGTAAATTCCTGGCGCTTGAGGCTAGCCAAAGGAACATACAGGCTATTCTGCAGGATATCCAGACCCAGCTTTGTATTATTGCTAAAGCTATGGCACAGAGGGCTCTAAGTACTCTACCTAGTCATACCCTTCCCAATCTTGCAGATCCGGATGCTAAATTGAGTGCCATCACAACCAAGAGCAGGAAGGTGACTGTTGACATACCCGTCCAGGTTAGACAGGAGGAGAAGAGACTTGATTAAGCACTTCCAGCAGATGAGGAAGAAAAGGAAAAGGAGATTGAGGTCCTGCTCCTAAGCCACAACTAGTAGTGAAGGAGTATGTCCTTCAGCTTTCTTTCCCTACTCAGTTGCACAAAGACCGACTAGAGACTGAGTTTGCCAAATTCATGGCAATGCTGAAGTACGTGAACATCAGTATGCCTTTCATTGGGGCACTATCGAAGATGCCCAAGTACGCTAGGTTTATGAAGGATCTCCTCACCAACAAGAGGAAGCTTGGGGAGCTATCGACAGTGATTCTCAATGAGGAGTGTTCTACCATCCTGCAGAACAAGCTACTGTAGAAGGGAAACGACCGACGGAGTTTTACTATTCCTTGCATGATAGGTAGCTTACATTTACGAAAGTCCTTGGCGGATTTACCCGCTAGCATTAATGTCATGCCATACAAATTTTTTAAGAAGCTAAATCTAGGTGAACCTAGTAACACTATGATGAGCAAAAAATTAGTGGATAGATCTATTGTGCATCCAACGGGTATTGTAGAGGATTTGATACTCGCACTAGGGCTATTCTCATATCTTGTTGATTCTGTTATTCTTGATATTAATGAGGATGTGGATGTGGATGTGCCTATAATTTTGGGTAGACCTTTTCTCACCACCACCAAGGCGCTTATTGATGTTAATGATGGTAAACTGATTTTGATTGCTAGGGGTGGACAAACCACCTTCTCTGTTTCTTATAACATGAAACACCCCCAGCTCCATGATGATTTAGATTACTGCGATGTGGTTTCCGATTTTGAGACCGCACTCGCCATCACGAGTGCGGGTTTTAATTATTTCCTCGAGGATTTTCTTTTGCCAGGGAACAGGCATCACAAGAGCTATAGCTGGAGGAGCAGCTTGCGGAGCTCGAGGGCACCGCAATCAAGGGGCGAGAGCAGCCGTTTAAGTCGATCTCTATCTTGCCCCGGATCACCGCATCCTTGGAGGAGCCACCAGAGCTGGAGCTTAAGCCCCTCCACTCTCACCTAGAGTATGCTTTTTTCCGAGAGAGGAATAAGCTCCCGGTGATTTTCAGCTCAGAACTGACCCCCCAGCAAAAGAGCATTCTGGTGGCTCTACTTAAGAAATACGCTCGGGCCATGGCATGGAAGATTCTGACATCAGAGGCATTAGCCCATCCTTCTGCTCCCAAAGAATTCTTATGGAGGATGAGGTTAAGCATGTCACTGCCAGGCAGCCACAACAGAGGTTGACTCCTAACTTGTAGGTAGTGGGAAGGGTAGAGATTGTGGAGCTGATGGATGTCGGGATCATCTTTGCTATATCTGATAGCAAATGGGTTAGTCCCACTGAGGTGGTCCCGAATAAAGGCGGGATGATTGTGGTCCCGAACAAGAAGAATGAGCTGATCCTGATGCGGAGTGTGATCGGATAGCGTGTCTGCATCGACTACCGGTGCCTGAACGACGCCACCAAGAAGGACCATTTCTTGCTTCCTTTCATCCATCAGATGCTGGAGAGGTTGGAGAGACATGAATTCTACTACTTCCTGGATGGCATGTCCGTGTACTTCCAGATTCCGATCACACTAGAGGATCATGCAAAGACTACATTCACTTGTCCCTTTGGTACTTTTGCATGCCGATGGATTCCATTTGCGATCAGCAATGCACCGGCGATCTTCCAGCGGTGTATGATGGTGATCTTAGACTGACTGGTTAGAGAGATCATGGAAGTCTTCATGGACGACTTCTCAGTTTATGGAGACTCCTTCACTCATTGTCTCCGTAACCTGGAACTTCTCATGAATAGGTGCGAGGAGAAGAACTTGGCACTCAGTTGGGAGAAGTGCCATTTCATGGTTCATGAGGGGATTGTGCTTGGGCACAAGATCTCCAATCAGGGGATTGAGGTAAATCGTGCAAAGATTGAGACGACATCAAGCTGCCTTATCCCGTTTTTGTGAAGGGGATCCACACCTTTCTGGGCCATGCAGGCTTCTACAAGCGATTTATTAAGGATTTTTCGAACATCGTCTTGCCCTTTACCAAACTACTAGAGAAAGATGCACCTTTTATTTCAGTCCAGAGTGCACAGCTGCGTTTGAGACTTTGAAGGGGGAAGCTTACCCATGCACCCATCATGGTGACTCTTGATAAGTCTCTTACGTTCGAGCTTATGTGCGATGCGAGTGATTACGCAGTCAAAGCTGTTCTAGGTCAGAGACGCGACAAGAATTTCCAGTCTATCTACTATGAGCCGAAGACCTTGAATGATGCATTGGAGAACTAGATCACCACCGAGAAGGAGTTGCTCATCGTTGTGTATGCCTTCGACAAGTTCCGACCATACCTGGTCCATGTAGTGGTCTACACCGATCACTCTACACCGAATTTTGCCACCTTCCATCGTTGCTGGCCTTTGTTGCCACAAACTGCACCACCTTTCTCCATCTATACTCCGGTGAGGCCCCCGACCACTTTATCGGCACTGTTTTTGGTCCCTCTCCCTCCCCTCACCTTCCTCTACGTTCCTCCTTGTGTTTCCAGGTTTATGCCTTGTGCTTTCTTGCCTATTTTTGGAAAATCGGACTGTAGATGTTAGGCTTGAGAACCATGAAATTCTTGGCATGTTTGAACTAGTTTAGGGCGAGGGATGTGTTTGTTTGTGGCCTGATAGAAAGAATTTATGTATGATTGGCTTGTTTTATCGATCTGTGCCATGATTTGTGCAAGAAAATTAGTCTGCTTTGCAGATATCCTGTATATGTGACTACAAAGTGACTATTTCGAACTTAACTGTTTGCTAAGGTGGTTCTTAGATGTGGTGGAATTTGTTATCCCTTGCCCGTGTTTCTAATGTGGTTTTTCTCGTGGTTCCACCTTTGGCTATTCTCTTTTACAGAATCATGTCTCGTAATCACTTGTATCTGCGTCAGTCTGCTTTGCAGATATCCTGTATATGTGACTACAAAGTGACTATTTTGAACTTAACTGTTTGCTAAGGTGGTTCTTAGATGTGGTGGAATTTGTTATCCCTTGCCTGTGTTTCTAATGTGGTTTTTCTCGTGGTTCCACCTTTGGCTATTCTCTTTTACAGGATCATGTCTCGTAATCACTGGTATCTGCTTCATGTGGCCCGCACTATCGAGGCCTAGTTGAAGTTCCAGAGGGTCCTTTATGGCTCCTTCGAGCCCCACAGTCACCTCGACTTTGATATTTTTCGGGTGCTCCACTGCGCCTGAGATTGCCGTCGGGATTGGTCACGAAGATTGGCTCACTCTCCTATCTGTTCAGGAGCCTACTTACAAGGAGTTAGTGTGGGAGTTCTACACCACCTACTCCTTCCGGTCTACGACGCCTACCGACCGACACGATGCTATTACCTTCTAGCTGGGCGGGGTCGAGAGGATGATGAGCATGACTGGCCTTGCTCGAGCATTTGGCATCGTCTACCCGCCCTAGTACGGTATTAATGAGGCAGCTGACCAATTTGAGTTCACAGTCCGTGAGCTCAACCATTCGATTTGCCGCCAGGAGGCTCGTCAGTAGCATTTCTAGGCCAGGCAGACCAATGTCACCACCCTTTGACCTCAGTGGCACATCCTCAACCTCCTTCTCACTCGCTCTGTGATCCCCAATGCCAATGCCTTGCATAAGCCCACCAAGTGCTGCTCTAATGCATGTTTGCTATGCAGGATCCGGACTATAACCTGCACCTCGGTTCTGTCGTGACGAAGACCTTCACCAAGTGCCACGCTAAGCCGAACTTTCTCTATTGTGGTCCCCTGGTCACCCGTCTGGCTCGACCCTTTGATGTGGACTTCCGGGGTTTGACTGACGCTTCTGCTCAGTTAGGCTCAAACCCACTCAGGCGGACCATCCTCTTCCATGCCTTTATCTGGACTTCAGCTGATGGTCGAGAGTAGGTGGATGATCTTTCCATGTTGCCTGATGCTGGAGCGGGTACTGATGATGATGTGGAGTCCGAGGATGATGATGATGATGAGGAGTCCGAGGAGGAGGATGATGATGATGACGAGGATGATGATGTTGACATGGAGCCCGAGATGTCCCCACCTGGGGATCTTCCTTCATGATGGTGACCCGAGTGAGGCGAGTCCTCCTCCGGTCCCTCTGTTCTATTGATGGAGTTCTTTATCGACCAGTTCTAGTAGATGGGCTCCAGTTTCAGCAATTGGGTGACTTGGGTCTACAGAACCAGCAACTTATGGATCACCACGATCAGTTCCAGCAACTTATGAATCACCAAGATCAGTTCTACCATGTGGTATTGAAATAAGAGCATACCTATGGTATAAAAAGCGTACCATGGTGATATGAACAAACCAAGACTGTAGGATGGTTGAATACATTATAGTAAGTATATTAACTGTCATTTACGACTTTTAACATTGTGTACCACAAGATACCACCCCGTACCAGGGTGGTATTGTGTGGTATTTTTTGGTCCTGTACTTTTTTCACCCAGAAATTTGTAGATCAAATAGATCATGATGAACTCGTTCCTTTTGTGCAAAGATTTTCAAAAGCGAATTAAAATTGAAGAAGATACCATATGATATGCAGTTGGTACCAAGAGACAAGAACTTGTTTTTCCTAAAAAAAATATTGAAAATGGATCTCATTTTGTAGAGCACAACGAACTCGTTCCATCTGTGCAAAAAAATTGAAATCCGAGTTAAAACGAAGAAGATATGAGTCGATTAAAAAAACAAGGAAAAAATAAAAATATATTTAATTCTCCACCCCTTACATCTGAATGTTCTGAATGAATGGTCCAGATTTAGTTATTGATGGGCACATATTCCTAGCTACTTTAATAGCCAATTAGAGTACGTTCTAGATTAAGTTTTGAAAATGAAAGTAATTATTGCTTTGACTATATATTAGCTTTAGCCCCGTTTGCTTCATGATTTTTATTTTTGCATATTGGATTTAGATGAAGGATATACGTTTTAAATCTAATTCATCGTGGACATAGCACAAAATCATTGTTTGCTTGAAATTTGTTGGAATTAAATGCGTTGTATCTACGAAGTTTGAGGATCCAAATTTGTGGATTTCACCAACTTGCAAATCCCATGTCAAGAGATGAGATTTTGAGCATGCCTATAAATTGATGATCTAATTAAATAAATTCAATTCATAATCAAATGCAATAAGTAAATAATAGTCTTATGTCAACAAGTCCATTATAAAATTCATGGAGCATACCACCCCTAATTTGGAGAGAATTGTTAAATGAACAAGGAGCATGGAGTTCATGCTTTCTACCATTCATTCTTCATCATTTCGTCCTATCAGTTGCTGCAACTTCAGGTACAAGATCATCACAAAAATCATGGCTACACGTTTGAAGAAATGGACCCCCTCCCTTGTCTCAGAGCTCCAAACAGCTTTCACAGGAGGTCGCCTCATCCAGGATAATATTATTGTTGTCCACGAAACTCTTCATCATTTTAAGAACCACAAACAGGGGAACAAAAGAGATTTGATGCTAAAACTGGATATGAAGAAGGCTTACGACATGGTTGATTGGGAATGTCTGGAAACTCTGCTTAGGAGGTATGGTTTTGATGAAAAGTGGTGCAGATGGGTTAGCACTTGCATTCGAACAGTTAGGTTCTCAGTGTTGTTCAATGGTGAAGCCACAGAGACTTTTTGTCCTTCTATAGGCATTAGACAAGGAGATCCTCTATCCCCTTTCCTTTTCATCCTAATGTCTAATGCTCTCACTTTTCTTGTGGAGAAGGCAGTGATGGATAACCAGATTAGGGGTATAAAGCTTAACGCTAGATGCCCCACCCTCACACACTGCCTCTTCGCGGATGACACAGTCATTTTTGGGAAAGCCAGTATTCAAGAAGCTGGAAGGATTTTGGACCTCATCAATGATTATGGATCGATCACCGGGCAAGAGGTCAACACCAACAAATCATCTATTTTCTTCAGTGCCAACGTTCCCATTGAGGATAAGAATGACATTATCTCACACATTGGGTTTGCTCCCTCTAACTGCCACTCTAAGTACCTGGGAGTCCCGACTGAGTGGGGAAACTCCAAGAAAGAGACATTCCAATTCCTTATCCAGAGGATGGAAAAGATGGGGGAATCTTGGAAAAGCCTTCTTCTTTCTCATGGAGGAAAGGAAATTCTTCTCAAGTTTGTTATTCAAGCTATCCCATCTTACATCATGTGCCTATTCCTTCTACCAGTATCCCTTACCAAGAAAATGGATTCACTTCTCAGCAACTTTTTCTGGTCAGGCTCAATGTAGAAGAGCAATCTTCACTGGTGTAGACAGGAGATTCTGTGTACACCAAAGTCAGAAGGAGGTTTGGGGTTCCGCAGTTTTAGAGATTTAAATCTGGCACTCCTGGCCAAACAAGCTTGGAGGCTTCTCACTTCTCCTGATTCCCTTTGGAGTCGCCTCCTCAAAGGACTCTACTTTCCTAGAGGTAATTTCCTGTCGGCTAGAAAAGGAAGTAAACCCTCTTGGATCTGGGCTAGTATATGGGAATCCAAAAAAGTTATTGATCTGGGTACTATTAGAGTGATTGGATCGGGTAAGGCTACCTGGATTGATCAAGACCCTTGGATCCCTTCCCTCCCCAAAGCATACATTCGGAGTGGCCCACAAAACCACATGAGAGTCAATTCTTGGATTGATCCAGAGGAGAGGAAGTGGAATAAAGAGCATATTGAGGGACATGTCTCAAACTCTGAAATGGAAGCTATACTAAGGATCCCGATTGGGGAAGAAGACTCTGATGACTTCTGGGCATGGAGACTGAATGAAAAGGGTAATTTCACGGTTAAGTCGGCTTATCATGCGGTTCACCTGTCTTCGACGGAACCACAAACGATGGACAATGTAGCAAAATGGAAATGGATGTGGAATTTAGATATCCCACCTAAGCTCAAGTTTTTCGTCTGGAGGTGTTCCAAGAATGGACTTGCAACAAAAGAGAGACTTTTCCACAGAAAATGCTCCCCCAACTCAACGTGTCAAGTGTGCCAGTGCCCCATCGAGTCACTCTTCCACTGCCTCTTCTCTTGTAACCATGCAAAGGAAGCGTGGAACGCCATTTTTTCCAACATTCCACTTCCGGCTCAAGCTACAGCTTTCCTTGACTGGCTCTACTACCTCAAGGACGCTATCCAACCAGGAGCCCTGACCCATATTATCTTCTTATGCTGGAATATTTGGAAGGCGAGGAACGATTGTGTCTTCAAGAATCGGATCCCTTGGCATCCGAACGTTATTGTGAAAACATATAAGGATTTCATGGAATGGACGACGTGTCCGAGGACTCCCCCCTTAGTCTCTCCTGCTCCTCAGCTCAGGGGATCCCACTCACTCTCTTCTCCACCGCCAAGCAATCACCATTTGGTGATTCACTGTGATGGGTCGTTCATAAGCGACTCCCAGCCGGCGGCTTATGGTGTCGTGGTCCTTAACCACCATGGACAAGTGTGTGATGGGTGAGCTGATACCCTCCTTTGTTCCACTCCGATCGAGGCTGAAACAAAAGCTCTTCTGGAAGGTCTCAAATTAGCTCAAGAATATGGTTCTGATTGTATTGTCCAATCCGACTGCCAAGTGTTAGTCAATGCTCTGAAGCAAGATCCGAGAAGTTGGCCATGGCGGGGAGCAGCTGGTATTGGATCAATGATCGCAATCCTGTGAGCGAACCCTCAAGTGAAGGTCATGGCGGTTTCACGTAAAATTATTGTTAGAGCCGATTGGGTGGCACGGTCTCTTGCTAGATCGTCGCTCCCTGATGACTGAATTAGTATTTTTGACCTAATTTCAGATTTCCTTTGACGATGTAACCTTGTTTCCCCTATTGGTGTTGGAATAAAAGATGATTTTCCTGTAAAAAAAAAAATTCTTCCTCACTCTTAGCACCATTATTTGTGGCTTTTTTTTGCGGTGTCTTCCTAAAGGACATATATGTTGCCGTACGTTTCTGATTCCGCCGGTCATGTTCCCTTTATTTCATTTTTTAATAAATAATATAAATGAAGAAAAAACCTATTTGATAGGCGGCGTGTCGCTATCACCCAGCGTTTGTTTCTTTTTCATTCATAATATAATAATGGAAAGTGTGCTTAGCAATGGCGTTCTGCAAATGATAATTTACGTGGTGTACAAGAACATGAAGACCATGCCCGTGAGTTCCAAATCAGACACCAAACTTCCCCATCAAAACATCAAACTAATCATTGCCATTAATCATAACAATAACCATAACGACAACATCGACGACATCCGTGCTGCCGCTCCGTGCCACTTGCCGGTGAGTGATCGCGATGAAGTGCTGGTGTGTGGAGGCGAGAAACACGATGACGAGGACTTAAATGACGCTAGTGTTTTAATCAACTGTTAATATTGGAGTTCGTGGAGATTTGAACACACGGCCACTTGGTCCAACTATGATATCAAGTCATAAACTAATTGGTCTCAATAACTCGAGTTATTAGAAAATGTTATTATGAATCTTATAACACTCTCTTACCATTAGAAATTATGTTGTTAAAGAGGGCGTGAAATATGCAATAGTAGGTAAGGCTGATGTGGCCACCGGTTACCACAGCCACCAACTACAGCCAGTGACGAAGCACGAACGGATGTTGTATTCCGAGAGTTATATGCCTCTCAATTTTTAAATATACGTGAATTTACATGTAAAATTTGTAATAAAATTGGAAAGTAGACTAATTAGTAAGACTTTAATCCCCTTCTTAATAACCATGCTTCAAATTCCTCAAGCATAAATATTTTTTGTACATCATTCAAAATTTTCGCTTAGGTTTAATTAATCATATAATATAATTTGGAGATGTGCTGAATGCGTACCCTATGCTACGTGTAGGTTATAATACCAACTTAACGTACTTTTACTTAATTTAACATTTCCCGCCGCGTTTTATTTATCTGTTGACTAGTGGACTTTGCCTTTTTCACTGGTTTATTGATTAGATCACATATAAAAAACAAAGTGTTCTTGTAAATAACGGTGCCTGTGTATGTATATGTGCAATTATGCTACACGTATAAGTATCTTTTTTCTAGCTAGGTGCTTTGGAGCAAGCTATAAAACCTTTTCTTGCTAGATCCCATCTCCTTATTGATTGATGTCCAAGTTGTTATATTTGATCTACCGTCAAAAATTTCTCCATGTGCCGTCAATTAAGTTAATTATGATAAATTAATAAATTTTAGATGATTAAATTAATAAAAGGTTATGTAGCATTCATAATAACCTTCTACTCTTCTTTGACCATCAAAAAGTCACACATCTAGAACTTTTATGGAGCTAGCCTTCATATTTTATAACCTCGAACAACCATACCCTTGGTTTTGTCGTCTAAGTCAAACTCCTTTTGGTATTTTGTTGGTCGGACGATGGGATGGTCACAAAAGTCTTTTCAAGAGTGGTGACGACTGTTGTTTCCCCCTTGCTAAGATCTCTGATTACGTTCAATCCTTTAGTGAGGGTTTAATTTAAGAAATTTCTTTCAAAATTTCTTTTAGAGGTGAGGCTGAGAGGGGGAGGGAGAGATTATTTGACATACTTGAAAGTCTTGTTACTTCGTTCTTTTCTGCATGACCTAATATGTTGATGTGGCAGCCTGCCAAAACTTCAGCGTGCATTAATGTATACGTGCCTTGTGAAGTAAAAGAATACGAAGCTGAAATATCTATTGTTCAAGAGTATATGGCACGGATCTATACCAACCCTTGTTATAAGAACCGAACCGGATCAACGGCCGGGCCAGTAGAACCGTCAAACCAGTTACGATAGCGGTTCGGTTCATTGTTTGAACGGTTATTGATGGACCAAACGGGTTTTCACGGTTCAACATAAAATCAGATGAACCGACACGGTTTAACTGGTCCATTGGTTCACTATTTTAACACAAAAAATATTTTAACATAAACTAAGACCATCAAATCATAATTATTAATTCTATATATGCTTCCTCAACCTTATTGTCGATTTTACATTGTTTACTACCAACTAAAACCGTAATTTTTAATTTGAATTAAAAAATATGGTTTCTTTTGTGAGATGGTTGGAACGATTTATTAGATATTTTCGTGATGATATGAATTTGAACTTGTTTATGGTCAATGATAATTTCATTCTTAAATTAGTGTAATATACAAGTCTTATATGTTATATATCATTAATGGTTCTATCAACGGTTCACCAACGGTTTTGTAACGGTTAACCGGTAAACCCTTAAACCACTAACTTTTCCGTTTCAGCATCCGGTCCGGTTATGAAAACAGAGATACCAACCAAGGTTTGCACAATTTGCGGATAGTCCATCGGCATAAGATATTCACTCATGATTCACTAAAGAAGAGAGGGTGGATTTCCCCCCGCAAATGTGTTTTTCGTGCTGCAATTGAAGAAGATGTTAGTCACATTTTTCTCGCCTACAACTTTGCGATCAAAGTTTGGGATGTCTTGCGAGTATTTGTTTATACAAAGTAGGCTACATAAAATATTACACATGTAATAAACAACTGGCCTCAACAAAATCCAACTAATCTGGAAAAATGGGGCAACCAAGTTTTCTACATGCAATTTGTTGGAGCATATGGAAAGAAAGGAACAATAGGATCTTTATAGAAACATCAAACTAGCAGATTCCTTACAGCATCAATAACATAATGGCAAAATAGCTAATAGCGGCTATAAAGTGGATAGAGAGGTTGTTGAGGAATGACTTTGAAGAAACATCAAACTCAGCAGATTGCTTTTAGCATTAGTAACATGATGGTAAGGAAAAACAAATATCGACAGCAGGGATACAAGACAGATCTAGCCTGAGAGTTGTAATCGACAATTATTTTTGAGTTGATATTATTTACTATTGTGTCGGGGCTCTTCTTATGAACTTCGAAGATTGAAGGAGTCCCGGGAAGTGATCTTTGACAAGTAACCTGTAAAAAGAGCAAACAGAGAAGGAAGAATCTGGCTGGGGAGTCCAGATAATTCTACTCGGTCCATTACTCGCCAAAGATACATTAGTATTATTAAGACTATCAATAAGCACCATTCTTTCTCTCTCAGCTCCCCCTCTCAAGTTAATAGACAAAGGAATATTCCAATTAATAATCTCACCAGAGCAGGTTGCAATTTCTGAAACCCATGCTTCAGTGCGGGAAGTAGCAGCAGCAACACGAGGAAAGGAGTTAGCAAGAATCACATTCGGAACCCACTGATCATGCCAAAAAGAAACCCAGGCACCACTTCCGTGGTCAATACGCGCGACCTTCCAAAACCCATCATAGCACTTGGAGAGGTTTGCCCAAATCGAACTCGAGAAACCATTGGAACAACGTGGGGTCTGCCAACATGAAAGGCCATTGGGATATTTGATGTCAATGAGGGATCGCCACCAGCTTCCACGATCAGTGGCAAAACTCCAAAGCCATTTAGGTAGCATCGCTTGATTGAAGCTTTCTAAGTCAATAATTCCATGTCCTCCATGATCTTTGGGCGCTTTGCATATATTCCAGCTAACCAGCGATATTTTCTTAGTGTTGTTCGGTCCACTCCATATGAACTTACGCTAGATCCCTTCGATTCTCTTCAACGTCGAAACAGGAGCTCGAAGAAGTGAAAAGAAGTAAGTTGGTTGGCTGGAGAGAACTGCTTTGTTGAGGATTAACCTTCCTCCCAAAGACAAGAATTTTCCTTTCCACCCCCAAGACGTTTCTGAAAATTATAACAAATAGGATCCCAAACGGAAGAGGCATTAGGCTTGGCGCCCAAAGGAAATCCGAGATACTTGGATGACTCCCCGCTCCATTTGCACCCAAGAATAGCAGCGTAGAAGTCATGATTCGGCACATCTCCAACAGTGAATAAAACTAAATTCTCCAGGTTAATTCTAAGTCCAGTAGTCGCTTGGAAACAGACAAGAGTTGACAAGATGTTAAGGACCTGCTCATAAGAGGGTTCACAGAATATCATGGTGTCATCGGCGAACAGGAGGTGGGTGACTTCTCCAGAGTTCTCAACTTTTTTCATACAGAAGCCTTTGATCTTTTTTTCCTCCCTAAGTTTGGATATCACGAGTGAAAGAACATCCATTACCAACGTAAAGAGCCCTGAAGACATCGGATCGCCTTGCCTAAGGCCCTTGGTCGCAGGAAAGAAGCCTTTGGCTTCACCGTTGACAAGCACCGAGATCATAGGAGAACACATAGCCCCACGTACCCACATCTTCCACTGTTGGGGAAACCCAAGCCTAGATAGAACTTTGAACAAACAGTCCCAACTCATATTATCGAAAGCCTCCTCAATGTCAAGTTTCAACATCAAACCTGGCTTTTTGCTCTTATGGCGACTGTCAACTAGTTCAAATGCAATAAGCCCCGCATCCGCAATCTGTCTCCCTTTGACTGCAGCCTGTTGATTCATAGAGACAAGATGAGGAAGGATACTCCCGAGCCTTCTATCCAAAACTTTGCTGAAAAGCTTGTTGATGCTTCCCATGAGACTAATAGGTCGAAGATCTCTCAAGTCTTCAACAACATCTTTGCTTTGTTTTCTCGTCATCCCAATTATGGTCGTCTCCGAGTGTTTAGATGCCTTTGCCTTTTGTTCTTCCTCACAAAAAGCACACCAAACTATCATCCAAAACTATTTTATAAGTGGCATATCATAATTTAATTTCTCATGAATAGATTATTGAGAAATATTTTAACCAAAAATACTCTAAGCCATGATGATCAAATTGAAGGGTTAAGGTGGCCAAAGATATGACATATCCCTGATTTCATCTCTAGAGATATGGCGACACACACATACACGCACAAACATGCGTCAAACATAAATATCTCACAAGTCTTGTATTGAGGTGAAATAAATGAGTTCTTGTAAAAACTTTGAAGTTGAACATGCTAAGAGTGGAGGTAGTTATGACATATGTAACCTTTTTGAAAGGCCCCATGATGCACCCACCCTGAGTCATCCAAGTCAACCAGGCATTTTGCTGTATACATATATATATGGTGATGACTGGTGTACGTCAGGCATATAGTATACGTCAGGTAATCTAGCCGTTAGATGTGGTTAGATGAGCTTCGGCCGATCTCAACGGTCAATTTTTGTTTTTCATTAAATCAAACTTCGGGTTATGGTTTAGGAAATCGGTGCCTGGGGTTTATCCATTAGAGGTTAGGGTATAGTATCATACCCCAAACTCGATTTAATTCATGGTCTAGATAGAGATATCTCACTAGTAGTACCTGACGTATAGTATATGTGCATCAAGTAGCTTCTTAAGATGAAGGGGGATATATGAGCTCAAAAGGCAATCGAAGGAAATCTCTCTATATGAGATAAGCAAAATCGGGTGTAGATAGACCAAAGACATAAAATTTTGGTTAAAACAAGTGTTAAAAGATCACAAGTAGTATACGAGTGACAGTAAAAGCAGACGTCCTACCAAAAATGTAAACTATGAGAACCGGACTCGAAAAATCATCATGTACACCAACTCCTATACCTTACCCCGTTGGACACCCTTGTCGGTTAGCAATTAAATTTTCCTTTTTGCTCTCCCAATTCAAATTCTATAAAGTTCGGTGAATCTAGAAGATACCTAAAAGCTATTGACAGAAGAGCTCGACCTTGTCTTTACTCGAATACATTCATAATCGATTAATATGTCGACAATCTAATAAATGAATGAGCCCTAGCTCGCTAACGAATATTTAAAATCCTATAAAGTTTGGCGAGTCTAGAAAATATCCCACAGCTATTGATTGAATGCTCGACCTTGTTTTGGCTAGATGCACTTTAATCCTGTTCATCAACATGTAGGCCTTGTAATAATAAATAAATATAAGTGTATTGAGCTAGCTAGTTGTACTGTCTACAAATAAAGCAAATGAAGGTAATTTATGAAGCGAAGTGATCAATTTGGTTTGCCTGAAACCGGAAAAACTTAATCTTTTGAGGGATGGGCACAAGATTCCAAGTGATGAGTTGCAATCTCAAAAATTGAAATATGAGTTGGAGGCCTTAATCTTATCAACCACTTGGTGGGCGACACATCAGAAAGGAGCCTTGTGTGGGCCCATTAGTTTTCGTAGATGTACTAGGAATAGTACCCCATTCCCCAAAGCTAAGGCATAGCCATGTATAGGGCCAGCTCGGCGAGAAGTTATTCACCTTCAACCAAATTCAACCATTTCTGGTAATAAAAAAATAAAAAACGAAACCAGTAAATTTGGGATCTACTTCTACTAAATACTGCATCGTATTTGGAGTGGAGGAGATGAATTGGCATCAACAAGACAAGACAACAACCCCATCTCATCCAAGCATACGAAAACCCAAAAAAAGAGAGAAAAAAAAGCTGTTTGGATTTTGTTCACACAAAAGAAATTCTGAAAAAAAAAAAAAAGAAATAAAGTACTATTGGCCAACATTCATACAACCAACTGGAAAGCCACCCGCATTTGTACAATTATTAATTTTGGTTCTTGTCATTTTGATTTCTCCAAGCAATCATAGACCTTGTTCCAGAAGTAAAAGAAAATTTACCAATCCCAAATATAGCATGTTAATATGGTAATATAATGTTTCTCAGACGACTTGCCCCTAAAACTCAGCTATGGATATTAGTGGAAAAAAGAATTCTATCATAACCACAACAATTTGAGTGGTTAGAAGAGCCTCCAACTTATACTTTATATCACTCACCCATTTCCTTTATCAAAATTAAAAGTTGATTTCTTTTCATACTATTGTCCGTTAACCTAAATGATTTTATTGATTTTCAAAATATACAGAATTAGTTTTGCCTCACTCCTGCCATCGATCGAGGTGAGGAGTTTCCAAGAGGTCCGAAATTTCTGAGTAGCTCAAGTTATCGAAAGTTTTGACTCTTGAAAATGATATTATATTATCCTTTTTGTTTAAGAAGTATGGTGTTTGAATCTTAACAAATTTCAATATTGATAGTTAATTAACACAAATGGTATAACGGTATGTACGGACTTCAAACCATCTGTTATTGGGCTTTCGTTTGAGCAAACATACAGAAAAAAGAGAGCTAATCATATTCATTTTTAATTAAACAACCCCACCAATTCGAACTATTACGATGATCGGCTTGCTGATAGAGTTAAAAGGGGTACATCTTGCATTTCATCTCCATGAGTCTAGTATTATAAATCTTTTTCCCATCTTTCATTCTTCAATTAATTTTTGGGAGGGAGCACCTTAAAAATGGAAATGATGAGTATTATGATGAGTTTGGAGCCGGGTAGTACGTGTATCTTACATTCAAACTTTCAATGTATGTGCAGCCTACCTAGCCAATTGGTGAAATAGTTTTCAAATTTGATTTGTTGCCTTGCCATCAGATATGGGAAAAGAAAAAGAAAAAGGGACAAAACTACTCCACTCGTATATAAAAAATACGTGTGTGGATGCTTATTTGTTTCGGGAGAGCAAAAAAAGTGGGAGAAAATTAAAGAAGCAAAAAAGCAAAGAGAGCATTATTTGCATATTCATACTGTAGACGCATAATCTCATCTTATAGTAGGCTGGATTGATTGATCTATCATCTTCCTATGCAACTTTGGAATTGCTAGTGACAAATTGGTCCTCTCTCTCTCTCTCTCTCTCTCTCTCTCTCTCTCTCTCTCTCTCTCTCTCTCTCTCTCTCTCTCTCTCACATACCCTACCCACCTTCCCTTCCCCTATATAAAGCCGTCATGCCCATTTCCAACAATTGCAACACAGCAAACACAGAGAGAGAGAGAGAGTGAGAGAGATTTGGCTTATTCCAAAGAGTACTAAATCCCTCCCTTTAGTACTGCCTCTGTTGTGGTGCGTGTGTTCTTTCGTATATAAAAAGGGAGAGAGAACAGCAAAACAAAGTATATACAAAAATGGCGGTGCATTTCTCCTTGATGTTCCTCTTCGGTCTTCTAGGTATGTACAAAAACAAGATTCTTTCATTTCTCACACTATAGTATAGTTACTCTCAAATGGCGGCGCGAGCTTGCTTGCTTGCTTTTTCTGTCTCTCTCTCCCTCCCTCCCTCATGTAATTAATAAATTAATTAATAAAATTTGTAACGTTGCAGGTAACGCCATCTCGTGTATGGTATGCTTGGCGCCGCTGCCAACGTTCTACCAGATATGGAAGAAGAAAACGAGCGAGGGGTTCCAGTCACTGCCTTACGTGATCGGGCTGTTCAGCGCCATGCTGTGGCTGTTCTACGCTCTGTTCGCCAAGGACGCCATGCTCCTCGTCACCATCAACGTCTTCACCTTCTTCATGCAGACCTTGTACATCGCCATCTACCTCTTGTACGCCACCAAGAAGGACATGATCACAACCATCAAGCTCCTCTCCTTCTTCAACGTCGTCGGCTTCGGGGCCATCTGCACCCTCACCCTCGCCTTCACCCACGGCTTCCTCCGCGTTCAGGTCCTCGGCTGGATCTGCATGGTCTTCTCCCTCTGCGTCTTCGTCGCCCCACTTGGCATCGTAGTACGTACTTCACTCGGCTTCTTTCTTTTACCCCTGATGATTTTTGTTTGTTTGACGTGCATTAATTAATTATTATTATTATTGTGCTGTGCTGCAGAGGAAAGTGATAAAAACGAAGAGCGTGGAGTTCATGCCTATCTCCCTCTCTTTCTTCCTCACCCTCAGCGCCGTCATGTGGTTCATGTACGGCTTCCTCAAGAAAGACCCTTACGTCGCTGTAAGTCCATCGATCGGTCAACTTCCACAATTAATTGTGAGCTTCACATATGTTTATAAATTAAACAATTTTTCTGTATTATGTGTTCTCTCTCAGGTTCCCAACATTCTGGGATTCACCTTCGGAATCCTCCAGATGGTGCTGTACATGGTCTACCGGAAGAGCACTCCGAATACTGCTCTCCCGTTGAAGAAGGAGGTGCCGGAGGCGAAGGTGGTGATCGACATGGCGAAGCTAGGGGAACAGCAGCCCAACCAGGTGCTCCCGCTCGACCCAACTGCGGTCCCGCGAGAGCTCATAGTCGAACTCCTCAACGTGGCAGCTGCGGCCGAGCAGGAAGAGGAACAAAGGAGGAAGGAACAACTGAATCAGCATATGAAACAACAACAACGGCAAGAAAGATATGGGTTTCACCGATGGGATTGCCGTGGCATAAATTAATTAACCGAACGGCAACTAAACAGCATAATTTATTCCACGACAACACCCCCACAAGATAAACTAATAGTAATAAAAGCATATTAATTAATTTATATATATATATGTATTGGGCTACTGACCTACCTAGTACGACGTTTTTCCTTTCAACTTTGGATGTAGTCTGTTCTGTTCCATAAATTTGGGCTTCAATGCCTACTGTACTGCCAATGTTATTAGTTTCTACTTCGTGCGTCCTTGTATAAAAGAAAAAAGAGAATGCTCTTCTCCAGTACTGGGAGGCGCCAGTTTTCATTTACAAAAAAAACGAGTGTATTTCTCTCTTTTTTTTTCCAATAGCTCACTTGAATTATCAAGAAATAAAGATCCTAACGTTTACAACCCAAACATAAACCACAACCTGTAATCAAAACCATTCACATCACCAGAAAACAAAGAAAGAGCTTTTTTGGCTACAACATGAATCGCTCGATTGTTTTCCCTGCAACGGAACCCAACAGAAAACTCTGTAAACACTTGACGTAACTGTGCAATCTCAACGAGAATCGCCCCTCCTCGGCCATCCCGAACTTCTTGACCCCTTATTTTGTAAATGACAGTTTGCGTATCTCCCAAGAAAGCAACCTCCGTAAGACCCTTCATAGAACACCACCGAATTGCGTCCCGGAACGCCATTATAAGTTCAGCAAGATACGGATCTGTCAAAACCTGCATAAACAAAACCTTGAACAAAAAATATAGAACCCGCCTGATCCCGAACTACCAACCCTCCAGAAGAATGTGAACCCAACCTAACCGCCCCGTCAACATAGCAAAGGAACGACACTGCCGGTGCAACCTCCACCGCTCGGCCTCCACCATTGGGCAACCGCCCAACCCCTAGAGCAGGCAAATCCAACCATTCCCTAACCTGATTATGATACTGACGAACCAGTGAATCCGTAGTGTACTGAAAATGATCAAACACCACCCAATTCCTAGACTTCCATATCCTCCATAACAAGGCCACAATTCGCATAATTCTCCCTGGATCAGCATTCCTCTCCATTATACGTCTAAACTCCAATGCCATATTCAGCCCCTCCAGTCCCTCTCTCACATTGAACAAGCCACATCTCTCCCACAGCTCCGCGGCTACTCGACATGTGAGAAAGAAGTGTTCAACGGACTCCACCGACTCACAACACACTGGACACTCGACCGGATCATTCCCGCCTTTTTCTTCCAATGCCTCCATAGTGGGGATAATCCGACGCATTAGCTGCCATATGAAAAACTTCAGTTTTGGAGGGATGGGAAAACTCCACATCTTTTTTCAGAAACTCATATCCCAAAAAGAAACTTTTGTTTTCCACCTACCCACTCTACGGTTCATCTGTACGGCATAATGGTATCCACACCTTACCGAATACACGCCATCCATCTCCCTTACCCAAACTAACTTGTCCGGAATCGGAAGTCTCGGCAAAGAAATGTTCAAGATCTTCCTCTTAACCTCAGGCGAGAAGCAAGTATCTAAACATTCCTCGCACCAAACTCCTTCTCCCGGCCTGATCAAATCACTAAAGAATGATGTTTCCGTCAATGGAGCATATGGCAAGACCGGAAGACTATTCTGACCCAAACCCTGGACCCACGAGTCCCCCAACACCCTAATCTCGGCGCCCGTACCTACTTGCCAAAATAAATCCCCTTTCAATAGATCTCGGCCATAAAATATACTGCACCATCCCCACGAAGGCCAGGAACCAAGCCTCGCAGTCAAAATGTTCCCACCAGAGAAATACTTTCCCTTCAAAATCCTTGCTAATAAGGATTCAGGCTCCTGTAAAAGACGCCAAGCCACCATAGCTAACAAAGCTTGATTGAAATCCTCAAACCGGCGGAAACCAAGACCACAATCAAACTTACTCCGGCATAAATTCTTCCAAGACACCCAGTGTGCCTTGTTCCCCTCCGCAGTATAACCCAACCAAAACCGAGCCATATATTTATCTAACTTCCTGCAAAGAGTAACTGGCAACAAAAAAACACGACATCACATGTATTGGCAATGCTGCAGCAACAGATTTCAACAATATCTCCTTGGCCGCCAATGACAAATGTCGTTGTTTCCACCCCATAAGTTTAGATATAAGCTTCTCCTCTAGATACCGAAATGTCTCTGTTTTAGATCGGTGAATCAACGTTGGAAGCCCCAAATACTTATCTTGCACACCAACAGCCCCAATAGCCACCATCTGCTCACTATCTGATTGCTCCACATTTCTGCTAAAACATACAGCAGATTTTTGTAAATTAACCTTTTGCCCGCTTAACTCCTGATACTCGTGCAGAACTGCCAATAGAGTATGACATTCTGGTGTCGAGGCCTTGAGAAACAAATAAGAATCATCCGCGAAATACAAGTGAGAAACACTTGGACTCCGCGGATTTACCTTAACCCCAGTTAACCCTCCTCTCCATCACTGCCCGCTTTATCAAGGCCGAAAAACCTTCCGTACATATCGCAAACAACAATGGAGACAACGGATCACCCTGTCTCAAGCCTCGAGAGGACCTAAAAAATCCACTCGGGTTCCCATTCATCAGTACCGAAAAGGTCGTTGAAGACAAACATTCCTTAATCCAATGAAGCCATTGGGGATGAAATCCCATTTTCCTCATAACAGCAAGTAAGAAAGGCCATTCCACCTTATCATAGGCCTTTTTCATGTCAACCTTCAAGGCCAAATAACCTTTCTTACCTTGCTTTTTGATTTTTAGGTAATGCATAATCTCGTGTCCAATCAGAATGTTATCAACTATTTGCCTATCCCGGACAAAACTATTTTCTGCTCCGGTGAGATCAATTGGGGCAGATGCTTTGCCATTCTTTCTGCTTAAATCTTTGAAATAATCTTATAAAATAGTTTACACAAACTAATCGGTCGGATATGCTTCATCGACTCAACTGCATCCACTTTTGGAAGCAATGTCAACCTGGTAATGATTGAAACTCTTCAGCATTCTTCCTGTACTGAAAAAATACTGAACAGCTTCAATCACAGACTCCCCAATGACATCCCATTATACTCTATAAAATTTTCCTGTAAACCCATCAGACCCGGGAGCCTGTGTAACACCAATGGAGAAGACCACTTCTTTAATCTCTTTTGGCGTGACTACTGCAGTTAGCTCAGTATTCATCTCTTTAGAAACCACCGAATCCACCGGTAAGTCCCAATCTGTGCATCCATGTCTAATATCCCATTTTCTGTCTGGAACAATGTTTCATAAAATTCACTGGCCACACCAGCATTTTCTGCCTCGTCCGTCACCCAGACGCCTGTAGCATCTCGCAAACCTGTAATTTCATTTTCCCTGCGCCTAGTTCTCGTGACAGTATAAAAATAAGAAGAATTTTTGTCTCCTTTCTTAAGCCAGTGAACCCGAGACTTTTGTTGCCAATATATTTCTTCTGCAGCCCATTGCCTATTTAGCTCATTCTCAAGCTCATTAACCTGTTGTCAATCAACGACTTGCGCAGTCTTAACTGCTTCAACTTCGGTCTCAAGAATCCGAATATTCCTTAGGGAATTACTAATGCCAGCTCTACTCCAATCGTACAACAAATGTCTAAGTTTCTTCAATCTCATCCATAGTTTGTACATCGGCGAACCAACTATATGCTCATTCCACACATTCTTAACAAATAATCTCACTTTCGGATTCTCACACCATCGCGCATCAAATCGGAACAAGGGCCGAGATGCCCTCAAAAATGGTTTGTCTGCTACAATAAGAACTCGAGGATCCGACCCTAAGTCAGTACAATTCGCTAAAGATTGTAGAAATCTTTCCAACCAGGATACTGAGACTAAGACTCTATCCAGTCTTTGCGAAACAGTTGCAGGTGCCATTCGCCTATTCGTCCAGGTGAAAGGGGAACCAATATATCCCAAATCAATCAAACCCATGGCATCTATAAATTCCCTCACTGCGATGGACGATACAGGATCCCATGGCAGCCCCCCTGTTTTTCATTTGCATTATGACACAATTCAAATCACCTATAATAAGATATGGAACCAAAAGGCCCTGCAAATACATCCTCAAATCTTGGACCTATTGAGCGCGCATATTCTCATGACAAGAAAGGTAGACACCCACAACTACATAATCTAAAATATCCATTTCATTAATAACTCCACAAGACACAAAAAAGGAAGAATGATCTAGAATAGTTACCCGAATATCACTACCCCAACCTACAACCAATCCACCATAAGCATTCACTGCATCAACTAAAAAGAAAGAAGAAAAATCCTAAACCCCTTAATCGACGGGTTACAACTCGCCTACGAGACTTTGTTTCCGATAAAAAAACAAGATCAGACTTATTCGAACGACATAGACCTAACAAGGATTGAAACGTGAGGGAAGGTCCGATGCCCCTCACATTCCATCCCAACATCATCATTTATCCCCTTGGGCCCACTTTCGACTGGCCACCTCCACCGCTTTGATCTTCTCATTACCACCACCCTTATCCTCATTACAAACCTTCTTTGGTGGAGTAGGATCTTTAGTGAGTCCTTTCGCCTCCTGTGCAAACCTCTTTTTGTCTTCCGAAATGTCCTCCTCCCTTAATGATAGCTTGCACACCTACTTGTGTACAGGCTTGATGTTACCCCCATGAGCACCTCCCTGCACACTATTACCAGAATCAACAACACCCTTCTTTAACAACTCCGAATGTTGGGACACATTTCCAGAAGCTTCACCCATTTGTGAATGATATCCAGCCCCTCCTTGCTGATTTTTCCAGCCTCCACGAGCAGGTGAGAATCCACCCTGCCCTCTCCCATAATACGGCTTGCCTTGTCCATGGAAGAAGCCACCAGAACCTCTTCCACGATTGCCAGCCCCTGGGATTTGCACAAATGGGGCTCGCTGTCCACTCCCAAATTGCATCTACTGCCTTTGATTCTCATGAGCACCGTCGCCATCTTGCAACTCCTTATCTCCAGTCTACTGAGCCCCCTGCTCCAACCGAGCTATATGAGCTGCCACAGCTCCTTTGGATCCTTGCTCCCTCAGGAACATTTCCCCACCAACAGTACCACTAGCTTCAGCATTCCCCATTGCACTCCCAGCACCACTTGCCTTTAGTCCAGGATTAACCCAAACCGACTTAGGGAATGTCGGCATTAGGTGAACCGGGACCTTGGAATGCTGAGGTGCACGATGCCCCAACCTCCCACAATGATAACAGAATAACGGCAGGAATTCATAAGTAAGTGACACCCAAAATTCACCAATCTCCTCATTGCTAGCATACACTTGCGAGCGTAAAGGATCGAAAACATTCACCTTGCATCTAGCTTTGATGAAGTGCCCAGGTTCACCCTTGATGGCAAACATTCCCGCATCCAGAACTTCTCTGATCTTCGTTCCTGCCACCCTTCTGCCAAATGCGGTCTTCCTCCAATGTGGAGGGATACCCCACATCTGGACCCAGAACTGCACCATCTCAAATGAATCAACAAACGCCCTGGTTATTGGCCTCCATGATTGGAGGTGCAGAACTCGATCCTTCACCTGCCATGGAGTCCTTTGTAGGACCCAATCCCAGTCTTCTTCAGAAACAAAGAAGAACTGCAGCAGTCCCTATTCAGCATCCATAACTTGAACCTTGCAATTCCAGGCGCCCGTTACAATCTTGTGGATCACAGCCAAACTCGGCGGATTCTCCAGAAATAGCCTGCCCATGAAGCTAACCTTCACCCCTTGCATCCCAACCTCCACATCTTCCATGGAGAATTGCACCACTTGAACAGCGGTTCAATCCTTGTTAGGTCTATGTCGGTCGAATAAGAGAGAACTTAACAAGGATTCTCCAAAAAACAACCGAATTGGACGGCGATTCGAGAGCTGCGTTTCACAATTCACAAGGAAACCGTGGCCCCCTGTACGGTTTCAATGTTATGTATTTTTTTTATCAAACAATAGTCTAATGAACCATCCAAAAGAGCTCCATAAAATATTACAAAGGTCCACGTGATTTTGTTGGGTCTTTAATTAACTTTTTGCTAATGAATCTTCTTAGTTGGTATCACTTTTATTTTTACCTTTTTCCATGTTTGTTTGTACACACGACGTAGGATTGAAGGAAAATAATAATAATTTCATGTTTGTTTAATACACGTATATGTACCTATACTTATTTTATCCGTTTAAAATTTCCATATTAGTATTATTGTGAAGCCGTTTCATTTTTCCGTTCATTTTATGGCTCCCGTACTAAACACATATAAAACCCGTATAACACGTTTAATATCAGTATTTAATGAACCAATTGGTAGAGATTGAGTGGAGGATAATGGACCAATTAGCAATGAGTGTAAAGAAAAAATATTACTTATTAATATAATTAGTAAAATACGGTACGAGAAATTTACGTAAAAAATATGTACGGTTATTTTACTTCTTCTCTAATCTAATATTATGTTTAGTAGTACGTTAATATTCATACATATATAAAATTTATTATTTTAAAAATAAATTAATATATATATTAATATTAAATTTAACAATTTGGTCCATTAAAGACGTGAAACTCTTGGAAGAAGGCGTTCAAGAAAGACGTGAAACTCCTGGAAGATCTCTTATGCTCTGTTTTCTCTCATTCGGGTCCGAGACCATTACGGGGAATATGATCTCTGAGTTCATGAGGTGGGCTAAAAGAAATTGGACAATCGATGACAACTCTATTTTGGAAGACAGAGCAGACGGGAGGTGGCTGCTTGAGTGCCCCAGTATCTTGGAAGCTAAGCGTATCAGAAACAATGCTAGTTCACAATTCAGAGGTTTCATCATCACCATTTCAGCTTGGTCGGATAAGGAAGAACCCTACTCAGCTGAGGATCTATGGATTCTGATTTATGGGGTGCCGCTTCATCTAAAAAGCATCAATCTTTTGAAAACTATTAGTGAATTCTGTGGATCTTTCGTTGAAATTGATTGGAACTCCTGGAGTTTTCAATTCACTCGGATCAGGATTAAAAAGAATGGTGCCATTCCTAAAGAGATCCCTATTTCTTTCGAATCCGAACAGTTCGTTGTCAAGGTTGTCCCACCGCCTGCGTGTTTTTTCAATTCTAGCAATCCAATTGACATTAGCCGGAGTTCTGGGAAGAAGAAGAGTTTCGACTGTTCAGTTTCCTCTCGTTCCTCGACATGCATGGGGAGAAAGGGGGGCTTTCCGAGAGGGAGACTTTTTCGGATATAGGACGCTTTTCAAGGAGTAAAAGTTTGTTGGGGCGCTCATTTCATCGAAAGTCTCTCAAAACATTTTGGGTTCGCAAGGAAAGGCCCATTGGGCTTCAACCTTCTTCTTCTTTTCTCTCAGCCGATCTAAGCCCTCTCCCCAGCCCTCCTCCTCCTCTCCCAAACTCTCCTTCTCGGTCCCCTTCACTTCTATTAGCTAAGCCCAACCCATCCTTCTCAGAGAGGTCTAAACTCTTGCTCCCTTTCGGTCTTCTTTCCTTGATCCCTTCAATCCCTAGAAATCTTCCTCTTTTTTCCTTTTCCATTTCGCCTACCTTCTCAAATGCTTCCTCTTCGAGACAGCTGCTCCTTCAATTCCAATCCTTTCCCTACTCGTCATTCTCAATTCTAATCCCTCAGATTCAGCCTTTCTCTTCTCTCTTTTCCTGCCTGCCACCATCTCCAGAAGCTCTTCATGCGGATATTGATGTTGTAAGTTTTGATTCGGAGCCCCTTTCGCCTTGATCCCCTGTTATGGATAGTTGCAGGTCGAGTCTCGATGTTTCCCCATGCCATGTATCCCCTCCAATTGATGACTCTTTGGAAGCCTTTTCCCCCCTCCCAGATCTCTTTCTCCTGAGCTCCCTTCTCCCTCTTGGGTTCTGGATAATGAAGAGCGTAGCTGGAACTTGGAGGCATACTCGTTCGATGTTGATACTCTGGTCGATAGGAGTGTGTCGCTGAGTCGCTTTTTCTCTCTGTAACTCGATGATGGGCATGATAAGGTTGATCAATTGATTGCTAATACTTCTAAGGATATGCATCAGAAGAAGGTTACAATCTCTCGCTCTAAACTTGAATGGAGGCCCATCCTCGTGGACCTTTAAGCTCTCCTCCTAAGGGACCGAGAAAGAGCAAGAGGAGGACTGGTAGAATCATCTCTGATACAGTTTGATGAGTTCGTCTGTTTATTTATGGAATGTTAGAGGTCTTGGGGATCCTACCAAGAGAGCGCGCATTAAACGTCTAATTGATCGAACAAAACCTCAGATTGCTGGATTGGTTGAGACTAAATGGGCTGAGTGCAACGATTTTTTTGTAGCTAGTATTAGTGGTCGTCGAGACGTTGGTTGGGTCGCCAAAAATGCAGATGGGAGTTCTGGAGGTATCATGATATATTGGGACAAACAACATTCGCAGATGTTATCGAGTTCCGAAGGTTCTTTCTATCTCCATGTCGAATTCAAGGACCTGTCATCTTCTTTAATTTGGCATTTGATCACCGTCTATGTCCCTCAAGATAGGTTTGATAAGCTGTAACGCCCCGACATTTGAGTCTAAGTTCGACCGAACGATTGGATCGATGTTTACGCACGAAAGATTGCATCCGTGGGTTAGAAATAATAATAGTAGTTATCAATCTTACTGTTATTATTAATTATATAATTCCTCATCATCCCCACGTTACCTAGGAGCAATTAAAAGGGGAAAAATTAATAATAAGAAAACCCCAAACCCCATCAGTGCCCCTCTCTTCCCCGTCTCTCTCTCTCTTCCCCCCAATAATTCCCCAAACGTCCCAACCCCATTATTGTTCCCCAACGTAAAACCCTATGTTCACCCTTTCTTCTAATTAACGAGCAGCAGCGGAAAAGGAGATAGGGAGTGTCTGGTAGAGAGGGAGAGAGAGAGAGTTGTAGCCTCATCGATCGCTTGGAGAGCCGGAAGCGGATGCCAAACACATGAGAGAGGGGTCTTGCCCATCAATTTATTTTCCTGTCAGCACACTATTTCTTACATCTTGAAATCTGAAAAAGAAGTAAATTTCTTTTTTGGGTGGGGAGGCAAAAAACAAGGAACTCCCAAAGCAAAAGGAGGCAATTTTCTCTCTTTTCACCTTCCTCTAATCTTGTATGTTCCTTGCCGTTTCCTGGAAGCGGCGTGGTAGCTCCAATAAAACGAAAGTAGGAGTCGGCTTCTCCTTTAAATTCTCGAATGGGGGAAGTGTGGTAGGTGACTGCTATAGTATATCGTCCACCTAACCGTGAGATAAGATTCGGTATTAGATTGGATCCCTCATCATTCAGTGCCTTCTTAACCATAATGGCCATAATTGCTAATGCTTTCGGGATTACAAGTCATATGATATTTTAATAGATTAATGCAATATTATCATAATTTTTTTGTATTATAAAAAAATCTCCATTCATGGGTATAAAACTAGTTAATTAGCATGATATTTCATAATATTTGTGCATCATATTCATACTAGTTTAGATATGATAGATGATTTGTACAGTTCAATCAAAGATAAGGTGCAATTTAACAATTCTTTGAAGTGCCTATAAGGGTTGCATTTGCAACGTCATAGAAACAACATTTTCAGCTTTGAAATATACCAAAAACAAATCTTTGTTTAACCGTGTACATTATACATGTGTTTTAAGTTCTATTTCGAAATATGAATATTAGCATTTGTTTACAAAGACGAAATGTGTATTAATCTGATATTTCTTTTTTTATAACTTGTTACTGATCAAAGAAATACATTAAACTTATATTCTTCTATCAATTGTTCTAATATATATACATATATATATATATATATATATATATATATATATATATATATATATATATATGGTGCCTTCTATGGTACCCCGGGTAAAATCCGGGGTACCGCATACCTTGAGTATGAAAACACTATCTAGACCTCGAATTATCAGAATTTTTCGGCATGATACTATACCCTAACCCTTAATGAGTGAACCCTAGGTCCTAATCATCTAAATCATAAACTATGAACCCTAAGATGGTACATTGATTTTTTTGCCTATATTTGGACGAATCATAACCGTCGATTATTGTTTCTAATTAAATTGATCTTGCGGTACAAGATTTAGAGAATTAAGACCTAGATTTTGATCTTTAAGGGTTAAAGTATAGTATCATGCCGAAAAATTCTGCTAATTCGAGGTCTAGATAGCATTTTCTTACTCAAGGTATGCGGTACCCCGGATTTCACCCTGGGTACCATAGAACTCCCCATATATATATATATCATAGAAAGTGTGAAATTTGATAGAATCTGTTTCGGCAGTGGTACGAACAATTCCTAATCGTCGTCTTAGCTTTTGTCTTGCAATAAAGCTATGTTCTATCATCTCCTTATCCAGTGCCGACGCCGCTCTACTTGAGTCTCAAGAGTTTTGGTTTTGGCTTGCCCCTTTCTTATAACTTATTATTAGTAAGAAAGATTGGAAAGCCTATTCTTCGCTGCTGCATGTTTTTCGCCTCTATCTCTTTAAGGGGCTTATGCACATTCATATGTTCGATCCTTTTGCGATGACGGTACGTTATCTAAAGAGACATCACTTATCTGATTTATTGATTTGGACATAACTTAATAATACCATACATGGACATTAGTGAATATGAAGCCTCCCAGAAATAGGGATAATTTCATATAGGAAATGGTTCTTGTAGTAGACTTCTTTCGTATCTTCATGTTTCTCGTTGTCTTTTCTTACTTCATTTTTTTATTTCTCAAATTATGAGTATATTTTTTCCCTTGATTTATCAAAATCAAACTAAAATTGTTTTTTGGTTAACCAATAATCAATAAGGTCCTTAACGACTTTGATTTTGGTTTTGTAATTGACTTGATTTTCTTTTTGTTTTTTCGTGCTTAAGAAAAGAATCCAACAATCATGCATGATAGAATCCAAACAATCATTGATGAATTGGTCACTAATCTTATTTCGAATTTCATTTTCTTATTAACTAAATAGTAACAAAAAAGTCATTTCAATTGCTTGTAGTTACAATAGATGTGTCAATTACAAATTTTGGAGGTGTTTTGGATATCGTAGTTTCAAATTTTTATTATAATGACGAGATATGAATTTTTTTACCAAAATCCTGGACGTTGATGTGTCGCTTAAGACACTATTTTTTAAACCTGGATCCATCCCTGCATAATCATTTTCGTTTTATTATACTTAAAAAATAATTCGAACCACATCTAAAATCTGGAGTAGGCCTCCACAATTCCATGAAAGATTATCGAGACTATTATTTTTCATGATAAATACTTAATCGGTTTGAGTGAATTATGTTATGGAATGGGATTAACATGATCACTAGATTTGGTCCCGGCCCGTTGGCCGGATACGATATAAACAAAAAAAATTTTTGATTTGCTATTATAAAGGAATCCGATATTAAATTATTGAAAAACTAAAATAAAAACATGAATAATAAATTTGAAATTTTTTTCACATTCTAACCTATTTATCAACTAATATCAATACCAAAAGTTAAAATAAACCGTGCAAGGGAATCAACTCCTAGGTGTTTAAATCAGACTTCGATTAGAATTACAACATTTCCTTTTTGACTTCGCGATTGCTTCTCCATTAGCATTATCATCTCTACCAAAAACAACACCTTCATCCCATTAATAACACCTATGTTTTCCATATTAATATTATATTATTGTTCTGCTGCATTTAAACGGTCGCTTCCTTCTTCTCCAAAATTTCATTAAAGTAAAATTTAATGGTAACTTTTGACAATTATGAAACATATTTTGTACGCAAGTAGATATTACCTCTTTCAAGTAATGAATATTGTCTCATATCTTGTCTTCTCGTTAATTTTTATACTTCTATCTCCAGAATTAATTCTCTATTTTCTTCTCAAAAATGTCATTATCTCCATAAATAAATGTACTACCTCCACCATTAAACGAATCTTTCTTCTTCTATGTTTCATAGAAAGCAAGAACTTAATGGTTAAAAAATTTACAAATGTGAAACACCATATTTTCTGAAGTTAAAAAATCTTCCAAAAAGAATTTCACGATTTTTATTCTCACTAAAAATTACAATACTGTTATATGCACGATAAAATTTTCTCTAAGTAATCCCTTAAACATCTAAAGTGAATTTGATTGGGGTTGGAAATAAATGTTTTTCTCGAAGTAAACAAAACAAATGTTGATATTTTTGTTCGGGCATGCATGTGATGATTTGTTCAGACTCCAAAAATATTGTATGGAAACTTTATCTGAGATGTTCATCAATAATTAGGTAGATCAGTATAGTTATAATATGTGATATAATTTGTATGATTTAGGTCATGTCGATTACATTCTCTCATGTCGATCATTTCAAAGAAACATGAATGCAAAAATAGAAATTTGTGGCCCTGTATTTTATATAATAAATGAAGGTCTATCAAAGTATCAAATAGTCGACCTGATGCTTATTTCGGTCTACCAATTTGGTGTGAAGGTTAGACTGTTTAATCCAGGCGTCACCTTTTCTATGTCCACCAATAGAAGAGAGCCATTTAACATACTCCATATACGTTTTAATTAGAATTTAGAGTGACTGATGCAGTATCAATTTCATTTAATTAGCATAATATATTTCTAGCAAGTATTTAAAAATGAAATGCTAGAACCGTAAACTAAAAGTAGGAATATGAGTATCAGGAAAAATCCAACCCCAATAATGAAATTTTCTCTCTCCAGCGGAATGAATGAGAAGAGGTAGCTAAAAGCAAAATAGAAAAAGACACGTGTGTCCTTCCTTGGGATGCGCGCATGGCTCTAATTTGAGTTTAAACCCCCTTACCATGCGAAATCTCCTTATAGTAGTGTGTAGATGGTTGCATGGTTAGCCGTGTCTTATATTACTTTATGTATAAATTGGAGCTTAGATATTTGTTGGAGCATATTAGTATTAATTAATTAGCATATTCTCAGGTGATTTCTGTGGTGGGCGCGTACGTGTACAGTCTTTTATGGGAACATCTCACTTGTTAATTGCATTGTTGCACTCGATAGCCATATAATATCACCGTCGACCCCTAATATTTTACTGTTAGGTGCCATTGAGAAGGGACAAAACCCGTCTTCCTTTCCTTTCCACAAATAATAAACTGGAACAGTGAGAAAGTGGCTTCTAAGGGACGACAAATCCATTCCATGGTTAATGGTTCGGTATAGTATGTTCATTGTTAATTGTTATAACGGATCCGATCGATCGAGTTAATGGTTTCTTTTCTTTTCGTTAAGTGCTGGTATTGTATTATTATAAAAAAAAAATCCGGCTGGTATTGTATTTCACAAAAGCCCGCCTAATAGCTAGGTAGTAGGTACTTGAGGTAGCTGCCAAACGTCACATACCTCGATTGGTGAACTATCGTTGGGCGCTCATTTTTTATGGGTGAAGTTTTGAGTACGATCCTCCTCGAGACCCTTTTATAGTGTTTCTGACGGTGCTAATGGAGATTTTAGTGGAGGGCTCAAAAGGCTTAAACAAGTGAACTCTCAGGTTTGATCTCGCTCCGTCATCACTCAAGTGGTGTGTGGGGATATTTCTGGGTTATAAAAAAAAAGTATTAGTGGTAGCTGCTTGACTTAGGTCTCATGACTGCAGACAATCCCAAGTGACCAGCCGACAACCATTTATCGAGCAACACTAAGAGGAATTTTACAATGTTATATAGTATTGGTGCTATAGGTTTTTCCCTTATGGTAAAACTTGAAGTTTTACCTTTAACGTTATGGTCAACTTCAGATTGTACCTATACTCTTTTGTCAAATTGTTTTATGATACAACTTAAACTTGTACTTTCATTTGATAGTACAAGTTTAAGTTATAAAGTTGTACCATAATATAAGAGCACAAATTTCTTTATGGTACAACCTGAACTTATACATTTAACGTTATGGTACAATTTTAAGTTGTACATTAAAGCACCATATAGTAGAAGTGCTCACTACACTAAAACGACAGTGCATATATATCGAAGTCCTTTGACAGGCATGAAGCCCAGCCGACAACGACACTAAAACTAAGGACAGCGCCAACTATATAGGTACAACAAGCCCACTCAAGCAAGAATTAATGCCCAAGGGCAAAGTGCAATAAAGGACATGTGGACTAGGGATTGGTTATGGGCTCAACATGAATGTGGAGGACATAGGTTAGGTGATACGATGGACATTGGTTATGGGCTGAATGTGGGGGACATAGGTTAGCTGATGCGATGGACACGAGGGATGGCAATCTCACCATCCCGCCTAAATCTACCATCCCGCCTATCTGACTGTATCCAATCTGAGTGGTCGTTTGCTTTGTAAATTTGAAAAACGAAGATTTTTATATAATTTGGGTTTTGAAAAACCATGGATATATGAGAGTTTTGGGTTAATTATGGAATTGAAAAACACCATTGTTTGATTCATGGATTTCATGATGGATTTTGTTAACTAAATTTGTATGTATGAAGTAAAATTTACTTTTATTGCCCTCAATTATATAAGAGGAGAAAGAAAATATAATGACCCTCAAAGTCCATGGATCCCACGAATTTGTTACCTCCAAATATTTGAAGCAAACAATGGATTTTGGACAAAGTACATCATGGATCCAAACCCATCACCAAATCTATCAAGCAAACAACCCCTAAATTAATGCGTAAAATGCCGACATGTTTGCATTAACTATATATGAGATTGAAAGCGACAAAATCCGAAAAAAGTTCGATGACGATGGGATATGGTTTTAGCCTCCCTTGTTTGATACTCATACCCGCCCTATTAATAGTGTTTCTTCATATATAAAGATATAGGAATTATATTTTATTCTTTCAATAAAAGAAACAATCATTCAAAATATAAATAGTTTGAAATGTACTTGAGTGGTTACTCAAGCCAAAAGCTATTCCCCCCCCCCCCCCCCCCCCCAATTCACCTGTCACTTTTTCACTTCTTTTCCCATTGTTAACAAAATTATGTTAGTTTGTATTGCTTAGTATATGTGTACGAATTGGAGATAAATGATTTGGATAGTATCGTACTTTGTTATGGACTAATGGATTGACTCGCACGAAACTACACCACAATTAAACCCCAATTAGAGCCCAAGTTTTTAAACTTTAATCGGGTGCAATATAGGGCAAGTATTTATATATCGACCTGGGCCGGTCCGTCTACCCCTACTTCCGTTGTTGAAATCATTATCTAGCGATAAAACTTTGGTTTAAAGGTTTGCTAATTGAAACGAAAGAAAGCAAAGGTAATTTGTTTTGAAAATTCTTTTGTGGGAAAGTGTAATACACTACCCTATACGTATTACCTAATCATATTTTTCATATAATTGCAGCGGAAATAATCTCGGGTGTTACATTAATTATCAAAATTTATCCAAATAAAATTTCGACATGAATTACTCGCGTAATGGGTTAAGAGTTCTTCCATCCGATCCTGCAAAATAATTCATCTAAATCCATGCATTGGCTTTTCATAGCCATAGTCACAGTTTCATGTTACACAAATATACACATATCATCAACTTTCCACACCTGTGGATGTCTCACACTACATCAGAAGCTAGTATGCACATGAAAAACGCTCTCAAAACATTTTACAAAAAGGTGTGGATCACTGGCCAAAATCTCAAGTAGTCGTCCAAGCACAGAATAGTTGAAGACCATACCTCATCTTGACTTCAAATCTAGCTCCTCTCCTACCTAACACCTATCTACTGCTGTTGCTGATGATCTACTTACACATAGCATAAGCAGAGAAGAAGAATAAAAGAGGGTCAGCTCATAGCTGAGTGAGATAATCATAGCATCGTGAGTTCATAACAGAGCATACCCCTACCATACATCTAGCAAACAAGCCAAAACACTAGGATCGGACCTCAGCCATCCTCATGTCCCAATGGGCAAAAGACTCAACCACCTTGACTTATGCAAGTGTGTCTTATCATGTTTTACTTATAGGCGTCTGGCTACTCCCATGCTAATTACTCTCCCGGGAATACGGACCAAACATCTCGTGGATGTGGTCATATCGGACCCACCACTGCCGGTGTAGTCATATCGGACCTGACACCACCCTGGGTGTGGTCATATCGGACTCAACACCACTCTGGGTGTGGTCATATCTCATGATGAATCAACGGTCAACACCACATCATGGGTGTGACATAACATATCATAACGGAGTAATAGCATGGGGAGCCCTAATTACTATGTAATTGACCATGAGACCAAATCACTCTTGTTTGGTAATCTTATACATGATCCATATCTCATCTTGCTTAATCATAATTCGTTACTTGGACATGTTCTTGACCTGGCCACAATTGGCTCAACATAACCAGGAGTCGTATAATTGCACTTCCTCGGGATAAACCCTCGTGCAAGTCATCCTCCTTAAACATCATAATATCACCCTGGGAAGTTTATTTCCCCCACTTGTGCATCCAAATACAACCACAATATCACATCATGTCAAAACACCTGATCGAACAACCATGAAGTCATATCAACGGTTAAGCCACAAATGGCAACATGTATGCAATCATCAACATAAACAAGGTCCATATCGGATAGGGCAAGTCAATAATATCATACAACCATCCATGGTTCATCATATAGCATAAAAGTCCATACACCCCTAATCATGCCATTCTAATTCACCTAGGTCAATTCTAAGCATCAATATAATTATCGTGATACGACAAACCCGGTATGTCGTGCTAATCCGTCACCAGTTCTGGTCGTTCAAACACCGGTTTAACCTTCTCGTACTAAAACGTCAATTTCAGGAAGAACCCTGAATTAAAATCCGAGACCGTCCTAATATCCCCTCGCTGCAGGAAGCTCGTATATGAAATTTGGGCTCAATTCGTCTTCCGGATACTCCGAAACCCTAATTTGGCTTATCAGGAATTCAAGAAATTCGGGATTTTCGGATCACTTATGCTCAAGAATTGAGCTCTGAGATTTTACCCTCGCGATGCCCTGTGCGCCTCTGCTCGGTCTGTTTTCTCTCGGTCCGAATAATGGAAGATGATGGTGGAGATAATGGACAGGGGAATTAATATATAATACGTATACTTATCTGATCGATCGATAATCCGATTTTTGTCGAAATACTGCCAAAATGCTCGATTTTAAATCACGAACTTTCTAGCGATCGAAATATGGGTTTTGACGGAATGAGATGTTACAATTCTCCCCTCCTTAAAATATTTCGTCCCCGATATCTATCCTTGAGTCGATAGTACCTATCTGCTCGTTCCCCTCCTAACCTACACTCTCACAAATCTTGTTACTACCTAACTCTTAGGCTAGGATATCTTAATTACATAAGTAAACACATAACACCTCAAGTTCCCAATATAAGGTTTCAAAAACCTATATCGGGTTATCACAACAAAAGCACATCAACAAGTTCAAAACATAGCTTACTAAGCAAGATTGTTAACCTGCAAAGTAGGTTGCCACTAACACAAGGTTATATCAACCTACAAAATGGTTACCACAAAATCATCCATATTCATATTTCTATTCAAATATCTACCATCACAACTCATCATGTTAGCACAGCCTAAACTCAACTGTAGCTAGCCACCATGCTTCTCGATCAGTCGATCGGTTAGTAGTAACACTGAAAGTACTTCCGTGCAAACCACAAGGAAACATTGGCCTTAGTTTGATCCACACACAATTTGTGTCTAACCAAGTTACTCCCTTGGTTGAAACAAAACTTTCTTCAAAATCATTACTTGGACAACAAGATAAAAAAACTCCACATATTTTAAAAAATCTCTTGAACCATAAAATTTTCAAGATTCCTTGAAATACTCAAAATCATGTTTGACCATATGCAACTGACTATGCAACACATCATCACCTTTGGTCCAAATCCTGTAAAGTTTAGTGCAAGTACAGGTATGGAGTACTCCCTCCCCTTTCGAGGGTGATCAGTCCTCAAGGGTGAAAGTAACACGCCCATAATGCAGAAAACAAACCAGCTCTGATACCAAACTGTAACACCCTACCCTATACGTATTACCTAATCATATTTTTCATATAATTGCAGCGGAAATAATCTCGGGTGTTACATTAATTAGCAAAATTTACCCAAATAAAATTTCGACATGAATTACTCGCGTAATGGGCTAACAGTTCTTCCATCTGATCCTGCAAAATAATTCATCTAAATCCATGCATTCATAGACAAACATATACACTCACTGCCATATGCATTGGCTTTTCATAGCCATAGTCACAGTTTCATGTTACACAAATATACACATATCATCAACTTTCCACACCTGTGGATGTCTCACACTACATCAGAAGCTAGTATGCACATGAAAAACGTTCTCAAAACAGTTTACAAAAAGGTGTGGATCAGTGGCCAAAATCTCAAGTAGTCGTCCAAGCACAGAATAGTTGAAGACCATACCTCATCTTGACTTCAACTCTAGCTCCTCTCCCACCTAACACCTATCTACTGCTGCTGCTGATGATCTACTTACACATAGCATAAGCAGAGAAGAAGAATAAAAGAGGGTCAGCTCATAGCTGAGTGAGATAATCATAACATCGTGAGTTCATAACAGAGCATACCCCTACCATACATCTAGCAAACAAGCCAAAACACTAGGATCGAACCTCAGCCATCCTCATGTCCCAAAGGGCAAAAGACTCAACCACCTTGACTTATGCACGTGTGTCTTATCATGTTTTACTTATAGGCGCCTGGCTACTCCCATGCTAATTACTCTCCCATGAATACGGACCAAACATCTCGTGGATGTGGTCATATCGGACCCACCACTGCCGGTGTAGTCATATCGGACCTGACACCACCCTGGGTGTGGTCATATCGGACTCAACACCACTCTGGGTGTGGTCATATCTCATGATGAATCAACGGTCAACACCACATCAGGGGTGTGACATAACATATCATAACGGAGTAATAGCATGGGGAGCCCTAATTACTATGTAATTGACCATGAGACCAAATCACTCTTGTTTGGTAATCTTATACATGATCCATATCTCATCTTGCTTAATCATAATTCGTTACTTGGACATGTTCTTGACCTGGCCACAATTGGCTCAACATAACCAGGAGTCGTATAATTGCACTTCCTCGGGATAAACCCTCGTGCAAGTCATCCTCCTTAAACATCATAATATCACCCTGGGAAGTTTATTTCCCCCACTTGTGCATCCAAATACAACCACAATATCACATCATGTCAAAACACCTGATCGAACAACCATGAAGTCATATCAACGGTTAAGCCACAAATGGCAACATGTATGCAATCATCAACATAAACAAGGTCCATATCGGATAGGGCAAGTCAATAATATCATACAACCATCCATGGTTCATCATATAGCATAAAAGTCCATACACCCCTAATCATGCCATTCTAATTCACCTAGGTCAATTCTAAGCATCAATATAATTATCGTGATACGACAAACCCGGTATGCCGTGCTAATCCCTCACCAGTTCTGGTCGTTCAAACACCGGTTTAACCTTCTCGTACTAAAACGTCAATTTCAGGAACGAACCCCGAATTAAAATCCGAGACCGTCCTAATATCCCCTCGCTGCAGGAAGCTCGTATATGAAATTTGGGCTCAATCCGTCTTCCGGATACTCCAAAACCCTAATTTGGCTTATCAGGAATTCAAGAAATTCAGGATTTTAGGATCACTTATGCTCAAGAATTGAGCTATGAGATTTTACCCTCGCGATGCCCTGTGCGCCTCTGCTCGGTCGGTTTTCTCTCGGTCCGAATAATGGAAGATGATGGTGGAGATAATGGACAGGGGAATTAATATATATGCGGCCCGGCCGCTTGATGAAATTATATATATATATATATATATATATATATAATACGTATATTTATCTGATCGATCGATAATCCGATTTTCGTTGAAATACTGCCAAAATGCTCGATTTTAAATCACGAACTTTCTAGCGATCGAAATATGGGTTTTGCCGTAATGGGATGTTACAGAAAGTCACTTGGGTTTCGCTCCCCCCTAACCGCTACCATGCTACAAGGATTGGAACGATTGCCTTGGGCACGTTAATCGTGAACCGCAGAGGAAAGAGTATGTGGTCGGAGACCATAGTCTCAATTGCTAAACCGAGGTGAGGATGAAAGGCCGTGTCACTCGATCCTCTCGGTTTAGACAATCAGTAATCGATCGACTTACTCCCTCACTCAACTCTAAGGTCGGATGGTTTAACTACGATTAATCAACTTGTTTAATTCAATATTGAAGGTTGCCCTAACTCAGCCTAGTTTAGGTGGCTTAGAAAGCAGAAGGAAAACCAACTCGATTGAGTCTCCCTTGAAAGTGGGATTTTCCTCTCTAAACTAGGCTAAGGTGCCAAATTAGATTACTAACACCTAAATGCATAAACATAGGGGTGCTAAGCATAATTATGCACAATCACTAGGATGCTAAGCACAACACATGCACAACCCTTAAGTTGTTAAGCACAAGCATGCACAAGCATGGTGAATAATGCCTCAAAAATTGAATTGAACAATACCCAATATCAATCATCCAAAGTTTCCAAACCACATACAAGTAAACTACATGGTAGAGTTAGGGTTTCACTATACCCAAATGAAAGGAGGACTACACCATGGAAGAAGTGGGAAGAACAAAAGGGAAAAAAGTGGAAACCATCTTTTGGGGATGCCCCTCCTCTCTTCTTAACCCTTGAGTTGAGATCTCCTTGGGGAAATCTTCCCAAAATCTGCCTTGAAGCCAAATCCTAACCTTCTTCTTCTCTTTTGTTCTGTTTCTCTCACTAGAATGCCGAGGAAGGTTTTCTCTCACAAAAGTGGGCTCTCCTCCCTCTCCTCCTTGCAGCTCAGCATTTAAACCCGAGAAGAGTTGAGTTCACGGCCGTGAACCATCAAACGCGTCCGTGAACTCAAGCCGCGCACCAAAACGCTCCTTATCGTTCACGCCAGTTCACGGGCAACTGCTTGTGTTCACGGTCTTAGCCGTGAACTGGCGCTTTTTCACCTCTTCTCCCAGTTTTCGATCTTTTTCGCCAATCCTTCGACTCCGAGGCAAGTTTTACCTGTTAAATCCTGAAATACACTCAAACACGAAGAACCTAGCGTAAAAACGACCTTTAAGGAGCGAATTTGGCACAAACATCTAAGCAAAACGGGGGCAAAACATGTGCAATTAGTCCCGAATCACTCCCCCACACTTAGACGTTTGCTTGTCCCCAAGCAAACCATTTCACGCACACGGTAATATTTCAACCTACACAAATGCTTTGGGGACAACTCAAATGATACGAAGCGGGAATTCTTGATGTTTATTGACAATCAACACATGAACCGTTGCAAGAAATACCGACATCCACCACAAACGACATTCAAAACCACCAAACGGGCAAACGAAAAGTTATCAATTTATTCATGGATAAATGCAAGTCTCAACAAAATTACTTATCGACCACAACCAACCATGCATGGAATTCAAGTTCGAGGAACAAACGGAAAGGCAACGAAGGTCCTCACTGGGGTATGATATGACATGCAAAGCAAGAATGAATCGCTCACTCTCAAGACTAGCGTGGTCGGGACCTTTTTGGTGCAAAAGATGTGCACAATCGTAACCTCTCGGCCCTATCGTCTCAATACCACGGTGGTAACCTCTAAATGCTATAGTTCACGGGATGGTTTTCACCACTAGCTCGTCCGGAGGTCTTAGACACGGGTTCAGATGACTGACGATTAGCTTGGACATGGGGAAAAGGCTTTTGGGGTGGTGGCAATCATGAAGTTAGGTTCTACATCTTCAACCTAAACCCGATGGGTCTATGGTTTCGACTAAAACCCTTCTCTTCAATCAAAGGCCACTAGCATCGGCCAAAACCCTTATCTCTCCCTTCCAACCATCACCCATCATGAACTACCTTGAAGCACTCTTCCTCGGTCAACTCTTGCTAGTTCTTTAAGGTTTGGTAGTGAAGGAGTTCTAAACACTATGGGGGTTTCGTTGGCTTGGGTGCCTAGAAACCCCTCCTAGAGCATGTACTTTGGTTTTTCGTGGCACTCTCTACTTTATTTACCCCATTTTATTACCTCTTTTTCGTTTCTCTTTTCTATTCTTTCTCTTTTTTTTTTTTTTGAGGGGGTATTAGAGAGTAAAAACACTTGCCACCTAAACATTTATCGACTAATGCTCTCTTTCTAAGGAACTCACTCCAATACTACACTTCATTTTTCTCATCCCTAGCAAGGACCACTCACGAACCTCCTATGTAGAACCTCTATGGAAACTCAACGGTAAGAGCTCCTGGATACACGGGCGACTCATGTTTGGACACGAAGAAAGTATTTGGGGGTTGTTCTACTAACACCTTTAAGCTCACACGAACGAAACTCCTAAATCAAGAACGACCCACGAAGTCACATGGCTCAAAGGGGTTGACTAAAGGATGGCTCATTTTGGGACAATCAACATTTGGGTGGACTAATCCTATTCCTCCATCATACTTGCTAGTGATAACTTGTGATGCTATACACCGTGGTAAGAGGGAACTATTACACCGAAAGAAACGAATGGCTCAAAGATCACAGGCTACCTAGTTACCCAATCATCTATACCAATTCACAAACACGATGCATGGCAATTGTAAACAACAAGTGATCAAGTCAAGACATCCATTCATTTATGCACACTTGAGAACTAAACTTTTGCCCTATCCTAATGAACTTCTCAGTCATCATCATAAGATATACTCGATCACATGCAACAATTCAAGATCAATGCCACAAACACGAGAATTTCCCACCATCACTACAACAAATTCGGCCTATTATGACGAAGCAATTTTGTCATATTAGATACTGATTTTGTCATATTAGGTATAATATGACAAAAGGTGTTGTCACAAATGTTTGTCATTTTATCGTCGTCAAGATAGGTCAAATGTGACAAACCTTTAAAACAAGGTTGTCACATTTGCTTTCAGTATAGCTGAGGTTTTGGGTAATCTATTGTGACAAACAGAGATGTTATGACGACATATTTTGTCATTACGATTGTCATAATCTGGTGATTTGGGGAGAATTGTTCGTCACATTACATGACTATATTTTGTCATAACTGTATATTGTGACTACTGCATCTGTCACAAGTGTTTATTGTGACAACATTATTTTGTCATAGCTGAATATTATAATTAATATATTTTGTGCTTCAAAAATTTCATAATTCGAAATTTTTTTCTGCATTGGAACCTGATAATGGAAAGATTACCAAACACCCTAAACATTACAACCATTTCCATAGCAGTCTAACCTGCCACTCTCGTACAACAATTAACAAGAGCAGTGGCAAATTACATTACAGCCTCTAATCTATTGAACACAGACAAATAAGGGCAAGACTAGATCGAGGATGTTGGGATTGGCTTCCCAGTCACTGTCATCGAGGATTTAGATCTTGAACCTCGCTCTAGCTCGTCGTCTCTAGTCTTGAGGAAAGACTAGAGGAATGGCCGATTTTACCCACCGCTGTTACTGGCCAGTATTTCGACAACGATTCCATTTCCAGATTTCCTCTCCTCGTATTAAACCTCCACAAAAAAACCCAGAACACAAAATAAAACGATTAGAAACCTAAAACACCCCCAAAATAAGTATCGGAAAAAAAATACATGCATTAACCTTACCTCTGTAGCCAGCATCGTCGGCGTCAGTCTGTTCCGTCGGCCTCGTGTTCCTTTCTTCTTCCTCCTCGTCATAACCATAACAGAGAAAAGGTGAAGCTAGATCCAGAGAGGGGAAAGGGGATTTTGATTTTGTTTATCGCAAAGAGGTAGCGACAGATCGAGAAAGCTAGGGTTTCGGATTTTGTTTTTTTCTTCTTCTTCTTCTTTGTTTTGTTTGATCTTCCAAGTAGAGAGAATGATAGGGAGAGGTGAGGTTGATTGAACTTCAATGTACTGACGTCGTCATTGCCATCTCTGTCGGCATTCATCGCCGTCGTGCCCTTCGATGCCACCACCCTTTCGTCTCTCTTCAGTTTCATCTTTGACAGAAGAGAAGGGAGGGAGATTAGGTTAGATTGAGAAATCAAAGAGGCAGATTGAGTCATTTTTTTAGAAGAGATGGAGAGGGGGGAAGTATTTTTGCTCGATCTGAAAAGGGGATGGAAAGAATAGATCGAAGAGAAGGAGAGAAGAAAAGAATAGATAGAAGTTTGATTTGTTTTCTAGAGAAAATGACGAGAGAATCGAGAGAAGTGAGAGGTAGAGTTTAAGAGATGCTTATATACCTCTGGTCGTATAAAGCATGTATTATATTTTTATAACACATTTAACATCCGTATTTTATGAATTAAATTATAACTTAAATATTATATAGATATTTATTTATTTATAAATAATTGAATATATACTTTTTAGGCTAAATTGCAAGTTTGGTCACTCGAATTGTTACAAAATTTTACGTTTGGTCACTCGAATTCGTTTATTCCATTCGTAGTCACTTAAATTAGTTGAACAGTCCAAGTTCGGTCACTCTCCGTTAACCTCCGTCAGACTCCGTTAGTGCCGTCAGTTAACTGCTGACGTGGCTAACAAAGATGCCTAGTCACCCAATTTTAACCCAAGAAAAAACAGAAATTGATCCGCCACGTCAGAAAAACATGCCACCTCATATAAACACAACCCAACCCACCCAACCTAAAAAAAACCATTAACCCACCCAGAAATCGAATCCGTGACCCATCCACCCTTCTTCTTCCTCTATACCCTGCTTCCGCCGCCGCCGGATCCAGAAATCGATCTCCCTGTTGCAGCCCCCGCCGCCGGATCCAGAATCGCCAATCTCGCAGCCTCTTCTCGAATCTCGATCTCCGGCGAGTCGAGGAGATTGACCAAGATGGCAACGATTTCCCCCAATTCCACAACCACTCTCACGTACCTCTCGTCTTCATCCACCGCTGAGCTCAGATTGACTAGAGCCTGGCGCTTCATCTCGCCGTCGCCGATTTTCAACCTGGTGAGCAAAAGGTATATGCAACTTGAACAAAAGGTAAGACGCTTGAAGTATCAACTTGATCCTGGTGGCTAATACCTGAAAATTTTCAAGTATCCATCACAGGACAGATAGTTTTATCAACCACACAGACTCACCGGGACAATAAAAGAAAATCTAGGGAAGTAAGGATATGCAAACATACCATTATTAAACACCCATATTGGCACTGTATCCAGATCTCCGAGGGAAGCAATATGTCAGATTTACGGTATGAGTTTACAAAATTTATGCACACCTGGGAATCTGATAAATCGAGGTTTTATTCTTCAAGCATTTCAACAAGCTCAGAGCGAAAATCATACCTCTGTTGCTCACAAGTTCTGCCCATAGTCCACCAGCTCCAGCATGATTAATCCTGTAGTAAGAAGGCGTCTTGGTCGCCGTTGTTGACGGCGACGATGGAGACTCCGATTCGGGTGAAACTTCGCGACCCATCTAGTGAATTTTTGTCAACGAATCGGCCGCGGGGAAATGGAATCGAAGGAGTGTGAAGAGGAAGTGTGGTGACTGGTGAGTTTTAAGATATGATTAGCTGTACTGTGTAAAAGGAATCGATCTGGATTTCTAGGGTTCAACAGAAGAGATGAAAGATTAAGAGAGATTGATTGAATCGACCCTAACAACCTTCGTCTTTCTTCTTCCTGGCGAATTTGGATCCGGCGGCGGGGGTTGCAGCAGGGAGATCGAGGGGAATTCCCCCTGGCGGCGGCGGAAGCAGGGTATAGAGGAAGAAGAAGAAGGGTGGATGGATCACGGGTTCGATTTCTGGGTGGGTTAATGATTTTTTTAGGTTGGGTGGGTTGGGTTGTGTTTATATGAGGTGTCATGTTTTTCTGACGTGGCGGGTCAATTTCTGTTTTTTCTTGGGTTAAAATTGGGTGACTAGGCATCTTTGTTAGCCACGTCAGCAGTTAACTGACGGCACTAACGGAGTCTGACGGAGGTTAACTGAGTGTGACCGAACTTGGACTGTTCAACTAATTTAAGTGACTACGAATGGAATAAACAAATTCGAGTGACCAAACGTGAAATTTTGGAGCAATTCGAGTGACCAAACTTGCAATTTAGCCATACTTTTTATGTTAACATTTACAGACCAAAGCCGAAACAATTATATTACGACGAACATGCCATTTTGTCAGCTCGCCGTGAGACTATTGATATCTATTGTAACAAAATACTTTGTCATTTAAACAATTCAAGAAGGCATAATATGACAAAAGCTACTCTGACGATATAATTTTTCATTTTTGTGTCTCTTGCATCCCTATATGGGATGCCTATTTTGACAAACTTAACTGTGACACGAAATATTTGTCACATTACTCACTTTAAATGACGAAATATTCTGACAACATAAAATTGTCAATGTTGAGTCTCTTACATCCCGATATGTGACGCCGATTTTGACAAAATGAATTGCGACACGAAATATTTGTCACATTACTCACTTTAAATGACGACTTATTCTGACCAATTTTATTTTTGTCACATTAGGCAAACCAAATAGGACATATATAATTTTAGTCACATCACCGTACCTATTGTGACAAACAGAAAATGACAAAATAAATTTTTTGTCCTAATAGGTCGAATTTGTTGTAGTGCATCCGGCCAATTTGAACATGCAAACGTTGGTTGGAGCCTCAAATTTTTTAAATTTGGGCATACAAAAGGCTCCAAGCAACATCTCACTCACACAAGCATACTAGTAGACTACCCCCCCCCCCCTCCACACACACACACACTTAAACTCGGCATTGCCCTCAATGGCATAAGAAAGGGGTAGAGTGATGTTACCGCTTGGGCTTGGTGAGTGAAAGTAGGAATCGAACCGGGGTAGGATAATTTGAGCTTCAAGGAGAGACAATAAAAAACACACACAGGCATAATACGACTTAAGCTAGACGAGGTTATTACAAGCACAAGACATAGTATTAGTAGTTCAAACTTGCTAACCTTCGTTGGGTTGCCTCTCAACAAGCGCTTCTTTAACGTCTTAAGCTAGACGGAGAATTCCGGGTTCTGCATCTTGCAGGAACACCACCTCCTTGAGTGGCATTACCTCTCCTCCAAGGTAACGCTTCCGGCGATGTCTATTCACGTTGAACGTTCCTTCCTCCGGGTGGGAGATCTCAACCACCCCGTATGTGAAAACTTGAATTACCACATACGGGCCCGATCATTTTGACCTTAGCTTCCCAGGGAATAGCATCAACTGGGAGTTGTACAAGAGAACCTGGTCTCCCGGCTGGAAATCCTTCCCTCCTTTCAGGCGAGCATCATGCAAGCGCTTCGTCCTTTCCTTGTAAATCTTGGTGTTCTCATAGTCTTCGAGACGTCACTCTTCAAGTTCAAGCGCCTGCAACTTCCTTTCATTTCCACACAAACTAGCGTCCATATTCAAAAGCTCTGTGGCCCATAAAGCCTTGTGCTCTAGCTCTACGGGTAAGTGGCTCGCTTTGCCATACACCAAATGGTAAGGCGAGATGCCTATTGGTGTTTTGTAGGCCGTGCGGTATGCCCATAGAGCATCATCGAGCTTTGCGGACCAATCCTTGCGGGATTGATCCACCGTCTTTTCTAGGATCCGTTTTAGCTCCCTATTTGATAGCTCGACTTATCCACTAGTTTGGGGGTGATAGGCCATTGTCCACTTGTCAACAGACTCATCTTGCATCATTGGTGGGGAGAGCTTGAGCCTCAACCCATCTCGAGACGTAGTTGATAGCATCGTATTTGCACGTGTTTTCACTCTGGTTTCCTGCCCATTTTGGCTCGAATTGATTGTTCCTTGGCCTATTTTACGCTAGGTTGTGTTCCTTTGTCACATTTCAGGTCCTAGCACATAAAATGAAGCATAGGCGCAAGTTTCAAGTCAATCAAAGATCAATCGACGATTCGGGAGAAGAAACTCGGGTATGACCTGAAGAAGAATGGATTTCTACCTCACTTTATGGACAAAGAATCATGCAAGCTTGTCATGAAAAGAAAGAGGACGAGACTACGAGCGTCTGGGTTCAAACGGCGACTGATTTGGAGTCCGGACGAGGGAGAAACGAAGCTTTGAACAGAAGCACAGAGAGAATTACGGGCAGCCCCTGCCTAATTACGGCCGTAATTGGCCAGGGCATGCCCGTAATTTATTGGCCGAGCCTTCTACCCAAAATTTCCTCGCGGTGATAAAATTACGGGCAAGACCCCAAGAATTACGGCCGTAATTCCCAAATTACTGGCGGTAATTGGGAAATTACGGGCGTAACTTCTCCCCCTGCAGCTTAAGTAAAACGCGCGTTTTGGTGTGAATTACGGGCAGGAAGTGATTACGGCCGTAATTCTGCCCGTAATTCGCCCAGAGTCGGGTTTTTGAAGGCAGATTCGAGCCAAGGAGAGGAAAATTCGATTTTCTGGGCAAAAACAGAGTTTTAGAGAGAGAAAGAGCGAAGAACAAACCCTAGGAGCTATTTTGGAGTGAAATTCTCATCATTGAAGCCCAGATTGCGTCCCTAGGAGTGAAGATTGACATCCCAGAGCAGATTTTCCTCATCTTTATGAGTATGGCTACTCTGATTTCTGTTTTCTTTTCTCTCTCTATGGAGTAGAACCTTTCTCTCACTTGGGTATGAAGAACCCTAGTTCCTTGTGTTAGGGATTTGATTGTAATGACTTGGGATGATATTATTGTTTGATTTTAATCGAATGATGCATGTTTCATGAATTGATTTGAGTCTGATCAGCTTGTCTCAATTTCTGCTTCAACCTGAGATAGATAGAATCTGATTAGGTTGTTAGAGCCTCTTCATTCGATAGTAGGAGATTGGCTATACGAGAGTTAGCCAGTTTACTGCTTTGTACTGGTGTTCTTGACGCCAGTAGTGGAGTTCTGTGCTTATTGCTTCAGCTTTCTATCCCGGTGAAGACTAGTCGTCTGCCGGGTAGTTAGACTGAGAGGGCTTGGTCAGCTTAAGAGATTCCAAGCTACTGTCGGATCTTCCGCAGTCTAATCAACAGTAAATCAACCCAGGGAATTGCAATTGAACCTAACCAAGGGGCTAGGGTGACTCAATCCCGAGTGACTCTTACCTGCTTTTGAAAACCGAACCATTTCCTGCTTTCTTACTGCTTTTGCTTTTAAACAACACTCACTCGACTTAGTTTGCTAGATAATAGAGAATCACGGAGTAAGCAGTAGATCTAGACCCCGGGTTGATAATTAAACTTGCCTATACTGCAGTCCCTTTCAGTGGTTACACTTGGCCATTGTTAGGTGTTGTGTTTTAGCGTGTCAAGTTTTTGGCGCCGTTGCCGGGGACCCTCTAGGTTATTGGGGAAACGTGATAATTTGTTACTCTAGCTTTTTCTTTATTGCATTTTTCTTTTCCACCTGTGTGCCTTCACGGGTTGTTTCTGCTGACTGTGTGCAGGTAGTGCATGACCCGTAGCCAGTCGGGAGATCTACTACCGTTAGACCAGGAGCTTGAACGAACTTGCAGGAACTTCAAGCGGGCTCTAAAGGCACGACTGGCTGCGGAGGAGGAGCTACCACAGCTGCCGTTAGAAGAAGAAGAAGGCGAGATGGCTGATCCAGAGAACCGTGATATGATCCCAGAGGAGCAGACCATGGGATCCTACTGGGCCGCTAGGGCTGCGGACATGAGGTCACCTATTCAACACCCTCATGTCCCAGCCAACAACTTTGAGGTGAGCACCTCCGTGATCACCATGCTGCGCGGTTCAGTGGTGTTCCGTGGTAAGGAGGGAGAGTGCCCTCGATCACATCTCGGGCGATTCCACGAGCTCATCGATGGAATCAAGATCAATGGGGTACCAGCAGATGCCATCCAGCTAAGGTATTTCCCATTCACTCTGGAGGGGCAGGCCAAGGAGTGGCTAGACACTCGACCTCCGGGCTCCATCACCACGTTCGCCAACCTGGCGGACAAGTTCCTCACCCGCTACCATCCTCCATCCAAGACAGCTGATCTCCAGAAGCAGATTACACATTTTGCTCAGGATGAGGATGAGACCATCAGGGATGCATGGGAGAGGTACAACAGCCTTTTCCTCAGGTGCCCCAATCATGGTTTCAACGATGCGTTCAAGGTGGGCACCTTCTATCACGCCCTCTTCCCGGAGGACAAGCAGCTGATCGATTCGGTTTGTGGCGGGAACATGCTGACCAAAACCCCGCCACAGCTGAATCAACTCTTTGAAGAGATGGCGGAGAATGGTTATGATTGGGGCACTGCCAGGAGATCGAGGAGAGTACCAGGCCGGGGTGTGCATGCTGTGGGCACCCAGTCATCTGATTTGGTGCAGGTAGTATCGAAGCTGGTCTCAGCTATCGATCGTTCCGGGATGATTCCAGGGACCGGACAGCAGCAGGCGATGCTCTGCCAGTGGTGCGAGAGCACCCATCATATGGTGGAAGACTGCCAGGCGATGAAGGAATCGACCACACCCCAGGAGCAGGTGAACTTCATCAACAATGTCAGGCGCAATGACCCCTACAGCAACACGTACAATGAGGGGTGGCGCCAGCATCCTAATTTCTCCTGGGCTGGGCCAAATCCCAGACCACCAGCTCCACAGGGACCACCGGGCTTCCAGAGGCCATCATATCAGCCCAGACAGGGGCAATTCCAGCAGCAACAACAGTCTCTCTATCAGCCCATGCAGGGGCATGCTGCTCAAACACAGCCGCGCCCTTATCAGCAGCCAGGTGCAGCCCTTGCTGCCCCCGTGCAGAATGATCAGATGGCTGACCTGCGGGACTTGGTGGGTTCTCTAGCCAGTACCAGTGCTCAGAAGTTCAACACCTTTGAGCAGTTCATGGAGAAGGCCTCGGGGAAACTTCTGGCTCTTGAAGCTGGTCAGAGGAATACACAGGCTGTTTTGCAGGATATCCAGACCCAGCTGGGGAGCGTGGCCCAGGCAGTGGCTCAAAGGGCGCCTGGTACTCTACCAGCGCAGACCATTCCTCACTCGCCGACCCCGAATGAGCGCTGCAATGCCATCATGACCAGGAGTGGCAAGATGACTGTTGATCCCCCTGCTCGGGAACCGGAGAGAGAAAGCCCTGTTGCAGCATCTCCAGCGGTTGAACAGGAAGTAGAGAAGGGGGATGAGGTGCCTGCACCTAAACCGCAACCAGTAGTGAAGGAGTATGTCCCTAAACTCCCTTTCCCTACTCGGTTGCACAGAGACAGGCTGGAGACGGAGTTCGCGAACTTCATGGCCATGCTCAAGAAGCTGAATGTCCAAGTGCCCTTCCTGGAGGCACTATCGCAAATGCCGAAGTATGCGAAGTTTCTTAAAGAGCTTCTCTCAAAGAAGCAGAAGCTGAGTGAGCTGGCCACTGTGGAGCTCAGCGAGGAGTGCTCGGCTATTCTGCAGAACAAGCTTCCGCAGAAGAAAAAGGACCCAGGTAGTTTCACTATCCCGTGCTCTATTGATAAATTGCATGTAGAGAAGTCCTTGGCGGATTTAGGTGCTAGTATCAATGTTATTCCATATAAATTGTTCATGAAACTAGGCCTAGGTGAACCCCGTGCTACTAGGATGACCCTTCAATTAGCTGACAGATCGGTAGTGCATCCTAGGGGTATAGTGGAGGACCTTCTGGTCAAGGTTGGCAAATTCACATATCCTGTGGATTTTGTTATCCTGGACATCAGTGAGGACACAGAAGTGCCTCTTATACTGGGAAGGCCTTTCCTGGCCACCGCCAAGGCTCTCATAGATGTGCATGATGGGACCTTAGTTCTGAGGGATGGCGAGGAGCGAATAACATTTTCTGTTGCTAACACTATACCTGCTTCGTTACCTCTGCATGCTGTATCTCACCAGGAACACGAGTCTGTCGTGTATCCTTCTGTGCTGCCTATTTTGCAGGACCCGCCTCCCCCACCTTCGCCGCCACTCCGGACCACTCCGTCACCCAAAGAACAGATCAAGGAGGAGTGGCGGCCGAAACTGCAGGCAGCTAAGCCCGCTCGAAAGAAAGCCGGAGACCACTATGAGCTGGTCCCGCCCCCACCTTGGCCATCCGAGTATTCACTCGCTTGCATCCTGCCGGATGGCCAAGTCGAGCTGGCAAATGCAGGTGGCCACATTCGTCGCGTCCATGGCCACCAGTTGAAGCTGTACCTCAAGAGCGATGTGGATCCGCTCTTGAAGGCACCTGATCCTACACTTCCCTGAGCATCCATACTGGCGTCCAGCTAAAAGACGGTAAAGAAGCGCTTGTGGGGAGGCAACCCCACCAAGGTTTGTTTTTCTTTTGTTTGTTTCTGTCGGTTTATCCACTTGGAACTATGGTTTCTATCACCCAGTGTGTTTTGCTGATGCTAGCCCCGCCGACTGGTCCACTTCCAGTCCCCCAGCAGTGTTCTTACCCGGTAACATCGTTCCCCTTATCTTTCCCTCTGCTCCATTGAGGGCAATGTCGTGCTTAAGTGTGGGGGGATGTTTTATATCGGTTGGAATATATGTCTGTGTGCTTGGAGCCTAGTCCGCTGTCCGAATCTTATGATTTGAGGGCTCCGAGTACTGCTGTTTGATCATATTGGCACTGTGTTTTGATTGATGAATTGAACGGTTTTCGGATTAATGCATGACAACTTGTTGGTGACTAGGACAACCTATGATGAGGACTGAGATGTGCAGTAGAACGATGTAGGGTTTCATTTTTTCAACTGTTTGCTTACCAACTGTGACTTGGATCGATTACTTGTTCTTGACAATCGTTTATGCATCTAGTTCAGGGTATCAGAATGTGAGATAGAGCATATAGGTAGCCATGTGAGATTTGAGCCTGCTCGTTTCTTTCTTGTGCGATAGATCCCTCTTCCATGATGTGTAGCATTCACGTTGTCACTAGCTAAGATGATGGGGGCATAGGATTAGCCCACGCCCAAAAACTGACTGTCCTGATGTGTCATATCCCCTAGTCAGCCCCTTTGAGCCGTGTGTTATCCTTTCTTTTGGTCTATAATGAAAAATCACCCTTGTTGCATCTTTTAGAAGGTTCCACAGAGTGGTTGTTACATATTCTCTGCTGTTCCTGCTAAAGTCTATGGGAGTGTTGGAGGTTGTGCTTAAAAGTTGGGCAGGTGTTTGAAATTTGTGCAGGAGTGGCGGCTCTCTTAAGAAATGAAAAGAAAAATAAAAGAAAAACAAAGAAAATTTGAAAGCAAAAGAGAGCCACTACCAAAAGTCTGAATAATGCCCATTAAGTAGTGTTTCTTAGCAGTCTGGCTTGGAAATGCTGATGTTTAGTATGCCTCCTTCGCTCTTGTGCTCTTGAGATGTTGAGTATTGCAGAATAGCAGAAAGGAAATACCAGTTTGTTTGACTGTGATTGTGTGGTTGGGAAATGTGGAACCTTTTGCTATGAATACTTCCACCACCTAAAAGGCTTTTTCCTCATGTCCAAGACCCTAGCCAGTCATTTGAACCTGTGTCTAAGACCTCCTGATTAGTTAGTGATGACATTATGTATGTGAACTCTAGCATTTAGAGGCTGCCATCATGGTGAAGAGATGTTAGGGATTGAGAGAAATAGCATGCGCATTTTTCGCATTAAATTGTCCTGACCCCACTGGTCGAGAGTGAGTGATTCATTTTCATATTCTCTATACTCTTGTACCCCGGTGAGGACCTAGATTGCTCGGTCTCTGTTCTGATGTCTTGAGTTGGATGCATGAGTTGACTGTTTTGAGTGAGTGGTCGAGTCAAGTCTGGGTTGGTTGGTGAACAGAAGGTAAAACTCTTCCGTTGCTCGATTTTGCTGCACTCGAATGTCCTTTGTGGTGGTTGTCCAGGTTGCTGTTAAAGTTGTTCATGTGTTGATGTTTGAAAACCAGTTTGATTCACGTGTTCTGTGCCTTTATGACTTGTCCCCGATGTTGGTTGACTGAATTATGTGAGCTTACCTTGTGTAGTACTTGGTTTGCTTGGGGACAAGCAAACAGTTAAGTGTGGGGGAATTTGATAGCATCGTATTTGCACGTGTTTTCACTCTGGTTTCCTGCCCATTTTGGCTCGAATTGATTGTTCCTTGGCCTATTTTACGCTAGGTTGTGTTCCTTTGTCACATTTCAGGTCCTAGCACATAAAATGAAGCATAGGCGCAAGTTTCAAGTCAATCAAAGATCAATCGACGATTCGGGAGAAGAAACTCGGGTATGACCTGAAGAAGAATGGATTTCTACCTCACTTTATGGACAAAGAATCATGCAAGCTTGTCATGAAAAGAAAGAGGACGAGACTACGAGCGTCTGGGTTCAAACGGCGACTGATTTGGAGTCCGGACGAGGGAGAAACGAAGCTTTGAACAGAAGCACAGAGAGAATTACGGGCAGCCCCTGCCTAATTACGGCCGTAATTGGCCAGGGCATGCCCGTAATTTATTGGCCGAGCCTTCTACCCAAAATTTCCTCGCGGTGATAAAATTACGGGCAAGACCCCAAGAATTACGGCCGTAATTCCCAAATTACTGGCGGTAATTGGGAAATTACGGGCGTAACTTCTCCCCCTGCAGCTTAAGTAAAACGCGCGTTTTGGTGTGAATTACGGGCAGGAAGTGATTACGGCCGTAATTCTGCCCGTAATTCGCCCAGAGTCGGGTTTTTGAAGGCAGATTCGAGCCAAGGAGAGGAAAATTCGATTTTCTGGGCAAAAACAGAGTTTTAGAGAGAGAAAGAGCGAAGAACAAACCCTAGGAGCTATTTTGGAGTGAAATTCTCATCATTGAAGCCCAGATTGCGTCCCTAGGAGTGAAGATTGACATCCCAGAGCAGATTTTCCTCATCTTTATGAGTATGGCTACTCTGATTTCTGTTTTCTTTTCTCTCTCTATGGAGTAGAACCTTTCTCTCACTTGGGTATGAAGAACCCTAGTTCCTTGTGTTAGGGATTTGATTGTAATGACTTGGGATGATATTATTGTTTGATTTTAATCGAATGATGCATGTTTCATGAATTGATTTGAGTCTGATCAGCTTGTCTCAATTTCTGCTTCAACCTGAGATAGATAGAATCTGATTAGGTTGTTAGAGCCTCTTCATTCGATAGTAGGAGATTGGCTATACGAGAGTTAGCCAGTTTACTGCTTTGTACTGGTGTTCTTGACGCCAGTAGTGGAGTTCTGTGCTTATTGCTTCAGCTTTCTATCCCGGTGAAGACTAGTCGTCTGCCGGGTAGTTAGACTGAGAGGGCTTGGTCAGCTTAAGAGATTCCAAGCTACTGTCGGATCTTCCGCAGTCTAATCAACAGTAAATCAACCCAGGGAATTGCAATTGAACCTAACCAAGGGGCTAGGGGGACTCAATCCCGAGTGACTCTTACCTGCTTTTGAAAACCGAACCATTTCCTGCTTTCTTACTGCTTTTGCTTTTAAACAACACTCACTCGACTTAGTTTGCTAGATAATAGAGAATCACGGAGTAAGCAGTAGATCTAGACCCCGGGTTGATAATTAAACTTGCCTATACTGCAGTCCCTTTCAGTGGTTACACTTGGCCATTGTTAGGTGTTGTGTTTTAGCGTGTCAGTAGTCTACGACCACAAGGATGTATTTGTTACCAAAAGAAGAGGGGAAAGGTCCCATAAAATCGATGCCCCAAACGTGAAAGATCTCACAAGTGATAGAAATTGTTTGGGGCATCTCATTTCGGTTAGAAGCATTAACTGTTCTTTGGCATTTGTCGCAATGACTCACAAATTTGTGGGCATCCCAGAAAAGGCTCGGCCAGTAGAATCCTGACTGGAGCACCTTTCTTGCAGTTCGGTTGCCTCCATGGTGACCCCCAACTGGCCCCGTATGACAGTGGTTCAGAATACCTTCCATCTCCTCCTCCAATACGCACCTTCGAATGACTCCATCGGCCCCAATTAGATGAGGGTCATCCCAGAAGTAAGCACGGAGGTCAGAGAAGAACTTGTTTCTCTAATATGTAGTCATTCCCTTGCGTAACTGCTTTCAAACCAGATAGTTGGCGAAGTAGGCAAACCATGGGGCGACACTCTCTGCAGCGGCGAGGGCGAGTATACGTTCATCGGGGGAAAGTGTCATATATCTCTCTCGGATGAGTGCTACTCCCTGGTCTTTTGAGCCGCGAAAGTGGTCAGATGCAAGGTTTTCGGTCCCCTTTTTCTCCTTGATCTCCACATCGAACTCTTGAAGCAACAGGATCCATCGAATCAGTCGGGGCTTGGCATCCGCCTTGCTCATCAAGAAGCGGATGGCAGATTGGTATGTGTAGACAACAACCTTGGAGAGCACCAGATAAGACATGAATTTATCGAAAGCAAAGATTAATGCTAGCAGCTCTTTCTCCGTGGTTGTGTAATTTTCTTGAGCATCATTCAGTGTCTTTGAGGCATAGCAAATAGGTCGAAAGTGTCTACCCCTCCTTTGACCCAAAACTGCTCCCACGGCATAGTCACTAGAATCGTACATGAGCTCGAAGGGGAGGTTCCAATCTGGTGAGACCATTATGGGGCATTGGTGAGATTCTCTTTAAGGATGTTGAAAGCATCAAAGCATTCCTTCAAGAAAAGGAATGGGGCAAGGAATCTTCTTGTAAATTCAGGTCTTATCTGTAAAACCCCACATGCGCAAGGAATCTTCTTATGCCCTTAACTGTGTTTTGGGGGAGGTAGCTTGCTTATTGTCTCAACTTTGGTTTGATCCACCTCAATCCCATGCTTGGATATTTTGTGACCCAACACAATGCCCTCCCGGACCATAAAATGGGACTTCTCCCAACTCAAGGCTAGATTGGTTTCTTCACATCGCTCAAGGACCTTCTCCAAGTTAGCCAGACAATGAGAGAATAAATCTCCGAACACTGAAAAGTTTTCCATGAATACTTCCATTATCTCCCCAACTAGCTTGTCAAAGATGGCCACCATGCACCTCTGGAATATTGTCGGGGCATTGCACAATCCAAACGGGATGCATCGGTAAGCAAAGGTCCCGAAGGGGCATGTGAATGTTGTCTTGGCTTGATCTTCTGGGGCTATTGGGATCTGGAAGTACCCTGAAATTCCATCCAAGAAGCAGTAGTAACCATGCCCAGCGAGTCTGTCTAGGATTTGATCAATGAAAGGGAAAGGGAAGTGGTCCTTTCGATTGGCTTCGTTCAATCTTCGATAGTCGATGCACACCCTCCACCCCGTCACTGTTCTTGTTGGTATAAGCTCTTCCTTTTCATTTGCTACCACCGTCATTCCTCCCTTCTTAGGGGCCAACTGGGTTGGGCTCACCCACTGGCTATCCGATATAGGGTAGATAATCCCGACATCCAGCAGCTTGATCACTTCTGCTTTCACAACTTCTTCCAAATTAGGATTCACTCGCCTCAACGGTTGCCAAACCGGTTTGGCCCCCTCCTCCAGGTGGATCTTGTGTGAACAAAAGGTTGGCCTATGTCCCCGGATGTCTGTGATCTTCCAAGCTATTGCCCTCTAGTGACGCTTGAAGACCTCAATCAATTCTACCTTATGCTCGGATGTAAGATTGGTGTTGATGATGACTGGAAGCTTCCCATCATCCCTCAAAAAGGCGTACTCGAGGTAAGGAGGTAGCAGTTTCAGTTCCAACTCGGGGGGTTCCTCTAGAGAGGTAGGAATTTTCGGCATTGAGGGTAATGCCTCCACTTCTTGTTCTTGTAGGGATTGGCTAACATCCTCCTGGGAGTCTATGGCGTCTGTTCCTACCAAACAACACTCCTCAAAGGGCACCCACAGACGCGAATGCATCCATGAAGTCAAAAACCTCTTCGCAGTAATCAAAATCATCATGGCAACGAGACAACTTCATGCTATCATCAATAGAGAATGTGACCTCCTCCTATCCTGCCCTAAGCACCAGCTGAACTCCATGCACATCAATCAAGGCCTTGGCGATGGCTAATAAAGGCCTTCCCAAGATGAGGAAATGTCCAAGATAACAAAGTCCACAGGAAACACGAGAGGTCCTACTTTTATGAGCAAGTCCTCCACAACACCTTTGGGTCGTACTACAGACCTATCTGCTAACTGAATGTGCATCATGGTGGACCTAAGTTCTCCTAGTTCTAACTTTTTAAACAACTTATAGGGCATCACATTAATGCTAGCTCCTAGGTCCGCCAAGGACTTTCCTATGCATACGTCACCAATAAAGCAAGGGATAGTGAAACTCCCTGGATCTTTGCGTTTTGGGGGCAGGTTTTTCTGCACGAGGGCGGAGCATTCCTCATTCAAGCTCACCGTAGCCACCCCCTCGAGCTTCTTCTTGCTGGTGAGGAGGTCTTTCAGGTATTTTGCATACTTGGGCATATGGGTGACGCCCTCCAGAAAGGGGATGTTCAAATGCAACGGATTCATCAACTCCATGAAGTGGGAGAACTCTGCCGCCATGCGGTCATCGCGAAGTCGTGATGGGTAAGGGAGAGTTGGGGTCGCTTTCCTCTTTTCTTGCTCCGGTTGAGGGGTCCAAGTGATATCCTATTCTTGAGAGGTCGGTTAAGGGGTCGTAGAGTTGAGGTCCCTGTCACTTGTGGCTTCTGGCTGCGAGGGGAGGTTGTCGCCCACTTGTTGCTCCTCTGTTGCGAGCTGTTTCTTCTTAGGGGGTAGGTCCTTGGCCTCTCTTCCACTTCGAAGAGTCACGACTACCACATCAACTTCGTCGATGGAAGTCGAGGCTTCTTAGGAGTCGGAGAGCCAGGTTTATGCACTCTTCAAGTGATAGAGAGGGTGTCGGGTTGCTTCGGTTCATGCACCTCCTACACACAATCGAAAAACACCAAGTCTAGCACAAACAAAGAACACACACTTGCAAAACTGGAAATTAAAAGCTAGATTAACAACCACCAACTTTTCAGAATAACAGACCGTTATCCCCAGCAGCGGCGCCAAAAACTTGACTCGCACGAAACTACACCACAATGAAACCCCAACTAGAGCCCAAGTTTTTAAACTCTAATCGGGTCCAGTATAGGGAAAGTATTTATATATCGACCCGGGCCGGTCCGTCTACCCCTACTTCGGTTTGAAAGGTTTGCTAATTGAAATGACAGAAAGCAAAGTAATTTGGTTTGAAACTCTTTTGTGGGAAAGTCACTTGGGTTTCGCTTCCCCCTAAACGCTACCATGCTACGTGGATTGGAACGATTGCCTTGGGTACGTTAATCGTGAACCGCAGAGGAAAGCATAGGTGGTTGGAGACCACAGTCTCAATTGCTAAAACGAGGTGAGGATGAAAGGTCGTGTCACTCGACCCTCTCGGTTTAGGCAATCGGTAATCGACTTACTCCCTCACTCAACTCTAAGGTCGAACGGTTTGACCACGATTAATTGACTTGTTTAATTCAATATTGAGGGTCGCCCTAACTCAACCTAGTTTAGGTGGCTTAGAAAGCGCAAACTTAGGGGTGCTAAGCACAATTATGCACAATCACTAGGATGCTAAGCACAACACATGCACAATCCCTAAGTTGCTAAGCACAAGTATGCACAATCATGGTGAATAATGCCTCAAACATTGAATTGAACAATACCCAATATCAATCATCCAAACCACATACAAGAAAACTACATGGTAGAGTTAGGGTTTCACTACACCCAAGTGAAAGAAGGAGTACTCCATGGAAGAAGTGGGAAGAATAGAGGGGGAAAAATTAGAAACCATCTTTTGGGAGTGCCTCATCTCTTCTTGACCCTTGAGCTGAGATCTCCTTGGGGAAATCTTCCCAAAATCTAACTTGAAGCCAAACCCTAACCTCCTTCTTCTATTTAGTTATGTTTCTGTCACTAGAATGGTGAAGAAGGTGTTTCAATAGTGAGATCTACTCCCTCGCCTCCTTGCATCTCAGCTTTTAAACCCGAGAAGAGCTGAGTTCACGTTCTGAGTTCACGGTCTTGAATCATCAAACGCATCCGCGAATTCAAGACATGCGCCAAAATGCTATGCATCGCTCACGTCAGTTCACGGGCAAGTTCTTGTGTTCACGGTCTTAGTGACCGTGAACTCACCTTGCGTTAGTAACCTTTAGATTGGCTCTGGACGCCTTGCGCTTCACAGTCAACTCCCCTTCTTCATGGTCTTGCATGACCGTGAACTCCTTCACTTAGCCGTGAACTAGCGCTTTTTCACCTCTTCTCCCGGTTTTCGATCCTTTTCGCCAATCCTTCAACTTTGAGGCATGTTTCACTTGTTAAATCGTGAAATACACTCTAATACGAAGAACCTACGGTAAAACTAACCTTTAAAGAGCGAATTTGGCACAAACATCTAAGCAAAATGGGGGGAAAACATGTGCAATTAGGCCTGAATCATGGATGTTTTAGGATTAAATGATCTGATTCGTATGAAGATGGTTGTGGTTTTGTTGATTTCATGACTTATTAGGTCTGTTTAGTGTTACAACTAAAGGTTTGCATATTGACTCACTAAAACACAACTTCTAACAAAGGCCAAGTGTATCCAATGAAATGAAATGAAATGTAGTATAGTGGGACAAGTAATAAATATGGACCCACAGATTTCTAGAGTTACTATTACTCAGGTTCAGTTCATTACCTAGCAAATCATATTAAGGTTTGATAACTAAACTACTCTACAAGCTAAACTAGGATAGACTACTGATTACAGGTTGGGAACTCACATAGTTATTATTTTCCCTAACTTCTCAATTAGGTCCAAGTTGTAATTCTCTTTAGTTGTTTCACTAATGATTAAACTCCGAAAGATCCAAAATAGCTTGGAATAAAGCCGACCATACCCTCTTAGACAAAGTATCGGACGGGCGACTAAACTCCACCGGAATAAACTGCTAAAGCAAAACTCAAAGATCTCCTCTACTGGAATGAATCCCAGTATAGAGTAATGAATCGATTGAATCTTACACAATAGATTCAATACTTTCAATTAAAGAAAAGATCAAGAGAATGTGATCAAGATCCAATTGACTGTAATAATCATGCCTCAATTGAATAAAACATATTAGTATAACATCCAAAGGTTCATACAAGACAGATCCTAACATATGGAACTAAGGTTCTTCATTCCCAAGTGAAGGAAAATTACTCCATAGAGAGAGAGAGAGAGAGAGAGAGAGAGAGAGAGAATACAGTATAACTATCCTGATCTTCAATCTTCATGTCTGGGCTTGTTCCTCGAGTTTCCAAGGAAAATAAGTCCTCCTATTTAGCTCCACGATCGCCCTAAAATCGCTTTCTCGCCCTAGGGTTCTTCCCTTGGGTGTTTGGGACCCAAAACCCAGCTCTCCCCTTTCAAAAATCACAAAAAATGGACTTATAGTGGAGTAGGGGGCAAAAACACGGTCGTGTTTCTCAGTCGTGTTTTAGCCCTGCCCTTGTTTCTTCTTGGCACCTAAAGCACAGTCATAGGAGGAATAAGCACAATCATGTTTCTCTTGCCCATGTTTCTTCCTCGGCTCCAATTTTGAGTGGTTTTTGAGTGCCCAAACGACCTCTGATTTACCCAAAACTTGTGCTATGCCTCCCTTTACTTGCTAAGACTTGAAATTCGACTGAAACAAAATCATTAGATGAAGAATCTTTCCTCTATTACTAGACCAAAACATGACATGACTCGACAACTTACACACTATAATTAACCATGCATAAAGTTCATGTTACCAGAATCGGAGACCGAGCAAACTAGGTCCTCACTAGAATAAATAGTATGTGAAAATGAATCACTCACTCTCGACCAGTGGAGCCAGTTCAATTTGACGAGAAAGATGTGCATGCTCAATATCTCAGTCCTAGCATCTCTTCACCATGACAGTAGCCTCGAAGGGTTAGAGTTCACACAATGCTTGTCACCACTAATTTTTCAGGAGGACTTGACCGGGTCAAAATGCATTGGCTACCGTTTAGGACACGGGGAACCAGATTTTAAGGTGGTGGAAACATTCATGACACAAGGTTCCACTATATCAAACTACAAGCCATGACAATCAACGGGTCAGACAAGTAGTCGTTGTCTGTTAATGTTGGGTCTAGTACATTTTAAGCACAAGAGTGTAGGAGGTAACAAACTTTGAGTACGTTAAGCCTTTTGTGGCATTTCTCATTCTTTTACACACACTTTTTTCTTTATTATTTCCATTTCATTGAGAGCTAAACATACAGCCATGTTTTTAAATCTTAAGAACACATTGCTCATCTTTTAAGCACTTCCTCCACACTCATTTCTAAATTCAGCACATATCATGTAAAGATCAACTCTATAGAACCTTGAGAAGCACAAAGGTGACTCTCGCGTACACAAAGAAAAGACTCGTGGCTCAAAGGGATTGACTAAGGGATATAATGATCGGGACAGTCAATTTGGCCAGGGGTTAACCCTATGCCTCCATCTTCCTCATTAATGGCAACGTGAATGCTACCTATCATGGCAAGAAGGAACTAATCACACAAAAAGAAACGAGCAAGCTCAAATCTCACATGACTACCTATATGTTCTATCTATCATTGCGATTCTCTCATTTGGGCATAATTACACATGTTTTCACCCCATATTCTTGTGATGTTTGAAGCATTTACATCGCATGAAGTTCAATTTTACACTAGGTTGTACATGTTTTTAGCATGTTTTAAGTCTTAGTAGGTGGAGTGATCTCGGGAGCGAAAGTCAAACGAAAGAGGGCGAAAAAGAAGCGAAATGGTCAAAAAGGCATAAGTAATGGCTAGAGGACCTTTATCACGGCCGGGAGACCGTGAAGATCAACGGGATTCAGGAGCTTTTGCACGCCTAGCGGGCAAGTCAAAGATCACGAGCACCAGACCGTGACAATTCTGCCCCGGTCGTGAAGTCTCCTAATGAAATGACGTGTTTTTGCTTGAGATCATGGGTAAGCCTCCAAGATCACGCCCGTGACATTTGACCTGACAATCGCCCGACTGAAGTATTAAAGCAGGAGGGAGCTGAAACCAAAGGAGAGGATTTTTTATAGTTAGATTGGCTTCCTCTTCTTGAGCTAGAGAGAAAGTCACGAACCAAAGGAGGAAGAATGAGTTCTTGACCTACCCAATGCTTGAAGAGTGTAGATATCTCCTCAAAGGAGGCAATCCAAGCAACTAGGGTTAAAGATAAGCAACTTACTAGGGGTGGGCATTTGGTCGGTTCGGTTCAAACCGAATCGAACTAGTATATGCCGATTTTCCGAAATTATCAATGCTCCCACCGAATTCGAACCGAAAAATATTTCGGTTTGGTTTGTCCAAACCGAAATATATTCCGGCTCGGTTTGGTTTTAAGACCAACCCCGAACAATGATTTAACGTGGCGGACTGTGTGGAGAATTGGAGAAATCCCTCCTCCCAAGTCCCACCCACCACATCTCTCCATCTCTCTCATTTTCCCCTTCCACTCTCTCTCTATCCCTCTCTCCCTCTCCCACCCACCCCTTCCGCTTTCCCCCCTCCATATCTGGTCACACTTTCCTCGTCGCCACCCAATTCCCTCCGCCGCTGAGGCCGAGCTCAGAATCATCTACCACCTTCGTCGCCCAACTCTCTCAGCCACCGAACTCGGTATCAACTACCACCGTCTCCGCTGACCTCCTTCCACTCGTCGGTCTCCCTCTCCCACCGCGGCCGTTCCAATCCTCGGCCCTCGCTGCTTGCATGCGGGCTGTGGCTGTCGACCTTCAAAATCAGTCGACGTAGAGCTCAATGTAGCGACGGTAGAGAGGCGGGATGCTCACGACGGCGGTGGTCCTTCCTCCGTTCAGGCCGCCACTAGATCTGATGCCGGTAAAGATCCAGGCGATGATAGATGGAGTGATAGATGTGGGGGAGGGCGGAGGGTGTCGAGCCTCCGCGACCGCAAGGGATTGCTGGCTGCCGACTGTGCGTGCCTCTGCTATGCTCGTTCATCGACAGAGACGACAGGGGAAGTGAGAGTCGCAGACACAGCAGATTAGGGTTAGGGAAGGGAGGGAATGGAATTGGATTTGGGTGTTGTTGGGGAGTAGAGAAGGGTTCGGGCTTAGTGAGGGCAGAGGAAGTGTTGGGCTTGGTATAGTGGGTTAGTTGGGCTTAGGCCCTTAGAGGAATAGGTGGGGACTGGGGGCAGACTTTTTATTAATTTTCGATATTGTCGGTTCGAATTCAGAATTTCGGGTTCAGTCAGAAGAGCATTTATTCCGAACTAAGCGTAATTGGGTTTCGATTTCCGAACAGAATAAGCAAAATTTCAGTTTTGGTCGGTTCCGTCTCGGTTCAGTTCAATTTGGAATGTTGAACCTGAACCGGATGCCCACCACTACAGCTTACCATGGTTTTTCTCTCCTTTGTTGTAATCCTCTTCTTAGTCACGAAGTAGTTCTCCACTTCACTTGGGTGTTGTGAGCTCTAGCCAAGAAATTTGATAAGTTGTATGAATTGAATGATATGTGTGTGGTTTTCTGTTTAATACAATGTTTGAGGTTTTCATAATTCTTGAGTGTTGTTCTTCATATCTCAAAGTTAGGTCAAATTGACCTAGGTGGAGGAAATCCCCATTTGGGTCTTAAGAAGCTAGATTTTTTGACCAATTGGGTAACCCATTCTAGGGAAATTGAGGGCAAGCCTCAAATATCAAATTAGTGCCATGAACCTACCTTGATTGGTTACTTTTCACTATTACGGATTAGTTTCCTACGGAGTGGTCTTAGCAACCCTTAGTCGATTAGTCAAGAGAGCTAGCTGCCTAGCTTATTTCCACATTCCTTGATTAATAGTCTAAGAGAGTGGAGTTTCTCCACTAGTTGAAACCTCCTCACGGTTTATGAACACACCTTTCTACACTAACATTCCATTCGGTAAACCTTGACACGAGGCTGGGGGAGAAATAACCGGGGTGAGGCCTTCTCACATTGAAACCACCTCAATTTACTTTCTTTGCTTGCTTTCAACTGTAGTTCCTTAGCTTTAAATCCAAACTATTATCTAGATAACAATTTAAACAATTGAAGTAGGAGTACTTGGACCCCCGTGTTGTCATTTAAAATGCTTTCCCTATACTACACCCTACTAGAGTTAGCACTTGGGCTTTAGTCGGGATTAAATTGTGTAGGTAGGAACAAGTCATTCTCTGAACTAGATGCATAAGGATTTGTAAGTGGTGAGTACTCAATTCATATCCCAATTTGGTTGACAAACCGATGGAGAACTGAACCCGTACACAATTCTACTGTAATTCTTAGTCATCATTACAACAATCTCAATCACTAACAATCTACTCATGCATAAGTACTAAGTGCCATACGATTCACACAAAATCACAAGTGTCAATATGATAATGAAAATCTGTACTTGGGTCCCTCAAATCTTAAGATTCAGAAAGTGAACTAGGCTCCAAGTACTGACTCATCTGAACAGAAAAGGGAAAGAAAGCAAATCGACTAGTCAATCATTGAAAACTAACAATGACATGCTTACTAACTTGGATCTCCATTGGGTCCTAGATGCTTGATGGTTTCCTCAAGGTAGTGAAATTTTTTTATATAGTTCTTTCTTTTCTTTGATTTGAAGCAATTTACATGTTTAAACTTTAGAAGAACACAAGTGTCTTTTATCAAAGACTTCTTGAGTCTTAATTGAGTTATAGCAAGTCCTTTTGTATTGATAGCGAATATCAATCTTCAAAGTACTTACAAGTGTCTGGAGATTATGAGGGTGTTCAATGAAATTTCTTTTCCCCATTTCGTTACAATCGTGATGCACCCATTACCATACCTAGGTTTCAGCCCTTATTAATGTGAATTAGTCACCCAACTTTATATTCTGGTTTCTTAGCACCTTCTTGCAAGTTGGATGACAATCCAACTTGCTTTATCTCATATTATTCCCCTGCACCTTCCAGGTGGTGATCCAACAACTGAGAGAACTGTATACATAAATGGTACTGCATAACAAGTTGAGGCAGCCAAAGAATTGGTAAACGAGATAGTTAATGGGGTAAGTCATTATACTCGATTTTCTCAGTTAACATCTTTAATGTACGATAAATATTATTACCATCACAACTTTTGGTTTTTATTTAGCATCATTATTAGATGAATAGATTTGTTGCAATGAGGGCATTTATGTTCGGTGAACCTATAAGATTGACTTTAAAGTTTGACTTCACGATGTTTGTTATACTGTTATTGCCACTAATACATATGATTAATTTATGCAGAAAAGGATCCAACTTCAGCTGGGACTAACACCATACCAACAAAAAGCTTATCAGTAGCCTCCTTACTAGGCTTCAGGAGGACAACCTCTGATGCACCAACAGCAGGCCCAATATGGTTATCAGCAGCCCGGAACTCATCCTACTCCCCCTGCATACTATGGTAACTATGCTACTCCACCACCAGCTTGGGACCAGTCAAGCCAATCTACTACTCAACTGCCTCACCAATCAACTGGCTATGGTTACTATGGACAACAACCACAAATGAGAGTATTACGATACGAGCCATTCGTAATAATCTAGGCATTTCTGAGCTCATCTATTTTAGTAGTTTTATTATTTAATTAGTATTTCGTATTATTTGGATATTATTATTGTTTACTTGTTTTAGTAGGATTTGAGATTGTTTTCTTGTATGTTTAGGATTTGGTTATTGTTTCCTTGTGGGAGTAGTATTCATATTTTGGGTAAGAGAAATGAGATGTTCTATGCTTATAAATATGTACTTTGTCTTTCGTTTAATAATATGAGAAGATTGGAACCCAAGTAGCTTAGTAGTTTAGTTCTTCGATCCTCTATAATTCTTTTCGTTCTAAAGCCATTTTTGAGTTCGTTTGTTCGATTCGTGAGAGACACGTTGCGTGAAAGTTCTAATCTGGGAAATCCACGTAACAGGGAGGAGCACAAGTTAATCCCAACTATGGCTATGGGCAGGCACGGGGGGCTTCCTACCAACCACTACAGTCAGGGTTACGGTCAACAGCCTACAAGTTATGGACAGGGTCAGGCAGCGCCAACACATGACCAGCAAAAGCCATATCCAACTTCGGGTTATGGACAAAGTACAGATGGGACAGCAGCATCATCTTAGTTGAGTCAAGAAGTTCCTGCATATCCCCAGGCTGCCTATAATCATCCTTACTGGAATTCTTTTGCGGGACAACCACTCGGCAAGGTTATGGACAGGGTGGGTATGCTTCTCAGCCTCCTGATGTTGCAAATTATGGTCAAGGTGCATGTACCAGTGGTTTCGATGGCCAATAGCAAGTGGAGATGAATTCCCGGACAGGGACAACGGCCAATGGAGCAATGGAATCCGGAGGTTATGAGTTTACCACCAACAATGAGAATGGTGGGCAGTCGGGAGATGGCTCGAGCAATGGTGTGAAAAAGAAGGGTCGCCGCCTTCTGAATCTTGAAAACGGCATTGAGGATTTGACATTTGTATGTTTAGTTGTCTATGGTGTCTTCTTGTTTTCACCCTGGTTATCCTTTCTGAACTTGTATACAAAATTTGCCGGGTTGAATAGAAACTATGTCTAGGCATTTATGATGTTGCGAAATTTTGTCTAAGATGTTTGATTATTTGATGTCTGAAATGGGTTAAGCTGTGTAACAAACAATTAGAATGACTTCTATCGACGCGGATCTCTCTACACTGCCTTCTCTGTTTCAGCCTTGTGTCAAATTTCAACTATTGGATGTCTGTGTGATATAGGTAAACTATGTAAGATCAATTTACATTGGATGTCTGATACAGGTGAACTATGTACCAATATTTTATGGGATGTCTGACGTATTTGAACTATGTAAGAACAATTAGAAAGAAGTTTAACTATAACAAAGATATGTAGTTTATTGAGAACCTTGTGAAAAAAGGATCTATATCGTAATTGGTAACGTGTCTGACTCTAGACCAGAAGGTGCCCTGGGAACATTTACGGTATGACACTAACATAATTATTTACTAAACTCACAATTTACTGATTTAGAAAATTCTATATTCTATTGACAAGTCTTAATTTTATTTTACTATATTTGTAGCATATGAGTTGGTGAAATCTTACCTAAAATGTTGAAGAAATGCTAATCAAATGAAGAGAAAACAAATTTTAACTTCATCTATTTGGTTTGGTTGATTACGCATGGTTACTAGGCTCTTTATGTCACAAAAACTTGCTGAATTAACACACCAAGTACCCACTGTATCTTAACATTTACTCCAACTTGATCCAAACTCACGAGTCCAACTATTAGCGAGAAACTCAAGATCCAAACCATCTCCGAGTTTGGGAGGGTTTGGTCGAATTAGTGCACGAATATATGATTTATGTGACATGACAAGTATGTTTGGCATGTTTTGTTGACTCGCTCAACCTATGATAAATCCGCAAAATAAAATCTAGTTTTTTTTTGTTCATATTACCCTGTTTAGATAGCATTTTCTTACAGGTTTGAGTTTAATGACCTTTTGTTACGAATCTCGCAACATTTGATAGATTGTGTTTTCTATTGGGTTTCGAATTTAGTATGATATTAAGGATTTGAGAACTAGAATTGAGAATCAAGGTTTAGGAGATAGAATTAGAGATTTGGAAAAGAATTGGGGAAGAACAAGGGTGAGAGAGGGATTGATGGTCGGCCTCATAGAGAGGGAGAGAGATTAGATCTAGGGAGATATTTTTTTTAATTATTGATTCTTACGTAATGTTAAAGTATATATTTATAAGGAATAATGAGATACCGTAATTACAAACCTAATATGACTAAAATACTATTAACCATAATAATTATAAGGTTAAATACACTTGTATATCCAAAACTTTCACGGTTGTGCCAATAATATCCAAATTTCCCGGAATACCACTTATATCCATGTTTTAAAGTTGTTCTTTGCCAAATCTATCCATTTCCCAATATATTTTTGGTTAAATACACTTGTATATCCAAGAACACCGTTAAAGAATGTGAAGGAATTGGATATAAGTGGTATGTCGGGAAATTTGGATATTATTGGCACAACCGTGAAAGTTTTGGATATACAAGTGTATTAAACCTACTTAAAATTATAATAATAAAAAATCAGAAAATTGGTGTCTGTCGTACCCTCCTCCCCCTTGAGACCAACATTGTCCTCAAGGTTGTGGTTAACTTCAGTTTTCTTAACATTCTTTTTTTTTTTGTTTCCAATTACGCTCGAACTCATGAATGAATCCTTCTCCACCATCTCCAACATCCCTCGACTCTTCTTCAACCTCGTGACACATGTCTCCTTGTCCATAACCAAAAAAATTTCATCTTCCTTTTCGAAATCCACAAAATAAGAATATGAGAATTGCTCTTCCTTGTGTCCATCATCATTACCCCCCTTGTGTTCTTCATTGGCCCGCTACATACTTTTTACATGTGTATGGTGTTGAAGACAAGCTATAGTTTTTCCCAACCTTCTCTTCCTTTACACTGGTCTCGGCCCACAATTGTTTGGAGGAAAGAGGTGTGACCCAAACCAATGTCAAGCTCCGATTAACTCTCATTGTCTTCCAACTATATTGGCCCTGTCTCCTTTGAAAGGCCACCGACTAACCTGACAACCCACTCTTTCTTTTCCTCCAAGCCTACCTTCTTCAAAAGCAAGTCAAGACACGAGCCAACTTCTCCACGAGACCTAATGGACTGGCTTAGACACAACTACTATGATGCTCAGCCCATTTCATCTCAAGACGTGGTCCATTCAGTTGACCCAACTTGCCTGAAATGAGTGACTCGCTCGACTACACCGCAAATTAATCCCGACTAGAGCCCAAGTTTTTAAACTCTAGTCGGGTGCAGCATAGGGCAAGTATTTAATTGTCAAACCCGGGCCGGTCCATGTACCCCTAATTTAATCGCTTAGTTTCTTATATAGCAAATGTTTTTGGGTTTAAAACTAAGAAACCTACAAATGAAAACAAGCAAGTAAAGTAAATCGAGGTTGTCCCAATGAGTAAAGCAAATGTTTTTGCGCGTTTTGACCACCAATCGTCCCGAAACTTGTCCTCGAACCTTTCACACGTGCTAGGACCTTAAATGTATCAAAACAAGCACAACCTAGCGTGAAATATGTCGAGATACGATGAAATGCAAAGTCAAACTATCAAGGAGTGAGGGGAAAATGTGTACAATTGGACCTGAATCAGAGGGATCTATCACACATGAAAAAGACGATCGACACAAATCTTACATGGCTACCTAGCTGCTCAATCATCCATTCCAATTTCAAAAATTTCGATGCATGGCAATTGCATTCAATGAGTACTCGAGTCAAGGCATCCATATATTTGCACACTTATAGAACTAAACATTTTCACCAACCTAATGTAACTCTCAATTCTCAATCATCATAATAGGCTGTACTTAATCACAAGTAAACAATCCAAAGTCAATGCCAATAAACACGAGATTCTCCACAAACCGGCCACTTTGATCAATGATAACATCTAAATTGTTGTTATTTACCCTTCATATCAATGTTTGTTTCGTGCCAATTCATGTGCCTAAATGCTTAAACATCGTTAAGTGCATCCCTATTCCGTTCCTATTTGAATTCATGTTATTTAGGATTTATTAGACAATACATGCGAATTAGGTACAAAACAAGGTCACAATTGTAGCTAAGGCGCAGGAAGCTAAAGATTGCGGCCTGGAAGCTGAAGATCATGGACGGGAACATAGGCCGCAAAATCAAGCTAAAGATCGCGGCCTAGAAGCCCAAGATTACGGATGCAAATTGGATGGCTCAGGGCGAGAACTTCGCTAGGAAGAAGCCATGGAGAAACATAAGTTTCCCCAGTCAGGTCACGGCCAAAGCAAATTTTGCCCGCGACGAAGATCACGACCGTGAAAAGTGGATCGGAATAATGAAGTTAGCCCGCGATCTTCCCCTTTCAGAAGGCCATGATGATGGCATTTTGAGATCGCGACCTCTTCTCAGAAGATCACGCCCGCGATCTCCTCACCTCTGGCCACGAACTTCTACGTCCCTAGAAGGCCTATAAATAGAAGACCTCTTTCCGCATTTTAGATGAGCTGATTTTGAGAGAAATTTATGATTTTAGAGAGAGAGAAGTTGAAGGAAGGAGAAGTAGCTAGAAAAGAGGGAGCATCTTCCTCTACCCAAGTCTTCTTCAATTTATTCTATGTTTCTTCTTCCCTCCTTCATGGAGTATGTAACACCCCGAATTTTGGGTTCAGGTTTGATCATTGTAAATGAGCGGGTAGTTTGACGGTTACGTGCGAAAAGATCAAACCAAACTAGGTAATAATAATAATTACTATAATTATTAATAATAATTATGCACCAAGCAAACGCAAACATGAGGCCGGAGAAAACCCTAGACCCCTCTAACCCGAGCCGCACCGTAAAAAGAAATCCCAATCTGTCTCCCATTACCGCCGCTGTGCTTCCCTCCCACAAGCATACAAGCGTCCATTGTTGGCCTTCTGGCGACGTGGAATTGGAGCAGTGCACTTACCATCTTCTTCTCCACCAAAGAGGAAACCATCGCCATGACATGGTTGCAGAGGAAACCATCGCTAGTGAAGTCTTCAGTCAGCGGGCGGCTGATTAGATGGCAATTGTGTTGTAATGCCACGCGCAGCAGGTTACTGCAAATTATCGTTCAGTGATCAAAAAGGGGAGTTGGCGGGACTAGAGGGAAGAATTAATGGGCCATATTATAATTGGTCTCGGGATAAGCGAGGTCAAGCAAAGGAAAGGGTTAAGGTTGATGATGATGTTTGTGGGATTTATATAGAAGTTGTATGAACCAGGATAATGAGAGGGCGAGCTGGGCGGCGCTAGTTGTCACCATGGGAACGTCCAAACACAGCAATATAATGAGGTAAGGACTTTCATTCAATGGCCATTTAATCAATGATAAGAGGCATCAGATTAGAATTAAGCTGGGCTACTGGTGATGGATCACGTTGAGTGATTGGGGGATTTACAAGATTTATTCATGTATCATGGGTTACTAATGAAGGATGGCACAACTTAATTGACTTTACAGAGAGTATTGGAATTCCATCAGTGGGCGGCTTGTTTGTTGCATATGCACATTGGGTGGCGACGTGGTGGTGTACTGATTTGATGGTAGTTCAAGCCGCTGGACATAATAATAAGGTGAGTGTAAAAGGAGTAAATTCTACGTCTTACGTATTCTTTTAAGTATTACGATTTTGAGTATTTTAGCAAAGTGGTTACCGTTGCTTGATTATGGTTGATGATATGTACCCTGTTTGAATTACGACTTGAAGTGAATGGTTATTATTTACTTTGAAATTTTCCCGAGTATAAGCTATTGTTAAAGTTTAATAAACAAGTTCTTTTAAAGAAATAATTCACCTTCAAGAAGGTGAAGTCATTTTAAGTGTTTTTAGTCTCTAGCGCCAGTCCGTTGCCATATAAGATTTTCAGATAGAGCAGCAGTTATGCTCTTGAGATCTTTGAGACAAAGCAGCATTTATGCTCTTGAGATATTTAAGTTGAGCAGCAGTTATGCTCTCGAGATTTTTAAGATGAGCAGCAGTTATGCTCTTGAGAATCGTGGACTAGCTAGTGAGGGATCCCAGTGTCAGTCAAGTATTTAAGACAAGATTTGAGCTTTAAGAGAGGAGAGTAACTTCAACTCCCTCAAAGTTTAAAAGTTAAGATTTTAAAGTTTAAAGTACAAACAACTTCCTCCAGTTAAAGTTAGGTGTTCAAGTAAAGTACTCAAGTATTAGAAGTATTAAAACGTAAGGGTGTAGATTAACCCCATCTCACTCACCAATTTGAAGAGCTAGAGGAGGAGCTATAGGAGCAGTTAGTGAGCAGCGAGTTCGAGGGCAGCCAGCTAGAGGAGGACTGTATAAGCATCATGGAGGATGCTTAGTCAAGGTTTTCAGTAGCAATATCATTAGAGATTATTAGCTATTTACATTTGTGATTATGAGTATAGACTGGAGATCAAGTAGACTTTTTAAAGTTTGAGTTAAGTTGCCCATGTGTTAGGACATTGCTTTAAACTACAAGTGGGTGTTTTCAGTATTTTTTTATGAAAATTTTTTCCGCTGCAATTTAAGGTTTGAGTATTTTATTTATCAAAGGCATTTTAGTAAAATTAGTACCCGGACGGGTTAGGGTATTACAGAGTACTCTTCTAAGGTACTAGGGGTTCTAAACTCCAAACCTTAGTTTTAGGGTTTATTATGTGTACATGGATATTTTAGGGTTTGCATGAATGAATGTGTTTATCTAGTTTATTTAATTGCTATTCTATCATCGATTGTGTTGGTGGTAGGGCGCCCCAATCATCCTTCTTTATGCTTCCATGCTGGGTATGGAGTTCTAGGGTAAGACGGGTATGTGTCATAGATCAACATGTGATAGATGTATGAATAGGGACCTAGGGTGGTCAAGGCGATCGAATCCCTGCCATAGGTTAGCCTTCCTAGATAAAACCCATGATAAAACCTCACTGTGGACGGTGGATAGTGCCCATTGAAATGAGTCATATTCTTAATGCCCCAAATATGATAGCCTACATCGAGGTGACTATATATGGGTTTAGGAGAGGCGTACTCCTGGGCATGTGGATAACCACGAAAGCCCACAGAAAAGATCTCACTCACCGCATTCGATAACCCTAACTATCTTACATGCATAGTAATCCTAAGCTAGGGGAAGGATAGTTCCCCGAAGTACCTGGTTTTAGCTTTGATCAATCTCTAGTATAGTTATCTCCTCAAATCCTCCATTCAAACCTCCAAAACCGATTAACTAATTAGTAACTAGGTGGGAATTAGGCTAGGGTACCAAGACCCGAGTAAAATACGACCTTGATTACCACTATACGACAATTCCATCTTAGGTAAACTAGGATTAAGATATGATAGTAGTTGAAATGTGCTAACCATTGACAATAATCTACACGGATCGAATGGATAAAGTTTTTTGGCGTCGTTGTCGGGGACCCTTGGTAACTTGTAGAAAATAATTAAGATGTTAGTTAGTCTTTATCTTGTTTTAATTGTTTGTTTTATTTTGCATTCTTGTTTGTGCTTTTGTGTGTTTTTCTTATTTTCAAACTTGTTCTTTTTTTGCTTTGTTTTTAACCCACTCTTCTTCCATAAGGGTGGTTTGTGTGTGTTTGATTTTCTTTTTAGTGTTTTCGTTTGTGTAATAGATTTTAAATCATGGATCCTTATGACTTCACCAAAGTGTGGGGGTATTCTTCAATACGCGAAGATGGTTACCCCGAAGCTTCATGGAACAATTAAGATGGTCGAAGTCAAGGGTTCGGATTCTTTTACCAACCCCCTTCCAAGAAGAAGAACCCTACCAATGGGGATATGAAGAGGCTTCCTCATTCTAAGAAGATTTTCTTCCGGCACCGGAACCAAGAAGCGAATTAGAACTCTTGGTGGAGCGGTTTACCTAGGGATCCGATGGAGCATCCTCAAGTCTGGAACAATCTGGCTAAACTCCACAATCATCGATGAGCCAATTGTGGAACCCTCAACCAGTAGTCCTAGTGACTCATCTTTTCTACAGTCAATGGAGGAGTTCCTTCGAAAAACGGAGAGACTAGGAGATATTGTCGAGCAAGCATGTGCACGAATTGTTCACAAGTACCTCCTACCATTTGAAGAAAAAGGAAAGGATGTCGAAGAGGCAAGAAGGGAGGTTGTGGAAGAGGAAGTGAGCATCAAAGAAGATGAAGATCTTGAACATTCCCAAGTGGTGGAATGAATTGAAGAAAACGAAAGGGAGGTTGAAGAAGCAAATGGTGCCCATGATGAGGACGAGATCATGGTGGATGAAGCTTCAACAAGTTTCAAGGTCTATCAAAGCTTTCCACACGACATCGATGCACTTTTGGTGGACCCATTTGTGGATCTTTTCCAAGAAAGGACAAACCATCGGCGATCCCTCTTGGTGGATGCGATGAACAGTGCGCACTACATGGCATGGGGAAAAGAGAAAGAGGATGAAGGAAAGAAGGCGAGGTCTCGTGGGTGGAGCCTTATGATAATTCAAGTTCACGAGCCCTCAATCATGGACCCGTCCAATGCTCAGGACTTGAGACATCACCTCACCGACGAGAACCTAAACTTCAAGGAGGTTCTAAGTTGGACAGAATACTTGAAGATAAACGTCTAGCAATAAGACTTAAAAGACGAACTAGTTGGGAGGTAACCCAACAACCTGTTTGCATTTTCTTACCTTTTTCAAAATAAAACTTGCGTGCTTAATCTTGATTTAGATAGTTTTTATAGTTTTAGTTAGTGGCTGAATCTTTTCAATGTCAAGTATTATATGCATTATTGTTGGAGACTATCTAGTTGCCTAAGGAATGGCTGGAATTCTTGTTGTGTTGAGCATGTGTGCTTGCTTAGCCTACCAATTAAGCAACTTATGGCTAGGGTATGGCATGGCTAGTGCAATAGGATCATAGAATGTATGCTTATGATTGTGAATGTGTGTTTGGAGGCCTTGGTGGGTTTTATCATTATGAATTTGTGGAGTTTGAATGTCACCCACCAAGTGCTCGATGAAATGACCAAACCACATAAAACTTATCTTTCTTGGTCTATTGCTTTTCAGTTAAACTTGTTTGGTTAAGATAGACCTTTAGGAGTGTGTTTATGACTTAGGATTGAATCTTCGATGCATGTTCCTCGGAGTTTGAAATTTTGGCTCACTATTGATTTTGTGCTTTGTTATGTTTTTAGAGCTAAGAGTTCAAGCTTTGGTTGTTGTATAATGAGTTAATTCTAGCCTCCGGCCAGGGTTTAGAAACCTCTAGAAAGACATGTCGCCCTTATTTTCATGCATCTAGACCTCGACCCTAGTCATTACAACATGCATTTCTATCTATGCAACTCTAGTTTCTACTTTATAACTCTTAAGTGTGGGGGTGCATAGAGTGGACCTAAGGATGAATTTAGTTGTTCAATTGATCTAGTAAGTTGCCTAATGGTAGGTTTGAACATGTTTTGTGATTTTTATCTTCTAATGGTGATCCAACCGAGAGTGAGACTGCTAGTTCTCTTAGCTTTCAACAACGAAGAAACTGGAACCCCCCATGATGAGCTGAACCACCAATTCCAAGAGAAGAACCATAACCTCAAGGCGAGGAGCAACCACATCAAGCACAACAAATCAACCAACGGAGGCGACTACGAACTATAATGGACCATCCTTTCAAGAAAGAGACTCTGATGTTCAACTACCATATGCTCCAACTGTGAATCAAATACAACTTGGCTTCTCTTATGAAACTCCCACATTGAGGACAATGTGTTGTTCAAGTGTGGGGGGAATGTGAATGAATGTTTGAATGAACATCATGATTGGTTGAACCAAATATTTCTAGAATCCTCTCTTGCTTATGAATGTAAGAGTTTGATGAATACTTATGAGAGTGTGTGCTAGCGATTGTGTTTGTGTTGTAGTGTTCAATGGTCAAATGAGAGTGTTTTGGAACCTTGAATGTTATTCCCCTTTTTTTCAAATTTTAGGGTTCCAAAATACCTTGTTCCTTGAACTCCCTACTCAATATGCTTTGATTTGTTAGATGATTGATGTGTTTTGCTCGCTGGGTGATAGTTGCATGATTAGAGTACCAGTGCGTGGGTAATTTTACTATCTTATTCCTCTTTTTTGAGTTGATAACATGTGTTATTTTAGTAAGAACATGTGTGCGTGATTCTCTTTTGTGTCTAGTGAACTCAAAGCTTTTACAAGTTGGTGCGTATTAGAAAGAAAGAAAAGAGTGAAACATGTTTTGTAAATGAGGTTCTCACGTGAGAGGCAACCAATCCTCACGGATTCATAGTGCCCTTTGAGGATTGCTTGGGGATCAGATAGCTTTACCGCGTCCCGACCATCTTTCACTACTTACCATCCCCAACAGATCTTTCCTCCTCAAGGAATCGTATGCCAAGGTCCAAAGTACCTTTTAGAGATTCATGAGACCTCATAGCTCTCGTTTGTACCAAACATGTGTGGCAACCCAATGTGGAGTGCAGGTGGGAAATGGTGCCCTGGCTAAGACGAATCCACCCATCAAACTCCCCACATGTGACCTCGATAGGGAAGGTTAGGATTCATCCGCTCTTGGTCGTGACGAAGAGATGCTTTGTTGCAAAAGAATTGTAAAAGCTTGGTGCAAGGTGTGTCAATGTAAAAAAAAAGGAGACCAATAAACGAAAAATCCTACATCTAAAGAGAGAATAAGGAAGCACCTCCAAGAGTTCTTGTTCGTGTTTGTGTCAGAGAATCCCCCGAAGCACACCTTAAATGTTCGGCCTAAGGTAGTAGGTATGGTCCTCACCCTAGAGTTTGTGCTTGCACAGTAAGATGATAGTAACATTCATTCATCTATGTCTCCTCTTCTTTATGCAAAGAAGTACTAGGGTGCATTCCTCATTGATGTTCATTAGGTTTGTGTAGGTTTGCTTGGGGACAAGTAAACTCCTAAGTGTGGGGGAGTTTGATAACACCTAAATTGGTGTTATTTACCCTTCATATTAAGGTTTGTTTCGTGCCAATTCATGTGAATAAATGCTTAAACATCGTCAATTGCATCCCTATTCTGTTCCTATTTGAATTCTATGTGATTTTAAGGTGTATAAGATGATACATGTGAATTAGGTACAAAACAAGGCACAACTGTAGCTAAAGGACAGGAAGCTAAAGATCGTGACCTAGAAGCTGAAAATCACGGACTGGAACACAGCCCGTCAAGTCAAGTTAATGATCACGGCCGCGAATTGGAGGACTTAGGGCGCGAACTTCTCGAGGAAGGAGCCACGGAGAAACAGAAAGTTTCCCTTGTCAAGTCACGACCAAAGCACATTTTCCCATGAGGAAGATCGTAGCCGCAACAAGTGGATCACAACCGCGAAGTCAAGTCGTGATCTTCCCTTTTGAGAAGGCCATGACGATGGCGTTTTGAGATTGCGGCCTCTCCTCAAAAGATCCCGCCCGCGGTATCCTCACCTCTGGCCGCGAACTTCTTCATCCCCAGAAGGCCTATAAATAGAAGATCCCTTTCCCCATTTTAGATGAACGGATTTGACAGAAATTTCTGGTTTTAGAGAGAGAGAAGAGAGAGAATTTGTAGGAAGGAGAAGATGGAGAAGGAACTAGAAGAGAGGGAGCATCTTCCTCAACCCAAGTCTTCTTCAATTTCTTCTATGTTTCTTCTACCCTCCTTCATGGAGTAGTCCTCTAAGGTACCATGGGTTCTAAACCCCAAACCCTAGTTTTAGGTTTTATTATGTATGTATGGATATTTTAAGGTTTGAATGAATGAATGTGCTTATCTACTTGATTTAATTGCTATTGTATCATGGATTGTGTTTGTGGTAGGGCGCCCCAATCTTCTCTATTAGCCTACTTTATGCTTCCGCGTTGGGTATGGAGTTCTAGAATTAGACGCATATGTGTCATAGATCAAAACATGATAGATTTATGAATAGGGACCTTGGGTGGTTGAGGCGACCGAACCCCTGCCATAGGTTAGCCTTTCTAGATAAATCTGGGATAAAATCTCGATGTGGAAGGTGGATAGTGTCCATTGAAATGAGTTATATGCATTATGCCACAGATAAGATAGCATAATTCGAGGTGACTATATATGGGGGTAGGGGAGGCGCGTGGATAACCACGACCTTAATTATCACTATACGAAAATGTCGTCTTAGGTTCAACTTGGCTTAATATGGGGTGGTTGTTGACACGTGCTAACCATTGACAATAATCTGCACAGATCGAAGTGATCAATTGTAACACCCTAACCCGGCCGGGTACTACTTTTACTAAAATGCCCTTGATAAATAAAATACTCAAATCTTAAATTGCAGCGGGAAAAATTTTCATAAATAAAATACTGAAACCACACACTTGTAGTTCAAAGCAAAGCCCTAACATGTGGGCAAATTAAACTCAAACTTTAAAATCTCAATCTGATCTCCAGTCTATACTCATAATCATAAAATGCAAATAACTAGGTAGTCTCTGTCGTTGCTGCTACTGTAAATCGTATCTTCCGTGACACTTACACTGCCTTTCTCTAGCTGGCTTCCCTCGAACTTGCTGCTCACTAACTACTCCTCTAGCTCCTTCTCTAGCTCGTCAAACTGGCACTACAAGAAAATTGATCTTTCATAACGGGATTTTAATTACGGGATTTTTCTCATTGCTAAATATTTTACGGTTGTCACGGGAAATAATTCCCATAATTAATTTAGCTGGACAATCTTGATTTACAATGGGATATCAACCCGTAATCATAGAGTGAGAGTTTCCCGTGACAGATGAAGCCAAAATACTTGGCGGTAAACGAAATGCATTTGCCTCCCTTTTTTCGTTTTCCCTCCAAAGTTGGGAAAAGTGGGACTTTGTTTTGGCCAATGAAAGAAAGGATGAGACCCAAAATCATTAAAAATTAAAACAAAAGAAAAGTGCACCTGGTTTCTCATTTTGGCTTCCCAAAATCCCTAGCTCGAAATCAGATGCTCCCCACCTCCTTGTTCGTTCCCATCACCAGCCTCCTTGTTCCTTGCCCATCGCCGGTGTTCGTTACCCCATCAACGTCGTTCCTTTCCCCGTTGCCTGCATCCCTTACTCCATCCCTTCGTTCCTTCTCCCATCGATGGTGTTTCTTCCCCCATCGTCGTCGTTCCTTCCTTCCATTCAATCGTTCCTATCACCTGTAAAATGGAACACACCTCACTCATTTTGTGGAACGGGTGAAGGTCGAATCAGTCTCGAGGGGAAGGATTGAAAAGGTTCCTTCCTTAAACCATATCGTGCCGCCCTTTGTTGAATGGAATGCCCCTCAGCTGTAAGCATGTCGAGCTGGGGAAGTTGAGAAGCTGAGAGCAGACCACTAAGCCGCTGATCTCCAGGTATGTCGGCGTTCATCTTACCTGTCCACCCTTTTCATATGTGCATGTGTCGAGAGAAGCAAAACCATGATTGCTAAAAAGACGGATCTGTGTTACAGAGATGAAATCCAAGAAGGGAGCTCTTTTCTTTTTCTTCAATATTTATATGAAATGGGAAAATCGGGTTGATAATGCTCAATTGGATAGTGGCATTGCATGTGTGGCAGCTGTGCAGAGAGCAGGGGATCCTGAGAATAGAAGTTGATGTACTACAAAGTACTAAAGAAAAAGGAAGCATTTCTTTTGTTTGTTTGGATGAAATCGAGCTTGGGAACAATTTGCCGGTGGGGGGGTGGTGATATGGAATTACTGAGTGCGGAGGTGGATCTTCATTGGAGAGGATGGTTTATGGACCACTAATCCAACAATGATGGTTTTTTAAAACCCTTTTTGTTTCTTTGTGCTGATGTGATCGATAACTCGAACCGTATTACATTCCACAAAAGCTTAAGGATATTTGGATTAATTTGTTAGTGATAGAGCTGTGCTGATTTTAGACTGCATGACCTGCCGATCAAACACTGTAAAATGCAGTGTTGATAACTTTAAGGCTCTAATGCACCATGACCACTAAGCCGCTGATTCTCCTTCGCTACTGACTCTTTCTTCTTTACAGCTTGCTCGATCCCTGTATGAGTTTCGCATTCCGCTTGATGAAAAATCATCTCCTTGCCTCTATACAAACTCATCTTCACACTTAAGGTTTGCTTATTTACCTTATCCTTATGGTTGACTTAGATGAAAATAAAGCATGGTTGGTTCTAATTAATCTATGCATTTTGTAGGTTTTTTTGGTGCTGGTGGTTGGTATCTAGTTGCCAAAGGGAGACTCTTGGATTCACGGTGCCAAGTTGGGGTTTAGCTAGTATTTGAAGGTATAACTGTAAATTGATTTTCACTTTTCTCCCAGGGAAGGCTTTATTTTTTGGATTGATATTCTCATAATATGCACTAATGCATATTGGCCCAAGCATTTCCCTATGGTCAGAACGCTAGAACTGAGGTTTAATGAGCGTTCTGAATCGGGGAAGCTTGTAGGTTACCTGGTTTATTATAGGAACCTTGTTGCATTAGTTTTTATCACTCCTTTCTTGTTGTGTTCAGCGAGATGCAAGGGTCTTGTTTATTGCTATAGATAAATTGGTTTCAATTGTCGAGTTGTCCTTGTTCAATTTGAGGTCGAAGGTTGTTGTGTTCGACGATGATCGATTGATTTTTGGTGTCTTTGTCCAGGCATGGGTGGCCTGATGGTCGTTGTGGGGTAGTAGAAAAAGTACCCTGTTTTTGGTTTTCTAGCGAGAGTGGGATGCGCTATTTCTGGTTTGCGGTTGGAACCTTTCTTGGCCACTTCAATGTTGTTTTTCTTTTGTTCTTTCTTGGCTACTTTTTTTATGTTTGTTATGTTCTTGTATTGCATCAATCATCTTTATAAAAAGATATATACATACAAACTGATTTGTCTTCTTTTGAGGGTTGTGCATGGATGCTATTTGTTTCTTGGAGGTTTTTACTTCCCTTTTCAGTCGAAGTGGCTTGGAGCTATTAGCCCGCCTGACTGCATCTAGCTCGTGCTATTTGTTGGTTCTTTTGTTTGTTTGCTTCGTTGGTAGGATGCTGCACATTTTATATACGTCCTCTTTCTCTTAACATTTATCTTTTTGTCCTCCTTGATCCTTGCTTTTTACATGGTTTTCTAGCATTCTAATAATACTTTGTCTCTATTAAGTAACAGGTCACGGATTAGTGTTAGTGTAAATTTATCAAACTTGATTATGATAAATGAAACTTATGATTGCAGGTTTGTGTGGGTCCTTTTGTTGTTAGTAGTCTTGTCCACATACGGTTCCAACTTGGGTTTGGTGGTGAGAAGAGGCTTCTCTTGCTACTAAGTTATTGGTATGCATTTCTTAACTTTATTTTTTCCTTGCCTATCTGAATTTTCTCTTACTCCATAATGGGGTAAGAGGAAATGGAATTTGTTTCCAAACATCAAGTTTTAACTTTAGATCTAGTTATATACATGATATTTTGTTAGTAGTTTGCCTCCTTTCTTTGTGAATGAAGAAGCTGGAGTAGTATAATACAGTGAACTTAGAAATTAAAAGCTGAACTTAAAATTTAATGGTTGAACTTATAAATGAAAATTTGAACTTAAAAGGTGAAATGAGAAACTAAAAGTTGAACTTAGAAGACTTTGTGCCTCTTTTTATGAAATTAGGATCCTTTTGCAAAATAAACCAATATTCAAATTTTAAGATACAACATGTGACATGTTTTCTTTGTACATTAGGAAATGGCACGTAGTATACAATGGATGAATCTTGTGAGCAACAAGTTGAATGTGGAATATAGAAATGGGGTTACAGAATTTCTAGATTATGCATTTCAAATGAATAAAGGAGAAGAGGAAATTAGATGTCCTTGTGTTAAATGTTTCAACGGGAGACAAGGAACTAGTGCAAGTGTAGAGAGACATTTGTTGATTCATGGAGAGTGTAGTTGCTCATGAAAGTAATTTCAGAACACTTAATTTATGATGAACTGCTATGTTTTGGTTGTTTGGTTAGAGAATGCTGAATTCCTATCCTTTTATTGAGCTGTTGTTTTGTTCTTGTTTGGAGAGTATTGCTACTTAGGAAAGCAGTTTTAGAACACTAAATAATGCCCTTTAAAGAGCTGCATTTTTTTGTTTATTGGACAGTGGTGTTACTTAAAAAAGTAGATATGTAACACTCAATTTGTGGCCTTTTATTGAGCAGTCATTTGTCATTGTTTGGACAGAGCTTATTCTTTTTTTACTGGCACTAGAATTATTGGTTGTGGCAATGAATGCACTATATAAATTTTGGCCAAATGTCGGAGAATGCATAACAATGATCCGAATATCTACCCATTATTGAGTGTAATTTGAAGCCTTTGCAATCTCATAAGAGTTTCAGTATATTTGCTTAAGTTTGTTTGTCTTAGTAGTGCATACAGTAGGGATAAGGGGAAGGAAAGTTGCCATGGAGCATTGTCTAGTCTTGGAGCATATGATAAGCATATTGTATATCTAGTGTAAGATTTTGGTACATGTTTTGTAGTGTTGTTTAACTAATCTAATCTTTGTAATCTCTTTTTTTAATGCAGAACTGCAACACAAGTTGGTGTCTGAAACCAAGGTGAAGCATAACAAGAGTAGTTCGACCTTGCACGTTGTGGAGTGCAATGGTAATTTTGTTTATAAGAAAGATAGAAACCACTCTAGCTTATTTTGTTGAAGCATTTGATATTTTGTGATATCATCAATTAGATAGGTACAATGTGTGATGATATAGGTACAATGTGAATAAAATGCTTCAAGAATTAGATTTCTGAATTGTAAATTAACGTTGGCGAGTAAATGATATGTGGATTACCAAGACTTCCTAATTGTTTCAAGTGAGATTTATCTCTTAATTATTATAACAGGACTTTCATGTTACTTATAGCTAATATCCATCACAACATATACTGTGACTAGTCATCATTGATTAATGTCTAATAATAATAACAGGATTTACCGTGACAAGTAACAATTATTTATCACGGGAATAACCGTGATCACTAAGAACTATTCATCACGGGCTTTACCGTGACAAATGGGACAAAACCCGTTGCTTTTACTTGGTCACATCCCGAACATTCCCGTGACTGTCAGACGAAATCCCGTGACAAATATGTTAATTAGTCACAGGATGTCCCGTGACTATTATCTATTTCAGTCACGGGAACTTTTACCGTGTCTAATCCTTTGTCACGGGAAATACCGTGCCAAAATAGATCTTTTATTATGGGATTTTTCCCATAATTTTATATTTCTAGTCACGGGATTTCCCATGACAATTGACATTCACTCACGGGCATTCAATCTCGTGGCTAAGGGATTCAGTAACGGGAAATGGCTGTTTCGTCACGGGAAATCCCGTGATCGAAGATGTATTTTCTTGTAGTGTGATGAGTGAGATGGGGTCAGTCTACGACCTTACGATTTAAAATTTCTTATACTTTAATACTTTGCTACACTTAACTTTAACTGGTGGAAGTTGTTTGTACTTCCAATCTTAAAATCTTAACTCTTAAACTTTGAGGGAGTTGAAGTTATTCTCCTCTCTTAAAGCTCAAATCTTAACTTAAATACTTGACTGACACGGGGATCCCTCACTAGCTAGTCCGGTTGCCAACTCATACGTATGAGAAGCCATCCAGGCTTTCCTTAAACTTAAACTTGGTTAGGGAAGTCGTAACGATTCATCCCCCTAACATCTTAAACTTATCGTGGTGGCTCTTCACCACGATTCTCAAGAGCATAACTGCTGCTCACTCAAAAGTCTCAAGAGCATAACTGCTGCTCTATCTCAAAATGTCTCAAAAGGAAACGGACAGGCGCTAGTGACTAAAAACACTTAAAACGACTTCACCTTCTTGATGGTGGGTTACTTCTTAAAAAGAACTTGTTTCTTGAACTTTAACAATAACTCATAACATAACGCTTTAAGGTAAATAGCACAAAATCACCTCAAATCATAACACAAGCAAAACACAAGTAATCAATCATACACATAACCAAGCAATGGTAACCAATTCACTAAAATACTTAAAATCATGATACTTAAAAAAATACATAACGCATAAAATTTACCCCCTTTACACTCACCTTATCATGCCCTGACAGCTCGTTCCCCTTAATTCATCTTGATCACCGCAGCCTCGTGACCTATCCATCTCCACATAAGTTGTGCCAAAACCCCATAGCCAATCAATTCTAATCCGAACCTGTCACCCACTATGAGAAATTGATCTTCAATTCACGTACCCTTATATATAATCAACTCTTCGTGCCTTTTAATCATGTCCTCCCACGTGGAGTCATGCATGAACAAAAGCATAATAATCAACTCTTTGTGCCTCTTAATCATGTCCTCCCACGTGGATTCATGCATGAACCAAGGCATAATGGCAAAGTGGTTCCACCGGAAGCAGGGGGGAGCGGACACAGACAGGTAACCTTGGACGCCGCTTTGTTCTTTTCGCTTCCACCATCAATTCCATTGCTCAACTTAATTGCGATGGGAAGGGGATAAATCACTCGCACACTGCCGCTTGTCTCTAGAAGCGAGAATCTTCTGTGGCGGCGACTGGTTCTCCTCCACTCGGCGCTTCTTCGCCATTTTTTTTTTCCAATGAAATTTTGAGTCGAAAGGGTTTTGTGATTGGTGGCAATCAACTGCTCATTATGCTCGGGAAGGGATTTTCTCTTGACTAGTCTTAGGTTTCGTTTAGTGCAGGGATAGGGAAACCGAGAGAGAGATGGGATCGTGGGGAAATTGGGTTAATGAGGGCTCGGCCCTCTTTGGCCCTTTTTTTTTAATACTAATACTACTAATAATAATTGTAATAATATTTATTAATATTATTATTATTCCTAATCCCCGGTTGCAACTCTTCGTACATACTCGTTAAACCAACCGTTCACGTATTATGGTCGAACCGAAACCCAAAGGTCGGGGTGTTACATTTCCTCCACCCTTATAAGAATTTCGTTCCCGAAATTTGTTCGGAACTCATCTCCCCTTTAACACCGGCCTTGTACTCCCTTGCCCCAAAAATTATTTTCACTATATCTGCTTCAATGGTGCTCCTTGCGCACCTCGCAAAATGAAACTGCTCCTCTTACATCTCTTCTTGACCATAACAAGTACTCTCTCTTGGCTTGCAGCACTTGTGTAACTTGAGTGACTCACTGCCCTTTTAATTCTAAGCAACTTGGCCCGGTCGCATGCTAAATAAAATCTCGATTCGATATGATTCATGGTCCAACTCATTCAGTAGTTGGTTGTTTAATCTAGATCCAAATTGAGGTATCACATTTCCTCCCCAGTTACGAAAATTTCGCCCTCGAAATTTGTTCTTTGTGATGACCCCAAGCGTCGCTTGTAATACTTCTCTTTACAAGGAATTGTACCCCCTTTAACTCGTACGACATTGAACTATAAATCCTTCTCTCCACTCCCTGCAACTTCAATGTTGTTGTGGCTTCTTAACCCCTCACACCACCCAGGCTGCACCTATACATGAGAAGTTAATGCCCCTCTCCAACCACAAGGTCACTGATGGCGGCTTATCTTCCATCTAGTCAGATGGTAAAACCCTTTTAACGTAACTCTCGTCTAGGGTTGACCTCATAGGTCATCTAGGTCTTTGTGCCTCTCTTTTTTTTTTTTTTTTGTCTCGTCTTATCCATTAACCATAAATTGAATGGTCACCTTCTCGTTACTTGTTGCTTAGTGTTGGAACCTCATACTACTGCTTCGACTTTGTGTATGCATTAGAGGCATCCTTTGCATCTTTCTCTAGCTTGCGATCAATTTTATGACTTCTTTCCAGAATCATGACCTTTCATTTTGAGTACTTTTTCACTCATGGCGCCTAACTTAGAACTTCCTTATCACCGTTTGACTTGGGAGTTCTCGTACGATTTCTTCTATTGTTCTTAGACCTTGCCTGAAATTCCTCGTACAGTTTCCCCGTCTAAGAAATTTTCACTCGAGAGATCGCCACATTTCACTGTCATAGGTGGTATTGCTTTCACTTTAGGGTATCCTAGCAGGTTCGCTAAACTCATATTCATCGTACTTCTTTACTCGTGACTCCTCTTACCGATGTTTCTCGCTGGTTCTATATGTCCCTCGTCCTCGATGTAGTCATCTTGGTGCCCATATTCTCTTCACACTTATGTACCTTGACCGATAAGGTTTTCCCTTCGACCGTTCTGGACCACCACACTTCTACTTTAAAGTTGACCATTGAGCTTCTCAGTTCTTGATGGGCTTCCTATGGTCCAACTTATTCTCCATTGGCAATCACCTTAACGCCTCCTTGTTTACCTTCGTATTCTTTCGCCGGCTCTTCCTATCTATCTTTCTCCCTGAATTTTTCGTTTTATCCACTACCACCCTTTTCCCATAACTTTCATTATAGCCTTGTGGTTTCCTCCTTACTTCCCCAACTCCTTCATCGATGCTTGGTACTAGGTTTGATCTACTCAGTTTAGTAGCTCCTCGCCATACCTCAGAGCCAACATTTCTACTAGAAACTTTCTCTAGGTAGACTTGACAGATGACACCCACGACTTCTACTCACGATGGTGCTTGACCATGTCCCAACTATCTTCCTTCACGCATTCATTGTCCGGTCGACAACCACCTTTTTATTTTATTTCCTATAGCGTCCTATGGTGTTCTCCTTGCTTCTTTACTTTTACTACCCTTCTATTGATACTTTGTACTATTTTCGGCCACCAAACTCTGTTGAGTATCTTCTCGTTGTTGTTTTGGGTCAAAGCTTCCAATAGTGGCTTGCCCTTGGTAGGCTTGAACATACCTCATCCACGTCTTTTGTCTCGACCGATGCTTGTACACAGCCTTAATCTCTTAGTGGCTTAACTAAATATCACTAATTTATCCTTAACTGGCCTTCTTTTATGGATGACATCCTACTATGTCGTACTCGCTCAGAGTGGGGCACCTTGGGTAAGGTAACTTAATGATTTTCTCCTTCTTGGTAATGCTTTTCCTCGTCGTACTCCACTATGCATTTTCTTGAACACGAGTTACCTACACATATTCTCAATCCTTCATCGGAACTTCCATGTGTTTCCTCGAATTCTTTGCCATTCACTAGAACATTTATTGAACATTCCACTTACTTGTCTATACTCGGTTGGATTAAAGACTTACTCTATAGCTAGTTCTGAGACCTCAGCTCTTAGCCCTCTAGTTCCAACTTAGTAGAGAGGTTCCTCCTTCTGTCACCCCTCATGTACCCTAGGAGGCTAGGTGTTCCCTCTATTTAAGAGAGGACAATCCCATAACAGATCATCGTGAACTCTTGCATACCCCTTCCAACGGTCCCAACATCCGCCTGACCTTTTGTGATCTGGGTAGTTTGGTAGGGTCTCTACTATCCTCCTTCTAACTCGGCGTTATCTTGGTATCCAACTCACGCACTTCTGAGAATTGGTTCTCTATTCGTACCGCCATCTACTAGCTAACTGTTATTCTCTCCCACATTCCAGGTCTTTTCTTGACTCCCCACTATCTTCTACCAGGCATGCTTTAGACTTTGGTGGCACTTTCCTCCACGTCTCGTCCAATGGTGGTCGTACTTAGACCATAACTTGCCCTCTACATCATTTATCTCGTTTCTTGTCTTGTTCCTTCTAAAGCGTTTTCATCGGCCTAACTCCCCAGGGTTGTGTACCCTCTTCTGTAGTGACGTAGTTTATTTATAAGGGTTCCTTTGTCGTCATATGTAAATGACCATGCCTCATCTTCGCCTTGACTCATTGACTTCTTGACGTCCTTTCAGACCCCCTCTAACCTACTTACTTCCTCCTTTACTTCATTTATACTACCTTAGCTTCTCTTGAAGTCTAAGCTTCCCACTGCTCCTTGTCGCTGTGTTGTAATAGCGTTGACCACTAAAACTAGTTGAGGGACTTCTCGTTGTACCTCTTCGTTTCTTGACTCGCCACTGCTTAGGGTCAAGAACTTTGAAATTTTGTCATCATTATAGCTACTGAAATCTAGTGATTGTAGCTCTTTGTTCGGAGATTTATATTTCTCCCCTTTGTTTGTCTTAGCTTATTAGATCATCCACTTGTTTCCTAGTAGTAAAATCCTCGTACTACTCTCTCAACTCCTTCAAAATCCTTGATGTATTCCCTTTCAATTGACACCTCTTTGCTGGTGTTTGGAGTTGAAGTCCTTGCACATTTGATTCTACCTCCACGGACCTTTGCAACGTTCCTCCTTCCTTCTCTAGGTTGATGATGATGATCTGTTTGCTAACGTCCGAGTAGTTGGTTAACTAATTGAAAAACTACTATCCATCATGTCGATGAGGTACTTGGTCTTGAGAGCCTTTGAGATTCTACTTGGGTTGTTCACATTTCTTTCATCCTTTCTTTCTTACTGGCGATCCCCATATGCCTAAATCTCTCATTTGACAAACCACGACATGCTAACTAAATCGCGTCCTAGCCTCTTCTTAAACAATCGCACCCCGGCTACCATCCCTTCGTGTCGTGCTGTCATAGTTATTCACCTTAATATGATTAGAGTAGACTGGAGATTCTATAAACTCTTAAAAAAAGATCCTTGACTCGTTTTCCTTTCCTTTAAAACAAAAGCCTTTAAAACTGAGAACGATATTCCAGTATTCCTTGGAAACCAAGGAATAGAGGAAGACCGGCTCTGATACCAAAATGTAACACCCTAACCCGGCCGGGTATTACTTTTACTAAAATGCCATTGATAAATAAAATACTCAAATATTAAATTGCAGCGGGGAAAATTTTCATAAATAAAATACTGAAACCACACACTTGTAGTTCAAAGCAAAGCCCTAACATGTGAGTAAATTAAACTCAAACTTTAAAATCTCAATCTGATCTCCAGTATATACTCATAATCATAAAATGCAAATAACTAGGTAGTCTCTATCGTTGCTGCTACTGAAAATCGCATCCTCTGTGACACTTACACTGCCCTTTCTCTAGCTGGCTGCCCTCGAACTTGCTGCTCACTAACTACTCCTCTAGCTCCTTATCTAGCTCGTCAAACTGGTGAGTGAGATGGGGTCAGTCTACGCCCTTACGATTTAAAATTTCTTATACTTTAATACTTTGCTTAAACACTTATGGGCCGTTTACTTGCCATTCCATTTCTGTTAGCTGCCACAACAGAAAACAAAATTAAAATGAAAACGAAGCTGTCATTTCCTGGAAAACAAAACCTGAAAAAACCTTGTTTAGCTGAGACTTTTTGTGAGTTCTGAAACTGAGTTCTGAAATGAAAACCTGTTTAATTGCTTCATTCTGTTTTCTGATTCTTGATTATCATACAACCCTAGCCATGATTATAATAACAATTACGCAACTCTAATAATGACTATAATAACAATAACATTGTTTTTAAACTACTAATAAACATACGAATATTTTATATAAAAAATAATATTACAACATCAAACATTGGAGATTCGTCTCTTTAAAAACCAATAACACTGTCATGAATATCATTCTAGCATTATAGTTTAGTGCTCTGTGATACTAGACACGTCTAAATTATAGTACCATTTCATCAACCAAACTTCACAAATCCATTAAACCCACACTAGAACCATTTTTTTTTATAACACTAGAACCATTCTAGATAGAAACCCCACATCAAAAGCTAGAAAGCCAATTGGAAGACACCAACCACGACTACCAGGCCACCCAAATCTGCATCAACTACGACTACCCTGCCAACTTCACCGCCAACTCGTCGGCGACATCCACAATGAATTTGCCGGATTGGTGTACGGCCAGATTGCATCCGCGTGGGGTTGGAACGGGAACAGGACGGCCTAATCCCGCGAGGCGCAGTGCTACATAACCACCAAAATCTTCTTGCCCTTCAATCCCGCCTTGTCAGAACCCTGAATTGCAGTCCTCCGCCATGCCTCCCGCCATCACAGCGAAAGCTGCAGCTCCCGCCTCCACCGCCGCAACGAAGGGAAAGAACGACGGGCTGGGGGAAGGTAATTGCTGGAGAAAGAAATAAAAGGGAAGTTGATATATAAGGGAAAGAACGACGGGCTGGGGAAAAGTCATCGCTGGAGAAAGAAACTAAAGGGAAGTTGAAATTAAAAAACAATGAGCCTCTACCGCCGCAACGAAGGGATAGAACGACGGGCTGGGGGAAGGTAATTGCTGGAGAAAGAAATAAAAGGGAAGTTGATATAGAAGGGAAAGAACGACGGGCTGAGGAAAAGTCATCGCTGGAGAAAGAAACTAAAGGGAAGTTGAAATTAAAAAACAAATGGGGTCGTGGGATTCGAATCCCCGACCTCATTAAACCAAATTATCATTTTTTCCGCTGGAACCAGGGAGAAACCCGTGTCTCAGTTTCCTGGAAAACGACATTTTCTTGTTTTCGGCCAGATACTTCATTCGTTGCTCATCGTTTTTTCAATTAAAAACAGAAAACAAGTGAACACGTTTTTTCGTCTGCGTTTTCAAATTTTTGTTTTGGCAACAATAAACAGAAAACAAAATGGGAAGTGAACAGGGCATTAACTTTAACTGGTGGAAGTTGTTTGTACTTCCAATCTTAAAATCTTAACTCTTAAACTTTGAGGGAGATGAAGTTATTCTCCTCTCTTAAAGCTCAAATCTTGACTTAAATACTTGACTGACACGGGGATCCCTCACTAGCTAGTCCGGTTGCCAACTCATACGTATGAGAAGCCATCCAGGCTTTCCTTAAACTTAAACTTGGTTAGGGAAGTCGTAACGATTCATCCCCCTAACATCTTAAACTTATTGTGGTGGCTCTTCAACACGATTCTCAAGAGCATAACTGCTGCTCACTCAAAAGTCTCAAGAGCATAACTGTTGCTCTATCTCAAAATGTCTCAAAAGGCAACGGACTGGCGCTAGTGACTAAAAACACTTAAAACGACTTCACCTTCTTGAAGGTGGGCTACATCTTAAAAAGAACTTGTTTCTTGAACTTAAATAATAACTCATAACATAATGGTTTAAGGTAAATAGCACAAAATTACTTCAAATCACATCAAATATCACAAAATCACCTTAAATCATAACTCAAGCAAAACACAAGTAATCAATCATACACATAACCAAGCAACGGTAACCAATTCGCTAAAATACTTAAAATCATAATACTTAAAAAACTACGGAAAGCGTAGAATTTACCCCTTTACACTCACCTTATCATCCAATATCATTGCCCTAACAACTCGTTCCCCTTAATTCATCTTGATCACCGCAGCCTCGTGACCTATCCATCTCCACATACGTTGTGCCAAAACCCCATAGCCCATCAATTCTAATCCGAACCTGTCACCCACTAATGAGAAATTGATCTTCAATTCACGTACCCTTATATATAATCAACTCTTTGTGCCTCTTAATCATGTCCTCCCACGTGGAGTCATGCATGAACAAAAGCATAATAATCAACTCTTTGGCCTCTTAATCATGTCCTCCCACGTGGATTCATGCATGAACAAAGGCATAATGGCAAAGTGGTTCCACCGGAAGCAGGGGGGAGCGGACACGGACAGGTAACCTTGGACGCCGCTTTGTTCTTTTCGCTTCCACCATCAATTCCATTGCTCAACTTAATTGCGATGGGAAGGGGATAAATCACCCGCACACTGCCGCTTGTCTCTAGAAGCGAGAATCTTCTGTGGCGGCGGCTGGTTCTCCTCCACTCGGCCCTTCTTCGCCATTTTTTTTTTTTCCAATGAAATTTTGAGTCGAAAGGGTTTTGTGATTTGTGGCAATCAACTGCTCATTATGCTCGGGAAGGGATTTTCTCTTGACTAGTCTTAGGTTTCCTTTAGTGTAGGGCCTGTAGGCCGTAGGGATAGGGAAACCGAGAGAGAGATGGATCGTGGAGAAATTGGGTTAATGAGGGCTCGGCCCTCTCTTTGACCCTTTTTTTTTTAATACTAATACTAATAGTAATAATAGTTATTATTATAATTATTATTATTCCTAATTCCCGGTTGCAACTCTTCGTACATACTCGTTTAAATCAACCGTTCACATATTATCGTCAAACCGAAACCCAAAGGTCGGGGTGTTACATCAATCAAGCATTCACGCACATTCACATTGTCCTCAATGGAGAAAAAGGGCTGGGTGAAGAAGTTACCGAATAATGGCAAGTGAATGTTGAACATAGACCAGGGTTGGAGATTGGGAGCTTCACAATGAAGTAGTAAACACAAGCAAACACACAAACATTGTCGTACAAGACGAGTTTATTACACGTAATGATATCCAACATCATAGTTAAAAGAAGAAAAACTCACAATAGTACTTGTTCACACAAAATAAAAATAAAAATTAACAAAGCTCAGAGTTCAAGTGGAGAAGTGGGGCGAAAGAAATCGGCTCGGCCACATGTCTCACTCGGTCGTCTACCTTTCGTGGGACATAGATGGGTGCTCGTCTTCTTTGGTAATGATGCCCTGACGTCGGGCCATCGCTCTGTAGAAACCCCTGTGTACTACTCCTCGAGGTGAGCAACTTGATCCTCGAGGTGGACTATGGACATGGAAGGACCAGCTCCTGCCGATGATGGTGGTGGTGGTGGTGGAGCAGGAAGATGACGGCGGCGCTGGTGTGGCTTGGAAGTCGACTGAGGAGGCAGATCTGGTGGACTGAATAGAACTTCAATGTATTGTGATATGGTCCAAAGACTTGGAGCAGGTGCATGGAATCCAAAGTCTCCTCCCAGAAGCTAGTAGTTCACCCCCTGCTTTGTGCAGCAACTCAGGTCAACATTCAAATGCCGCGCAATCCTAGTGATGCAGGGCCCCAAATACATTATATTATTTCCCCGGTTGCCAATGGTCATGGCGAATGAATTGGCCAAGACGGACCGAAGGTGACTATGCTCTCTACCATTGGCCATAGCGTGGAAGGCGAGAAGAGCTCTTTTAGTGATCATGTTGGCTGATTTGCAACTCGATAGGAGGGAATGGGCGAGAAGCGCATTAATGACATGCTATTGGGGCTTGAGAGTGGTAGTCGTGGTATGTGCAGGATCAAAATGGTTTCGTCGGTCCTTAGGGAGGCATACCTTCTTGAAAGCAGCTTGAGAGTTAAAGTCTTGGATCAAACCCACTTCTAGCTCTCACTCCGTATCCTCCTCCACTCCTAAACCTTGTGAAAGCTCATCAAAACTCATGATCTTGGGTGTGCTACCTAAGAAGAATCTAACTTGGCGGTCACGGCACCCGGAAAGATCTTTTTGTTCAAAGAGGGTGTAGGTCCTGAAGAATTCGATGAAGAGTTCCGCGAAGATGTCGTCCTCAATTTTGAGGAGCCACAGCTTCTCTCAAGGCATCCCCATAGTTCAAAGAATCAAATTGTCGGAAATCGAGCCGCCAATTAGGCCCAATCAGAGCCCTCCTCTAGAACCTCGGGCTACATTGGTGATCAGGCACACTCGAGACCACCGCAAGGTACAAGTGATTTGGATTAACCATCTTGCAAAAAAATGACAAGCCATACACCATACGTGGAAGCATTCCTCAATTTTAATTCATTGGGGAGAAAAGGAATTCTCCCACACTTAGGATTCCACTATGGCTATATGCCTTGAAAGGCTTTTCACAAGATCGGTTATCAAATGATTGCGCTTATTTCTACTAAAGACACATTGAGGCATGATTCTAGTCGATTCATAGTTCATGTAAGTTGCAATTTTGAACCTAAACCATGCCTCGATGGCCACCAACCAACATGCATAAAAGTGGACCAAACGTTCATTCACATTACACTTGGTGGGCATTTTCCAATTCAAACACAAATTATACCAAATCTTTCCCACCAAGGCTCAATCAAATCCACAATCACTTCAAGCATCATTCAATCATCATAAATCGACTAACCCCTCGCCCAATCTCAACATTCATGCATAAATCCACAAAGTCTCCTAACTCATTCTAACTAGAATATCCCAACCGAAGGCCAAGTATAACAGCTGACCGGGTGTAGCATAGGGCAAGCAAGCAATAAGAATTTATCGTACCACGGGGATCTAGGCTTACCTTACTTTAGGATGGTGATTAGAAGAATTAAACTAACTAACCTAGCTAATTATAAGGTTGGAGCTCTCTTGGGTTGAATTGTCCTAGGTCCGCTCTTTGGATCGATGTTGGGTATCCTCCTAACTGGATCGACTCAAATACTCTACCGTTTGGAGATGGACTCCCTCGGGAATGACCCGGAATAGCGAATCGATGGATGGGTAGTGCTCTATTCAACCTAGGGTTACGTATAATTCTAGGAGATCGGTCGAATCAACTCTCTCGAGGACTACCCAGACAATATACGATAGGAGTGACCCGAAGAGGCCAAAAGGGGGCTCTAAAGGGACTATCTCCCTCCTAGGTCAAAAGCTCAATACATGAAAATGGAAACCCAACTCATGCCATTCATGAAAACAACCATCAATTAAGTAAAATCATCAATCAAACATGGAGTTTGTCACATACATCAACATTAAACCCAAATCTAGACCTAGGGTTCTTAAACCCAAGAGAAGAGGGTGAGTTTCTAGAGAGAGAGAGGAGAGATTACAAAGAAACCCCTAAATCATTATCTTCTTCTTCTAGGCTTGATTTCTTGCTTCCAAGCTTGATAAATGCCTTCATATAAGCTCCGAGATCACTCTCTCACTCTCTAGAAATCCCCTTTGGTGTTTTCGGTCGAAACCCTAGAGAAAGAAAGTGTTCCTTCTCCAAAAGCCAGCTCTCCTTCCTCTCTCCCTGTTGTTGTCTTCATATATGCCCAAAAGTGAACAGTTACGACCGCGAACACCTAAACGCGTCCATGAACTCAGTGTCCTCGCCAAAATGCATCGCTTCACTCTCAACGGTTCACGGTTTGTGCTCCAACTTCACGGCCTTAGAGACCGTGAACTGCCTTGTCGTCAGTAATTTCTGGAACCTCGCTGGATGCCTCGGTGTTCATGGTTTGTGGCTCTAGTTCACGGTCTTAGGATACCGTGAACTGCCTTGTCTGACCGTGAACTGCGGCTGCTTGCTGGACGCCTGCACTTCACTATTACGAGGAAACTGTCACGGTCTTTGGACTCTTCTTCGGTTTTAGCACTTTTTGACCTCCAATCGTCCTGAAACTCGTCCTCGACCCTTCCACACGTGCTAGGACCTGAAATATATAAAAAAAGCACACCTAGCGTGAAATATGTCAAGGAACGATGATCTACTAAGCTAAACGAATGTGTACATTTGGGCCCGAATCATATACTCACCTGAGAACACTAATCCGATTCTCTAAAATTACAAGGTAAAAGTTGAAAACACACCTGGAGACCCAAGTAGGATCGAAGGGGAAGGTGAGGAGTTGGCGAGGAAATCGAAAAACATCTGAAAAGCATACCGGAGAGGCTCGTCGGAGCTTCACCTGAAGCTCGCCGGAGGCTCAACGAAAAATCGCATGCCGGAAAAACTTGAGCCAAATCGCTCCAAAGCTTCGGCTAAGAGGCGCCCGGACAGGAGGAATGTGGTTCTAGTTTTGGTTTTGAAAATGGAAGGACGGAAGTTGACTACTTGACGGACATCCAAAAATTTCAAACACACAACACTGGCATGGTGATCACCATTCAAATACTTTGACTCATCACTCACACAAAAGGGAAACTAAGGAAAAGAAACACAAACCTATATTGGGTTGCTGCCCAACAAGAGCTAGATTAACGTCTCTAGATCGACAATGTGAATCTTCAGGCTTGTGAGCACGAGGCCTCTGAGAGTGGATATTCCACTATCTTTGGGCAAGGTTTGTAACCTCCCATCTTAAGTTCCAAGGATCGCCCTCTTGGACGGGTACCTTCGATTTACCCTTGTCCTTCTTTTGGGTAAAAGCGTGGCTCATCTTCTCGCGCCAAGCTTTCCTTTACTCCCCTTTGGGTTTGGTACCTTCCTTACATTCCTGTTTCACATCATCACAAGGAGCAAGAGCACTAGTGGGGTTCACCTTGAGTGGCTCACCTCCACTTCCAAATATACCATTTGATTATAGTCATTTAACATCATCATGCTTACCTTAGGGTCAATCCAAAAAGTAATTTGCTCCTCCCCATCTCTCAAGATCAATGTGCCATAATTAACATCGATTAAAGCCTTGGAGGTGGCAAGGAAGGGGTGTCCTAATGTGAGGGCATATCTGCATCTTAATTGATGTCAAAGATAATGAAATCTGTCGAATAATAGAATGGTCCCACCCGCACTAGAACGTCCTCCCTAACGCCTCTAGAACTAATCACAGAACGGTCAGCCAATGTAACACTCAACCTATTTGGTTTCAATTCACCTAGGTTTAACTTCTTCTAAAGCTTATATGGCATGACATTGATGCTTGCTGCTAAATCCGCCAAGGAATTTTTTATATGGCATGCTTTGATGCAAAGGGGGATAGTGAAATTACCTAGATCTTGCTGCTTTTTAGGAAACATGTTCTGGATGAAAGCTGAGCACTCCTCGCCCAAGGTAAAAGTGGCAATGCCTGCTTAACCTCATCACCCTCTCCTTTCGATATTTCTTGATCATTGACATTTGGAGGGGTTTCCTCCTCTTCAATTGTCTCCTTAGTAACAACATCCAATTTTACCTTCCCACTCCTCAAGAGAATAGCATTCAACCCCGCATTTTGATCATTTAGGTTGTGATTCGGGTCCTATTGTACAAATTTTATCCCCATTTTCCTTAGACGTTTGATGCATTTGTACTCCGTGAGGTGTGGTTTTATGCTAGGTTGCACTTTGTTTTAGAATGTTTCAGATCCTAGCAAGTGAAACAGATCCTGCAATTGAAAGTTGGACAAAAAGGAGTGAAAACGAGTCAAATGGTGGAAGCAGTTGAGGATCACAGCGAATGATGAGTTTTCGCGGTCTTATGGACTGTGAAAAGGGCACCCAGACTGTGAAGTGCTGAAGTTCCAGAAGCAAAATGCATACCTCACTGTATCCCAGACAGTTCACGGTCGTAAGACCGTGAACCAAAGCCCCAACCCATGAAGCGCCAAAGAGTCCTGAAGCAAAATGCACACCCCACTAGATCCCAGTCAGTTCATGGTCGTAAGACCGTGAACTCAAACCACAGACCGTGAACAAACTAAGTGAAAACGGTGCGGTTTTGCTCAACATCACGGTCTAGGAAGGGTGTCACGGCCATGACTAGGACAATAAACTGACCGCAACCTGAGTATAAAAGGAGAGCTGAGCAGAAGGGAAAGGGGAGAGACCTAGTGCGATAGAAACCCGTCGAGCGGGTTTAGTGAGTAGAGTGGGATAGTAGTATTGGGCTGGGTTGAGTGGTTATTTGTTATTTTTGGTAATCCATATATAAGGGTTCAGAACAGTATTTCCTATTAAGCAATAAGAAATTATCAAATCCCCAATTTTCCACCCAATCCTCTTCAATCCCTAAATCTTTCTCTTCTTCGATTCTCAATCCATTCTCTTCTACTACAGGTTTCTATCATCTGGTATCAGATCCAGAATGAGCTCATCAAAGTTCTTCGATCCATAATGGGTTTGTCTCCGCCAGCTGTTGCAGCAGTCTCTTGACCGCTACTAACAGGAAGAGAGGGAGAAGGCGGTGACGGCTGAAGGTGAGGCGGCAGTTGAGATGGCGGTGCTGGCGGGCGACGAGGAGTAACGGCGAACAGCTGGGTCGACCGAGGTAGTTGTGGCGCAAGCTCGACCGGTAGGCGCTGACGAAGAAATGATCTCCCTCAACTCGATGGCGGGACAGGCGGTCCCAGAGACGCTTCGATTCCGCGCTAAGATCGACGGGCGCTCCGCCATGACATTGGTGGACAGCGATGCTTCGCTCAACTTCATTGGGGCGGAGTTCGCAAAAAACGCTATCGCAAGAGGCGGGTGACGTGGAGCCGTTGGTGGTCAAGGTAGCTAATGGCGTGCCCATGCGTTGCGACAAGGTTTACCGAGGCCTAAACCTCGACATCCAAGGTTTGGAAATCTTTGTCGATCTACACGTGCTTCCGATCAAGGGGTATGACGTGATATTGGGAATTCCGTGGTTGCGCAGTTTGGGTCTGGTTATTAGTGATTGGACGAGGTTGACTATGCGTTTCAAATGGAGGGATAAGCAGTGGAGTTTGAAGGGGTTAACCATGGTGATGGGACTGATATTCATAAGGGAGTGCGCATCGGGAGGGGAGGACGACTTCGCGATGCTCTGCTGGCCACTGGCAACACCGGAGACAAGGACGATCGTGACTGAATTACAGGCCGTACTCGACCGATTTCCGGATATATTCCAGACTCCCACTACTCTTTCTCCTCATCGCAGGTTGATCGTCGCATTAACTTGAAGGAAGGAGTGGAGCCTGTGAATGTTCGGCCCTATCGGTATGGGCACTCGCAGAAGGAGGAAATTGAACAGCAGGTGGCGGAGATGCTTGAGACGAGGTTGATTTGCCCAAGTACCAGCCCATTTTCTTCGTCGGTTCTTCTGGTTAAGAAAAATGATGGGACATGGCGATTTTTTACCGACTACCAGGCTCTCAATATGGTGACAATGAAGGACGAGTTTCTGATCCCAACCGTTGATGATATGCTAGATGAGCTCCATGGATCGGCCTACTTCACTAAGCTAGACTTGCGAGTCGCTGACACGCTAAAACACAATACCAAACTGCGACCAAGTGTAATCGCAGTCCGGAAATGCAGTAACAGGCAAGCTCTAATTGTCAACTCGGGGTCTAGATCTACTGCCTACTCCGTGTATATTTGTTATCTAGCAAACTTAGTCGATTGATTGTGGTTTTAAATAAAAGCAGTAAGAAAGCAGGAAATGGTTCGGTTTTCTAAAGCAAAGGAAGAGTCACTCGGGAATGAGTCCCCCTAGCTCCTTAGTTAGGTCTCAGTTGTAATTACCCTGGGTTGATTTACTGTTGATTAAACTGCGGAAGATCCGACAGTAGCTTGGAATCTCTTAAGCTGACCAAGCCCTCTCAGGCAGGCTAACCAGCAGGCGACTAACCTTCACCGGAATAGACTGCGGAGACAATAAGCACAGAACTCCACTACTGGAATTGGGTTCCAGTACAAAGCATTAGATTGATTAACTCTCGTATAACAATCTACCACTACCGAATGATGAAGCTCTAACAACCTAATCAGATTCTATCTATCTCAGGTTGCAGCAGAAATCAAGAAAAGATGATCAGACTTCAATTGATTCAATGAATCATGCATCAGTCGATTAAAACCAAACAGTATAAAAATCCCAAGTCATTTCAATCAAGATCCCTAACACATGGAACTAGGGTTCTTCATACCCAAGTGAGAGAAAGTTCTACTCCATAGAGAGAGAGGGAGAGGAAAACAGTACTCAGAGTAGTCATACTCATAAGGATGAGGAAAATCTGGTCTAGGATGATGATCTTCACTCCTATGATGATCTCCAAGCTCGATTGATGAACCCCAGCTCCAAAATCACTTCTAGGATGTGTTCTTCGCACTTTCTCTCTCTAGTGCTCTGTTTTTGCTCCAAAAAGTCAATTCTCCCTCCTTTGGCTCGAAATTGGGTTAAAACCCAGATTTTTGCGACCACATGGCCGTGTGAAATCCCCAGCTGCCCGTGTGGAAGTGCAAAACGTGGCGTTTCGATTAGTGGACTTCAGGCACGCTGCACGGCCAGAGTCACACGGCCGTGTGGATTTCCAGTCTGCCCGTATGAGCTCCCTGGAATTTCCACACGGCCACAAAGGGTCCCCTACACTGCCAGTGTGGCTTGCCCGTGCAAATTGGTGTCCCACGGCCAACTCACACGGCCGTGTGAAATTTTAGGCGTGCCCGTGTGCATTCCTCAGCTTCTCGCCAAACATCCAATCTTCGTCCAATCGACCCCGAACTCGTTCCCAAACCTTCATTCACGTACTAGGACCTGAAATATCAGAAACAAGAACAACCTAGCGTGAAATTGGCCTAAAACACGAGAAATAAGACTCAAACGGTACAAGAATGGTAGACAAAAACATGTGTATATATCAAGTCATCAAATTCCCCCACACTTAACCGTTTGCTTGTCCCCAAGCAAACCAAGTCAGATACAAGTTAAGCTCAACATATTTCAATAATACCAACATTGGGGACAAATCATATAGGCACAGAACACGGGAATCATATTGGCTTTCAGACATCAACACATGAACAGCTTCAACAGCAACCTGGACAACCACCAGAGAGGACATTCGAGTGCAGCAAAATCGAGTAAAGGAAGAGTCTCCCTTCTGTTCATCAACCAACATAGACTTGACTCAACCACTTACTCAAGACAGCCACCTCATGCACAAAACTTAAGATATCAGAATTGGACAAAAACATGTGTATATATCAAGTCACCAGTCGCGTACCACCAGATACGGACGGAGGAGGAAGGCGTGCATAAGACGGCCTTCCGGACTCATAACGAACACTACGAGTACCTGATAATGTCGTTCGGCTTGTGTAAGGCACCCTCGACCTTCCAGGCAGCGATGAATGATATATTCCGACCTCTACTGCGACGGTATGTTCTGGTGTTTTTTGATGATATCCTTGTCTATAGCCCGTCTTTGGAGGATCACGTGCAACATCTACAACAAGTGTTTGAGATTCTCCGGAAGCACCAGTACTATATCAAGGCTCCCAAGTGTGCATTTGGACGTCAGGAGGTAGATTATTTGGGGCACATTGTGACACCTCAGGGGGTTCGAGTTGACCAGAGCAAAATCGAGGCAATGGTGGAGTGGCCGATTCTAACCACGGTGACAAAACTGAGAGGCTTTTTCGGGTTGATGGGGTATTACAGGAAGTTTGTTAAGGGGTACAATATGATAGCCCGACCCCTGACCAATCTGTTGAAGAAGGGTGAGTTTGTGTGGTCTGCGGCGGCGGATGCCACGTTCCAGGCACTGAAGTAGGTCATGACGTCGACTCCCACTATTGCTATGCAAGACTTCTCCAAGCCGTTCGTGATAGAAGCATATGCTTCCGGTAGGGGAATTGGGGAGATGCTCTCACAAGAGTGGCACCCCATATCTTATCTGAGTAAGACCTTGGCCCCGTCCAATGAAGCATGGTCGACCTATAAGAAGGAAATACAGGCTATCATCACCGCAGTGCAGACATGGAGGCCGTACTTACTGGGATAGAAATTCCACATCTACAGAGACCACCAGAGTTTGAGGAACCTTTTTGAGCAGAAGGTTTCTACACCAGATCAGCATAAGTGGATCTCTAAGTTGTTGGGTTATGACTATGAGATCCACTTCGACCGGGTCCCACTAACGTGGTTACAGATGGAATTTCTAGGAAACAAAGAGGTGAGATACTCACAAGTGGCGGCGGTGATCGGTCCGATGCCCCAGTTTTGGGACGCCATACGCGAGCTGACGGTGACAGATTCGTACCTGCAGGAGTGCCGGGCCATCGCGGGTAGCGAAACCCCAAGATACTACCCATTTCGACAGGGCTTGGTATTCTTCAAAGGCCGGCTGGTCCTTCCACAAGGATCATCCTTGGTGACTACCATACTGCAGGAGTTTCATGACTCACCATTTGGCGGGCATTCCTAGGTGGAGCGCACTCTTCACCGGGTTCGGGCCTAGTTCTCTTGGCCTCAGATGGGACAGGATGTGAAGAGTTATGCGGAATCATGTGACACGTGTCAGCGGATCAAGGCGTCGTAGCTTCAACCTGTTGGTCTGCTTGAGCCACTATCGGTTCCGGAATAGGTATGGGAGGACATCAACATGGACTTCATTGTCGGTCTCCCACCTTCGGGAGGTAAGACAGTAATGTTCTTGGTCGTTGACAGACTCACAAAATATGCTCACTTCATGTCCTTAGCACGTCCGTACACGGCAAAGACAATAACAGAGAAGTTTGTGATGTGGTTGGTAAGGCACCATAGGTTTTCGAGGTCGATAGCAAGCGATCGGGACTCCGTTTTCCTGAGTCGCTTCTTGCAAGAGGTATTTGCATTGGCCACGACAGCATTGTTGATGAGTTCGGCCTATCATCCCCAGACAGATGGGAAAACCAAGGTGATTAATAGGCATTTGGAGCAGTACTCCGCTGCTTCGCGCACCAGAATCTGAAGAACTGGTTGGCCATGATTCCATGTGCTGAGTTGTGGTATAACACCACCTATCACCGAGCCATCAAGATGTCCCTGTTCGAGGCTTTGTATGGGAGGCCACCTCCTTCCCTGGTGCTCTACCAGAGTGGCGCAAGTGCAGTAGATGCGATGGATTGGTGGTTGGGGGCGTGCGATGAAGCTTTGAGGCCACTCAAGGTTAATTTGGATGTAGCTAATAACAAGATGAAGCAGCTGGTGGACGCGGAAAGGCAAGAGGAAAAGTTCGAGGGGGGAGATTGGGTGTTGCTTCGCCTTCACCCTTATCGGCAGGCTTCAGTTTCCCGGCGAGCTTACTAGAAGATGGCGGCGAAGTGCTTCGGACCCTATTAAGTGTTGGAAAAGGTCAATCCGGTGGCGTACAGGCTACAAATTCCTACAGGTGCTCGTATTCATCCAACATTTCATGTTTCTCTATTGAAGTACAGGGGAGTGGCGGATCGAGTGGAGACCACGGCGCCCCCTGTCATAGTAGATGGCGACCTGGAGCTGACGCCTTTGCGAGTGCTTGAGACGAGGTGGACGAAGAAGGCTGGACGCTTCATGGAGGAGAGCCTAGTCGAGTGGCAGCACATGGCGTGGGAAGACGCGACTTTGGAAGAGACCTCACTGCTGAAGCAGCGGCCCACCTTCGACCTTGAGGGCAAGGTCGATTCTGAAGTGGGTGGGGGGATGATAGAAGCTCGTCGAGCGGGTTTAGTGAGTAGAGTGGGTTAGTCGTATTGGGCTGGGTTGAGTGGTTATTTTTTATTTTCGGTAATCCATATATAAGCGTTCAAAAACAGTATTTCGGATTAAGCAATAAGAAATTGTCAAATCCCTTATCTCTTCTTCCTTCCAATTTTTCCCCAATCCTCTTCAATCCCTAAATCTTTCTCTTCTTCGATTCTCAATCCCTTCTCTTCTACTATAGGTTTCTATCATAGTGTGAGAAACTTCTTCTTCTTCAGTTGATCCATTTGATGATGAGGTGCAGGAAACCAAAGCGGGTACTAAGCCCGGAGGAAAGAAGAAGAGAGTGTTGAGGGATAGGATTCATCAAGCCTCATCCCAATCAAAAGATAAGGGTAAGGCGAAAGTGTCGGCCAAGAGGGCCACCCTAAGGAGCTAAAGGAAGGAGGTGTCAAGCCTCGCCCTGAGACCGTGGCGGATCCACTCTTGGCCGACGTCGAGCTAGAGAAGTTAAACTAGCGCTTGTTGGGAGGAAACCCAACAACGATTCATTTTTTCCCCTTTTTCTCCTTTTGTGTGTGTGAAGAGTTCAACTGGTAGATTTGGGTGTCACCATGCCTATATGTGGTTTTGTGTTTGGGATATGGTGTGATCGAATTAGGGGCACAGTTGAGTAGATTGAATCAAAGATTTTTGGGAGTGCCATATTATTCACTCAGTTCATGGTTTGGGCTTCCAGTTCACGGTCTTAATGACCGTGAAGTAGTGCCTCCGTCCGTGAATTGAGGGTGCTCCCCCTGCTTTCGACTCATCGTTTAACCCTAGTTCAGAGTCATGGAGTTATGTTCGCGATTTTAGTGACCGTAAACTGGCACCTCCATCTGTGAACTGAGGGTTCTACCTATAAAAGGAGCATGAACAGTGACCGCTCCTTTTCGCCGGAAATTTTCAAAAACTCGTCTGAAAATCGCGATTTCCCATCGATTTTTGTAGATCCTGGCGACCTCCGACCACCAAACCCAAAACAAATTGCAGACCCAATCTCCCCTCATCTAGGTGCACCTTTGCCCGAGTTTTGGGGTGATTTGGGCTTAGTTGATTTTCCGGCAAGGCTCCGGCGACCCTCTCTGGCCAATTTTAAGTGCATTTTTTGGCTTCCCTTGCCCTCCCCTCACTATCACCTCGACCCTACTTGTCTTCAGGTTTGTTTTCAACTTTTTCTTTTTCGTTTGTTGGAGAATCGGATTAGGGTGTTAAGTGGGGTTCTTTTTTGTGAATTGATGGTTGAATGTATAAATTAGAGCGAAGGATTAGCCGATTAATGTGAATGAATGATGTTTGATGATGCATGAGCTTAATTGAGCCTTGGTGGGCATAAATTTGTGTACAATTTGTGGTTGAATGTGAAAATTGCCCACCAAGTGCAAAAATATGAATGAATGTGAATCAGTGAGTTTTGATTGATGGTTGAAGCCATAGAGGCATGTGATAACTTGATATATACACATGTTTTTGTCCACCATTCTTATACCGTTTGAGTCTTATTTCTCATATTTTAGGCTGATTTTATGCTAGGTTGTTCTTGTTTGTGATATTTCAGGTCCAAGTATGTGAATGATGGTTTGGGAACGAGTTCTGGGTCGATTGGACGAAGATTGGACGTTTGGCGAGAAGCTGAGGAAGCCACACGGGCACGCTTAAAATCCCACATGGCCGTGTGACTTGGCCGTGTGGCGCCATTTTGCATGGGCAAGCCACACTGGCCGTGTAGGGGACCCCTTGTGGCCGTGTGGAAAGTCCAGGGAGCTAACACGGCTAGCCTGGAAATCCACACGGCCGTGTGTCCCTGGCCGTGCAGCATGCCTAAGAACCCACTAATCGAAACGCGATGTTTTGAGAGCCACACGGGCAGCTAGAATTTCCACACGGCCGTGTGGCCGGGAAAATTTGGGTTTTAACCCAATTTCGAGCCAAAAGTGGGGGAATCGACTTTTTGGAGCAAAAATAGAGCCATATAGAGAGAACGTGTGAAGAACACATCCTAGAGGTGATTTTGGAGCTGGGTTTCATCAATCGAGCTTGGAGATCATCATAGGAGTGAAGATCATCATCCCAGAGCATATTTTCCTCATCTTTATGAGTATGACTACTCTGATTACTGTTTTCTTTTCTCTCTCTATGGAGTAGAACTTTCTCTCACTTGGGTATGAAGAACCCTAGTTCCATGTGTTAGGGATCTTGATTGTAATGACTTGGGATTTTTATACTATTTGATTTTAATCGATTGATGCATGATTCATTTAGTGAATTGAAGTCTGATCATCTTTTCTTGATTTCTGCTACAACCTGAGATAGGTAGAATCTGATTAGGTTGTTGGAGCTTCATCAATCGGTAGTGGTAGATTGGTTATACGAGAGTTAATCGATTTACTGCTTTGTACTAGAATCCAATTCCAGTAGTGGAGTTGTGCGTTCATAGCCTCAGCTTTCTATCCCGGTTAAGACTAGTCGTCTCCCGGGTAGTTGGACTGAGAGGGCTTGGTCAGCTTAAGAGATTCCAAGCTACTGTCGGATCTTCCGCAGTTAATCAACAGTTTATCAACCCCTATAGCAACACTTACAACAAGGGGTGGCGCCAACATCCCAACTTCTCCTGGGTTGGGGCCAATTCTAGACCACCAGTTCCCCAGGGACCACCTGGCTTCCAGAGGCCTCCTTACCAGCCAAGACAAGGGCAATTTCAGCAGCCGCAACAGCCTCTCTACCCGCCCAGACAGGGGTTAGTTCCACCTCAGTCACAGGTGCGGCCATTTCATCAGTCAGGGGCAGCTCCCGCAGCCCCAGTACAGAGTGATCAGATGGCGGAACAAGTTCAATAATATCGAGCAGTTCATGGAGAAAGCTTCAGGTAAATTCTTGGAGCTAGAAGCTGGCCAGAGAAACACGCAGGTTGTGCTGCGGGACATCCAAACTCAGCTTGGGAGTGTGGCCCAGGCTATAGCCTAGAGGACTCCTGGTACTTTGCCCGGTCAGACCATCCCTCATCCGCAGGACCCAAATGAACACTGCAAGGCCATTACTACCAGGAGTGGCAAGATGACTGCTGATCCACATGTTCGGGTACAAGAGAGAGAGACCCCTGCTTCAGCACTTCAAGCTAATGAGGAGGAAATGGAAAAGGAGGTTGAGGTGCCTGCTCCTAAATCGCAACCAGTGGTGAAGGAGTATGTACCGCAGCTTCCCTTTCCTACTTGGTTTCACAAAGACCGACTGGAGACTGAGTTTGCCAAGTTCATGGCAATGCTGAAGTAGGTAAACATAAGCATGCCCTTCGTGGAGGCATTATCGAAGATGCCCAAGTATGCCAAGTTCATGAAGGATCTCCTCACCAACAAGAGGAAGCTTGGGGAGCTGTCAACGGTGATGCTTAACGAGGAGTGTTCTGCCATCCTGTAGAACAAACTACCAGAGAAGCGAAAAGACCCAGGGAGTTTTACTATCCCTTGCATCATTGGTAGTTTGCATATAGGGAAGTCCTTGGCGGATTTAGGCGCTAGCATAAATGTCATGCCATATAAACTGTTTAAAAAGCTAGGCCTAGGTGAACCCAGTGATACTAGGATGAGCATTCAACTTGCTGATAGATCCATTGTGCATCCTAGGGGCATTGCAGAGGACTTGATAGTCGTAGTAGGGCCATTCTCATATCCTGTTGATTTTTTTATTTTGGACATAAATGAGGATGTGGATGTGCCTTTAATATTGGGTAGACCTTTTCTCGCCACCGCCAAGGCACTCATTGATGTGAATGATGGGAAATTGATTTTGCGAGCTGGGGGTGAACAAATCACCTTCTCTGTTTCTGATAATATGAAACACCCCCAGCTCCATGATGATCTAGACTACTATGATGTTATTGCTGATTTTGAGACCGCACTAGCCATCACGAGTGCAGGTATTGACGATTTCCTCGAGTGTTGTCTTTTGTTAGGGGAACAGGCATCACATGATGTGTAGCTGGAGGAGCAGCTCGCGGAGGATCGCTACATCATTGGAGGAGCCGCCAGAGCTGGAGCTTAAGCCCCTCCCCTCTCACCTGGAGTATGCATTTCTCCAGGAGGGGAATAAGCTCCCGGTCATTATCAGCTCGGATTTGACACCCGAGCAGAAGAGCAGGCTGGTGGCTCTGTTGCAGAAGTATGCCCGGGCCATGGCATGGAAGATCACAGATATCAGAGGCATTAGCCCATCCTTCTGCTCCCACAGAATTCTGATGGAGGATGAGGTTAAGCCAGTCAGACAGCCACAATGTAGATTGTCTCCCAACTTGGTGGCAGTGATCCGGGCAGATATTGTGAAGCTAATGGATGTAGGGATCATCTTTGCTATATCTGATAGCAAGTGGGTAAGCCCCACTCAGGTGGTCCCGAAGAAAGGCGGGATGACTGTGGTCCCGAATGAGAAGAAAGAGTTGATCCCGATGCGGACCGTGACCGGCTGGAGAGTCTGCATTGATTACCGGCGCCTGAACGATGCCACCAAGAAAGAAAATTTTCCCCTACCTTTCATTGATCAGATGCTGGAGAGGTTGGTTGGCCATGAGTTTTGTTGCTTCCTGGATGGCATGTCTGGTTATTTCCAAATTCCTATTGCACCAGAGGATTAGGCGAAGACCACAATCACTTGCCCCTTTGGTACCTTTGCTTACCGGAGGATTCCATTCGGGCTGTGTAATGCACCGGCGACCTTCCAGAGATGCACGCTGGCAATCTTCGACCGACTGGTCAGAGAGATCATGGAAGTCTTCTGGATGACTTCTCGGTTTATGGAGACTCCTTCACTCATTGTCTCCATAACCTGGAACTCATTCTGAAGAGGTGTGAGGAGACTAATCTAGCACTCAGCTGGGAGAAGTGCCATTTTATGGTCCGTGAGGGGATTGTGCTAGGGCACAAGATTTCCAAGCAGGGAATTGAGGTGGATCGCAAGAAGATTGAGACGATCAGTCAGCTACCTCCTCCCATTTCTGTGAAGGGGATTGCAGCTTTCTGGGTCATGCAGGCTTCTACCGACACTTCATTAAAGATTTCTCTAAGATTGCCCTGCCTCTGGCCAAGCTGCTGGAGAAGGATGCACCATTCCAGTTCACTCCTGAGTGCACAGCGGCATTTGAGACATTGAACGAGAAGCTTACCCATGCACCCATCACGGTGACTCCTGACTGGTCTCTTCCCTTAGAGCTGATGTGCGATGGGAGTGACTATGCAGTCGGAGCCGTTCTGGGTCAGAGACGCGGGAAGCACTTCCAGCCCATCTACTACACGTCGAAGACCTTGAACGACGCACAGTAGAATTACACCACCACTGAGAAGGAGCTCCTCGCTGTGGTGTATGCATTGGATAAGTTCCGGCCATATCTGGTGCTCTCCCATGTGGTGGTCTACACAGACCACTCGGTGATTCGCTACCTGATGAGCAAGGCTGATGCAAAGCCTAGGCTCATCCGCTGGATCCTGCTTCTGCGGGAATTCGATATAGAGATCCGGGACAAGAAGGGAGCCGAGAATGTTGCTGCAGATCATCTTTCACGGTTGGAAGCCCCTCCGGTGGAAAACTTCGTGGAGGAGATCGATGACTCTTTCCCGGGTGAACGATTGCTGGCGATGACATTGGTGGACAGCGTGGCCCCTTGGTATTCTGACTTTTCCAATTATCTGGTGGACAAGCAGTTACCAAAGGGGATGGCCACTCATGCAAAGCGCAAGTTCTTCTCCGACCTGAAGCATTACTTCTGGGAGGATCCTTACCTCTTCAAGATCGGAGCAGATGGCGTGATCCGGCGCTGTGTCATGGAGCACGAGATGGGAGACATCCTGTCTCAATGCCACGAGGGACCTACTAGAGGAAACCACCTGGCCCGGAAGGTGCTACTGTTGGGCTTCTATTGGCCCTTGATCTTCAAGGATGCAGACACCTTCGCACGATAGTGCGACCGCTGCCAAAGGTCAGGTAACATTTCTTCCAGGGATGAGATGCCCCAACATATTTCTGTCATTTGTGAAATTTTTGATGTTTGGGGCATCGATTTCATGGGTCCATTCCCTCCATCCTCTGGCAATTTGTACATACTGGTTGCAGTGGACTACGTCTCGAGGTGGGCAGAAGCTCAAGCCATGCCCACCAATGATGCAAGACGGGTCTGCTCATTTCTGAAGCAGTTGTTCTCTTAGTTCGGGACACCTCGTGCCATCATTAGTAATAGAGGAATCCATTTTCAATGGCAATTAACTAAACTCCTCTCTCGCTATGGTGTTAAGCATCAGGTGTCGGTGGCTTACCATCCCTAGTCAAATGGGCAAGCCGAGCTGACGAACCGAGAGCTTAAAAGAATAATTGAAAAGACGGTGGATTAGTCCCGCAAGGATTGGTCCACCAAGCTGGATGATGCTCTTTGGGCATACAAGTCGACCTATAAAAACCCGATTGGCACTTCCCCCTATAGGCTTGACTATGGGAAGGCGTGTCATTTGCCAGTAGAGCTAGAGAACAAGGCCTTCTGGGCCCTTAAGCTGCTAAAATTGGATTTGAGTGTTGAGGTACTGAACGTAAGTTGTAGCTGCTGGAGTTGGAGGAATGGCGTTACCACGTTTACGAGAACACCCTGCTCTACAAAGAGCGAACCAAGAGTCTCCACACGCTCGGTTAAGGGGCCCGAAGGAGTTTCAGGTAGGTGATCGTGTTCTGCTCTTCAATGCACGCCTGAAACTCTTCCCGGGCAAGCTACATTCGAGGTGGTCGGGACCCTTCACGGTCACTCAAGTTTTCCCGCACGGTGCGGTGGAGATCAGCAATGCTCAAACTGAGCCATTCAATGTGAATGGCCGCCTCCTAAAGTTGTACTTGGGAGGTGCTGTCGAGCGCGCAGAGCTGCTGATCAAGCTCGAGGACCCTTAGTTCCTCTCCTGGCGTCCAGCTAAAATACGATAAAGAAGCGCTTGTGTGGAGGCAACCCCACCTAGGTTTGCATTTTCTTTCCTTTTCCCTTTTAATTTTTTGTGTTTTTGAGTCTTGAGGTGTTGTCCAAGGGTCGAATGTCGAATTTGCGCGAAAACAGGTCAAATTCGGGGCTCTGGAATTCCATACGGCTAGGCCTAAATTCCACACGGCTGTTTGGAATTGGCCTTTGGCCGTGTGGAGGCCCTAGAATTCCACACGGGCAGCAGGGGTCCCGCACACTGCCGTGTGAATTCCTCGGCCAGCCCGTGTGGATTTCTCGGCGCCACCCGGGCAGATTTTCGGGTTTCCGTCGCTTCCCTTGGCTTCCCCTCATCATCCCTTACACCTCTACTTGTGTCTCCAAGTTTGATTTTGCCCTTTACCTTGTGAATTGTGGAGAATTGGGTGTTAGGGTGTATGTTTAGAGAAGCCCTTTGAAATATGTGAATTGTGTGCAATTGATTGAGGGGAAGGCTTGGATTATGTGTGGTTTATGTTGGGCAATGTTTCCCATGCTTATTTGAGCCCTTGTGTGCTAGAAATTTGTCAATTCTATGCTTAACTTAATAGTGCACACAAGGTGTTCGATGAAATGCCAGTTTTTCATACCATTTTGTGGGAGCCGGTTGGGGCCCTTAATGATGTGCTTTGATGGTGTATTTGCTATGGATGTGAACCTTAAGTTGCCTACTTCATTGTGGATGTGCACCCCCCCCCCCACCCAGATTGTGCTTGTTTGCTCGAGTTATTCACCCCCGAACTATGGATGAAACTATGGTTCGGATGTTTTCTGTTCTCAAGTGTGGGGGTGTGATTAACCTTTTCTATGGCTCTTTTGGCTCCACTTTGGGTTGTTCTCTTGCAGTACCATGTCGAAAACCAACCTCAAGCACCCGTTCATCTGGGATTTGAAGAGGGGCCCCCACAAGGATCGCTTCAAGCGCGTCCTGGCCTCCTCGTTTGGGAAGCATCACTACTGGTCCATGAGGGAGTTTGAGAAGCTGCATTGCTATGACCACTTCCTCGCCATTGCCAATAACCGCCCATGGCGTCGTCTGCTGTCAATTTGAGAGAAGTTCTACCATGAGCTGGTGCACGATTTGTATACAACCTTCCGGCACGAAGATACAACCGACTGGGCGGACGGCGAAGCCATCAAGTTCAGGCTCGGTGGGGAGCCCCGCTCCATGAGCTACCATGATTTGGCGGTCGCTCTCGACCTCGTCCTGGACGATGACGAGGACTACATCACTGAGGTCAACGGTCCAGAGGGTGTTAATTTCAAGGTGCTGTACACCCGCCTAGCTCAGCCTGGTCAGCGTCCCTTCCTTGCAGGGCGGACGAAGGCTAGCACCCTGCAGCTCGATAACCGCATTCTCCACCATATGCTGGCGAAGTCCTACACTCTAGCTGGGGACAGTTCCAGCACCCGGTCAGCGTCCCTTCCTTGCAGGGCGGACGAAGGCTAGCACCCTGCAGCTCGATAACCGCATTCTCCACCATATGCTGGCGAAGTCCTACACTCTAGCTGGGGACAGTTCCAGCACCCTACTTCCAGATCCCACTGCAGGGTTGCACAGAGCAGGGGGACACCAGTGTTTTCGGCGAAGAAACGATCCAACATATGCATCTGCTGCGAGTCGAGCGCGGCATCAAGTGGATCGAGGGGTTTCCTGCTCCTCAAATCCCAGCGGAGGACCAACCTGATGTTCCTGAGGATGAGGCCATTGAGGATGCCCACCCCGAGGATGTGGATGATGCTGATGCCCCCCGCCCGACCACCTTCGAGTACGGGGGTGGCAGTTATACTTTTCCATCCCAGGACTACTTCACTCACCAGTTTCAGGAGCTGAGTCTTTAGAATCAGCAACTCCTCGACCACCATCTCCAGTTCCACCAGCAGTACTCGGCTCACCAGGCCGAGTATCAGACCCGGATGGCTACCTCTGATGAGCGCCTTGACCGTATGGAGACCCAGTAGGGGGTGACTGATAGACCGTCATTTACACATGTTTTTACCCGTTCTTACACCGTTTGAGGTGTTGATTCTCGTGTGTTAGGCCAATTTCACGCTAGGTTGTGCTTGTTTGTGATATTTCAGGTCCTAGTACGTGAATGAAGGCTTAGGAGCGAGTCTGGGGTCGATTGGACGACGAACGGACGAATGGCGAGGTTTTTGGGAGCCGCACGGGCAGACCAGGGAGGCTGCACGGCCGTGCACGGGAGCGATATGGCCGTGCACCTTGTGCCGAGGCCACGCACGGGCACCCCTGAAGATCTGCACGGCCGTGCACCCTGGCCGTGCAAGATGATTGAAGTCGACTTAATGGAAACGCTGCGTTTTGGAGTGCACGGCCAAGTGGGTGAGTTGCACGGCCGTGCACCCTGGCCGTGCGAGTCGGGAAAGCCTGATTTTAGAGCCTATTCCGAGCCAAAAGGGGGAGAATCGTGTTTTGAGAGCAAAAACAGATCCCTAGAGAGAGAAAGTGCGAAGAACACACCCTAGAAGCTGTCTTAGAGCTGGATTTCATCGAATCGAGCCTGGATATCGTCATAGGAGTGGCAATCATCGTCCCGGAGCATATTATCCTCATCGTTATGAGTATGACTAATCCGATTCTTGTTTTCTCTTCTCTCTCTATGGAGTAGAACCCTTCTCTCACTTGGGTATGAAGAACCCTAGTTCCTTGTGTTAGGGATTTGATTGTAATGACTTGGGATGATATTATTGTTTGATTTTAATCGAATGACGCATGTTTAATGAATTGATTTGAGTCTGATCAGCTTTTCTCAATTTCTGCTGCAACCTGAGATAGATAGAATCTGATTAGGTTGTTAGAGCCTCTTCATTCGATAGTAGGAGATTGGCTATACGAGAGTTAGCCAGTTGACTGCTTTGTACTGGTGTTCTTGGCGCCAGTAGTGGAGTTCTGTGTTCATAGCCTCAGCTTTCTATCCCGGTGAAGACTAGTCGTCTGCCGGGTAGTTAGACTGAGAGGGCTTGGTCAGCTTAAGAGATTCCAAGCTACTGTCGGATCTTTCGCAGTCTAATCAACAGTAAATCAACCCAGGGAATTACAATTGAACCTAACTAAGGGGCTAGGGGGACTCAATCCCGAGTGACTCTTGCCTGCTTTAGAAACCCGAACAATTTACTGCTTTCTTGTTGCTTTTACTTTTCACAACAATCACTCGAACTAGTTTGCTAGATAATAGAGAATCACGGAGTAAGCAGTAGATCTAGACCCCGGGTTGATAATTAAACTTGCCTGTTACTGCATTCCCGGACTGCGATTACACTTGGTCGCAGTTTGGTGTTATGTTTTGGCGTGTCAAGTTTTTGGCGCCGTTGCCGGGGATAGGCTAGGTTATTGGGGAAACGTGATAATTTGTTACTCTAGCTTTTTCTTTATTGCATTTTTCTTTTCCACCTGTGTGCCTTCACGGGTTGTTTCTGCTGACTGTGTGCAGGTAGTGCATGACCCGTAGCCAGTCGGGAGATCTACTACCGTTAGACCAGGAGCTTGAACGAACTTGCAGGAACTTCAAGCGGGCTCTAAAGGCACGACTGGCTGTGGAGGAGGAGCTACCACAGCTGCCGTTAGAAGAAGAAGAAGGCGAGATGGCTGATCCAGAGAACCGTGATTTGATCCCAGAGGAGCAGACCATGGGATCCTACTGGACCGCTAGGGCTGCAGACATGAGGTCACCCATTCAACACCCTCATGTCCCAGCCAACAACTTTGAGGTGAGCACCTCAGTGATCACCATGCTGCGCGGTTCAGTAGTGTTCCGTGGTAAGGAGGGAGAGTGCCCTCGATCACATCTCAGGCGATTCCACGAGCTCATCGATGGGATCAAGATCAATGGGGTACCAGCAGATGCCACCCAAGGAGTGGCTAGACACTCGACCTCCGGGCTCCATCACCACGTTCGCCAACCTGGCGGACAAGTTCCTCACCCGCTACCATCCTCCATCCAAGACAGCTGATCTCCAGAAGCAGATTACACATTTTTCTCAGGATGAGGATGAGACCATTAGGGATGCTTGGGAGAGATACACCAGCCTCTTTCTCAGGTGTCCCAATCATGGTTTCAATGATGCGTTCAAGGTGGGCACCTTCTATCACGCCCTCTTCCCGGAGGACAAGCAGCTGATCGATTCGGTTTGTGGCGGGAACATGCTGACCAAAACCCCGCCACAGCTGAATCAACTCTTTGAGGAGATGGCGGAGAACGGTTATGACTGGGGCACTGCCAGGAGATCGCGACGAGCACCTGGACGGGGTGTGCATGCTGTGGGCACCCAGTCATCTGATTTGGTGCAGATGGTATCGAAGCTGGTTTCAGCTATCGATCGTTCTGGTATGATTCCAGGGACCGGACAGCAGCAGGCGATGCTCTGCCAATGGTGCGAAAGCACCCATCATACGGTGGAGGACTGCCATGTGATGAAGGAATCAACCACACCCCAGGAGCAGGTGAACTTCATCAACAATGTCAGGCGCAATGACCCCTACAGCAACACGTACAATGAGGGGTGGCGCCAGCATCCTAACTTCTCCTGGGCTGGGCCAAATCCCAAACCACCAGCTCCCCAGGGACCACCAGGCTTCCAGTGGCCACCATATCAGCCCAGACAGGGGCAATTCCAGCAGCAACAACAGTCTCTCTATCAGCCCATGCAGGGGCATGCTGCTCAATCACAGCCGCGACCTTTCCAGCAGCCAGGTGCAGCCCCTGCTGCCCCAGTGCAGAATGATCAGATGGCTGAACTGCGAGACTTGGTAGGTTCTCTCGCCAGTACTAGTGCTCAGAAATTCAACACCTTTGAGCAGTTCATGGAGAAGGCCTCGGGTAAACTCCTGGCTCTTGAAGCTGGTCAGAGGAACACACAGGCTGTTTTGCAGGATATCCAGACCCAGCTAGGGAGCGTGGCCCACGCAGTGGCTCAAAGGGCTCCTGGTACTCTACCCGGGCAGACCATCCCTCATCCGGGCGCCGACCCCAGATGAGCGATGCAATGCCATCATGACCACGAGTGGCAAGCTGACTGTTGATCCCCCTGCTCGGGAACCGGAGAGAGAAAGCCCTGTTGCAGCATCTCCAGCGGTTGAACAAGAAGTAGAGAAGGAGGTTGAGGTGCCTGCACCTAAACCGCAACCAGTAGTGAAGGAGTATGTCCCTAAACTCCCTTTCCCTACTCGGTTGCACAAAGACCGGCTGGAGGCAGAGTTCGAGAACTTCATGGCCATGCTTAAGAAGCTGAATGTCCAAGTGCCCTTCCTGGAGGCACTATCGCAAATGCCGAAGTATGCGAAGTTTCTGAAAGAGCTTCTCTCAAAGAAGCAGAAGCTGAGTGAGCTGGCCACTATGGAGCTCAGCGAGGAGTGCTCGGCTATTCTGCAGAACAAGCTTCCGTAGAAGAAAAAGGACCCAGGTAGTTTTACTATCCCGTGCTCTATTGATAAATTGCATGTAGAGAAGTCCTTGGCGGATTTAGGTGCTAGTATCAATGTTATTCCATATAAATTGTTCATGAAACTAGGCCTAGGTGAACCCCGTGCTACTAGGATGACCCTTCAATTAGCTGACAGATCTGTAGTGCATCCTAGGGGTATAGTGGAAGACCTTCTGGTTAAGGTTGGCAAATTCACATATCCTGTGGATTTTGTTATCCTGGACATCAGTGAGGACACAGAAGTGCCTCTTATACTGGGAAGGCCTTTCCTGGCCACCGCCAAGGCTCTCATAGATGTGCATGATGGGACCTTAGTTTTGAGGGATGGCGAGGAGCGAATAACGTTTTCAGTTGCTAACACTATACCTGCTTCGTTACCTCTGCATGCTGTATCTCACCAGGAGCACGAGTCTGTCGTGTATCCTTCTGTGCTGCCTATTTTGCAGGACCCGCCTCCCACACCTTCGCCGCCACTCCTGACCACTCAATCACCAAAAGTACAGATCAAGGAGGAGTGGCGGCCGAAACTGCAGGCAGCTAAGCCCGCTCGAACGAAAGCCGGAGACCACTATGAGCTGGTCCCGCCCCCACCTTGGCCATCCGAGTATTCTCTCGCTTGCATCCTACCGGATGGCCAAGTCGAGCTGGCAAATGCAGGTGGCCACATTCGTCGCGTGCATGGCCACCATTTGAAGCTGTACCTCAAGAGCGATGTGGATCCGCTCTTGAAGGCACCTGATCCTACACTTCCCTGAGCATCCATACTGGCGTCCAGCTAAAAGACGGTAAAGAAGCGCTTGTGGGGAGGCAACCCCACCGAGGTTTGCATTTTCTTACTCTTTTTCCTTTGATTTTGTGTGTTTTTGAGTCTTGAGACGTTGATCCAGAGTCAAGTGTCGTTTTTGAGTGATAACAGGTTGATTTCGGGACTCCAGCAGGTCGCACGGCCAGGACCCCAACTTGCACGGCCGTGCGGATATCCCTCTTGGCCGTGCAAGCTCTCGGTCCAAGGCGCACGACCAAAAGCGCCAGGTGCACGGCTGTGCGCATCATCTCGGCCAGGCCGTGTCGGCCTGCACGGGCAGAAGCAAGCCGTGCACGGCCGTGCGCCCCTGCCCGTGCGGCCGAGGCACGGTCTATTTATATGGCCTGCACGGCCATAGTGGTCAGAAAATCAAAACCACTCGCCGGAAACCTCTCCCCTCGCCGGAAAACCGCGCAAAACCCACCCTTTTTCGATTTTTTCGGCCACTTTGGGTAATTTTTTTCACCAAACCAACACCAAACCCAATCCTTCTACACCCAAAGCGGCCTATCCCTAGAGTTTGAGCGAGGTGCTTTGTATCGGTTGGAATATTTATGATGGTGCTTGGAGCCTAGCCAGCTGTCCGAATCTTACGATTTGAGGGCTCCAAGTACTGCTGTTTGATCATATTGGCACTATGTTTTGATGGATGAATTGATTGGTTTTCGGATTAATGCATGACAACTTGTTTGCGACTAGGACAACCTATGATGAGGACTGAGATGTGCAGTAGAACGATGTAGGGGTTCAGTTTTTCGACTGTTTGCTTACCAACTGTGACTTGATCTGACTTGATCTGATTACTTGTTCTTGACAGTCGTTTATGCATCTAGTTCAGGGTATCAGAATGTGAGATAGAGCATATAGGTAGCCATGTGAGATTTGAGCCTGCTCGTTTCTTTCTTGTGCGATAGATCCCTCTTCCATGATGTGTAGCATTCACGTTGTCACTAGCTAAGATGATGGGGGCATAGGATTAGCCCACGCCCAAAACTGACTGTCCTGATGTGTCATATCCCCTAGTCAGCCCCTTTGAGCCGTGTGTTATCCTTTCTTTTGGTCTATAATGGAAAAAAAATCAACCTTGTTGCATCTTTTAGAAGGTTCCACAGAGTGGTTTTTATATATTCTCTGCTGTTTCTGCTAAAGTCTATGTGAGTGTTGGAGGTAGTGCTTAAAAGTTGGGCAGGTGTTTGAAATGTATGCAGAAGTGGTGGCTCTCTTAAGGAATGAAAAGAAAAATGAAAGAAAATCAAAGAAAAATTGAAAGCAAAAGAGAGCCACTACCAAAAATCTGAATAATGCCCAGTAAGTAGTGTTTCTTAGCAGTCTGGCTTGGAAATGTTGATGTTTATGCCTCCTTCGCTCTTGTGCTCTTGAGATGTTGAGTATTGCAGAATAGCAGAAAGAAAATACCGGTTTGTTTGACTGTGATTGTGTGTTTGGAAAATGTGGAACCTTTTGCTATGAATACTTCCACCACCTAAAAGGCCTTTTCCCCATGTCCAATACCCTAGCCAGTCATTTGAACTTGTGTCTAAGACCTCCTGATTAGCTAGTGGTGACACCCCATATGTGAACTCTAGCATTTAGAGGCTGCCATCATGGTGAAGAGATGATAGGTATTGAGAGAAATAGCATGCGCATCTTTCGCATCAAATTGTCCTGACCCCACTGGTCGAGAGTGAGTGATTCATTTTCATTTTCTATATGCTCTTGTACCCCGGTGAGGACCTAGATTGCTCGGTCTCTATTCTGATGTCTTGAGCTGGATGCATGAGTTGACTGTTTTGAGTAAGTGGTTGAATCAAGTCTAGGTTGGCCAGTGAACAGAAGGAAGACTCTTCCTTTACTCGATTTGTTGCACTCGAATGTCCTTTGTGGTGGTTGTCCAGGTTGTTATTGAGGTTGTGCATGTATTGATGTTTGAAAACCAGTGTGATTCACGTGTTCTGTGCCTTTATGACTTGTCCCCAATGTTGGTTGATTGAAATATGTAAGCTTACCTAGTGTCTGACTTGGTTTGCTTGGGGACAAGCAAAAGGTTAAGTGTGGGGGAGTTTGATAGACCGTCATTTACACATGTTTTTACCCCCGTTCTTACACCGTTTGAGGTGTTGATTCTCGTGTGTTAGGCCGATTTCACGCTAGGTTGTGCTTGTTTGTGATATATCAGGTCCTAGTACGTGAATGAAGGCTTAGGAGCGAGTCTGGGGTCGATTGGACGACGAACGGACGAATGGCGAGGTTTTTGGGAGCCGCACGGGCAGACCAGGGAGGCTGCACGGCCGTGCACGGGAGCGATATGGCCGTGCACCTTGTGCCGAGGCCACGCACGGGCACCCCTGAAGATCTGCACGGCCGTGCACCCTGGCCGTGCAAGATGATTGAAGTCGACTTAATGGAAACGCTGCGTTTTGGACTTGCACGGCCAGAAGGGGTGAGTATGCACGGCCGTGCACCCTGGCCGTGCGAGTCGGGAAAGCCTGATTTTAGAGCCTATTCCGAGCCAGAAATGGGGGAGAATCGTGTTTTGGAGAGCAAAAACAGAGCCCTATAGAGAGAAAGTACGAAGAACACACGTCCTAGAAGCTGTCTTAGAGCTGGATTTCATCGAATCGAGCCTTGGAGATCGTCATAGGAGTGGCAAATCATCGTCCCGGAGCAGATTATCCTCATCGTTATGAGTATGACTAATCCGATTCTTGTTTTCTCTTCTCTCTCTATGGAGTAGAACCCTTCTCTCACTTGGGTATGAAGAACCCTAGTTCCTTGTGTTAGGGATTTGATTGTAATGACTTGGGATGATATTACTGTTTGATTTTAATCGAATGATGCATGTTTAATGAATTGATTTGAGTCTGATCAGCTTGTCTCAATTTCTGCTTCAACCTGAGATAGATAGAATCTGATTAGGTTGTTAGAGCCTCTTCATTCGATAGTAGGAGGTTGGCTATACGAGAGTTAGCCAGTTTACTACTATTGTACTGGTGTTCTTGGCGCCAGTAGTGGAGTTCTGTGTTCATAGCCTCAGCTTTCTATCCCGGTGAAGACTAGTTGTCTACCGGGTAGTTAGACTGAGAGGGCTTGGTCAGCTTAAGAGATTCCAAGCTACTGTCGGATCTTCTGCAGTCTAATCAACAGTAAATCAACCCAGGGAATTGCAATTGAACCTAACTAAGGGGCTAGGGGGACTCAATCCCGAGTGACTCTTGCCTGCTTTAGAAACCCGAACAATTTACTGCTTTCTTGTTGCTTTTACTTTTCACAACAATCACTCGAACTAGTTTGCTAGATAATAGAGAATCACGGAGTAAGCAGTAGATCTAGCCACCGGGTTGATAATTAAACTTGCCTGTTACTGCATTCCCGGACTGCGATTCCACTTGGTCGCAGTTTGGTGTTGTGTTTTGGCGTGTCAAGTTTTTGGGTGCGTAACAAAATGAAGCTTAAAACACAAATGTGAACAACAACCAATATAACGTAAGCAGGGATAGAAACAACTTCAACTAGAGGTGGCAAATAGATTGGATCATGGATTGATGAATTCATAAATTGGATTTAACTTTAGAACATGATACAATTGAAATGTTTAGGTTCTAAAATGTTATCATAAAAAAATTTATAATAACCAAAACGTCATTTTTTGAAGGAAACTTTATAAAAAAAATTGATATTTAGGATCAAATTTCAAATTATAAAACATATAAGTACTAAAAAATAATTTTATAATAATCCATTAGTCCACCAATCTAGTTGGATTTCGATTCAATATACTGCATTCAAATGAATTGAATTAGTTGAATTTTTTATTAGATAACTTGGTGAATGTACACCTAATATAATAGTGAAATGGGAAATGTGCTTCTCCCATTATAAATTCCCGCATCCAAAACGAAAGTAGAAAGTGTAGACTCATTTTCACATTCATTTATTATTTTTATATTTACAGGAAAAATACATCAGTAGTGAAATTTGAATCGTGGTCTCTTTGAATAATGTCAAGAAACATAACTAGTTACACGAAATAAATTTGTTTGATCTTTTTAATTTAAAAACATACAATAAGCTAAAATCTCAAAAATCTTAGGTTTTTCCACTATGATTAGCTAACTCACTAACTCTCCTATACATATTTTTTTTGTAATTTGAACCTTCTATTTTCATATTTTGATTGTTCTAATTCGAGTTTAATAATTAATTCAATTTATGTTTATCTTATAAAAGAGGATAATTTTAGAATCGCAATCAAATATCATTACTTAAAATATTGCATATCGAATTGTAATATTGAATGTGCAGAAGCGATGTAGAATTCTTAACATATATGTAATATTTATAACTACCATAAAGCAACGATATTTTTGAACACAAAAGTTTTCAGTGAATATGGGGCACATGTGTTTTAAGAGAGGGTAAATATGGAAATGTTGACTGATGTTGGTTTGTCGTCGTTGATGGAAAAGGTGCTACTAATGTAAACGAGCCCAAATAGTGCCTCAGCCCTCTGAATGTTCAGCCATTAATGTCGTCTCTCCAAAGCTTCCCACCGGACTAGACAGCTAGCTACCTCATCCACCTTTATTGTTACGCCAGAGCAATTTTTGGAGGATAAATATGGAAAGGTAGAGTGTGGTTGGTTTGCCGAACGTGGATGGAAAAGACACTACTAATGTACACGAACCCAAATAGTGCACCAGAAGTCCAGAACACTAAACGCTCAACCATCACCGGTCTCTCCAAATCTTTCCACCGAACTCGACACCCGGATAACCTCTTCCTCACCATCCTAACTCCTCCTGCCATAGAAAGTTGTACAACTTACCCTCAATCCAGCGGTAAAGAAAAATCATTATTGATAGTCCAAGACCATACGTATCACTACTTCGATTGACTCTCCACTAGGTTGACTTGCATCGGTGGACATGCACCAATCGCACAGGCTGTGACGAACCCAGTTACTTGCCTCTGATTCATGAAATGAAGGATTACGTGCTAGTCAATTTCGTTCCCAGGATTGTATTTCCTTTATGGGATCTTCCATGTTACGCAAAGCAAACTAAAGAAACATATGTATTTGTTCTTGGTTGAATTGCAACCACGATTATGCCTTGGTCAGTTGTTTACGATATGTTGTACACGATATTTTACTCCTTCCAGCTAGGGCTGGTAATTAGTGTGGTAACGGTTACCCACATCGTTTTGTGCAGTTGCCCATACCCACTTAAAGAGTGGATATGCCAACCACATCCACACCAGTTGCTGTTAACGGTTACCCATTAAATACATGAGGCGGGTAGCAGTTACCCATAGTCATTAAGTAAATGTATGTTAGGACTTAGAAGGATATAAAGTTATGTTAGACCAACTTGATAAGAATAATAAGGAATCATTACACTATAGAATGAGCCGCTTGATGCATGTAATGTATCTATCTACACCTAATATAATAGTGAAATGAGAAATGTACTTCTCTCGTTTCAAAATCCCTATGTCCGTAGAAATTTTCAGAGGGGTAAAAAAGGAGATTGAGTACTGTTTGTTTTTCCACTGCAAATGCAAAAAGCGCTTAACGGGCCCAAATCGTTCCCCGACCCACTAAACACTGTACCTACACTGTCTCTCCAAATCTTCCCGTCGGACCATACAACCATCTAACCGCTTTCCGACCACCCTAATTTTCTCCTACCAAAGAAAGGTATAAAAGTCACAATCAATCCACCGATGTCACTATTTGCCGTAGGACATGCGCCACACGGCAGTAGGAAAACCTCCTCTGCAACATCGTAAGCTCCTCCTGCCGAAGAGAATAAGACATGCACCATACGGAGTATTTAGAAAAGTTGTTATCTGCTGGTGTTTTATGTTGCTTGCCTGTTTCTTTTGTTTGTATTTGGGGTTTCTACAACAAATTGCATGCTTTGTATTTCTTTTCTTTTTATGTCATTTTGATAAAAAAAAAACTATTTATCAGAAAAAACTGTCTGGCGCATTCCATTGAGTTGATTTGGACAATGCCAGTTTTGGTTTCCTTGGCCAGAGATTCATCCCCTTTGGTGTCGCTATGGTTTTTAGTCCAAGGGCAATCCAAATGGAGTTTTCTTTATGAAATCGCTTGGTGGCTTCCATTTTCACCGCCGAGAATTGGAGCAAGGTAAGCATTAATTGGGTTTTTCATGTTCACTCTAGGGGCATCATGGTGCTTGACAACAGTGGCTTGATTTAGGGCTAATGGCTTGGTTTGGATTGTCCATTTTATTGTTTATGTTTTACTCTTTCTTTCGTAGTGCAATCGGATAATGACTTCCCATCGGATTATTATGGTGTTGTTAGCCTACCTCCACCCATCGCTACAAATATGCTAATGGGTAATATTAGTTGAGTCAGAGCACCATTTTCCGGAGCTACATCCGGCCAAGGGATCAGGTAATAAGGTAGTTAGATTCAAATTATCACCTCTAAATTCAACGTAGTAAACTCAAAAATGGAAAACCCTAATTGAAATAAAAAAGGATCGAGGACTTAATATCTTACCAACCTTTCGAAATTTTGAGAGTGTATTTAACACATGTAGTACTAGTCGTCTGGCTTTTCTTTTAAACTCAAATTGATTTCGTTGAAATCAAAAGCGAGCCTCAAGAGCAATTACATCAACAATTTGGGTAGGGTAACAATCTTGCCACATTCTGTCACGAACAACAAAAAAAAGGAAAGAAATGTCAAAGGACGTGAGCAGCCATATTTGCTTCTTTAAACACAAAATTCCAAACTAACACATCAATCTCCGAGCCAATCAAAGCAATGCCTCTGCACACATTATCAATTTCTGCTCTGCTGTCCTATTTACCCTTAAGGATATTGATCAACTTTTTGCAATCAGATTCCACTTGGGTGGTTCTTATTCCCAACTCTTTTGCTTTCTTCAACCCATACTGCAGCACCATCCCTTTTGCTAGATCAGGGGGCCAATTTGCTTTGAGCGTTCTGCAAACTGCCAACTTCACTTTTTCATTCCAGTCTCTTATAATGCATCCCATTCCCACTTCCCTTTTGCTGCTACAACATGCATCAGAATTCAGCTTATAAGACCCCTTCTAGAGGCTCCCCATTTGCAATTCCTTCTGTCAGTACCTCTGCTCCTGGTATTTTCCTTCCCCTGAACAACAAGAAAATCCTTTATGAAATCATCAGCTTTTGTAAAAACCTCCCATTCTTGTAACATCTTGTTATTGAATAAGCAATTGTTTCTCTCTTTCCAGAAAAAACCAAAGAAGCGAGCAAAATCTTTCGAACTAACCATATTTTGCCTCCTTAACCACCTTGAAAATCCATTCCTTGCAAGAGAGGTTTGAAGCAAGATAGAATAAATCTACAACTAGGGTCTTTGACCAGATTCTCCCTACCCATCTGCAGTCCACAAGACAATGCTTTAAAGTTTACTTCATGCCACGATTTGGCCATTCTTCCCCTCTTCTTTTACTTTTCTTACTGATCCTAGCTCCAACTGGAATAATATTATGGGCAACCTTCAACAAGAACGTCTTGATTTTCCCTGGGATGTTAAGTTTCCAAAATTTTTTCCAGCCAACATTCATATCTTGATCATTATCATTTCCAGACAACATCTCACAGACCCTATTCATCTCCACCTCATACCCTGACTTGACTGTATACTTCCCATTCTCAGTACCAGTCTAGGATAAAAAATCCCTTTCAATAATAGGAGATAAGGGAATGCCAAGAATTCCCTATTGTTCCTCTTGTGTGAAAATAATCTCGATCAGGTCTCTTCTCCATGTTCTAGTATCTTGGTCAATGAGGCAGGAGAATTTAGAGTCCCAATCCAAAAAAGGAGTGTAAGAGAAGACCTGGAAATAGTCCACTCCTGGAACCCAACGATCCCTCCAAATACTAACCTCCTCTCCTGATCCAATCTTCCATCTACAACCAGATTTCAGGAGCTCTTGAGCCCCCATTAGACTTCTCCAAATATAGCTCGGTCTCCAACACAATTTTGCCTCCAGAATATTGCATTTCAGATGATATTTTTCCTTGAGAAGTCTTGCAACCAGAGACTGAGGCTTGAGTTTCAGGTTTCATAGCTGCATTGCTAGGATCGTTGTGAAGATTTTAAGGTTCCAGAACCCCATTCCTCCCTGATCTTTCCTTCTACACAGCTTCTCCCTTCTTTTCCAGTGAATTCTTCTTTCGTTACCCTTTTGCGCCCACCAGAATTTAGCTATTAGGCTATGAATATCCTCAATAATTCTATCAGAAACCCTGAAAATAGACATGGCATAGGTTGTTTGGGCCTGAGCAATACTTTTAATTAAAATCTCTTTCCTAGCCTCTGAAAAGAACCTGTTTTCCAGTTCATCAACTTAATTTCTCACTTTGTCTCTTAGATTGCCGAAACCCAACTTTTTGGAACTGCCAACCATGGTAGGAAGCCCCAAATACATCGCCAGTTTATCCACTTCCTTGATGTTCAACTCTAGGCAGATTTCCCGTCTCCTATTTTCCAGAATGTTCTTGTTGAAGTATACTTATGACTTGTCAAAATTCACCATCTGCCTTGGCTCTTTCTCATAATCTGTCAAAACCTCTTTCAGTTTCTTTGCTTCTTCCACAATAGCTCTAGCAAATATGATGCAATCGTCAGCGAACAGTAAATGTGAGACCACAGGAGCCCTGTTACAGATTTTTAAACCATGTATCTTCCTCTCCCTCACACATTTGTTGATAAAAGCTGAGAGACCTTCAACACACGGAAGGAATAAATACGGGGAGAGCAGATCTCTGCCTCAGTCCCCTACCAGGACTAAAAAAACTAGACTTGTGCCCATTAACCAACACTGCATAAGACACAAATGAGACACAATTCATAATAAGCTTAATCCATCTATAATCGAAATCGAGTTTAGCCATGACTCTTTCAAGAAAGACCCATTCAACACGGTCGTAGGCCTTAGCCATATCAAGTTTGAGGGCAAGGAAACCTTTTCACCTTTGTTATTGTTTTTCATGGTAAAGAAACATTCAAACTCAGCTATCACATTGTCTGTAATTGATCTTAAGGTTAGCTTCGAGGCTTGAACCATGTATTAAGAGTGTACGTAAAAACATTGCCTACACGTATAATCATACGAATATCTATACTACCTGTTTACCAATTTTGATATTAGCGCCATATATATGAACAGTTTATAATTGAGTTAGGAATACAACAAATCAATAAATATATATTGATAGTTAGGATATAGTAATAGTATCATGTCCCAAAGCCTGGTAATTCGAGGTCTGTATAACGTTTTCTTACTAAAGGTACAATAAAACACACATATATATAACTTTCTTTATCTTGTTACACTTTTTTTTTGGGTTCATAATTGTCACTATGTCAAAACAATATCATGGACAAAAAAATGCAGAAATTTAGACAAAAATCATTTGAAATTTATTTTGATTTAAAGGATTTGGGATTTTTCTAGTGAAGGCTTAAGGTTTATAATTTAGGATCTAGGGTAGGGTTCAGGGCTGAAGGTTTAGGTATTAGAGTAATGCATTGATTATAAGTTGTCATTATATGTTATATCCAAGGATTAAAATATCGTACGGTACCGCAGTTCGACCTGAAAAATTTCATACCGGAAGCAAAACCGGTAGGCGGTATTTAGCAGTATATTACAGTTGAACCACGGTTAAATCATAGTTTTAGCATAAATATCCTACCACTAACTTTTTCGGTATGACCTCCGTTACGGTATTTCAATCTTTGGTTATATCACCATATTAGATTAATGCTATAAATTAAAATTCAAAATTCGATGTTTTAGAACTAATTTTTATATCTTTGTGAGTGCATCGTAAAAATCAATACATAAATGCTTGTGTAGTGAGTTAATCACTTAATCTATACCCATATTTCTTGTTCTAGTCGGTTTGTCGTCCTTAGTGATTAATTTGTATTATAAAGATATATATTTGGTGACTTCTATCATATCTTGAGTAAAATCAAAGATACAAGATACCTTTAGTAAGGAAACACTATCTAGACCTTGAATTAACCGGATTTTAGTACATGATACTATACCCTAATCCTTGATGGGTGAACCCTAAATCTTAATTATCTAAATCATAGACCCTGAACACCAAAATGGTGTATATAATTTGTTGCATGTATTTCGATGAATCGAGACCGTTGATTATTATTTCTAATTAAATTGATCTTAGTGTATGAGATTTGTAGAACTAAGGCCCAGATTTTAATCTTTAAAGAGTAGAGTAAAATACTATGTCCCAAATACTAATCAATTTAAGGTCAAGATATAATTTTCTTACTCAAGGTATACCATACATTTGATTTTAGTCAAAGTACGATAAAACATCTCTTAAAGAGCAGTTTCTGTACTTATTCATCACTACCATAGTTCCTATAGGGTAGGAAGCATCCCTTCCCACAACTGCACTCTTCCTCAACGTCATGCTTAGTTACAAGTTACTCTAGCCATGAGCGATCAGATTGGACTAGCGGTGTGTAGATTTTCAAATAACTCACAATGAGTTATTTCATGAACAAAATATCAAATTTCCATCTAATTTTACCAAACAAATTATTTCAAGTTAACCAATTACCACACCCATTTCACCCGCATATGTAAGAATGGGGTATTTAAAAGCATTGATGGGTGCACAAAAGTGTAGGTACCAAAAGGATATTCCGAGAGGATATTATATATGCATGGCTCCCCACTATTCAGCCCATTACCACCACCGCCGAGCCATTTGTCCATTCCATCCTTTAAAGGGTTACAATTACTCTCAAGTCACAACCCCCAACCATATCACAAATATCTCAAGAACCAGGAAGAGCAAAATAAAAGCACCACCACCTTTTTTTTTAATACACAAAAGTCGGCTGGTTTTGATGGGGTGATAAATTAGTTACTATTAATTTTTTTTATAATATAAGAAAGTAAAGTAATACATTAATAAAATCCTGGGTATGCCTACTATGACATGCATGTTACCGTGACATTGACTTTTCGGTCGACCTAATCCTGAAGGCGGTCGACCGAATTGACTAATTTGGGCAGCACGAGAAAGCATTGCGGTCGATCTCAACGACCACCTAGTCGACCGCACTTAGTTTAAGTTGTTATTTTCGGCGGAAATCACGCATTAGAGAAGATGACGGCGAATGCTACATTAGGTCGACCTCACCTTAGACGTGGTCGACCACTTTCGACACGTATAACAGCAACCGCGAACAATCTTCTTCACAAAGGCTCTAAATCGAAAAAAACCTAATTCAGACTTTTGGTGGCGTTGAAGGGGACTTATATGCGTATTTATAGATATTTAGGATGTGAATGGGTCGACCCAATTCGTTTTCTTGTCCAATTGTGGAACCTTTCTGCTGTTGGAATCCTTATCCAATACGGATACGGTGTGCATGTGGTCGACCTCTTACTAATGAGGTCGACCTGATAGGTGCACAAGGGTCGGCCTGTGAGGTATTTGGGTCAACTTTTCATTATGTTATACCACCAAAGAGGTCGACCATTTTATGTAGACGGTCGACCGCGTCTCTGAACCTCACATAACTGAATTTGTCAATTCGGTCGACCGCCTTCACTGAATTTGCAAAATCCTAAAATACTTATTAGCTAATTCATAAGTAGAACAGATCAGATCAGTTTGCTATACTTGAAAATGATGCATATGTCTAAAAAAATGATGCATATTATTGAGAGGTTGACAAGATATATAAACCCAAATCGAACATTAGAAAGAAAATAGGTTACTAAATAAATCCAACCAATAAATCAGATATGTATAAGCCCATACAACTAGACTCCGTAATTTTGAGTCGATGACCGATAATAAGATTACAAGTCATAAGAACAAAATATGTGATTGTATATATAGGCTTAATTACACTAACAATCACAAGTAGTTGGTGTATGATGTATTTCAAACTTATGATATAAAAAGGTTTCAAATATTTGTTTCATCTTTATGGTATAATATAATATCTAGTACAAATAAACAGAATCCGATAGTGTATTTCTACAGATTCAAGAAGGGGTAATTGTACGTCTAGGCATGAGATAGTGACAAAACGTCTCACCTAGGCTCCAACAGATAATTAGACATACATAACACATAGGCAACACCTATGCAAAGGTAGGCACGATAAACCAACATTAGGCATGCTTAATCGGATGGAGGTGCGTTTAAATGCAGTGGCATACCAAGGATTAAAAATTGTAGCTAATCTTCACACAAGGACGCCATCTCCAGTTGGTTGGCCTATATTCTACATGTCCTTTACCCCTCCTTCCTCGATTTGGAATTGTAATTCAAGGTCAAGGAGACAAACACTAATAACTAAGGAATTGCAATGGCTTTTCCTGTTCGCTCCATCCCTTTTGCCCTCTGCCCCACTTTTCATTGTTGCCGATTTGAGAGCCGCCACAACCCACGACCTTTTATAAACTTGTGTTTTCAGAAAATATGACATTTTTTTTGCTCATTATTGTTGAGGATTAGCTAAGTTATCAATAATTTAAAATTGAAACAAAGTTGAAAAGTGCTATAAAATTGTTATTTCTACTAAAAATTGATATTTTTGTTTAAAACGTCTAGGCGTTACTTAGGCGTAATAAGTGCTAGTCATGGTCCTATAAAATTATATGATTACTCTTACTTGTTAAACCTGAGTTGATATACAATCTATGCATGTTTTATGGATCAATTCTGCTTTAATCGAGATGATTGATTTCTCTTTTGACATATAAGAGATAATACTTGATTAGTTTGATATAACACCATTGAGAATGAGTTGGTCAATTGCTTTGTATTGGGCGAAAATGTCACCCAATTGAGGAGTCCAGTGTGAATTTCCTTCGTATTATCAATTATGTCTTAGGTTAGTCTTTTCGTAGTTTGTTGGATTAGTTTTAGTTGTTAACATGAACGGCTAAATAATAAACTGAAATTGAATAATAATAAATATAAAGACATGTGAATTCAATATTTATTACTTGTTGCAACTATATCGCAAACTTGTCATTGTCTCTACCTGACATTATCATGAGTGTTAGTTTGTAATGACAAATTCAGGACATATTGTGAATGACCTCCTGGAGTATAATTATATTATCCAGAATATGTCTTTTGGGACTGAAACTATATTGATTTTCGTTGCCCAAATACCTATTTCAAACCAAGTGCCGTCATCTATATTTTTTGCCACATATATAGCGCCTCCTCCAGATTGCTTTGGCCATTCGGCTCCATTCCATTTATTTCCTTAGTATCATGCTTATGCATTTGTTGTTTTTCTGTGAACAATATCCTACCAGAAGATGATAGGTGTTAACACCTTACTTAACTAGTACCCTTCCTCCCTTTCCCTTTCTCTACGTTCATTTCATTGAGTTTTATATACAAATTGCAATTTTGATATCTAAATTTAATAGATCTTAATATCAAGTGTCAAAAATTAATTTTTTAAAGAGAATTCCAGAAAATATTGATGAAAAATTACATAGTAATACCTAATTTTTTCCTTACATTTTGATACCTTACATTTTAAATATATACAAAAAGGTCTACGGTTATGAGGTTCTTGATATGCCTCGAAAAACTTGTAGTATATTTTATGAGGTTTATGACAATGCTTCATTGAAGTTGTGGTGTGCTTTAAAAAGCTTGTGACATGCTTTAATGGACTTGTGGTATGCTTTTAGAAACTTGTGTTGTGCATTAATAAACTTGTGGTATGCTTTAATAGATTTGTAGTATGCTTTATTAGACTTCTAGTATGCCTTCGGGACTTGTGGCGTGCTTTAAAAGAACTTGTTGTATGCTTTATATGTCAATAACTCGAGCTGTTGGGAGAATTTCAATTGTGGATCATATACCGTTTACTAACACCCCCCTTTCAAACTCAAGCCATTCAGATAGGCTTGGAGTTTGGACAGACATAGGTCCGGACACCGTGTGCTTAACAGAAACAGATGGGGTCACCGGGAATCGAACAGAAGACCTCACGGTCACAAAAGGCTTTGATACCATGTCATAAACCAGTTGGTCCCAATAACTCGAGTTGTTAGGAGAAGGTTATGTTGGATCTTATAGCACTCACTAACATTATAAGAGTTTTGGTATTTGTGATGTGGTGAGGTTGTGATACGCTTTTTAAAATTTTTGCTATGCTTTTGAAGTTTTTTTTCCTTTTTTGTGGGTGTGGTGTTGTTTAATTTCCTGTGTTTGGTGGTTCTCCCCATTAATGCACACAAACAAGCTGGCCCTTTCTCTTCCCCAAAATTTCCTTAATGATAAGTTGTGTACATCTGCCCCTCTCCTTCATTAGTTGTGGTCAACTCAGTCAAATTAAAAGTCATCAAAAATAAATGTTTCCATTGTCTTGAGGCAATGTTAGCACCATATTCACAAACAAAGTGTTAGCAGTCTAACCCTTCCAATACTATACCACACTTCAGTTAAAAAATATCCTAGTACACGTATTAAGTTGCCCATAATATTAAAACGGGTCAGTAAATAATGAAACTTGGATCTTAACCTAAAAAACAATAGTAGAATTTATAGTTATCCATGACTATCGAATGCCGAATTCGTTCATATAAAGATCGTAACAAGTTATTTTTATTTACCAATAACAAATTATCGGGTTGTGACTGAAATGTTTTTCATTTTCATAAATCTTCAGCAATCTCATAAGTTAGGTAGTTAAATATTTTCTGTTAGGGATTATGATTTTTGCACTCTACTCGATCTTGTCAAATTTGTAATATTCTTTATTTGTGTTATCTTGACAAAAATACCTAAGTTGTTAAATTCACCTGAAATAACAATCAGATAGATTAGAAACCCTTTTGGTTAACTACCGCTCTTTCATTTTCACCGCACTGTAATACCCTATCTATTACGATCTATGACAAAAAAAAAAAAACAATCAGATAGATTAGAAATTTAGAATTCACCCTGCCATTAATATTTAATATTCCCTTCACTATATAACCTTACAGCCTTATAAAACGAATACAAAATCGATACCATAAAACTAAAACACGAAAAGAAAAGAAACAAAAAGAAGCAGTGGACAGTGGAACACACGATATATATTTGCTTTTCTTCCCCTCGCCTCATTCCTTTTTACAACTCCGACTCCTCCTATTGACACCAAACTCTTCCCTCCCCTTGTTTCCCGATCAATCGATCTCTCCTTTTCTCCATTCCTCCTTCTCCCGATCCTCTCCGGTATATATTTCGAAATATCCTCTGCCTCTCGCATTCTCCTCTCCTATATTCTTTCTTCCCAATATTATCTGCGTTCGACTCGCACCGGAAAAAAAAAAAAAAACAAGATATGGCCATGGCAATGGCAGCAGGCTATGGCCAAATCCCCTTCGACGAGGAGATGCAGAAGAGCTTCCGCCCTCCCCCGCCCTTCCACGACGGCGCCGGCGACGGAGACCACCACATCCTCAAACCCTACAAGAAATCCAACCGCCTCGTTTCTCTCGACGCCTTCCGTGGCCTCTGCGTCTTCGTAAGTCCCCCTTTCTCCCCTGCATCTGCATTTCCCCCCTCCATTCTTTTTTATTTGCGTTTCGAAACTCAGGCCAGTCCGTTTCGATTCATCCTGCTGCCCCGTTTTCTGTTCCTCCCTTTCCGTTTGGTTGTTGAGAAAACGCATCTCATCTGATTTTGCCGTTTCATCTGTTAGAATTTATGTTCTTTCCTGGTAAATAATAATAATAATAAAAAAAGCAGAGCCTGGTAAATTGTTTAAATTTCTTTTTGCATATTTCGTGTTCATGAATAGATGACAATTGTAGAGTATGAGCTGAACTTTGTTTACTTTAATTAGAAGCCAAAATTGGAACAATTAATGTTTAATTGGGGTTAGTATTGTACTCAAGGATAATTACTGATTACTTAATCATTAGTTATATACTTATTATCGTCTAAGAGTAAAACTTACCGTGCGATAAGCGAAGGTAACTTCGTTAAAAATATATATTACTTTATTAATCCCGAGAGAATCATTATGGGTAGTCGTTGGTTGGCCTAATCCGACGCAAACTCCGTCCTAAGTGAGTTTGTTGCCGACATTTGTTTATGCGGCAATCGGAGGAAACGGAAACCCTGCCGACCAAAGCGACAGTCCCGTCCGTACCTTTTTAAGTCCAATCGCCTTGTGCCACGTGTACCGCCGTTCGGGGAATAACGGGGGAAGCTCTGGTTTCCGCGGGAAAAGATTCCATTTTCTTGTACTCCCATCAAGTAAAGCAATTGGACTATAGAGCCCACCAAAAAGAAATTCCGTCGTTTGTCATCGATGAAATCGCCACAGTCTTGTTCTGCTTCTACTTTCTCCTTCGGATTAAGACTGAAGGAGAAGGGCAAAGGGGAATACTACTGTGACGATTTCAAGCTCCGGTGATGGCAGAGATTGTCCCGTTGCTCGATTTGCAGCCGGAGGGCGACGGCAGGCTGCCTCGGGTCTGTTCTTTAGATGTCTTCCGCGGTATCTGTGTCTTCGTACGTGCTCTTACTTTCGATTCGCAGTTGTGATTGGTCACTCGATCTGGTTCCGATTTGTTCTTCACTTGCTCAATCTTTGCTTGTTGTGCTCTATCGTGTGCTGATTTGGGGTTTTCTTCTTTGGGGTGTTTACAGCTGATGATAGTGGTCGATTATGGAGGTTCTGTTTTCCCAATAATAGCGCATTCGCCGTGGAACGGACTACACCTGGCGGATTTCGTGATGCCCTTCTTTCTTTTCGTCGTTGGTATCTCAATTGCCCTCGTCTACAAGGTAAATCCCCACTGTCAACGTTTTAATTTTTCAACCTCAAGAGTTGAAAGGATTTGCGAAAGAAAGAACGCCTGCGATAAAATGCTTTGCTTCCATTGTTTCTTTGTTTCACAGAAAGCACCAAATAGACCAGAAGCCACATGGAAGGCAGTGGGCAGAGCAGCCAAATTATTTCTGTTGGGTATTCTTCTACAAGGAGGTTTCCTCCATGGGTTAAACTCACTCACCTATGGTGTTGACTTGGAAAGAATACGTTTGCTAGGAATTTTGCAGGTACTTTAATAGCAGGGTGCCTGTTTATATTAAAGATGATGTTTTGCATGATTTATCTTTTGTTCATTTGCCTTGTCCTTGAAGCCATATGAATGGCAAAAGTTTGTTGCCTTCAGTAAGGTTTTGCCTATGGATTCTTAGTGTTTTGTTGTCATCATTCAAGCCAGAGAATATCAATTGGGTACATTGTTGGAGCTCTTTGTGAGATCTGGCTTTCACGTAGAACAAGGAGAGAAGTTGGAATCTTGAAAAGCTACTACTTGCATTGGTAAAGTTCTTGGCTTTTGTTCCCTTTTCTCCTTTGGAAATCAAATATCTAATCCTTGTTTCACATGAATCTTTCTACTTCCTTCTTTCCTGTCCGTTAGTCAAGGGAGAACAATGTTTCTGTTCCCCATTAATCAGGCAGTCTTATACTCTTTCATTGATAAAAATAATTGACTTTTTCCATTCTTCAGGTTTGCAGCATTTGCTATTATTGCAGTGTATCTCGGTTTGTTATATGGCCTATATGTTCCAGACTGGCAATTTTTTGTACCTGGAGAAGGTTACTCGGATCTTCCACTAGATGCCCATGAATACACAGTATGAGCATGCTCTACCTTCTTCCTGATTGAACTGTTGGAATTCGTCTTCTGATGTAACTAGTACAAGAATTTACTGAGTACTTGCATCACGGATGCAGGTGAAATGCTCTGTAAGAGGTGATGTCGGTCCTGCTTGCAACTCTGCTGGAATGATTGATCGCTTTGTTCTTGGAATCAATCACCTATATGCAAAGCCTGTTTACAAAAATCTCAAGGTACAATTATTAGGGAACTCTGTCCAATTCGCTCATTGTTACACAAGAGATTGATAAACTAACACGGAGTTTTCAATGGTCAGGAGTGTAATATCTCGAGCGATAAAGTAGTCCCAGAGAGTGCTCCTTCATGGTGCCATGCTCCCTTTGATCCTGAAGGACTTCTCAGGTGACCACTCTCATGTCATTTTCACTTCACTCTATTGGAATCTTACGTTGTCTCATCTGTAATAAGCATGAACATTCTTTACCTTGGATCCATTTCTTTTACAGCTCATTAACAGCTGCAGTGACCTGCTTAATTGGGCTTCAGTATGGTCACGTTCTTGCTCATTTGCAGGTGAGCTTACCTGCTTGTTTTTTGTTTACCCTTTCTTCCTTAACCATCATAGTTTGTCGTGCTACTTGATTTCTTATAAAAAAAATGTGCTTTTCAGGACCACAAGGGGCGTCTGGAGAACTGGTGTGGCTTCTCCGTTGCTTTTCTTGTCCTCGGATTATTCCTCGCCCTTTTAGGTACGTTACATGATCACTGCCTCGCATGAGATATTCTGTCATTATTGAAGACCCTGTAACTTCTTTAGTCTTCACATTTCAGGGTTCCCCATCAACAAACCTCTCTATTCTATCAGTTACATGTTGATCACTTCTGCGACAGCAGGCATCACATTTTGCGCGTTGTACTTGTTGGTAAAACTCGGAGATCATAACATTGCTATTTCTCTAAATTCAACTTAGATAATACAATTCCTGGGATCTGTTATCTTATCCCTATATATATCTCGGGCTTGTAGGTCGATATATACGGTTACAGATGGTTGACATTACCATTGGAGTGGATGGGGAAACATGCTCTGAGTATTTTCATAATCGTATCTTCCAACTTGGCAGTCATTGTGATTCAAGGATTTTACTGGAAATCTCCGGAGAATAACCTGGTAGGCCATAACTTCTATGATTTAATTGGTTCTTATCAATAGTATATCTAGTTGAATATTATCAATTAACATAAAGCTCCACCATTTGGTTTTGACACAGATGAACTGCATTGTCTCGCTCTTTGTGCATAGATGAAGACGACTTCGGATTTTGTTTGGTGGTTTGTTTGTGGGTCCTCTGAGGTGGGAGCTGCAACAGATTCATACCGGTGTACTATGTACTTTGCCTCCCGCCATGTCCATCAGCAGCATCAAGGAGGGGGAGAAGGAGAAAGTAAGTGCTGTATATTTGCAGAGTAAAGAGATAAGGAGTGACAGATCTCCCTATGCGTTAATTCTTTTCCACAGGAGTTGGCTTGGTTCACTAGCCATTATAGTTCTGCGGAGGGTTTGATTGGAAAGGAAGGACAATGACACGTTTAGTTTTGTCTGATATGTACAGTAAGTAGCATTCATGAAACCTGTAGGTTAGAATTATGTGGGTAGCTAGCATAAGCTGCAGGCTAAGTTCTCGTAGCCATTATGCGATCGACCTTTGTCAGGTGAGATAATATAGTAATGACGATTGACCGAAGTTCTCATATTTCCAAAGGTCTCAGATACCCCTTCATTTAAACGGGTCTCATGATATGATATGATCACTTGCGCTTCAGAGCAACGTACAATAGATTCTTTTCACCATATCTTGACTCTAAAACTTGTGCACGCTCTGTGATCTTGTCAATCGTCCCATCAAATATTATGTCAGCCAACTCCTTTCCAAACTGCATTACGAATAATTCATCTAGGACACCCCTTAGTACCCTCACCCACTGTGTCGCGTCAACCTTCCCCTGAAGCCTCACCGAAAACGGAGCTTGTCAGCTCCAACTCCTCGATGCTGAAGCATCCGTCCCTTTCAACCAGTTCTCTCATCTCCGTTGGCCGCGGATAGTATAAGGGCAAGTTGAAACTGTCCAGCTGGTCCTCACTCAACACCCCCTGCGTTGTGCACAGCATTGAGTTGAGTAGGGTCAAGTCCAGTACAAAAAAGGTTTGAGGCTAGGCTAGGTATCAAATGTAGATATACCAACCTGTCGAACAAGATCCAAGATGCTGAGGTTGATGCAGTCGAACATAAAGATGCTCTGCATCTCAGAGTAAGGCGTCTGGTCGGGTACCCCACCAATAACAATCACAAGCATACCTCCGCTAACTAGCTCCTGGCCTCTTGCCTTCAGGAACCCTTCCATGTCTCTCTCGAACTGTGACCTGTAAGCATCCACCACTTGTTGCGGTGCCTCGGAGTAATGAATCCTTCCCCTGTTCCAGGCAGGGGATCCTCTGTCACCCACTTCCGGCGGCACCCTCGATATCCAGTGGAGGGACATGGCGCAGTGAGCAAATTGGAGAGACGACCTTGGGAATAACCTATTCAAACAGTGTACAATAATCGAATTTCGGAATAGACGCTAACAATATACGTCAGTGAATATTAACAACACATTGTCTCTACCCACCACAACGGAACAACCTACCTTCCATGGAAAGACCCTGGTACTCCTGCGGCGAAGTAGACCCTCTCCGGTGGGAGGGAACGAAAGAGCGCATTGAAATCGTTGTCGATCTGGTCGTTGAAGAAGACTTGGAACTCCGGCGGCGTTGGGTGATTGGAAATGTGGTATTTGTGGCTGACTTATTGGATTATGTCTTGGACATTGAAGAATGTGTTGGGTCCAATGGCACATCCGAGATCCACGATTCGGAATGTGTTGCAGGATGCCATCGTGACGTCCAAGTCCAGCTTCTTAGAAATCAGCTCGTCGATTTTGGACTTCACTACACCCACAAACTTCCTCTGCAAGAACAGTTCATTTTCTTTTCAGTAGGCCTTCAATCCCATACTGGACAAAAATGAAGTTGTTTTCTTGGAGAGGGTGTTACCTGGAAGGAAGAGTTGTTGGAGTAGTTGTAGGAGCTAGTTCCAGTAACCATAGTGGGAGAATCTGTGTCCGGAGAAACCATCTTCTTCTCCTGCTTTGAGGTCAGGGTTAGGCAAAAGGTAATCAGTAGTTGATGTGGATTAGCATAACTTATAGTTTGGGTAAATGAAGTGAAAACTGCAACGGCGTCTCCCTCACTTGTATGTAAAACTAATAATAATAATAAAAAAAAAAATAGATATCTTAGCCGTGACCAATCATGTAATAAGATACCTACATGACAATCTGGTTATGCGGCTGATCTTATGATTTGTCTGCAATAGTTGACTTAATTAGGCCTCCTAGATTAGCATCATCCAAGAAATATGCTCATAGAACTAGGCCAAAAGAAAGTGTCAATTTTTTTTAATCTTTCATGTAATTATTGGTCATGTTGCTACCAATTAAACATAAATTTCATTAATCATGGAATAAAATATCTTAACCAAACCGTCCAAATTAACACGAAAACCAAATTAACCAAACTAAAGTTTAATTGGTTTGGTTAATCGGATAATCGGATAAACCAAATAACATAACATTACATGAAAACAAACATAAACTATCTTTTTATATAAGCAATAATAACAAGACTAACCGCTGGGTAGTTTACAACATTCTTCGATTAAATACATCATTCATCATCTCTGCACCTAATATAGGTAGTTTACAACAAACCCCTTAACATAAATGCATACCAATACCAATTCATCAGAAAGTTAAAGCTCTCCTAAAAAAAAAATTTGGACCAAACTGCTGGGTGGGGTGGCGGTTTGGTCCAAATTTTTTTTTTCCGATCAACTCCTAATTTCGGCCGAGACTTCAAACGAACGTAACTTTGCACTAGGGTATCCGATCCTAGCGATTTTTTTTCATTTCGCAAAACTTTTTAAGATCTACAACTTTTACTAGGATGTAAATTTCAAAACAGGAATTAGTTGTGGATATACGGTATTTTTCGTGTAAACCGTAGGGTGGGGTGGCGATTTTTGAAAGAGGGTGGTAGGAATTTTTTGGAGTTGGGTGGTATTTTTGGAATTCTTTTTTTAAATAGTGGTACTTTTGGATTTTTCCCTAAACTATACATAGTTTGAGGTGGTTGTCATGGTATTGTACGCAATCCTAAAGTCAAGTTGTTGTCAAAAATATTTTGGTTTAGTAAATATAGGCATGCCCATTTAATTTTTGACCCATAATGTTTTGGTTTGTTGTGCACATGGAAATGAAATAGGGAATCACGAATGTTTGGTTTGGTTGGTTGCATGGAAGTATAAATAATTTTGTATATTAGGTGTATCATTTATTGGTTAATTGGTTTCATTGGTTAGCAGTGTTGAAACCAAACCAACCCACCTAAACCAAATAAGCTAAATTGTTTAACCAAACCAAACCAATTATCCAAATTAACCAAACCAAATAAACCGAATGCTACCGGTTAATATGGTTACCACGGTAACCGATCCGTTTGAACACCCCTATTGCTGTATTTGTGTCATGAATTTGTGATTCAAATTTAAAGTTTGATTGATTTACCTTAACTCTATTGTTTATTGGTGAGTGTCAAAATATGTGGGTTGTCTTATGGGCTTGTAAATCTCACATATTATGTTAGAGTTTGATTAAAAAGTTATAGGGCAAACATATCAATCATAAGTTTTAGCGCCATCCATTTTTCTCTTTCACTGGTTTTCGTCTTAAGGAATCAGGGTAATTACAAAACCATTTTGGTTAGGACCCACTATGAGTGGTAACACATGGCTTAGTCTGTCCGCCATGATTTTTGCAATAAATTTGTAGAAAACTTGGCATAGTCCTATAGGTCGCATTTGTCTCATGTATTCTGCATTCGGAACCTTGGGAATCAGGGTAATTAGAGTGTGGTTGGAATTATGGAGGAGTCTTCTTGAGTGAAAGAAAGACTGGATAGCCTCACACAGTGAGTTACTAATATCCTCCCAATAGGTCTGATAAAAGAGTCTTGTGAAACCATCTATACCTGGAGCCTGATATACTAAGATAGTAAAAGTAACTCTCTTCATTTCCTCTCGAGAAATCACGGATGTTAAGGAGGAGTTCATGAAGGGATTCACTTTACTGACAAGAACCAGGTTAGTCACCATAGGTAGGGAATCTACTCCATTTGACGTGAAGAGGTGGACAAAAAAGTCAACAGCTACTGAAGCTTTACTTTGTTCATTTGTATGAGGATATCCATTATCGTCTTTAAGAATTTTAATAATGCTTTTCCTCCTTCTTTGAATAGTGGATTGGTGGAAGAAATGGGTATTTAAGTCCCTTAACTGGAGATAAGTCGTTCTCGACTTTTGTTTCCAAAAAATCTCCTCTTGTAGAATGGGAATTTCTAATAAATGTAATGAAAGCATTGTGATTCAGTTATCAGTGGATCAAATGGACCCGCTCTTGTATCACTACTGTCTCCTTCTCGATAATCTTGAATGTCTCAATGCAAGGGTTTTTCAAACCTTAGCGGGGACTACGTCTAGGGGACCCTCTCTCTCCATTATTATTTGCCATCTACACAGAGGCATCTTCGGCTATGATCCAAGCCGCTATCTTAAACTATTCTCTACATGGGCTCCACGTGCATAGGGACCTCTCACCTCTTTTTCGCTGATGACTCATATCTCTTTCTTAGAGCCTCAAGACAGGAAATAACAAATTTGTTGGGATTACTGCAATCACACGAAACGGTCAACGAGTTAACCTACAAAAATCGATTGGTACCTTTAGTTCTAATATCTCTGACGAAGAAGCTACAACATTAGCAAATGCTCTAGGAGTAGCCAAAATAGGGACCCATGATCGATACTTAGGGCTTCCATAAAAAATCCATCGATCTAAAGTCCTTACCTTTCGATATATTGAGGACTCTTTATCGGCCAGGATCCAGAACTGGAAATCTAAACATATGTCATTGGAAGCCAAAGAAGTGGTGATAAAATCGATAGACTTAATGTCGAAGACCTAATAGCCAATTAGCCCGATTTTGGTGGGCTAACCAATACAAAGACAAAGAAATGCATTGGATTTCATGGTCTGAAGTATGTAATAGTAAATTTGAGGGAGGTCTGGAATTAAGAGACTTCGATCGATTTACATAGCCATGTTAGCTAAACAAGCCTGGAAACTTCTAACAGCTCTAGACAATACATTGGCAGAAATCTATAAAGCCCGTTATCACTCTAATGACCATTTCCTAATGCTAGAGCAGGATCCCGTTCTTCTTGGACTTGACAAGGTATCTTTGAAGGGAATAACCTTCTTAAAAAGGGTTTGTGATGGCAAGTTAGATCATGGTCCTCAATATACATTATACATGCTGAGGTAGTGGAGGTGAGATTGATGGAGCAACGAGGGATTTGAGTTTTCTTAAGATAACTAGTGTGAGCCCCGGCCAGTTGGCCGGAGGAAGGTGAAGTATGAAATTTGAAAATGTAATGAGGTGTATAGCTTATTGTTGTATAGTTTTTTTGGGAAACACGTGATAAAAATAGTGAATTTTAGTAGGAAAGAGACATGAATGATGCAACCAATCAAAAATCGGTCTTATGAACCAAAATCAAGTACCTGTTACCTTGTGAAACTATATTGTTTCTGGTAATATGATGAGGTGGAGTAAGTTTTATAGAAACCGAATTCCAGAAAATCGAATAAAAAATCGCCTATCCCGTCAGTTTTCGGGAAATGAGCATCTCACAATCGTTGCTAGCTTTTACTCGGCCCGTTGGCCTATTAATTTGCTTTATAAAACTTTCATCTTGTCGTCATTGTGCTTTCTGATTTTTGTCAGGCCATGATAAAATCTAAGGAAATCAAGAACGAACAACACGATTTGGGATAGGAACCGCCGTTGTCGTATCCCTATAAAATGGTGGTAAACACGAACTCACCTCCCAAACTGGTTTGGATTGAGATTTTTATCGGGTATCAGGGAACCATGTGAATATAAATTAGACTTGATCAAAACGGGCCAAAACTTGAAATTCAGCTTGTTTGACCGACCCATGCAAAATTCTAATTATTCTTTACCTTTAAACTTTCTATTTGAAAATAAAAAATAGTGAAAGAAAAGAGATGACTGCAATTCGCCATTTGCACATCACTTATTCGGGAATAAAACCATAGAAATTCAAAAGGAACTGAAAATGTTTAGGATCGTTTTAATGTTTAAAATAACCAAATAGATCTTTCTGTTTAGTTTTTTTACTAACAAATATCAAACGATTCCCTATAAAATACACTATAATTTGATCATTATGATATCAAATAATTATATAATGTATATTTGAAATGATAAAAATTGGACTAATTGGGTTGGTCGAGGTTGAACCATTGAATAACTTTAAAATACATTATATTTTAGCCACTAAGATATAAAATAATAGCATAATATATATTATGCCAGAGAAAATAGTTTGTTTTAGAATGACAAACCAATGATGTTCATTTATTTTACTTGATGGCCAAATCCCGTGTAGGCCAGACCCATTCAACTATTTTATTTTATGGTTAGCGGTTAGCCCATTAGATACCATGTATTAGTTTATTATTAAATTTTTTATTTTTAGCAATAAAAAGAAGTATTATTTTTGCCTTTTCATATATATTTTATCACCACGGAGAAATAAAAGGGTTTAAAGAAAAAAATTGACACTCCTGGACCCGTTCAAATCCGCATGTGTACGGTAAGTTGGCCTGTTCCACAGAGGAAAGAGAAAAAATTGACACTCCCTATTCTACCCTTACTACAAACACTCCTGGAGCAGGGAATTTGAAATGGGGGAAATTTTTTTTCCTCCCTGCTATTATATGTTTTTAATTTAAAAAGATACAACAAATGTAAATAGTGAGATTGGTTATGATCCTTACTTTTCTTTAAAATGGTCATGGTTCAAATCTTAGTATGTGTAGATAGATTGAGTTTATTTTGAAATGTGTAGATAGATTGAGTTTATTTTTCTAATTTCAAGATAATATTTTCTAATTTCAAGAAATATGTGAATAATAATTCTACTTCACTACATCAAAACTTTTAAACCTAGTGCACTAACACTTTAATTAGCAGGCAACTTCTTGCCGTTAACTACTAACGGTCAACACTAATAGAAAAATAGTTCGAGATAAGATTGTCATATCGAATAAAATAGAACACAAATGACAATTTTTTTTTATAGCTGAGGTGTTTTAGTGGTATTAACCTTTTCATTTATGATTGTTATTGTTTCTTTAAATTTTGTTCTTATAATTTCGACTTCAAACTATGTATTAACTAAAACTAATCTTCCAATCCAAAATAGCAATGCAATTAATAGTTTCTTAAATCCAACAACGATAAACTATGATCGAGCGTGCCACCCTGTAAACATTACAATGATCCAGCAAAAAACATGTAATGGAACAAACAAAAAACCCAAAATTACATTCTTTCAGCTCAAAACATACATCTTCACGATCTCCCTAATTGAAACTTGTCCTTCACCTGGGGTACCTTGCCTTATAATCCCTCCAAACCCTATCAACGTTCTTCCCTAACAGCTCCTTAAAATAGTCATCCGAGTAACCGTTTTTCATCTTCCGGTTCAGCTCCCCAACAAACCCCTCCTTAAACTTGCCACAATACTCCAAGAACCGGGCCGTAACGTCATTCCCCTGATCCCACCTCTCCCCGTCCCCGGGCCGGGCCCATCCAGAACGACTCACCAGATGAGCTCTCATCCTCACATAATCGGCAATCCCACTGACGAGTCCCGCTGGAGCCTGGCCCACGCCGTCCCAGGCCCAAACCAGCGCCATTTGCTGGTACAACAGGCCCGTGAACTCCCGCTTGAGATTCCCGGCCGTGTAATTGCCGATATACTCGGAATTGATCGCGATCCTGTTGTCCACGTGGTAAGTCCTCCGTTGTTTCATGCTCTGGATGAACAGCTCTACCCTGCTGTAATCCTTCCGTTCGCCATCGTCGCCGGCGGCTGTCTGGTGGAGGGTTTTCCATATGAAGTTCGTTCCGGACTCCATCCTCCGGCTGGCGTAGCTCTTCCCGATCCGCCGCACGAACCGCTGGACGCCGGCGGAGGTGTTGAGTGCCGTGATGGTCACCGGGTATTCCACTCCGTTGGTTGACCCGATGAACAGGACTAGACAGTTGAGAAGAAGAAGGAGCAGCGAATTGGGTCGAGGAATTGTTTCCATTGCCCTGTTTTTTTCTCTTCCCACTACGATTAATTGAAGGGGATAGCTGATATTGATAGATAGTGTTGTGAGATTTGGGAATTTTGGTCAGTGACGTTTATATAGAAGACGAGGCATAGAGCATGGGATTTGGGGAAGGAGACGACGAAAATTGAAATGTTTTTGTGTGTGTTGGTATATTGTGCAGGATTTGATCGTGTTAGTGATCCAAAAATGGGTCGAATTCGAAATGAACAGGTGATGGATGCTAGCAATCAGAGTACTTGAAGGTATCCTTAGAAGTTTTGTCACCAAGTATATGCTTTGTTTCTTCCACCTTTTAACACGATCGTAGATGCGGCTTCATAAATAAAATTAAAAGCAGAGCAACATTTCTTAGTCTTTCATGGCTGAGTTTGTTAAATCATTGGATCCATTTGTGTAGTTGTTCAATGAGAGTTTAGTGTTTTTTTTTAAGTCCGAAGGGCGTAGTACAAAGACATAAATTCAAGATCTATTCCAACTAAACGTAGTAGTTTGTAAGCAACCATGCTACACTTTAATTTATAAAAAAGTGGACTAGGTCTCCTTAAAACTAGAATAAAAAGGTTAATTAATGTTCATATTTAAGGAGGTAGAAATGAGGCACGAAGCTATTTAAAAGAGTATAGTCACCCCAAGACCCTTGCTAAACAAGTTTGCTCTACCTTTTCCAATTTCAATTAAGCTTGGCATGGCCCCCTAAGAAATTAGGTAATGGTCTTATCAAGAGACAGGGACTTGTATGACACATCTATATTTGGGGATGACCATGAGTGATAATATTACGATGAAGGGTTTCATGAGAGGTGACACACTCACAAACAGTAGCAAACCATCTTGATGTTCTTGGTTCACTCATAAAAAAAAAGATTGACAATAGTGCGAAGAGCAGGTTGATTATCACAATTAAGAACATTCAGACTAACGTAAATAACATCGAAATACCTAGTCAAAGTATTAACTAGAGAAATGAAATAACCCTCGGCAAGTCAGACGACAACCACCCTATAGGGGTGGGCATCGATTCGGTTCGGTCAAAACCGAACCGAAATGTAACATACCGGGTTTCCGATTCAGTCTAAGGTGCAAACCGAATTCGAACCGAAATATAATTCGGTTCGGTTTGACCGAACTGAATTATCTTCCGGTTAGGTTCGATTTTCAGACACAAACCGAAATATGCAAGGCACATTTTCAGAGATGGAAAGAAGGGGCCCTCTTTCATTTCAAGCCACTCAAATATTTGTAAATCCAACCAAAACGAGAAACAAATCTCTTATCCTTTATCTCTCTTTCTTCTCAATGTGCTTCTCCTCTCCCTAACTTCTCCTTACCAGAAACAAAACCTACTTTCTTCCATCTCTCGATACTTCCTTTTCCTTTTCTTGAAAGACCATCGACATAAAAAGAAAAGGAGAGAAGCAGCAGTAGCCTGAAGGAGAAGAAGCAGGGACCCAGGGGAGGAAAGAGAGAGCTGGAGAGGTAGAGATCCAAAAGGTGGGGTTTTTAGAGGAAGAACGAGGTTGGGCAGATCTATTTTGGGTTCAGACTCAAAACCTGCTCGTCTTGTTCTCCAACCTTCAGCAGCAGGAGTAAAACATCACCGCCATCCTCAACGGTCCGATTAAGCTACGGATTTGAGCTTTGAAGCCAGCGACCGCAACGGCGAGGGAGATTTCGACTTGTGCTATGCTTCGGTCGTGGTGAGATGAAAGCAGGTGGGCGAGCGCCGAGCGGCTGGACGACATGCAATGGAGACTCTTGTCTTGTCTCTTTCTGTTATTTCTTAGGTTAGGAAATATGAAAGCCGAGAAGAGAGTGTGAGGGAAAGCGGTGGGCTGGGGGGAAAGATTTGGGCCAAGGCCCTTGGACAAGTGGGCTGAGCAGTGAGGTAAGATACATTGGTTGGGTAATTTTTCGGTTTTTCGGTTCGGTAATCGGAATCTCGGTTCGGTCGATAAGAGTCTATTTTCCGAACTAAGCACATTTCCTTTCCGATTTCCGAACCGAATAACTTTAATTCGGTTTCGGTTCGGTTGTAATCGGTTTCGGGTCGGTTCGGTTCGGGTTTACCGAACCGGATGCCCACCCCTACCACCCTAATCAACATTGCAAAAGGCTTGCACATGAAGATCATCAGAGGAGGCAAGAAAACACATTGAATTGGATCGTGCTTAAGGTGATGTAACACACATTCAACGCCTTCAACATGAACAAAAGTTGGAGCATGAATAAACTGCCTTAAGAAGATGACATGCATAACCAAAGTCTAGGTGATTAACGGTTAGTGACATTAGATGACTAACAAGATGACTATAAGCAAAACACATCAAGTTCTATAGCCTTCCATATCATTATCACTAGGGGGTGGTGGTGAGCTAACTTGTAATTCTACTCAAACGGAAAGACACTAGGCCACCAACAACAAGGCTCGCATATAGGGTATATCAAGAGTGCATATGTGCTGAAAAAGTAAGTTACCCTCACCCAATAAGATTGACTCAATCCCTAGGTAATACTTGAGAGGCCCCAAAATTTTGATGCTAAACAACTAGTGAAGAATGAAACTAAGATCGTCCCTAAAAAGTAAGACATCAAACACCCCATCTAGTTGGCAATGAAAATTTACTTGTAATCCCTACCAAAAAGTATTCCTCTTTCTTTCTCTTCGAGCAATCCTGATCAACCAAGGAACCCCTCAAAAAGATTGCATGCTTATCGACTCCTTTTCCAAGGAGATATGCTCAACAAGAATCCTCCTCAAATGATACGATTATTTGTGGAGATAGTGGCTTGTGGATATGATTGGGAGTCATTACAAGAGAAAGAAATTCAAGGGAGAAAGGCACACACTCGTTTTAATCTTGTTCTTCACTCGAGGCAAAGATAGATGATTTGATGGTGAAGAACACCAAAGCACCTTCAACTGGACAACCCAAGGCTCATGTGAATCTATGTGAATGGTTTCAAAGTCTAAACCATGCCCTAGATGATTTTCGAGCCATGGTGGAGGCAATCATAACCCAAGAACAAGTTGACTTAATTGCTAATGCTAGTGGAGGTAAAAACCCCTATAACAACACTTATAATCCGGGGTAACGCCAACATCCAAATATTTCATGGGTATCATCTTCAAATCCAAGACCTCTTGGTTTTTAAGCACCAACGGGAGGATACCAACAACAAAGGCCAGCCTACCAACAATAAAGGCCCCGTTTCCAAGCTGAGAACTTCCAATCACAAGCTTATCACCACAAAACGGGCAAGGCTTCATTCATCAACAACCGGAAAAGATTCCAAGCTTGAAGACCTTGTCAATTCCTTTATGAGTACAAGTACCAAAAATTTCAAGGCAATTGAGAAGTTCATGAAGGTATCCTACATTTGAAACCAGATTCAGGAGCCACAAGTTCATCTCCAAAAATTTGGAATCCCAAATTGGAACATTGCAGAAGCTCTTATAGAAAAACCTCATGGGGCACTTCCGACTCAAATTGTGGCCAACCCTAAGGATCAAAGAGTGGGATTGTATACTATCTCACTCCAAAATGGAAAGGTAATTGAAGAGGCATTCCTAAAGAAATTTGTCAAAGTGGAGCTTCCTCCACTAGATCTAGAAGAAGAATCAATAGAAGGAAATGATGAAGAGGCTCGGTAGGCAAAGTTGACACCAGTTGTGGTTGAGAACAAGGATCAACGAAAGAAGTTTCACATCACCCTTATGTTCTTGGATACTATGGGTCAAATGTCACAAAGTTCTTGAAGGAGGTGCTCACCAAGAAGAAGAAGTTACATGACATTTCCATGGTGAAGCTTAGAGAGGAATTCTCCGCCATCCTCCAAAACAAAATTCCTCACAAACAACATGATCCAGGAAGTTTTACTGTCCCTTGTCACATAGATGCATTGCATATAGAAAAAATCTCTGGAGAACTTAGGTACAAGGCTAAATTACACGTTTGGTCACTCAAATTACATAAATATTTTACGTTTGCCACTTGAATTACTTTTCTTTTTGATTCGTTACTAACTTTATGAATCCTTTCACCGTTAGTCACCGGCTGTCAGTCTCCATCAGACTCCGTTAACTCCGTCAGTTTTTTGATGACGTGGCAAACAGAACTGTTGACTAGACCGTTAACTTAATGACATGGAAAATAAAAAATAAAAAAAAAATAAAAATGTGCTCTCTCATTTCTTCTTCTTCTTCTTCTTCCGCTTTAGCCATGGCCTGCTCCAAATTAAAGAAACACAATCCCGTCACCAATCTCCCAACTCCCCTTTTGCTCTTCCATCTCCTCATTCCAATTAAGTACCATCTCCCATCTTTGAACTCCTCTTCTTCTTTTTCCACCTCCAGACCCATCTATGTCTCCCATGTCCAGTGAAACCTCCATAAAGTGAATTCTTCAGGCTCTCACGAACACTTCGAGCCCGTCAGGGAGTTCCTCCCTTTCCTCCGCCTCACTAAAGATGGCACCGTGCAGCGCCTCACGAGTACCAAAATCGTCCCGCCTTCTCTCCACAATCCTAAATCCACCCTCCAATCCAAAGATGTTCGGTATTACTCCTCTTCCTCCGCTGGCGAGGGCAGCAGGGATGTGATTCTCTGATCCAGAAGCAGACCATACGTGGAGAGAAGCTACCCGTCTTGGTCTAATACCACGACGGCGCCTTCCTCATCAAATCCTCCTTCTCCTCAATCTACCACAATTACCTCAACACATTGGTCGCTGAGGCCAATGTCATCGCCGGCTTCGTCGACTACCGGAAAGCCCTCAAAGCCCCTCTCCCCATCGCGTATGAGGATTATGGGTCGCGCTCAAATGGATCGCTTCCCATTCCTCTAGCGGCGGATCTGAGGATTGGGTCAACAAGCACGACAATTTGACATGGTGTTCGTTGCAGGGGACATCGCCAACACGAATATAGCGGACCATATGGTTATTAGGTTCGGCAAGGACGGATTTGGAGGGATTCGATTCGCTAGGGTGGTTTTAATCCTTCTGTACTTTTGGGTGAAATATCTTAAACGAGAAGAAGGAATTGGGGTTCACGGAAGGTGATTTTGAGTTATGGAAGGTGGCTTGTTCGACAACAACCAACCCTGACGACCTGTTAGTGAACTCCGGCCTGCTGACCCAGATCTGGGGAGGCTGGGGTGGCCATAACAGAGAAGGATTTCTAGAGAAATAGAGGAGGGTATTATGCGATGTGGTGAAGAAGAGTTGTTGGAATTGGAAGCAGTGGTGGGTCTGTAGGTGGAAGAAGAAGAAGTCGAGTTGGGAGTTTGGAGATGAGACTGGGAATGGGATTGAGTTTCCCTAATTTGGAGCAGGCCATGGCTAAAATGCCGAGGAAGAAGAAAAAAGAGAGAGGGCTCTTTTTTATTTTTATTTTTTATAATTTCCATGTCATTAAATTAATGGTCCATTCAGCAGTTCTGTTTGCCACATCATCAAAAAACTAACAGAGTTAACGGAGTCTGACGGTCGGTGACTAATGTTAAAAGGATTCGTAATGTTAGTGGCGAATCAGAAAGAAAAGTGATTCGGGTGGCCAACGTGAAAGATTTATGTAATTTGAGTGACCAAACATGTAATTTAGCCGGTACAAATATAAATGTCATGCCTAACAAGCTTTTCATGAAATTTAGCTTAGATGAGCTTAAGGAAAAATGAATGAGTTTGCATTTAGCTAACAAATTTGTTGTTTTTATTCTACTGGGCAAATCTACTATGGTATGGATTTTGTTATCCTTGAGGATGTAGAAGTGTCCCTTATACTAGGACGACCCTTCCTTCCCATCGCCAAGCCCTTACTTGACGTGAATGAAGGTACTTAGATTCTTAAGGTGGGAGATGAACAGAACAAATTCTCCGTTGCAAACAATGAGACAGTAGTACCTTTTCCATGATCTTGATGTTAAGCATGAGGTGAAAAAGGTACCTATGAATAAGTCTACTTTGGTTAACGCTTTGACCCATTTTATAGAGAGGTCGTGTGTGATTCCTATGTTTGATGTGAAATAGGTTTCCCAACCTCCCATGTTGGCCAAGGAAAAGTCCAAAAGGGTTTGGAGACCCAAGATAAAAGTCGCGAAGTTGCCTCATGGAAGGTCAATTACAAGGGGAAAGTGTTTTGGCCCGATGATAGTGTGTTGAATGAGAAGGATTCCAAAGTGAAGAAATGTCATTGTCATGAGACTTGGATCCATCTTAATGAAAAGCATATGGACTAGGGCTTCCTGCCATACCTTTGTAGTTAACGAACTCCTCCTCAAAGGAAGGAGTATTATGCGCTTAAAGCAAATGTTCGTGGACAATATCGTACTAATGGAATGCCCGGTTATGATAAGTGGTCATAACCGGGCTGCTCATTAGTACGATATTGTCCGCTTTGGGCCAAGCCCTCACGATATTGTGTGATGAGTACTCCGTGAGATTCTTATTATTTAGAGGTTAAACTGTAGTGAAGTTCCAACTAAACTACCAAGCAAAAGCAGTAAATATTGTGTTCCAAGTTTGAGAGAGGTCACCCAGATATGGTTCCCCCTAGACTGTAGTTAAGCCAAGTTGTAATTTGCCAAGTTCAGATTCAATGATAATTATACTGCGGGAGGTTCTTAGACAGTCTGCAGTCTCGACTAAAGGTCTCCAGAGTCTCTTAATCTGAGTCTCCAAAGGGCGACTAACCTCCACCGGAGTAAATAGACTGAGGCCCTAACGTACCAAACCTCCTCTACTGGAATAAATCCAGTACAAAATAGTGAATTGACTCCTCGACTAAAGTCATCAATTCACTACCTTCAATCAAGGGTGCTCTATCAACCTAGGCAGATATTATCATTCTAGGTTAAAGCATGAATAACAAGAATTTGATCAGGATTCATGCAATTCAGAAAACCATGCCTCAATTGAATATAATCAATATCAAAGAATTCGTACTTGGGTTCATACAACCAGACCTAACATACAAATCTAAGGTTCTTCATACCTAGGTGAGAAAGAGAGTTTACTCCATAGAGAGTGAAGATAAATCTTCTTCAGATGCGGAAATCATTCTATGAAGGATGAGGATTTGCTTCTGGTAATCAATCGACACTCTTCCAAGCCTCCACCGAGCTCCAATGGTGTTGAAGATCGATTTTGGGCACTTGGAAGTTATGTTCGTCACTTTCTCTCTCTAGGTTTTCTGCTCTCTAGCTCTAAAAATCGGATTCCCCTTCTCTTTGGCTTGAAAACTCCTTTTAATCTGAGATTGCGCAAAACACGGTCGAGGACACGATCGTGTTTTGCTTCTGCCCGCCCGTGTTTTGCTTCACTTGTGACAAACACGCCCGCGTTGCTCCCAAAACACGGTCGTGCCCATGAAGTGACACGGTTGTGACACTCCTCAGCAGCCATCGCGACACGCCCTCGGCAGTAAAAACACGGCCTGGGGAACACGGTCGTGTTTTTGACACGGTTGGCCATGTTTTTGCCCTAGCTTCACCGAACGACCCGAAACTCGTGCCTAGCCTTTCCTTCGACGTTTGGGACTTGAAATGTTACAAAATAACACAACCCAACGTAAAACAGGCCAAAGATACACGACTAGGAGCCGCAAACGGATAAGAAATAAGGGTGCAACACGTGCAAATACATCGTTATCACCCCCATATTTTGACCCAAAGTGCATACATTTTCCGTCATTAGCATCATAATACCTTAATTTATGTCATGATAGCTTCAGGTGTGTTTTAGAAATTCCAGGATTGCTTTTATACAATTGATACGCTTCTGATAGCATATTCTGCATTTTCAGGACAAAGCAGGCTAGTGGACTACTTGGAAGAAGTAAGGGATATGTTTAGAGCATTCTGATTGAGTGAGTGATGCTCGAGCTGCGATTTTATCTCCCTAGAAAGCCTAGTAGAAGGCATAAAGATAGGAAATAGAAGAGGAGATGAGAGGTGAAGGAAGGGTCATTACTCTGACGACTGTGTATTCTTCTAACTTAGAACGAGACCAATCTACGAGAGAGAAACGGTGCCACAAATGACAGCCTTGAGCTTGTTTCTCTGTTACCGGGACTTTGTGGGTGTTCTGGTCTCTTCGTTTCAATTGATGGACACACAGAAACCCCTCCCCATGGCTTGCTTAGTTCATTACTTGCGTAGGTACGTGAACCCTAGGTTTCTAACCATGTAAACCCGATAATTTGGTTTAATAAGGCTGTGTACCTTTCATATGTGTATGTTTGATTTCCTCTAGTTCGTTATTTCCGATTTAAATGAGAGCTTACAACGAACCTACACCCCTTTGAGGTGCAAGGATACAAAAAATTCCAGTTATTCAGGATGAGACTAGAAATAGAAGTCCTACTCGATCTACCATCATACGATTGAATAGCGTTACGCCTCAAGTGAGATATCCGAAGAGTCGTTTCTCCCATTAGTTCAGGTAAATGCTTAGACACAAGGTGGAGCATGCCCATGCTAAGCCTTCCTTCTTTGATCTCTCACTCGTCCAGTAGCCTTAGATTTACTTTCTGCTTCGCTTTAATCTTCAAACTCTTGCGCTCTGCAAAACTGGAGGCAGTTCAACTTCCTAAACCCAATCTCTTCTTCAATAGAATCGTACCTCCCTTTTGAGGAAGATTTCCAGAAATAGCATTGTTTTAATTTTTTTTTACAAAAATAGCACCCATCCCCGAAAAATTCCAAAAATAGCACCCTTTTTTTCAAAAAAGACGTTGGGGAAGCAAATGACATTTTTTCAGGACGAAGGCGGGACCAAAGATACGTTCGTCTGAAATTTCCACCTAGGTTAGGAATACTCAGGAAAAAAAAGGAAAAAAACCGCTGGGTGGGGCAGCGGTTTTGGACCAAACCGGTCCGACCCTAGGCGGTCATGAAAACTGCCCCCTAACAGTGCGATTTTCATTGAAAACCGCGCCCCACCCTGCGGTTTTCGTGTAAACGGGTGGGAAGGGTGGTGATTTTTGGTAAATGGTGCTATTTTTGGAATTTTTCGGGGTTGGGTGTTATTTTTGGATTTTTTTTACAATGCTATTTCTGGAAAAATCCCCCTTTTGAAGTAAGGACTACCCCGTAGAGAGGAACTAGCATCATCCCGTAGGACTAGCCCACCAAGACTCAACTAGTATCTCTTCCAAACCCTAGTTTTTTCCAAGGATAGGACGATTCACACTTGGCTTTTACCCCACACTTTATTCGTGGCGCCGTCGCCTTTTTGGTTAAGACTCGGCGTTGTAGGATTTCGAATGTATGAAGCTACATATCCAATCCATTTTAGAATTAATCGCAAGAGAATCCTTTCTTTGGCGAGCATTTCAATAACTCGAAAAGAATGGTATGAAACACAATCATAAGTTTTTAAGATGGATCCAAGTATGATGACAATGACATCCTTCACAGCCACTACACTAGCCTCCATAAGTCATGTATCAATGCAGAGACTATCAATTCAAATTATAATGAACTTTGAATTTCCTTTAGGGGTGTGGTATTACTAAATTTTTTTGAAATTGGATGCGCAAATGCACACACAAAACCCTTTCCCCAAATGCATGAACATTCACAGAAACTCATGGTATATAAAATCAAAAAAATCTACCTAAATCCCACCCCACACTTTTAATGAGACTATGTCCTTGACTCGCCTGTACTGCCACATTAGAAAGTGGCCAAGTGTAACGACCTACTAATGCGTAGTATAACGGGTTTAACTTTATTTGTCAACCCGGGTCCTAGGTGTGATGACTACTCCTTGAAGTCTTGTTATCTAGCTATTTGACTGTAGTGAAGTTGTGACTAAACTAAGCAAACACAAAACATTAAATTTGTGATTCAAGTTAAGAAGGCTCCCTCAGGTATGAGTCCCCCTAGGTTGCAGTTAGGTCAAGTGGTAATTCACCTAAACCAAGTTGATTGAAGTTTAAACTGCGGAAAGTTCTCACATACTCCGGAGTCTCGACTAAAGTTCTCCAGACCCTCTCAGTTAGAATACCCAGCGGGCGACCAACCTCCACCGATGTAAGCTAACCGAGGCAATAAGAATCAAACTTCCTCTACTAGGTTCTAAACCACTACAGAGTAGGAATCGACTTCCCGACTAAGGTCGCCGATTCACTACCTCCGATTCAAGGTGCTCTATTGACCTATGCAAAGATTAACTTTCTAGGTCAAAGCAGGAATCACTAGAATTTGATCAGGATCCAAGTAATTCTATGAAAGTACTTCAACTGAATGTAAATCAATCATTCATTCAAAGCAAAGGGTTCGTACAACTCATCCTAACATACAATCTAGAGTTCTTACATACCCAAGTGATAGAGGGGAATAATCCATTGAGAGAGAGAGTGGAAAGCTATGTCGGTTGTGGAATCATCTTATAGAAGGAAGAAATCAACACTGGGTCATTAATCATCACTCCTCGAGGCTTTAATCGAGCACTAATGGTGTGGGACTTGATCTAGGGCACTCAAGGATCTCTCTTTGTCACTTTCTTTCTCTAAACCTCTGTTTTCAGCTCTAGAATTCGAATCCCCTTCTCCAAAACCCGAAATTGGGTTAAACACAGCTCTGCGCGATTACACGGCTAGATCACACGGTCGTGTAAAAATCCATCATGCCCGTGTATTTCCGAAATGCAGCGTCGCGCTTAATTGGCCGAGGGAATCACACGAACGTCAGCCCTGTGAAAATAAGTCTTGCCCGTGCAACTCTTTGGAATACTCACATGGCCAGAGGGTGCTCGTGCATAGCCCTTGTGACTCTTGGCCGCGTAGAACCTTAACTGTTTGCTTGTCCCCAAGCAAACCTTACTCAAACTAATGCAGCTCTTTAGACCTCTATAGCAACATGCAACCCCAATCGTCGGCACAGAGGGCTCAGGGTACTCTATCTGGTCATACCCTCCCCAATCCTGTAGGTCCGGACGCGCACTTAAGTGCCATCACTTTCAGGAGAGGGAAAGTGACTGTTTGTCTGTTTCCATACCCGTCTAGGCGAGACAGGAGGAGAAGAGACCTGCTTCAGCACTTCCAGCAGACGAGGAAAAAAGGGAAAATGAGATTGAGGTGCCTGCTCCTAATCCACAACCAGTGGTGAAGGAGTATGTCCCTCAGCTTCCATTCCCTAATAGGTTGGACAAAGACCGACTAGAGACTGAGTTTTCCAAGTTCATGGCAATATTGAAGCAGGTGAACATCAATATGCATTTCATTGAGGCACTGTCAAAGATGCCCAAGTATGCTAAGTTCATGAAGGATCTCCTCACCAATAAGTGGAAGCTTGGGGAGCTGTCGACCGTGATGCTCAACAAGGAGTGTTCTGCCATCCTGCAGATGAAGTTACCGGAGAAGCGCAAAGACCCAGGGAGTTTTATTATCCCTTGCATGATAGGTAGCTTGCATGTAGGAAAGTCTTTGACAGATTTAGGCGCTAGCATTAATGTCATGCCATATAAATTGTTTAAGATGCTAGGCCTAGGCGAACGTTGTAACACTAGAATGAACAGTTAGCAGATAGATCTATTGTGAATCCTAGAGGTATTGCAGAGGACTTGATAGTCACAGTAGGGCCATTCTCATATCATGTTGATTTTGTTATTCTCGATATTAATGAGGATGTGGATGTGCCTTTAATTCTGGGTAGACCTTTTCTCGCCGCCGCAAAGACGCTTATTGATGTTAATGATGGTAAACTAATTTTGAGGGCTAGGGATTAACAAATCACCTTCTTTGTTTCTGATAACATGAATCTCTCCCAGCACCATGATGATTTAGATTACTGCGATGTGGTTGCCGATTTTCAGACCGCACTCGCCATCACGAGTTCAGGTACTAATGATTTCCTCGAGCGTTGTCTTTTGCAGGGGAGCAGACATCACAGGAGCTGCAGTTGGAGGAGCAGCTAGCGGGGCTAGAGGGTGCTGTGATTGAGGGGCGAGAGCATCCATTCAAGCGGATCTCTATCTCGCCCCGGATCACCACATCCTTTGAGGAGCCACCAAAGCTGGAGCTTAAGACCCTCCCCTCTCACCTGGAGTATGCATTTCTCCCGAGAGGGGAATAAGGTCCGAGTCATTATCAACTCGGAATTGACCCCCGAGCAAAAGAGCATTCTGGTGGCTATGTTATAGTAGTATGCCCGGGCCATGGCATGGAATATCACTGATATCAGAGGTATTATCCCATCCTTATGCTCCCACAGAACTCTCATAGAGGATGAGGTTAAGCCTATTAGGCAGCCGCAGCGGAGTTTGACTCCTAACTTAGAGGCACTGGTCCGGGCAGAGATTGTGAAGCTGATGGATGTCGAGATCATCTTTGCTATATATGATAGCAAGTGGGTCAGTCCCACTCAGGTGGTCTCAAAGAAAGGCGGGATGGATGTGGTCCCGACCGAGAAGAATGAGCTGATCCCAAACCGTACTGTGACCGACTGACGTGTATGCATCGACTACCGGTGCCTGAACGACGCCACCAGGAATGACCATTTCCCGGTTACTTTCATTGATTAGATTCTGGAGAGGTTGTCGAGACATGAGTTCTACTGCTTGCTGGATGGGATGTCCGGGTACTTCCAGATTCTAATCGCACCGGAGGACCAGGAGAAGACGACCTTTACTTGTCCCTTTTGTAATTTTCCATACCGAAGGATTCCGTTTGGGTTATGCAATGCACCATGGAACTTCCAGCGGTGTATGATGGCGATCTTCGACCGAATGGTTGGAGAGATCCTGGAAGTCTTCATGGACGACTTCTCGATTTATGGAGACTCCTTCACTCATTGTCTCCATAACCTATAACTTGTCTTGAAGAGGTGCGAGAAGACGAACTTGGCACTTAGCCAGGAGAAGTGCCATTTCATGGTTCTTGAAGGGACTTTGCTCGAGCACAAGATCTCCAAGCAAGGGATTGAGGTATATCATGTGAAGATTGAGAAGATCAGCAAGCTGCCTCCTCCCGTTTCTGTGAAGGGGATCCACAACTTTCTGGGTCATGTAGGCTTTTACCTGACATTTATTAAAGATTTCTCGAAGGTCGCCATGCATATACCAAGCTGATAGAGAAAGATGCACCTTTCCATCACTCGAGAGTGCACAACTACCTTTGAGACATTTAAGGGGAAGGTTACCCATGCACCCATCATTGTGACTCCTGATTGGTCTCTCCCTTTCGAGCTGATGTGTGATGCAAGGATAAGAGAATGTGTAAAAGTGGTGGTTCTCTCAAGAAAAGAAAAAAAAAAAAAAACAAATGAAAGCAAAAGAGAACAACCATAAAAATCTCAATCATGCTCATAAGATAGTGTTTTTGAGCAGATTGGCTTAGAGATACTAACATGTAATCTCCTTCATTCTTGTGCTCTACAGAACTTGATTAATGCATAATAGCGGAGAGAAAGTAAATGGTTCGAATGAATGTTGTTGTGTTAGTTTTGAAACTGTGGAACCTTGTGTAATGAGTTCTTCCACCACCTAAAATGCCCTTTTCCCATGTCTACGACCCTAGCTAGTTATCTGAATCCGTGTCTAAGCCCTCTGGACAAGTTAGTGGTGTCACCTAAAATGAGAACTCTAGCTTCCATCATGGTGAAAAGACATTAGAGATTGAGAGTACGAGTATGCACACATCTTGCTTCAAATTTCGTCCTGACCCCACTAGTCGAGAGTGAGTAATTCAATTTTCATATTATATACCCCGGTGAGGACCTAGATTGCTCGGTCTTGATTCTGATGTCTTGAATTTTATGCACGAGTGACTGTTTAGAATGAGTGTCGAGTGAAGTCTATGTTGGTCGGTTAACAGAAGGGAGATTCTTCCTTTACCCAATTTTGCTACACTCGAATGTCATTTGTGGTGGTTGCCGAGGTTTTTGTTTCTCTTGATCATGTGTTGATGTCTAAAAGCCAGTATAATTCAAGTGTTTTGTGCCTATATGATATGTTCCCAAAAATTTGCATGGTTAAAAAAGTTTTGAGCTTACCATGTGTCTGACTTGGTTTGCTCGGGGACAAGCAAACGGTTAAGTGTGGAGGAATTTGATAACACTGCGGTTGTACATGTTTTCCCCGCCATTTCTTGACTGCATGGCTTAGTATTTGCTTGGTTTTAGGCCTATTTCACTCTAGGTTGTGCTCGTTTGTGACATTTCAGGTCCCACTACATGAATTAAGGCTTGAGAACAAGTTTGGGGACAAGTGGACGATGTTGGAGCATTCGGCGAGCACCTTGGAGAGCCGCACAGGCTGCAACTTACCTTGCACAAGCAATCTGGAGGAGGCGTACGGCCGTGCGCCGACCGTGCATCGGGCAGCTGGAGCCTCTAAACCCAATTTTGGGCGTGAGAATAGGGGATTGGAGTTTTCTAAGAAAAAAGCAGAGTTTTGGAGAGAGAAAGGACGAAGAACAAACCCTAGGATTGATTTTGGAGATGGGTTTCACCATTCAAGTTTGGATTTCGGCCTTGGAGTGAAGATTTACATCCTAGAGCTTATCATATATATCATTATGCGTATGATTTCTCTGATTTCTGTTTCCCCCTCTCTCTATATGGAGTAAACCTTTATCTCACTTGGGTATGAAGAACCCTAGTCCTTGAGTTAGAAATCTTGATTGTAATGACTTTGGATGTTATACTAGATGATTTTAATTGATTGAAACATGTTTATTTAGTCAATTGGATCTTGATCAAGTTCTCTTGTCTTCTGCTTTAACCTATGATAGATAGAATCTAATTAGGTTATAAGAGTTTCTTCAATTGATAGTAGTGAATTGATTGTACGAGAGTTAGTCAATTCACTACTTTGTACTGGAATTTGTTCCAAGTAGAGGGGATCTGTGTGAATAGCCTTAGTAGTCTATACTGGTGAAGGCTAGTCGCCTGCCGGGTATTTTGTCTAAGAGGGCTTGGTCAGCTTAAGAGATTCCAAGCTATTTTTGGGTCTTTCGCAATCTAATCGACAGTTAAACAACCGAAGAAAATTACAACTTGAACTTAACTGAGGAGCTAGGGAGACTTTATCCTGAGTGACTCTTCTCTTGCTTAAGAAAAATCGAACTACTTGTTGTTTCATTTCTGCTTTAGTTTAAATTCACTCTCATTCAACTTTCCCCGCTAGATAATAGATAATCACGGAGATGGCACTACATCTAGGCCCCAGGTTGATAAGCAAAACTTACGCACTATTCTGCATTTCTATTCTACAATTATACTTAGTCGTAGTTTGGTGTTGTGTTTTAGCGAGTCAACTATATGCGAATCAAAATGGACACCCAATCACACAGAAACAAAAATAAAACTATGAACATAAAAGTAAAGGGTTTAGAATCTTACATTTTTCCTTTCTTGAAGTTTGCGAGATGTCCCCGACAATGGTGCCAAAATTTGATGTCGTCGATTGTAGCATGGACCAAATTTACCCGGCTCGAGGGACAAAATCTTATTTTTCTAGGGTCTCTTGCAGAACCCTTACTATGGTGGCTAGGTGACACGCTAAAACACAACACCAAACAATGGCCAAGTGTAACCAATGAAAGGGACTGCAGTATAGTGGCACAAGTAATAAATATCGAATCCACGGGTCTCTAGAGTTACTATTACTCAGCTTCAGTTCATTATCTAGCAAACTAGATTAAGGATTGATTTATAAACTACTCTACTGACTACTCTACTAATTACAAGTTGGGAACTCACTTAGGTTTGATTCCCCCTAGCTCCTCAATTAGGTATAAGTTGCAATTACCTTTGGTTGATCTACTGATGATTAAACTGCGAAAGATCCTAAATTAGCTTGGAATCTCTTAAGCTGACTAAGCCCTCTTAGACAGAATACCCGCCAGGCGACCAGCCTTCACCGGGATAGACTGCTAAGGCGATTCACACAGATCTCCACTACTGGAATGAATTCCAGTACAAAGCAGTGAATTGATTGACTCGCGCACAACCAATTCACTACTATCAATCAAGGAAGCTCTCTTAACCTAATCAGATTCTATCTATCATAGGTTAAAGCAGAAATCAAGAGAATTTGATCAAAATTCAATTGACTCAACAAATCATGCCTCAATCGATTATAATCACACAATATAGCATCCAAAACTTCATAAAAGAAAGATCGTAACACATGGAACTAGGGTTCCTCAAAACCTAAGTGAAGGGAAGTCACTCCATAGAGAAGAGAGAGACTGCAGAAATCTGATCTAGATCTTCAATCTCCATCTCCAAGCTTGATTCCGGAGCTCCAATGACGAAGAAATCCTCCAAAATAGCTCCAAGAATGTTCCCAAGTCGCTCTCTCTCTCTAGGGTTCGTCCCTTGGGTGTTTAGGACCAAAAAACCCAGCTCTCCCCTTTCCTTTTGATGAAAATAGGATTTTAAACAGAAATTCCCGATCACGCGGCCAGGCCACACGGCCGTGTGGCTTTCCCAGCTGCCCGTGTGAAGGCTCGGTGATTTCCACACGGCCACGATCCACACGGCCGTGTGGAGTTCTAGGATGCCCGTGTGGCTTGCTCAGCCTCTGTTTAATGCTTCGTTTCTCCCTCGTCCGGACTCCGAATCAGTCGCCGTTTGATCCCAGACGCTCGTCGTCTCGTCCTCTTTCTTTTCATGACAAAATTCCATGATTATTTGTCCATAATATGAGGTATAATTCCATTATTCCTCAGGTCATGCTCGTGTTTCTTCTCCCGAATTGCCAAATGATCTCTGATTGACTTGAAACTTGCGCATATGCTTCAATTTACATGCTAGGACCTGAAATGTGACAAAGGAACACAACCTAGCGTAAAATAGTCCAAGAAAGAAAAAACTCAAGCCAAAATGATCAAGAAACGAGGGTGCAAACATGTGCAAATCCAATGTTATCAAATTCCCCCACACTTAACCGTTTGCTTGTCCCCAAGCAAACCTAACCAATCCAGCTATCCAGACCTCTATAGCAACAAACAACCCCGATCGTCGGTAGAGGATTTCCTAGATCATATAGCAGCTTACGAGGTTAATTGGTCTTCTAAGACATCCCCTATCTCTCTCAATGCGAGTACTAGAGTCAAGCCAGGATCATGAGAAGAAGTGAAAGTAAGACATCAAGTTCATGGACAAAGGGACTCACACCATTCACAACCAAGGACTCGTTGTACCGGGGTGCTCTTTCACTTCATTTTACCGTTGGAACCCCTTTTTCTCACTTTCATTTACATTTTTCTTTTTTTCTTTCATTTCGTGGGGTTCCAACTGCAGTCTTTTGCAAGGTCGACCCTTATTAGTGGAGCAAGAGCAATTTCTCTACACCTGGCGCTCGCCAGAGTACTTCTTTTAACTCCTTTTCCTCAACTCGTGTGGAGGGTCAATGAAATTAAGGGGGGTCAGAAGCTCTATCCGTGCCCTTAAAAACACATCCTCAAGTAGGCAAACCGTACAACGGGTGGAAGTTTTACTTGTAGTAGAGACAACTTAGCTTCACCTTGTAGGAGTACCACACTAAGGATCACTAAAATCTCTTCCAAAATCCGATTTTTTCCAATGAACGGTGCCACACACGTTGGGCTTACCCCATGTTTAAGATTTCAATGATTTCGACATGGAGGACCAACTGCTTCCCATTTTCCAGATGAGCACCCTGTTCGATACACGAGTCCATAACACAATCCAAACAGAGTCACCATTACCACATGAATTCAACGGTCTTAGCTCCACTAATTCACAAAATCAACTGGCACAACAGATAGCTAGATAGGAAAAATCTTATACTTCAAAATTTGTTTAATGCTTTGTTTCTCCCTCGTCCAGACTCCGAATCAGTCGCCGTTTGATCCCAGACGCTCGTATTCTCGTCCACTTTCTTTTCATGAAAAAATTCCATGATTATTTGTCCATAATATGAGGTACAACTCCATTATTCCTCAGGTCATGCTCGTGTTTCTTCTCCCGAATTGCCAAATGATCTCTGATTGACTTGAAACTTGTGCCTATGCTTCAATTTACATGCTAGGACCTGAAATGTGACAAAGGAACACAACCTAGCGTAAAATAGTCCAAGAAAGCAGAAACTCAAGCCAAAATAATCAAGAAACGAGGGTGCAAACATGTGCAAATCCGATGTTATCAAATTCCCCCACACTTAACCGTTTGCTTGTCCCCAAACAAACCTAACTCAAACCAATGCAGCTCTCCAGACCTCTATAGCAACAAACAACCCCGATCGTCGGTAGAGGATTTCCTAGATCATATAGCAGCTTACGAGGTTAATTGGTCTTCTAAGACATCCCCTATCTCTCTCAATGCGAGTACTAGAGTCAAGCCAGGATCATGAGAAGAAGTGAAAGTAAGACATCAAGTTCATGGACAAAGGGACTCACACCATTCACAACCAAGGACTCGTTGTACCGGGGTGCTCTTTCACTTCATTTTACCGTTGGAACCCCTTTTTCTCACTTTCATTTACATTTTTCTTTTTTTCTTTCATTTGGTGGGGTTCCAACTGCAGTCTTTTGCACGGTCGACCCTTATTAGTTGAGCAACAGCAATTTCTCTACACCTGGCGCTCGCCAGAGTACCTCTTTTAACTCCTTTTCCTCAACTCGTGTGGAGGGTCAATGAAATTAAGGGGGGTCGGAAGCTCTATCCGTGCCCTTAAAAACACATCCTCAAGTAGGCAAACCGTTCAACGAGTGGAATTTTTACTTGTACTAGAGACAACTTAGCTTCACCTTGTAGGAGTACCCCACCAAGGATCACTAAAATCTCTTCCAAAACCCGATTTTGTGCAATGAACGGTGCCACACACGTTGGGCTTACCCCATGTTTAAGATTTCAATGATTTCGACATGGAGGACCAACTGCTTCCCATTTTCCATATGAGCACCTTGTTCGATACACGAGTCCATAACACAATCCAAACAGAGTCACCATTACCACATGAATTCAACGGTCTTAGCTCCACTAATTATAAAAATCATCTGGCACAACAGAGAGCTAGATAGGAAAAATCTTATACTTCAACATCCTCCATAGTGTTACACTACCTCCCTAGGTTGCACTTTACTATAGAGACTGTCGATTCAAAGCATACTGAGCAGACAATTTGCAAGGAAACGCGTACTTGGAGCCCTCAAATTAAAAATTTGGACAGTGAACTAGGCTCCAAGCACACAAACAGCCAAACATTCACCCGCATACATAATCGAACACCCCCCCAGACTTAAGCACGACATTGTATTCAATGGAGGAAAGATAAGGAAGGTAGAACGAAGTTACCAGATCAAGGGTGAATGATGATGGACGGGTCAGGTGGTGCATTCCAGGAAGAGAGAGTAATCAGAACACAAACACCACACAAAATCTCACAAAGGTTGAGTTATTGACTCTAAAATCAAATAACAAAACTGACTCAACCGAGGAGAAATAGAGAGAGAAATGCAAACTAACTGGTTGGGTTGCCTCCCGACAAGCGCTTCTTTCACGTCGTGAGTGATAGACCGTCATTTACACATGTTTTTACCCCCATTCTTACACCGTTTGAGGTGTTGATTCTCGTGTTTGAGGCCGATTTCACGCTAGGTTGTGCTTGTTTGTGATATTTCAGGTCCTAGTACGTGAATGAAGGCTTAGGAGCGAGTCTGGGGTCGATTGGACGAAGAACGGACGAATGGCGAGGTTTTTGGGGAGCTGCACGGGCAGACCAGGGAGGCTGCACGGCCGTGCACGTGAGCAAGATGGCCGTGCGCCTTATGCCGAGGCCACGCACGGGCAACCCCTGAAGATCGCACGGCCGTGCACCCTGGCCGTGCGAGAAGCCTGAGGTCGAACTAAATGACACGCTGCGTTTTGAGTTGCACGGCCAGAATGGTGATATGCACGGCCGTGCACCCTGGCCGTGCGAGTCGGGAAATCCTGGTTTTAGAGCCTATTCCGAGCCAAAAGGGGGAGAATCGTGTTTTGAGAGCAAAAACAGAGCCCTAGAGAGAGAAAGTACGAAGAACACACCCTAGAAGCTGTCTTAGAGCTGGATTTCATCGAATCGAGCTTGGAGATCGTCATAGGAGTGAAAATCATCGTCCCGGAGCAGATTATCCTCATCGTCATGAGTATGATTAATCCGATTCTTGTTTTCTCTTCTCTCTCTATGGAGTAGAACCCTTCTCTCACTTGGGTATGAAGAACCCTAGTTCCTTGTGTTAGGGATTTGATTGTAATGACTTGGGATGATATTACTGTTTGATTTTAATCGAATGACGCATGTTTAATGAATTGATTTGAGTCTGATCAGCTTTTCTCAATTTCTGCTGCAACCTGAGATAGATAGAATCTGATTAGGTTGTTAGAGCCTCTTCATTCGATAGTAGGAGATTGGCTATACGAGAGTTAGCCAGTTTACTGCTTTGTACTGGTGTCCTTGGCGCCAGTAGTGGAGTTCTGTGTTCATAGCCTCAGCTTTCTACCCCGCTGAAGACTAGTCGTCTGCCGGGTAGTTAGACTGAGAGGGCTTGGTCAGCTTAAGAGATTCCAAGCTACTGTCGGATCTTCCGCAGTCTAATCAACAGTAAATCAACCCAGGGAATTGCAATTGAACCTAACTAAGGGGCTAGGGGGACTCAATCCCGAGTGACTCTTGCCTGCTTTAGAAACCCGAACAATTTACTGCTTTCTTGTTGCTTTTACTTTTCACAACAATCACTCGAACTAGTTTGCTAGATAATAGAGAATCACGGAGTAAGCAGTAGATCTAGACCCCGGGTTGATAATTAAACTTGCCTGTTACTGCATTCCCGGACTGCGATTCCACTTGGTCGCAGTTTGGTGTTGTGTTTTGGCGTGTCAAGTTTTTGGCGCCGTTGCCGGGGACTTTCCATGTGTTAGGATCTTTCTTGTATGAAGTTTTGGATGCTTTATTGTTTGATTATAATCGATTGAGGCATGATTTATTGAGTCAATTGAATCTTGATCAAATTCTCTTGATTTCTGCTTTAACCTATGATAGATAGAATCTGATTAGGTTAAGAGAGCTTCCTTGATTGATAGTGGTGAATTGGTTGTACGAGAGTCAATCAATTCACTGCTTTGTATTGGAATTCGTTCCAGTAGTGGAGTTCTGTGTTCATAGCCTCAGCTTTCTATCCTGGTGAAGACTAGTCGTCTGCCGGGTAGTTGGACTAAGAAGGCTTGGTCAGCTTAAGAGATTCCAAGCTAATTTAGGATCTTCCGCAGTCTAATCAACAGTAGATCAACCAAAGGTAATTGCAACTTGGACCTAATTGAGGAGCTAGGGGGAATCATACCTAAGTGGGTTCCCAACTTGTAATTAGTAGAGTAGTCAGTATAGTAGTTTATCAATCAATCCTTAATCTAGTTTGCTAGATAATGAACTGAAGCTGAGTAATAGTAACTCTAGAGACCCGTGGATTCGATATTTATTACTTGTGCCACTATACTGGAGTCCCTTTCATTGGTTACACTTGGCCATTGTTAAGTGTTGTGTTTTAGCGTGTCAAGTTTTTGGCGCCGTTGCCGGGGAGCCTCTAGGTTATTGGGGAAACGTGAGAATTTGTTACTCTAGCTTTTTATTTATTGCACTTTCTTTTCTTTTCCACCCTTGCTTTTCACTTGGGTGTTATGTTTTTGTTGGTGCAGCTCTGAAACATGGATCCTCATGGCTTTTCCAACCATTGGGGGTATCAACCACCATCCGTGTGGTATTACCCCGAGATTTCCTGGAGCAATCAAGGAGGAGAAGACTATGGATTCGGATGTCAGTACCAAACCCCCTACTATGGAGAACAACCAAACCCTTGGGAACCTCAAGAACAATATCCTTTTCAAGAAGAGCTCCTGCCACAACCAGAGGGGCCATCTGAGTTGGAGTTAGCCATGGAGGCCTTCACGGGTCACTCTGCAGAGCAATGCTACAATTCACTGGAAGATCCGAACAAAGAATTAAGGCTTCTCGTGGAGCAGTTTGCTCGAGACGCTGAGAGAGCATGCTCCAAGATGGATCTTCAAATCCAAGCTCTTGCCTCTTCCGATCCCTCATTTCTCCATGACATGGAGCAGACTGTTCAGTGCTCAGCGAAGCAAACAGAGTTGGTGAAGCAAGTTTGCTCACATCCTGCTCAAGATCACCTTTCTGCTACTATGCTAGAAGAGGTGGAGTATGACAAGGGCAACGGGGGCGTTGAGGAGCCTACAGAATTTATCACAGAGAACTCCCATGATGATCATGATCAGGAAAGTCCTCTGGAGGCAGATCACACCGTTCCTCATTTATGCTGTAGCATGCTGGGCCTGTGCGAGGAGAGGCAAGATGATCCCATTGAAGAAATTGCTTGGCGACTTGCTCTCCAATCTGTTCTGGAAGAAGAAGAGCGAGCAAGGATGAGAAAGGAAGTTGTGGAGGATGAGGAAGGAAGTAAAGAAGAGGTAGTTCTTGATCTTTTCCAAGGGGAGAGACCACATTTTGAAGAAGGAAGGGGGGTTGTGGAGGCAATTGGCGTCCAGGTTGAGGATGAAGTTGAGGTGGAAGAGGCTTGCACCGGGCATATGTTACATTTGATCTCTCCACCAAACTTCGAGGAGCTGCTTGGCAAGGACCCATTTGCAGTGTCTCTTTGCCCAACTAAGACCACATCAACATCAATCCCTCTTGGTGGATACGATGGTGGTCAATCGAATATATCTTATCTCGTTTGGGGCAATGAGACAAGAGCAGATGCGAAGGAGAGGTCTTGTGAGTGGAGACTTCATCTTCCTCAAGGTCACGAGCCGTCTTCATCACCTATCACTTCACTTGCTTGTGACTTGAGACTCCACATTATCGACGAGAACCTCAACTTCAAGGAGGTTTTGGGGTGGACCGAAACTTAGGAGCCACCGTCTAGCTAAGATGTAAAAGAAGCGCTTGTGGGGAGGCAACCCCACCAAGGTTTGTTTTTCTTTCGTTTGTTTTTGTCGGTTTGTTCACTTGGAACTATGGTTTCTATCACCCAGTGTGTTTTGCTGATGCTAGCCCCGCTGACTGGTCCACTTCCAGTCCCCCAGCAGTGTTCTTACCCGGTAACATCGTTCCCCTTATCTTGTCCTCTACTCCATTGAGGGCAATGTCGTGCTTAAGTGTGGGGGGGTGCTTTGTATCGGTTGGAATATTTATGATGGTGCTTGGAGCCTAGTCCGCTGTCCGAATCTTACGATTTGAGGGCTCCAAGTACTGCTGTTTGATCATATTGGCACTGTGTTTTGATGGATGAATTGATTGGTTTTCGGATTAATGCATGACAACTTGTTTGCGACTAGGACAACCTATGATGAGGACTGAGACGTGCAGTAGAACGATTTAGGGGTTCAGTTTTTCAACTGTTTGCTTGCCAACTGTGACTTGATCTGACTTGATCTGATTACTTGTCCTTGACAGTCGTTTATGCATCTAGTTCAGGGTATCAGAATGTGAGATAGAGCATATAGGTAGCCATGTGAGATTTGAGCCTGCTCGTTTCTTTCTTGTGCGATAGATCCCTCTTCCATGATGTGTAGCATTCACGTTGTCACTAGCTAAGATGATGGGGGCATAGGATTAGCCCACGCCCAAAACTGACTGTCCTGATGTGTCATATTCCCTAGTCAGCCCCTTTGAGCCGTGTGTTATCCTTTCTTTTGGTCTTTAATGAAAAAAAATCACCCTTGTTGCATCTTTTAGAAGGTTCCACAGAGTGGTTTTTATATATTCTCTGCTGTTTCTGCTAAAGTCTATGTGAGTTTTGGAGGTAGTGCTTAAAAGTTGGGCAGGTGTTTGAAATTTATGCAGAAGTGGTGGCTCTCTTAGGAAATGAAAAGAAAAATGAAAGTGAAACAAAGAAAAAAATTGAAAGCAAAAGAGAGCCACTACTAAAAATCTGAATAATGCCCAGTAAGTAGTGTTTCTTAGCAGTCTGGCTTGGAAATGCTGATGTTTATGCCTCCTTCGCTCTTGTGCTCGTAAGATATTGAGTAATGCAGAATAGCAGAAAGAAAATACCGGTTTGTTTGACTGTGATTGTGTGTTTGGAAAATGTGGAACCTTTTGCTATGAATACTTCCACCACCTAAAAGGCCTGTTCCCCATGTCCAAGACCCTAGCCAGTCATTTGAACCTGTGTCTAAGACCTCCTGATTAGTTAGTGGTGACACCCCATATGTAAACTCTAGCATTTAGAGGCTACCGTCATGGTGAAGAGATGATAGGTATTGAGAGAAATAGCATGCGCATCTTTCGCATCAAATTGTCCTGACCCCACTGGTCGAGAGTGAGTGATTCATTTTCATTTTCTATATGCTCTTGTACCCCGGTGAGGACCTAGATTGCTCGGTCTCTATTCTGATGTCTTGAGTTGGATGCATGAGTTGACTGTTTTGAGTAAGTGGTTGAATCAAGTCTAGGTTGGCAAGTGAACAGAAGGGAGACTCTTCCTTTACTCGATTTGCTGCACTCGAATGTCCTTTGTGGTGGTTGTCCAGGTTGTTATTGAGGTTGTGCATGTATTGATGTTTGAAAACCAGTGCGATTCACGTGTTCTGTGCCTTTATGACTTGTCCCCAATGTTGGTTGATTGAAATATGTAAGCTTACCTGGTGTCTGACTTGGTTTGCTTGGGGACAAGCAAACGGTTAAGTGTGGGGGAGTTTGATAGACCATCATTTACACATGTTTTTACCCCCATTCTTACACCGTTTCAGGTGTTGATTCTCGTGTTTTAGGCCGATTTCACGCTAGGTTGTGCTTGTTTGTGATATTTCAGGTCCTAGTACGTGAATGAAGGCTTAGGAGCGAGTCTGGGGTCGATTGGACGAAGAACGGACGAATGGCGAGGTTTTTAGGGAGCTGCACGGGCAGACCAGGGAGGCTGCACGGCCGTGCACGTGAGCAAGATGGCCGTGCGCCTTATGTCGAGACCACGCACGGGCAACCCCTGAAGATCGCACGGCCGTGCACCCTGGCCGTGCGAGAAGCCTGAGGTCGAACTAAATGACACGCTGCGTTTTGAGTTGCACGGCCAGAATGGTGATCTGCACGGCCGTGCACCCTGGCCGTGCGAGTCGGGAAATCCTGGTTTTAGAGCCTATTCCGAGCCAAAAGGGGGAGAATCGTGTTTTGAGAGCAAAAACAGAGCCCTAGAGAGAGAAAGTACGAAGAACACACCCTAGAAGCTGTCTTAGAGCTGGATTTCATCGAATCGAGCCTGGAGATCGTCATAGGAGTGAAAATCATCGTCCCGGAGCAGATTATCCTCATCGTCATGAGTATGACTAATCCGATTCTTGTTTTCTCTTCTCTCTCTATGGAGTAGAACCCTTCTCTCACTTGGGTATGAAGAACCCTAGTTCCTTGTGTTAGGGATTTGATTGTAATGACCTGGGATGATATTACTGTTTGATTTTAATCGAATGACGCATGTTTAATGAATTGATTTGAGTCTGATAAGCTTTTCTCAATTTCTGCTGCAACCTGAGATAGATAGAATCTGATTAGGTTGTTAGAGCCTCTTCATTCGATAGTAGGAGATTGGCTATACGAGAGTTAGCCAGTTTACTGCTTTGTACCGGTGTCCTTGGCGCCAGTAGTGGAGTTCTGTGTTCATAGCCTCAGCTTTCTACCCCGCTGAAGACTAGTCGTCTGCCGGGTAGTTAGACAGAGAGGGCTTGGCCAGCTTAAGAGATTCCAAGCTACTGTCGGATCTTCCGCAGTCTAATCAACAGTAAATCAACCCAGGGAATTGCAATTGAACCTAACTAAGGGGCTAGGGGGACTCAATCCCGAGTGACTCTTGCCTGCTTTAGAAACCCGAACAATTTACTGCTTTCTTGTTGCTTTTACTTTTCACAACAATCACTCGAACTAGTTTGCTAGATAATAGAGAATCACGGAGTAAGCAGTAGATCTAGACCCCGGGTTGATAATTAAACTTGCCTGTTACTGCATTCCCGGACTGCGATTCCACTTGGTCGCAGTTTGGTGTTATGTTTTGGCGTGTCAGTGAGCCGGACGATGGCTCCTAAGTTTCGGTCCATGCTAGAACCTCCTTGAAGTTGAGGTTCTCGTCAATGAGGTGGATTCGCAAGTCACGAACATGTGGTATGACTGGTGATGGAAGCTCGTGCACTTGATGTAGATGAAGTCTCCATCCTCGAGACCTTTTCTTCTCTTCTCTTGACTCATTGCCCCAAACCATATATGACAACATCGATTGACCACCATCGCGTCCACCAAGAGGGACCGATGTCGATGTGGCCTTGGTCTGGCAAAGAGACACTGCAAATGGGTCCTTGCTAAGAAGTTCCTCGAAGTTTGGTGGGGATATTACTTGTATTATAGTGCCGGTGCAAGCCTCTTCCACCTCAACTTCATCCTCAGCCTGGACATCACTCGCTTCTTCAACCCCCCTTCCTTCTTCAAAATGTGGTCTCTCTTCTCGGAAAAGATCAAGAACTACCTCTCCTTTGATTTCTTCCTCATCCTCCACAACTTCTTTCCTCACCCTTTCTCTCTCTTCTTCTTCCATAACTGATTGGAGAGCAAGTCGCCATGCAAGGTTCTCAATAAGTTTATCTTGCATCTCCTCGCTCGGGCCCAGCATGTCAGAGCGGAAATGGGGAAGTTGTGATCTACTACCAGAGGATACACTTGATCATGATTATCATGGGAGCTTTCCTTGACAACTTATGTATGCTCGTCAACATCCTCACGATTGCCTTCTTCTTCCTCCACCTCTACTTGTATGGCAGCATAAAGGTTGTCTTGAGAAAACTGTGAACAGGCTTTCTCAATGACCTCTATGTGCTTCTTTATGCTCCGAAGGGTATCCTCTGTTTCACGGGGAAAGGAGAAGTCAGTTTGGGCAATGGCCTGGATATGAGGATCCATCTCGGGAAAGGATCTCTCAGGTACTCGAGCAATCTGCTCCACGAGAAGCCTCAAGTGATAGTTTGGATCTGGCTGTGGAGTGTAGCATGGCTCTGCCGGATCGCCCGTGAAGGCTGTGGCGAACTCAAGATCTGATGGCCCTTCTTGTTGTGGGAGGAAGTCTTCTTGATAAGGAGATTGTTCCTGAAATACCCAGGGGTCTGATTGTTCTTCGTAGTAGGGGGGGTTGGTACTGAAACCCGGCTCCATAGTCTTCTCATCCTTGGTTACTCCAGGGAGTCTCGGGGTAATACCACTCGGATGGTGGTGGATACCCCCAATGATTGGAGAAGCCATGAGGGTACATGATTCAGATCTGCACCAACAAAAACAAAAAACACCCAAGTGAAAAGCAAGGGCGGAAAACAAAAGAAAAACGCTAAAGTAACAAACTTCTGCCTTTCCTAATAATCTAGAAAGCCCCGGCAACGGCGCCAAAAACTTGATACGCTAAAACACAACACCAAACAATGGCCAAGTGTAACCAATGAAAGGGACTGCAGTATAGTGGCACAAGTAATAAATATCGAATCCACGAGTCTCTAGAGTTACTATTACTCAGCTTCAGTTCATTATCTAGCAAACTAGATTAAGGATTGATTTATAAACTACTCTACTAATTACAAGTTGGGAACTCACTTAGGTATGATTCCCCCTAGCTCCTCAATTAGGTCCAATTTGCAATTACCTTTGGTTGATCTACTGATGATTAAACTGCGAAAGATCCTAAATTAGCTTGGAATCTCTTAAGCTGACCAAGCCCTCTTAGACAGAATACCCGGCAGGCGACTAGCCTTCACCGGGATAGACTGCTAAGGCGATTCACACAGATCTCCACTACTGGAATGAATTCCAGTACAAAGCAGTGAATTGATTGACTCTAGCACAACCAATTCACTACTATCAATCAAGGAAGCTCTCTTAACCTAATCAGATTCTATCTATCATAGGTTAAAGCAGAAATCAAGAGAATTTGATCAAAATTCAATTGACTCAACAAATCATGCCTCAATCGATTATAATCACACAATATAGCATCCAAAACTTCATACAAGAAAGATCCTAACACATGGAACTAGGGTTCCTCAAAACCTAAGTGAAGGGAAGTTACTCCATAGAGAAGAGAGAGACTGCAGAAATCTGATCTAGATCTTCAATCTCCACCTCCAAGCTTGATTCCCGAGCTCCAATGGCGAAGAAATCCTCCAAAATAGGTCCAAGAATGTTCCCAAGTCGCTCTCTCTCTCTCTAGGGTTCGTCCCTTGGGTGTTTGGGAACCAAAAAACCCAGCTCTCCCCTATCCTTTTGCCGAAAATCGGGTTTTAAACAGAAATTCCCGATCACGCGGCCAGGCCACACGTCCGTGTGGCTTTCCCAGCTGCCCGTGTGAAGGCTCGGTGATTTCCACACGGCCACGACCCACACGGCCGTGTGGAATTCCAGGATGCCCTCTGTTTAATGCTTCGTTTCTCCCTCGTCCGGACTCCGAATCAGTCGTCGTTTGATCCCAGACGCTCGTAGTGTCGTCCTCTTTCTTTTCATGACAAAATTCCATGATTATTTGTCCATAATATGAGGAAGAAGTCCATTATTCCTCACTTCCTCAGGTCATGCTCGTGTTTCTTGTCCCGAATTGCCAAATGATCTCTGATTGACTTGAAACTTGCGCCTATGCTTCAATTTACATACTAGGACCTGAAATGTGACAAAGGAACACAACCTAGCGTAAAATAGTCCAAGAAAGCAGAAACTCAAGCCAAATGATCAAGAAACGAGGGTGCAAACATGTGCAAATCCGATGTTATCAGGTAGCCACCTAACTAGGTATCAAGAAGTCGTGGATGGATCGGCCATGATACTGAGCTAAGGGTACCAAGTCATCATGAACATGATGTAGAGCCCCTTAGGGGGGCTATATGGAGACTAAGTCCCAAGATGGGCTTGGTGGCCCCCTAAAGGGGTACCAAGCCAACAGGGTGTAAGGTACCAACTTGATAAGATTGCAGAAACTAAGATGGGCTTGGTAGCAAGGGTATCAAGCCGAAAAGATTGTGCTTGATACCAAAATGACAAGTTGGTGCGACAACAGTCTCTCTAAGAGTAAGTGTGGAGGGTGGAGACTTGGGGGGTAAAGGGGCCAAGTTCTCATCCTGTCTAGGTGGGTAATATGGCTTAGCTATCAAAACGGTTCATCAAGGTGGCTAGCAAGATGAGGAGCGTGGAGTCGTTAGGGCTATCGAGGATGTGATCAAGACTTCATCATGGAGGTTAAGGCAAAGAGGATCAATATCAACCCGCCTGGCATCGAGACCATCAAATAACCACCAGCCCCAAGATGGGACAAGGGGCCTCGAGGCAGTTTCGAGCAAAAGGTTTAGCTAGCAGTTACCAAGGAAGTTACACCCAGTGGCTATAAATAGGAGAAACTAAGATTGTAAACGGGTTCCACAACCAAACATTTGACAACACATGTCAAACTCTATCTTTTTCTCTGCAATGTAGCCATAGTCGTAGCCTTTAGTTTTTGAAGCTCTCACTGAACCTCCATAGAAGTAGGAGTAACGTAACTAAGTTTTATCATCCATCAAAATCATTAAACACTCTTGTTCGAACATTGTTCGGAGAGGTGTGAACCGTGTTATTAATCGTTGTTCAAGAAGTCAAGATGCATCGATTGAGTTGTAACACCAGAATTTTCCTCGCCGCAAAACAACTTGTGAAGCAGGCCAAAACAACCCTGTGCCCTGCATGGCCTTTCATGTAAACGAAAACACTCCTCCTTGCCACACCATCGTACCATTACCTTGCCTAGAAAACTTGTTTTTTCTATACTTCTTTGTAGCAAGAAAAACAAACATGGCACGTGCTAATTTGTGATTTTTCTCACCAGCATTTATGTGCTAAAAGCCTAACGACGTTGTTTTCGGCCGACGCTCTACATCACAACATCTCAACACTGTTGTTTAGGCCAAATTCACCCCATTTAACTTCTTTCCTTTTAGTCCAAACAACATCGTTTCATGGAGACAAACTCTCCACTGTCGTCCAACACCACCACGGAACCGTATCGCGGCACAAAAACAACGATTATTTTTTCCTTAGTCCCTTTTAGTTAACCTACACGCTAAAATGCGACACCAAACTGCGACCAAGTGTAATCGCAGTCCGGAAATGCTTTAATAGGCCAGCTCTATTTGTTAACCCGGGGTCTAGATCTACTGCCTACTCCGTGAATATCTATTATCTAGCAAAGTAAGTCGAGTGATTGTGATTTTAACTAAAAGCAGTAAGAAAGCAGGAAATGGTTCAAAGTTCTTTAGCAAGGGAAGAGTCACTCGGGAATGAGTCCCCCTAGCTCCTTAGTAAGGTCGAGGTTGTAATTACCCTGGGTTGATTAACTATTGATTAAACTGCGGAAGATCCGACAGTAGCTTGGAATCTCTTAAGCAGACCAAGCCCTCTCGGTCCAACTACCCGGCAGACGACTAGTCTTCACCGGGATAGAAAGCCGAGGCTATGAATGCAGAACTCCTCTAATGGAATTGGATTCCATTACAAAGCAGTAAATCGATTAACTCTCGTATAATCAATTTACCACTACCGACTGATGAAGCTCTAGCAACCTAATCAGATTCTATCTATCTCAGGTTGCAGTAGAAATCAAGAAAAGATGATCAGACTTCAATTGACTCAATGAATCATGCATCAATCGATTAAAACCAATCAGTGTAACAATCCCAAGTCATTACAATCAAGATCCCTAACACATGGAACTAGGGTTCTTCATAGTTCATACCCAAGTGAGAGAAAGTTCTACTCCATAGAGAGAGAGAGAGGAAACCTGAAATCAGAGTAGTCATACTCATAAAGATGAGGAAAATTTGCTCTAGGATGATGATCTTCACTCCTATGATGATCTCCAGGCTCGATTGATGAAACCCAGCTCCAAAATCACTTCTAGGATGTGTTCTTCGCACTTTCTCTCTCTAGGGCTATATTTCTTGCTCAAAAACTCAATTCCCCCTTCGAAAGACCCAAAATTGGGTTAAAACCCAGTAATGCCCAATCACACTGCCATGCCACACGGCCTTGTGAAATCCCCAGCTGCCCGTGTGGAAGTGCAAAACGCCGCGTTTAACTTAAGTGGCTTCAGGTACGCTACACGGCCAAAACCACAAGGCCGTGTGGATTTGCAGTTTGGCCGTGTGAGCTCCCTGGACTGTCCGCACGGCCACAAGGGGTCCCATACATGGCCAGTGTGGCTTGCCCGCGTCATGGAATTCCACACGGCCAAGTCACACGGCCGTGTGGAATTTAGGTCTGCCCGTGTGGAATTTCCAGCTTTTCGTCAAATGCCCGAACTTCGTCCAATCGATCCTGAAATCATGCCCAAACCTTCTTTCGCATACTAGGACCTGAAATATCACAAACAAGAACAACCTAGCGTGAAATCGGCCTAAAACACGAGAGATGAGACTCAAACGGTACAGGAATGGTGGGTAAAAACATGTGTATATATCAAGTCATCAAATTCCCCCACACTTAACCGTTTGCTTGTCCCCAAGCAAACCTGACTCAAACCAATACAACTCTCCAGACCTCTATAGCAATATGCAACCCCGATCGTCGGCAGAGGATTTTCTAGATCATTTAGCAACTTACGAGGTCAACTAGTCTTCTAAGACGCCCCCTATCTCTCTCAATGCGAGTACTAGACTCAAGCCAGGATCATGAGAAGCAGTGGAACTAAGACAGTCAATTCATGGATAAGGAGACTCACACAACTCAATAACCCATGACTCATTGTATCGGGTGCTCTTTCATTTCATTTCACTTGTTGGAACCCTTTCTTCTTACTATTTGTTTCTTTTTTTCTTTCCTTTGCTGGGGTTCCAACTGTAGTTTGTATGCACGGTGTGCCCTTATTAGGTGAGCAAGAGCAATTTCTGTACATCTATCACTCGCCAGAGTACTTCTTTTAACTCCTATTCCTCACTTCGTGTGGAGGGTCAATGAAATTAAGGGGGATCGGAAGCTCTATCCGTGCCTTTAAAAACACATCCTCAAGTAGGCAAACCGTTCAACGGGTGGAAATTTTACTTGTACTAGAGACAACTTAGCTTCCCCTTGTAGGCCTACCGCACCAAGGATCACTAAAATCTCTTCCAAAACCCGATTTTGTGCAATGCACGGGTCCACACACGTTGGGCTTACCCCATGTCTTAGAATTTCAAATTTTTGACATGGAGGACCAACTGCTTTTTCATTTCACACTTGAGCACCCTTTTTCGATACACGAGTCCACAACACAACATAAGATGATTCATCAATACCACATGAATCAACGATCCTAAATCCACTAGTTCACAAAATTAACCGGCACAGCAGAGAGACAGATAGGGAAAATCTTATACTGCAACATCCTCCATAGTGCTACAACTACCTCCCTAGGTTGCCTATCACCATAAAGACTGTCAATTCAAAGCATACTGAGCAGGATTTTGCAGGGAACAGTACTTGGAGCCCTCAATTCATCAAATTGGACAGTGGGCTAGGCTCCAAGCACACAAACTCATCTAGCAGTAAAAAATAGATAAACACCCCCCCCCACACACACTTAAGCACGACATTGCCCAGGGAGCAGAGAGAAAAATAAGGGGAAATGATGTTACCGGGAATACGGACTGTCGGGGGATTGGAAATGGGACCAGCCAGCAGGGCTAGAGTCATCAAAACACACTGGGTGATAGAAACCATAGTTCCAAGTGGACAAATCGAAAAACAACCGAAAGAAAAACAAACCTTGGTGGGGTTGCCTCCTCACAAGCGCTTCTTTATCGTATTTTAGCTGGACGCCAGTAGAGTGGATACTCAGAGAGGTGAAGGAACAGGTGCCTCCAAGAGCTGATCCACATCGCTCTTGAGGTACAACTTCATATGGTGGCCACGCACACGACGGGTGTGACCACCAGCACTCTTCAACTCGACCTGGCCATTCGGCAGGATGCAAGAAAGTGAATACTCGGATGGCCAAGGAGGTTGAGGCTTAGGAGCTGGGACCAACTCATAGTGGTCTCCTTCTTCCTTTTCAACAGGCTTAGCTACCTGCAGTTTCGGCCGCCACTCCTCCTTGATCTTTTCCTTTGGTGACGGAGTGGACGGGAGTGGCGGCGAAGGTATGGGAGGGGGCTCCTGCAAAATGGGAATCACAGAAGGATACACAACAGACTCGTGCTCCTGGTGAGAAAAAGCATGCAAAGGCGATGAAGCAGGGAGAGTATTAGCAATGGAAAATGTTATTCACTCCTCCCCATCCCTTAAGACTAAGGTCCCATCATGTACATCTATGAGAGCCTTGGTGGTGGCCAGGAAAGGCCTTCCCAGTATAAGGGGCACTTTTGTGTCTTCCTTGATGTCCAAGACAACAAAATCCACAGGATAAAAAAATCTGTCAACCTTAACCAGAAGGTCTTCCACTATGCCCCTAGGATGAACTATAGATCGGTCAGCTAGTTGAATACTCATCCTAGTTGCACTGGTTTCACCTAGGCCTAGTTTCTTTAACAATTTATATGGTATCACATTAATACTAGCACCTAGATCTGCCAAGGACCTCTCTACATGCAATTTACCTATAGAGCACGGGATAGTAAAACTACCTGGGTCCTTCTGTTTCTGCGGAAGCTTGTTCTGCATAATGGCCGAGCACTCCTTGCTGAGCTCCACAGTGGCCAGCTCGCTCAGCCTTCGCTTCTTCGAGAGAAGCTCCTTCAGGAACTTCGCGTACCTAGGCATCAGAGTTAGTGCCTCCATGAAGAGCACTTGAATATGCAGCTTCCTAAGCATGGATGAGAATTTTTCGAACTCTGCCTCTAGCCTATCTTTGTAATTCCTGGTGGGAAAAGGGAGCTTAGGCTTATATTCAGCCAGTACTGGTTGTGGCTTTGGAGCTTGAGCCTCTAGCTCCTTTTCCATCACCAGGTCTTCTTCCGGCTCTGGGGTGATCTGGGTCACCTTCTTGGCACTCTTCTGCGGTGCATCCGCAGTCACAGTCCCACTTCTCAGCATAATGGCGTGCAACCCCTCCTTATGATTTCTGGGATTCGGCAGGGGTTGGCCAGGAAGTGTGCCAGCTGGTTTGGAAGCAAGGGCATCTGCCAGGTGCCCGATCTTGGTGTCCATATCCTGCAAGAGTGCCTGCTGGTTTCTCTGGCCAGCTTCAATCTCCATGAATTTGCCTGCAGCCACTTCCATGAATTGCTCCAATTTATTGAACTTTTGGGTACTAGTGCTCGCCAAGGTAGTCACTAGATCCCTCAGTTCTGATACGGGATCGCCCGGTGCTGGGACTGATGGAGGTGCACTAGGTTGCTAGTACTGCTGCTGTGGGGGCTGTTGAAAAGCCTGCCCCTGTCTAGGCTGATAAAGTGATCGCTGATGCTGCATCTGGCCTGGGCGAGGCTGGTATGGCTGCCTCTGGTTCGGAAAACTAGCTGCATGATCTTGGAAGCCAGGTGGCTTCGGATTGCTGTTGCCACTCCAGGAGAAATTTGGATGCTGGGGCCATCCATCATTGTAAGTGTTATTGTATGGGTCGTTGCGCCGGACATTGTTGATGAAGTTCACCTGCTCCTGGGGTGTACTGGACTCGCGCATGGTCTGGCAGTCCTCTACAGTATGATGGGCGCTCTCGCACCACTGGCAACGCATTGCCGGCTGCTGCCCTGTCCCCGGAACCATCCCATTTTGATCGATGGTTGAGACCAGTTTAGACACAACCTGCACCAAATCAGAAGAGTGGGTGCCCACAGCATGTACACCTCGGCTTGGTGCTCGCCTCGACCTCCTAGCAGTGCCCCAATCATACCCTTTCTCTGCCATCTCCTCAAAGAGCTGATTCAACTGCGGCGGCGTCTTGGTCAGCATGTTCCCGCCACAAACCGAATCAATCAGCTGCTTGTCTTCTGGGAAGAGGGCGTGGTAGAAGGTGCCCACCTTGAAAGAATCATTGAAACCATGATTGGGACACCTCAGGAAGAGACTGGTGTATCTCTCCCATGCGTCCCGGATGGTCTCATCTTCGTCCTGGGCAAAGTGGGTGATATGCTTCTGCAAGTCCGCCGTTTTTTACGGAGGATGATAGCGGGTGAGGAACTTGTCCGCCAGGTTGGCGAACGTGGTGATCGATCCGGGAGGCCTAGTGCCCAGCCACTCCTTGGCTTGCCCCTCCATAGTAAATGGGAAATACCTCAGCTGGATGGCATCGGCTGGGACCCCATTTATCTTGATCCCATCTATGAGCTCGTGGAACTGCCTCAAGTGTGATCGGGGGCACTCACCCTCCTTGCCACGGAATACCACTAAGCCGCGTAGCATGGTGATGACAGAGGTACTCACCTCGAAGTTTTTGGCAGCAACTTGAGGGTGTTGGATGGGAGACCTCATGTCTGCTGCGCGGGCGATCCAGTAATAGCCCATGGTTTGCTCTTCGGGAAGGATCACATCATGGTACTGTGGGTCACCCATCTCTTCCTCCTCGGCGATTTGCAGCTGTGCTAGAACTTCCTCCGCAGCCAGTCGTGCCTTTAGAGCCCTCTTGAAGTTCCTACAGGTTCGTTCAAGCACTTGGTCTAATGGTAGTAAATCTCCCGACTGGCTACGGGTCATGCACTACCTGCACACAATCAGCAAAAGCAACTCGTGAAGGCACACAGGTGGAAGAGAGAAAATGCAGTAAAGAAAAAGCTAGAGTAACAAACTTTCATGTTTCCCCAATAACCTAGAGGTCCCCGGCAACGGCGCCAAAAACATGACACGCTAAAACGCAACACCAAACTGCGACCAAGTGTAATCGCAGTCCGGAAATCCAGTAACAGGCAAGCTATATTTGTCAACCCGGGGTCTAGATCTACTGCCTGCTCCGTGAATATCTATTATCTAGCAAACTAAGTCGAGTGATTGTGATTTTAACTAAAAGCAGTAAGAAAGCAGGAAATGGTTCAAAGTTCTTTAGCAAGGGAAGAGTCACTCGGGAATGAGTACCCCTAGCTCCTTAGTTAGGTCGAGGTTGTAATTACCCTAGGTTGATTAACTGTTGATTAAACTGCGGAAGATCCGACAGTAGCTAAGAATCTCTTAAGCTGACCAAGCCCTCTCAGTCCAACTACCCGACAGACGACTAGTCTTCACCGGGATAGAAAGCTGAGGCTATAAACGCAGAACTCCTCTACTGGAATTGGATTCCAGTACAAAGCAGTAAATTGATTAACTCTCGTATAATCAATCTACCACTACCGATTGATGAAGCTCTAACAACCTAATCAGATTCTATCTATCTCAGGTTGCAGTAGAAATCAAGAAAAGATGATCAGACTTCAATTTACTCAATGAATCATGCATCAATCGATTAAAACCAATCAGTGTAACAATCCTAAGTCATTACAATCAAGATCCCTAACACATGGAACTAGGGTTCTTCATACCCAAGTGAGAGAAAGTTCTACTCCATAGAGAGAGAGAGAGAGAGAGAGAGAGAGGAAAACAGAAATCAGAGTAGTCATACTCATAAAGATGAGGAAAATTTTCTCTAGGATGATGATCTTCACTCCTATGATGATCTCCAGGCTCGATTGATGAAACCCAGCTCCAAAATCACTTCTAGGATGTGTTCTTCGCACTTTCTCTCTCTAGGGCTCTGTTTCTTGCTCAAAAACTCGATTCCCCCTTCAAAAGATCCGAAATTGGGTTAAAACCTGGTTCTGCCCGATCACACGGCCAGGCCACACGACCGTGTGAAATCCCAGCTGCCCGTGTGGAAGTGCAAAACGCCGCGTTTCACTTAAGTGGCTTCAGTTATGCTACACGGCCAAAACCACACGGCCGTGTGGATTTCCAGTCTGGCCGTGTGAGCTCCCTGGACTTTCCACACGGCCACAAGGGGTCCCATACACGGCCAGTGTGGCTTGCCCGCGTCATGGAATTCCACACAGCCAAGTCACACGGCCGTGTGGAATTTAGGTCTGCCCGTGTGGAATTTCCAGCTTTTCGTAAAACGCCCCAACTTTGTCCAATCGACCCCGAACTCGTGCCCAAACCTTCTTTCACGTACTAGGACCTGAAATATCACAAACAAGAACAACCTAGCGTGAAATCGGCCTAAAACGCGAGAGATAAGACTCAAACGGTACAGGAATGGTGGGTAAAAACATGTGTATATATCAAGTCATCATTAACCATTTATGTTTTCCTCCACTAACAGCTCCGTTTTCCCCTTAACGGTGTTGTTTTGGTAAAAAGTATTTTTTTTTCGTGATGCTTTTCTTCACCAATCAAAAAGTCTCAAAACTTTTGAGAGATAACGCAGGCAAGTAAAAGGAGAAAAATAAAACAACATTGTTTCGTCGCTTAGCGACGTGATTGAGGCCAAAACGAGGATGTTTAGCCTTGCCAGTTCCTACTCTCAATCAGAATTGGCTTGAGAACAATACCAACATTATCAATATAACAATGTTGCAAAGAAGAGACAAAAGAAGGCGGCATTGCCTTGCCGAGTTGATCAGGCCAAAACTCTAGCCTTACATTCCTTCTTCTTCGAATATCAAGTACATAATTAAAAAAAAGAATAATATAATGAAGTAAAAACTTAATCTCCTGTGTCATTATGGTTAACTCATTTGGCCATATGACAACTTTGGCTTAAAGAAAAACCACATAGCACGACGAGTCCGAACTTTACTCCAACGGTCGTGATCTTGTTGGTGCAACGCCGTTAGTGTCTAAGTAGCTCAAACCTTCACTTATTCGACAATCTAAGATAAAATCTATAAATTGTCTAAACAACATGACTATGACAGGCACATGCAACTTTTCGGGATAATCACATATAAAAACTTCTACTTCTTTCATAAATTCAATTAACTTGTACATGTCAGCATTCTGCAAGTTGGCGCCGATTAAGGCTAGATGTGGATCCTCATTCGCGCCAAGGTTGATTTCTATCACAATGTCGCAAGCAACACTAAATCCTTCTTCCACCTCGTGACTCGAACCATCATTGTTGACCGCCCACTCAGCATCGGGAACACAGTCGGCCATTAACATAGGCTTCCTAAAATTAAGCCTCTGTTCACATTCATAAATAGCCAACTTCTTTTGCAAGGCCGTGATTTCGGCCTCCAGCACCTTCTCTTGAGGTGGATTACTCATTATCGACTTGTACTTCAGAATTTGGTGGACCATCTAATACGGACATGGATGGTCTCACAATCTCGGACCACGGGAACACGCCTTACTCAACACCTTTGGGCTTGAAATTATGACGTTGCATGGTCCCCCTTCCATACTCCTAATTTTTGGAGGACCAAAGTCTCCATGGTTCAAAGGAGCTTCGAAAACATTGCCCCTACGACGTTGGCCATATTGATGCCAACAACATTGGCAAACGGGTCCATGTCAACAATCATGGCCTCATTTCTCGGCTCTGATAACTTCAACCGACCTTTTTCAATGGCATCCTGCACCATGTTTCGAAACACCACACACATGTTAGTTGAATGAGATGCACTGTTGTACCACTTACAGTATCGTTTCTTTTAATTTTTCAGCTGGCGGGATAGTATGCCCTCCAGTCAATTTAATTTGACCATCTTTGTAAAGCTGGTTGAAAATCAAATCTGATTTTGTAACATCAAAGGAATATTTTCTAGGTTGAATTAGAGCACGATTAGGCTTTCCACCTTGTGGTTCCCTGTCCGGCTTGGCTAGAGAAGCACACACTTATGTCTTCCCCTGCACAATCTCAGCCAAATCAACTTCAACCTCGTCAACATCACTGTCGACATGATTCACACCAAAGTTTTCAAAATTAGAAAATTATTGTCCATGAGAGCCACTTCTCCTATGCTCTTCTTCATGGAGAAGGGACTCATACCTAACAGCACGGGACATCAATTGGAACAGATATGAAAATTTTCTGTCTTGAAATTTTTTACGTAGTTCAAAATTTAAACCACTTTGAGCAAGTTTAACAAATTCGCATTCTGTCAAATTTACAAAACAGCGATTCCTTGCGTTCTTAAAATTGGTTAAAAAGTGTTCCACCGTTTCTCCTTGCTGTTGGCGCATTCGTGCCAAGTCTGTCATTGTTACCTCTGGCTCAGAACGGTAGAACTGAGCATGTAACATTTGTTCCAAGTTTGAACCGAATTGGATGGCAAGTTGACGTACCACGCGAATGCGGGACCAGTCAACGAGTTGCCAAACAAACGAAGCTTTAGGAAATCACTCACGTCTCCACACTAAACAGTAAATCGTCCAACGTGTTCGACGGTGGACTGATTTGTTGTTTCGTTGAAGGTGATGAAATCAGGAGCACGAAAACAACGTGGAAAAGGGTAGTACCTATCAACCCAGTCTGGATATGGTTTTCGGTACACCGGCGGCATCTTTGATCTAATCCATAAACCAAACTGACCGCCAGCATCTGTACTACTTGATCTCGAATGGCGTTCACGTCTTGCCCCCCGAGTTGCCCCCCCTGGCGGCATGAATCCACCAGGATCCACACCATGCATGTTTGGAAGAGGAGGCACGTTTTTCAGGTAGCCGCGTGGTGGAGCATGATCATTGTTGATCGTTCCTCCACCAACAACACCACTCATCGGAGCCACATAGGGTCTGGCCTCCGAGATATTTTGTGGACCCCCACCGTGAAATGGCGGTGGTTCAACATGAGTGTTAGCGGCAGTGCTAGTCTCGCCAAGATTCACTTGCGGAGTTGGTGGGTTCATCACCGGTGTCGGTGGAACTCCCTATCTCGGCGGGCTAATTCGAGCACCATTGTTTGGAAAACCAGTTTCGTTGTTTAAATTTTTTTCGCCGTTTAGCGGCAAATCCCGAGTTTGCGTCACTGTTCTACCCAAAAGTTCTCTAATTTCATTCATATCACGAAGATTTTTATCCACAAAAATATCAAAATCATGCTTTTTTTTAGTCACAACTTCAAAGATTTGGCCTAAACGCCTGTCAACACAAGACTCGAGAGAGTTGTTCTGCTGGCTTACCTCATTTATGAGACTATCAAACATCTGGCGATTCTCCTCCATGAAATGGCGGATTGACAAATCCTCAATCGACCCAGCTGTGGAATGCAGATTCTAAAACCCGCCGCTTTCTTCAGCACCGATTTCTTGGCCACCTTCAATGCTGACCACCTATTCCTCCACAAAGCCGGGCGGAACATCCCCTTCCAGATTCCTTCATCGCGAAGGCATCAGGAACACACGGGTCCCACCAGGTGTGCCAATTTGTTTCGATGGTGAACATGCGTGTTTAATGCGCTCTGTTTTCAAGGAAAAACAAGAACACAAGATCAAAGAATGACCGTCAAATATCCATCGTCGGGTGTCGGGCGATGTTAATTTGATCGGTGCACCTCTGACTTCTAACCAATAACGATCGTTACTCGATTCACAGCTCTTCAAACAATATTCGAACGAGTTTGTTCGACGAACAATGAGGAAACAAGGAGGATTTCTAAATTACGTTACCTCTACACCTATGGAGGTTTCTCTGGAGAGCTCCGCGACTACAACTACGACTCTATGACTACTACGAATCTGCAAAGGAGATCTTTGACAGAGCAGTTCTACGAACTAGAGAGAACAAAGATAGATTCTGCGACGGTGCAGTTGGTGATTTGATTTTTCCGTCTCGAGCTTCTCTCTCTTCGCGATATTTATACTCCAATCCTCTGCCTATAGTCGCAGTAACCGCCTTCGCGTCTTTTCCTCCCATGTTTTCCATTCCCTCAACCGTGTTGGTAACTTCCACTTCGTTGCGTGCCACCCACGCATGCGAATTCGTTCTGTAGAGACTTAGCAAAACAACGTTGAGCCAACCTTATTGTTATCCACCCGGGTTTGATAATCCACCCCAGCTACTCAAACCAAACAACAATCACCCTTGTTCATAAAACGACGACGTAGCAAAATAACATCGCATCATTGAGCTCCCGGCCGTGCAACATCGATGAACTCACAATATCAATGCCACTTTTGACTCACAGCGTTGCTCTCTACCAAACAACGTTATTCTTAGTACCCCGGCATCGTCGAATTCCCACCATTGATGCCCGAACTTTATTGAATTCACGGTGTTGCTGAGTTTCTCCAAGCTGGACCAATCTCGGGGATGACCTCACGGCCTGCTTTTATTGTCATGCAAAACAAGTTTAATGGCCCAACGTCGACCATATTTCCTAAGTCGGCAAAGATTGACAGTGGTCAATGTCGTTTTGGTTAAACAACATCGGCACCACATCTCACTTCGCAACATTGAGGGCCCCTGCTCAACGACATTGCTCCCTTCCAAACAATGTCGTTTCTAATGTCGCGACGTCGTTGGGCCTATTCGGCGTTGTTTTCTTCACCAAACAACGCCGTTTGTATTTTACTTGTTTTAATTAAATAAAAATGGTCAAATCTGAACTCACGATGTTGTTTTGTGCTAAACAACCTCATTGAACTTGGCGGGCCGTTTCTTACCACTGTGATATTGTTTTTAATCAAACGACATCGCTCACCAATACCGCGCCATTGCTGGGACCTCACCCGATATCGTTTTCAACTCTGCGACGTCGCCGAGACCACAGTTGTGATGCAGACCTTTGTCGAATGAATCCATGACCCATGGTTCACGACATTGCTTTCTACTAAACAGTGTCGTTTCAAGTAGCGCAGTTGTTGGGCTTACTCACGGTGTCGTTTTCTTCCCTAAACAGCTCTGTTTGTTTTTCCTCCGCGACATTGTTTTATATTAAACACTGTCATTTTCTAATCCGCGGTATTGATGATACCTCTCGCGGCGTTGGCCGAGAGTATTGTCATTCCAATTATCTTGAAGATTAGCCTCTGGCCTGAACATCCTCTGTGTCCGCCCTCATTTGAAGAGAAAGATATCCAAAAGACAATTAGACTGCTTTATTTATCTTTCATTTAGGCCTAGTCAAATATTTTTATGTTTCACTTGAAGCTTAGTCATAGGAGATCTTAAAAAAAAATAATAAGACCATTTTTCACCAACTAAACGACACCGTCCAAAATAATTATTAAAAATATTAATTAATTAAACCAGCCATTCTGAAAACTTGGTCATCGTGACATTGTTTCGATTAAACACTGTCAATCTTGGTTCCGTAACGAAGACTCACCTCGTTTGCCAGTATCGTAGTGTTGTTGGGATTTCGACGATGTCGTTTTTAGTCAACAACATCGTTTCCCAGTCTCACGATCCCGTTGAGCTTTGAGTTTCGCGGCACCGTTATATCTCTTCATGACATTGCTTGACTACAAACGGTGTTGTTTCTCTCCTCCTCTGACAAGGAATATAACAAAAACACTCCCTGTCCAACAACAATACAATTCCTGCGGCCCATGACTCACACATTGTGAAGCCGGATAAATTCGTAACTCAGGCTCGCGACATAGATTTTACCGAACAACATCGTTTCCAGTACCGTGGTACCGTCGAGCTTATTCGCGGTGTCGATTAAACTCTCCGCGACATTGCTCAATACTAAACGACGTCGTTTCATATCATGCGATATCGAATTAAATGCTAAGACTCCTCCATGCGGCATTAAATTCGGTCTAAAATAATTTTAGGTGTCAACAACTATAATTGAAATTTGTTGCCTATATTTTATCCATCATTGTATTTTCATGACTGACTAATGTTTTTTCCTGATACATCGGGTGTTTCCCTGAGGAATTCAACATCTCGCGCCTAAATGTATCGCGTTTCGCACACCTTCTCGCAATTCATTCCTTTTTCTGCCGGGGGATTTCAGTCTTCGGACTTCTCTCTGCAGTCTGCACCCCCGTGTTTCCCTCACTGGCCTCCTTTCTTCCTTCGTTTCCCGCCGGCCCTCCGTTGACTATCTCCAATTTTCCAGTCGCAAACGCCGTTCCGAGAATTTTCGTAGGCGGCTCGCGTTCGGCTTCGCCGTTCGTTTTGGCTTCCGGGAAGTTGCTCCGCCGCTAAAGCATCTATTTGCCGCCATCGTAAGCAGGCAAAAGCATTTCGCGCCCCCCATAACTTCCATTCTTCTCCCATGGCGCTGCCGGACGATCTATTTGCCGCCATCGACATGGGCACCAACTCCATCAAGATGATCATCGTCCAATTCCACCCGCCGTCGGGCCGATTCCTCACCGTCGCCCGCCACTCCGACCGTGTCTGCCTCGGCCGTGACTCCGCCGCCGCATCATCAAACTCCTCCCCGTCGATTTCCCCCGACGCGGTCCTCGAAGCTCTCCGATGCCTCCGCCAGTTCACCGAAATCCTCCGCGCTCGCGGGATCCCGCCTCGCCGAACCCGCTGCGTCGCCACTTCCGCCGTCCGGGAGGCCGCCAACGGATCCGAGCTCGTCGAAGCCGTTCGCGCAGCCACCGGGCTCGACGTTTCCGTTCTCTCCGGGGAAGAGGAGGCGAGACTCGCCTACTCCGGAGTGATTCAGTTTTTTCCGGTCAGGGAAAAGAGAGCGTTGCTCATAGACATCGGAGGTGGATCGACTGAGTTCGCGATTGGAGAAGGAGGGATCGTCGATTTCGCGACGAGTTTGAAGCTAGGTCATGTGAGTTTGACTCAGCGATTCGCTGGTGGAGATGTGGTAGGAGGAATGAGGAATTTCATCAGGGCAGCTGTGAAGGACTCTGGATTGGTTCAGCAAGTGAAGAGATTCGGGTTTGAGGTCGCTGTTGGAAGCTCGGGAACGATTGGAGCAGTCGAGAAAGCAGTGTTTCATGGCTATGGCGATGGTAAGCAAGGCTTTCCCTCTGATCATTTAACTTTGTCTCTCCTGATGGAACTCTCAGCTACAATTTAGTCAACGTGGCAGCTGAAACTGACACGTCAGCTGAGGAGCTGTTGAGGAGGCACGTGAAGAGGGATTGGAGATTCAGCAGAGTGGAATTGAAGAGAGTTGTTGAGAGGTTATGTACAGAAGAAGGGCAAGAAGAGAAGGAGATAAGAGAGGAGCTTTTTAAGAAGAGATCAGAATTTATTGTGGCTGGTACTCTGTTATTGGAGGAGATATTTGAGTTGCTTGGGATTGAAGAAATGGAAGTTTCCGAGTATGCATTGGGAGAAGGTGTCGTTGCTGAAGCTCTGAAGGAGGAATTCAATGAAGTTGGTTTCAAATTGAATGCGAATCCCAGGTGGAATTCTGTTGTGAGACTTGCTACCAGGTTTAATAATAAGAAGAGGGTTGAGAATGGCGCTAGATGTGCCGCCTTTGCCAAGGTAAGATTCATGTTTTCTGCTTGTTGTTGATTGACATACATTGTTTGATCTCTAATTTGAGTTGATGATGATTGTGGCAGGGTATATTTGAAGGCTTGAGGCACTGTGGTAAGCTCATTGACTTGGGTGGCGAGGATCTCGAGTGCCTTGAGGCAGCCTGTTTGCTTCATGCCATAGGGCTTTTCGCTGGTAAAAGGGGTTACCACAAGCAGTCTTATCGTGTTATCATGGTATGCATTGCATCATTAGCAGCATTCAATTTCCTTACTAAATGTAAATGTTTATAAGATTATGTGCTGATGAATGTGTCTCTTGCTTTAGGAAGGAAACCATCTTTACGGTTTCAGTACTGAAGAGATCAAGGTAAACTATTGGGGGCACCTTTGGGTTTGCGGTTTTATGGACAAAAGACTGTTTGGTTGCGAAGCCTGTCTGCTCAAGCAACCTTATTCCTAACATTGCAGTTAATAGCACTTCTGGCGAGGCATCACACGAAGAAATTCCCAAAACCTTATCAGGCTTCTTTGGCCGAGACTCCAGAAGAGGTATCTGTTACTGCTCCCATATCCTGTTGTAAGAGGGTTGAGGTAGGGGAATATATCTCATGCATTCATGTGTTGATTTCAGTTCAGGCAGAAACTTCAAGGTCTCTGTACTATCATTAGGATGTCAGTAGTATTGCAGAAGAACAAACGCCTGAACTTCGAAGATATGGAACTTTCACCTCTCGATGGGGGATTTAGACTGGTATTTTTTCTCTTTTAAGCTGCCTTTTGCAAGAAAATTCGATGCTCACTTGACCTGATTTAGGGTTCAGGTATTGAAGCACGCAGGAGACCAACCTATTTCGCTCTCAGAGGAAATGAAGAAGGATTTAAGGGGAGAACTTGAACACTTCAAAATGGTAATATAAAGTTTCTCTACCCCACTGCAGATTTTCTTTTTGCTGCTAAGAATGTAGTAGTAAATTTACTATCTTAAATCTTACTGATCTTCAGGTATTCAAGCAGCAATTGTCAGTAGATATCCCAAGCATTTCGGAAGCATCAAAGAGCTGAGAAAGTAATAGCTAGTGTTATAAGGATAAGAAGTTTGTTTAGCTTCTGGGATTAATGATAACATCTTTGGTTTCTGTACTGTGTTAGTTTATTATACGTATCTTTGTATTATGATTTTCAACGAATGGTTACTATTACTAAGCATGTCCCTAATGATTCACATGTCATGTATACTGGAATTCTGCCTGGCCCTTAATGAATAAATGGGAAGCGATATGTGGAATCCGAAAGTCGAATTGTGGGTTAAAACAAGAATTTTACCACATAGATATAATTGCTACGAATTAATCGATCTCATTTATAACATATTTAGGTGAAATTTTGAACCGATGAACTGAAGTCTAAAGATAGATAAGTGACAGGTATAGAGATAGATACTAGAATCAATATCCGCTGCTCCGCCGCGGGAATTAAAGTTGCAGCAGCAAGATCGTATGGTGGACAAATCAGGTGACGACAAACCGGGGTTATAGTATTGGCAATGATGGACAGCCCGAAGGAAATGTGATAATTAGAATCAATACTAATGTGATAATCATAAAGCTACTACCTTCTACGTACATAACCCAAAACAAATTTGTTGGTCTACTCTACCATTCTGATATGCAAGCTTTGGCAGGCATTAGAACAACAATCACTATAAGAAATGCAACTCGAAGGTGTAGAATTTGCAATTCGGGTTTCAAAGCTACAACCTTAATTAGCTCTTCCACATCCTCCGCTTCCTTTTGATCGTCCATAAGCACTGAAAACAAAAGAAAGCAAACTTTGGTCAAGTCAAACAAATGAAAGACAGTCAATTAGGCAAAAGCAAATAGTAGCGGCCACAATAGTGTGTAAAAGCTTCACAAACAAACGAACTTCACGTACCAAACAAATGGCTGGCGAAAGAGGTTCAAAATCCTTGCAAAGAAGACAGCAGAAGCTCATTATTGGGATCCAATACCAACTCGGCTGACCATGATATGCAACATTGATATTGTGATTCACTCATTGAGCCAACCTTTATAAACTCTACCAACTCTCCCTCTCCAAGCACTATACCAAACCTGAAGATAATGTTAATCATATTTGAGAACATTGAGCAAAATTCTTAAACTAAGGAAGAAGATGATAAGTAGAATTCTCACATTGAGTTTGGGTGAAGAGCGATCAGACATAAATCTTTTATGTATCAAGTTCACCCTGTGAGATTCATCACCCAATATTTCCAGCCGAGCAATTGCTTCTTGAAAAACATGAAGAGATAATAATAAAAAAAAGCAATTCATGACTGGAAAGAAGTTCAACATTACTTTCGAAAAAGCTATCTATCCAATTTCTGTAAATGAAGTAAGCAAGGACATATTTGCAACCGTCCAATCTATAACTCACCCTCTGCACACAAAAAAAACCATAATGTTCTTCAAGTTTCGAGCTTCCGAATAGGCCAACAGACTTGCATGTCTATCTTTTTCAACTTGTAGATAATATAAGAATGTTTAGCACTCAAGTCAAAACCTTCAAGCCACACAACAATTTGAAAATAACTTGTATGTACTCATTGTGAGCCATAATTGGTTGGAATTGGAAAAGAACACAAAGAAGGGACCTAAAAAGAAGCATTAGTTAGGATTGAACGGAAGAGTGATATTCATCCTAACCATATCTCTCTGTAGTTTGCAGCAGAAGAGTGATATAGAGAGATTAATAAGTATTTTATGACGTCTTTCAGACTGCTCGAGAGAAACCAATTTGAGGCACTCAACGTCAGTCAACTGCTCTGCAAGTGTTAAAAGAGTTTCATTAGACTGTGAAGTTGAAGTGCATAAAACGAATTATAAGTCCATACTGTGAAGTTGCGGTGCATAAAACGGAATCAGCTGCTCTGGCAAGTCTCCACGGATGCATAAAGGGATTAACAAACAACTTTCATCATTGTTGGTCAAACAGAGTACAAACCTGTAGCATTGCAGATCATGGAAGGCCAATATCAGTCATTTTCAAGTGCACGTTTAACAAATAGCTCTGGTTAAAGTGAGATCATTCGACATAAACATATATGTTCATTTGCTTGAAAAATCTATACACGCATATTGTAATAAAACCGAAGCTTATGCCTAGTTGTAGAGGTCTTTGGCTCACCTCATCGTTAAAGGGTCGAAAATCTATTGAAAAAGGGGACTAACATATACATATGGTTCTTTGATTTATATGAAATGGAAGTGACTTTAAATAACAACACCACCTCATTTCCGGTGCAGTACTATGATCTAGTTTGTTATCCAAATTTGAGAATGCTGACAGGAGGCCAGCATACCATTGTGCAGAAGTAATATTCCATAGTTGAGAGGTAGAATGACAAAATTCGGATGAAATGTAAGAGTTGCCACCAGCAAAGAGCTGGTAAAGGCCAGTTCACAGTCAATGCAGCAGTGTCAATTCCACTTTAGAACAGGTTCTGGTCGGGAAGTAAAGTTAGTGTCTGGAGGACTGGAGGAGGAGAAGAGTTCACTTTTGGTGGAAACGAAGTATATAGATGGGAAGCTTACCAGAAAACTGGGCTTCATGTTCTCTCTTACGAACTGAGATTTGATACCGAGTAGTTCATGTTGTTCCTTCTCGATTGTCAGCAACAGGAATTCGCAAAACTTGAGGCTGGGACTCGAACACATTACCAGCCTGTGCTCGATTCCCATTTGTTACTGACTACCAAAAAATTTCCCAATGAAAAGAGTTAAAGAGTTCCCACTGAAAGCTTTGCACTAAGTCTCACTATAACTATAATAATCATCAAACTATAATCATCAAGCTCTGCTGACATAGATTAAAAATAACATATGCATATACTGTGATGCTGAGGATGCTCAACAGATGGTGAGAGATATTATAAAAGAAAGACGAAAGAAATTTAGCAACTCATAAGTAGAACCTCATCAAATAATTTAAGTATGACCTTCGGCTGTAAGGATGGGAAGAACTGAAAGGTTGAACAATAGAAGGGAAGTTTACATTACGATGCATCTTGATGGCTTGATTCTGGGCAATGTTTCTCACTCAAGCAAATCAATCTTCTCCATATCACATGGAATGAAGTTAACAACTCAACATGGAACCATTACATTCAGATGAACAATAAAAAGGTGAAAACTTCTAAATATGGATTACCTGATCCTGTCAATTCTCGCCAAGATGTTCTTTCACACTGCATTTAGCCTGCAATTTCTTGCTGAGCTGCATAGGAGGGTTGACATAAACTGAGGAATCGATCAAACACATTCCAACTGGACCAGAACCCTAAAATTCAGAAAGCAAAGAGAGATTGTGAGTAACTGAGAAAAACCGGCTGAGTGAAGCCTCTCCTTTGGCTGAGTTAATGGCAATGAGAAACAAAATAGATGGGGAATGAATCGAAATCAAATCCAGGTATAGAGTGAGATCGATTTTTTCTTTCTTGAGAAGAAAATATGGGAGTTAAAATAGGGGAATCATACCGTGTTGTAGAGTGACCGGCAATCCAGCAAGAACCATCACTTAAGTAAGTCGGCAAGCTGGAGTGGCTTCCATGGGCTTCGGCATTGTGCAGGTCGACTCCAACAACGCAGACTGTTGCCCTTAATGCCGCAGAGGAAGGCATCGAATCCGATCCTTGAATTCTGCGACAGAGCTTCCCTGAGGACATCAAGACCTACATAGATTTCCAAGATTCATGGTGGTCAGCCGGCCAGTAGAGGTAATTGGTATGAGATTGGTGGAAGAGAGGTTGTGGAAATTGACAACAGAGAAACAAATGAATGAAATAGCTGTTGTAGCTTAAATTGAATTGGTCCAGGCATAGAAGGGAAGTCTTCTTTTAATCCAGAGTAAGGTGAGGACTATACAAATGGATGGCCAATGGCGTGTGGAGCAGCTGTGAAGAGTTCACCACTTGGAGAAGCAAACCGTAGTTGTGAGATAACGTGGGATCGATGACTGAATTGCAGATTTTGGGATTGGAGGGATGGAGTACGGAAAGTATGGGCAGTAGCAAGGGAAGGATGGAGCTTGCTGCGAGAAGGTTTTTCCAGGGGTGGCTGTGAGAAGGTTTCTCACTAAAATCCAAGACATGAATGAAACAGTAGCGAAAATGTTGTCCAATAAAGCGTACCTAACTTTTATATTTTTAAAAATAATAGTATTGTACAGTCATATTCAATTCTGAACTCATCACTAGATTGGGGTAGGAAGACACCTGTCTCTCTCTCTACACAAGGTGTAGAGAGAAAAATAATAGTATTGTAAGAAGACACATGTTTCTCTCTACACAAGGTAGGAAGACACATGTTTCTCTCTACACCTGTTTCTCTCATCACTAGAGGTGTTAGTTTCTCTCTACACAAGGTGTTTGATTTATGTCCTGCCGGCCTCTCTCTCTCTCTCTCTCCTCCTTTATCTTCTTCTACTCCGCTCCTCCATTGTCACTTTCCTTCCTTACTCGCAAGGCAGAAGAGAGAGAGAGGAAACAAACTCTCCCAACAGAGAACGTGCAACAGATCGTGAAGTTGCCGCCGCTGTTTTTTTACACGATTCAGATTTCTTCTTCCCTTTCGTTTTGTGCTTAGTTCACTCCTTACTCTCAATTGATTTTAGTATTCCTTGTGGATTACTTTTCTCTGGCCTTTTTGGTTTCGCTCTGTCTCTTTTTGTTGTGATATTGCAGATTCTATCACTTTGCGCTCCTCCCTGCCTTTACCTCTTTTGACTTTTGCTCTACTGTCCGGCTGTAGTAGTATGTCGATCTCCGATCCCTTCAGATGGTGAACCGCCGCAGCCGATTGTTGTTGTCTTCTAGGTGCTAAGGCCAGATTTGCAGACTTCTCGAGACAGGAAGTAGAGGCGGTGGTTTGAGGATGATTAATCTTATCCTTACAATTGAGCGAGGGGTCTTGCCTCTGGAATTGATTCTCAATTTTATTTGGCTGGTGCTCTGGTTTTTGTGACCTCTGTTTTGCAGGCGAGGAGAAAAGAAGGAGGCGGCGATCCTAGGGTGATGGCGGTTGGCGGAGATCGGCAATGCCGGCCGTGACGTTTCTTCTCCCTTCTGGCTCTCCGGACAGTCTGTGTCGGTGGCGGTGGGGCGGTGGATGGATAACCACTCTTCCTCATGGCGGTGGAGTCGATAACTCTCCCGAAACTTGTTCATTCATAAGCAGCGAGGTTGAAGACACGTGGCTTTGCCACTATCCCATTCTAGCGGGACACCAGGATTTGGCCTCGCCGGTTTTGCCGGGAACCAATACGTATTTGATAGACCGTTATTTACACATGTTTGTACCCCTGTTCTTACACCGTTTGAGGTGTTGATTCTCGTGTTTTAGGCCGATTTCACGCTAGGTTGTGCTTGTTTGTGATATTTCAGGACCTAGTACGTGAATGGAGGCTTGGGAGCGAGTTTGGGGTCGATTGGACGAAGATCGGACGAATGGCGAGGGTTCAAGGAAGCCACACGGGCAGACCGTGGAATCACACGGCCGTGCAAGTGACAAGCCAGGCCGTATGGGATTGTGCGAGAGCAAACACGGGCAACCCTGGCTTTCACACGGCCGTGCCAGTGAGCAAAGTGGCCGTGTGATTTTTGCCGAGGCCACGCACGGGCTACCCAGGAAATCCACACGGCCAAGCAACCCTGGCCGTGTGAGATGGCTGAAGATCGAATTAATGGGACGGTGCGGTTTGACTCGCACGGCCACTTGGGTGAGCCACACGGCCGTGTGGCCTGCCCGTGTGAGTCGGGAAATTCTGGTTTTTGAGCCAATTTCGAGCCAAAAGTGGAAAAATCGGATTTTCAAAGCAAAAACATAGCCCTAGAGAGAGAAAGTGCGAAGAACACATCCTAGAAGCTATCTTGGAGCTGGGTTTCATCGAATCGAGCTTGGAGATCATCATAGGAGTGGAAATCATCATCCCGGAGCAGATTTTCCTCGTCATTATGAGTATGACTACTCCGATTACTGTTTTCTCTTCTCTCTCTATGGAGTAGAACCCTTCTCTCACTTGGGTATGAAGAACCCTAGTTCCTTGTGTTAGGGATTTGATTGTAATAACTTGGGATGATATTACTGTTTGATTTTAATCGAATAATGCATGTTTATTGAATTGATTGGAGTCTGATCAGCTTTTCTCAATTTCTACTGCAACCTGAGATAGATAGAATCTGATTAGGTTGTTAGAGCCTCTTCATTCGATAGTAGGAGATTGGCTATACGAGAGTTAGCCAGTTTACTGCTTTGTACTGGAATTCAATTCCAGTAGTGGAGTTCTGTGTTCATAGCCTCAGCTTTCTATCCCGGTGAAGGCTAGTCGTCTGCCGGGTAGTTAGACTGAGAGGGCTTGGTCAGCTTAAGAGATTCCAAGCTACTGTCGGAACTTCCGCAGTCTAATCAACAGTGAATCAACCCAGGGGAATTACAATTGAACCTAACTAAGGGGCTAGGGGGACTCAATCCCGAGTGACTCTTTCCTGACTTTGAAAACCGAATTATTACTTGCTTTCTTACTGCTTTTGCTTTAAACAACAATCACTCGAATTAGTTTGCTAGATAACAGAGAATCACGGAGTAAGCAGTAGATCTAGACCCCGGGTTGATAATTTAACTTGCCTGTTACTGCATTCCCAGACTGCGATTACACTTGGTCGCAGTTTGGTGTTGTGTTTTGGCGTGTCAAGTTTTTGGCGCCGTTGCCGGGGACCCCTCTAGGTTATTGGGGAAACGTGAGAATTTGTTACTCTAGTTTTTTCTTTATTGCATTTTTCTCTTCCACCTGTGTGCCTTCACGGGTTGCTTCTGCTGATTGTGTGCAGGTAGTGCATGACCCGTAGCCAGTCGGGAGAACTACTACCATTAGACCAGGAGCTTGAACGAACTTGCAGGAACTTCAAGCGGGCTCTAAAGGCGCGACTGGCTGCGGAGGAGGAGCTATCACAGCTTCAGTTAGAAGAAGAAGAAGAAGAGATGGCCGAACCACAGAACCATGATGTGATCAACCCAGAGGAGCAGACCATGGGATCCTACTGGACCGCTAGAGCTGCGGATATGAGGTCACCCATTCAACACCCTCATGTCCCAGCCAACAATTTTGAGGTGAGCACATCAGTGATCACCATGCTGCGCGGTTCAGTGGTGTTCCGTGGTAAGGAGGGAGAGTGCCCCCGATCACATCTCAGGCGATTCCACGAGCTCATCGATGGAATCAATATCAATGGGGTACCAGCAGATGCCATTCAACTGAGGTACTTCCCATTCACTCTGGAGGGGCAAGCCAAGGAGTGGCTAGACACTCGACCTCCGGGCTCCATCACCACGTTCGCCAACCTGGCGGACAAGTTCCTCACCCGCTACCATCCTCCATCCAAGACAGCTGACCTGCAGAAGCAAATTACACATTTTGCTCAGGATGAGGATGAGACCATCAGGGATGCTTGGGAGAGATACACCAGTCTCTTTCTCAGGTGTCCCAATCATGGTTTCAATGATGCATTCAAGGTGGGCACCTTCTATCACTCCCTCTTCCCGGAGGACAAGCAGCTGATTGATTCGGTTTGTGGCGGGAACATGCTGACAAAAACCCTGCCACAGCTGAATCAACTCTTTGAGGAGATGGCGGAGAACGGGTACGACTGGGGCACCGCCAGGAGATCGAGACGAGCACCAGGACGGGGTGTGCATGCTGTAGGCACCCAGTCATCTGATTTGGTGCAGGTAGTATCGAAGCTGGTTTCAGCTATCGATCGTTCTGGCTTGATTGCAGGTACAGGGCAGCCGCAGGCGATGCACTGCCAGTGGTGTGAGAGCTCTCATCACACCGTAGAGGACTGCCAGGCGATGAAGGAATCAACCACACCCCAGGAGCAGGTGAACTTCATCAATAACGTCAGGCGCAATGACCCCTATAGTAACACTTACAATGAGGGGTGGCGCCAGCATCCTAACTTCTCCTGGGGTGGGGCAAATTCCAGACCACCAGTCCCCCAGGGACCACCGGGTTTCCAGAGGCCACCATATCAGCCCAGACAGGGGCAATTCCAGCAACAACAGTCGCTCTACCAGCCCATGTCGGGGCATGCTGCTCAATCCCAGCCGCGACCCTTCCAGCAGCCAGGTGCAGCCCCTGCTGCCCCAGTGCAGACTGATCAGTTGGCTGAACTGCGGGACTTGGTGGGCTCTCTCGCCAGTTTTAGTGCTCAGAAATTCAACACTATTGAGCAGTTCATGGAGAAGGCCTCGGGGAAATTCTTGGCTCTTGAAGCTGGTCAGAGGAACACACAGGCTGTCTTGCAGGATATCCAGACCCAGCTGGGGAGCGTGGCTCAGGCAGTGGCTCAACGGGCTCCTGGTACTCTACCCGGGCAGACCATCCCTCATCCGCCAGCCCCGAATGAGCACTGCAATGCCATCATGACCAGGAGTGGCAAGGTGACTGTTGATCCACCTGCTCGGGAACAAGATAGAGAGCCTCCTGTCTTAGCATCTCCAGCGGTTGAAGAAGAGGCAGAGAAGGGGGTTGAGGTGCCTGCACCTAATCCGCAACCGGTAGTGAAGGAGTATATCCTGAAACTTCCCTTCCCTACTCGGTTGCACAGAGACAGGCTGGAAGCAGAGTTCAAAAACTTCATGGCCATGCTTAAGAAGCTGAATGTCCAAGTGCCCTTCTTGGAGGCACTATCACAAATGCCTAAGTATGCGAAGTTTCTGAAGGAGCTTCTTTCGAAGAAGCAGAAGCTGAGTGAGCTGGCCACTGTGGAACTCAGCGAGGAGTATTCGGCTATTCTGCAGAACAAGCTTCCGCAGAAGAAGAAGGACCCAGGTAGCTTTACTATCCCGTGCTCTATTGACAAATTGCATGTAGAGAGGTCCTTGGCGGATTTAGGTGCTAGTATCAATGTTATGCCGTACAAATTGTTCAAGAAACTAGGCCTAGGTGAACCCCGTGCCACTAGGATGACCCTCCAATTAGCTGACCGATCCGTAGTGCATCCTAGGGGCATAGTGGAAGACCTTCTGGTTAAGGTTGGCAAATTCAATTATCCTGTGGATTTTGTTGTCCTGGACATCAATGAGGACACAGAAGTGCCCCTTATACTGGGAAGGCATTTCCTGGCCACCGCCAAGGCTCTCATAGATGTGCATGATGGGACCTTAGTTTTGAGGGATGGCGAGGAGCGAATCACGTTTTCAATTGCTAATACTTTACCTGCTTCGTCACCTCTGCATGCTGTATCTCACCAGGAGCACGAGTCTGTCGTGTATCCTTCTGTGTTGCCTATTTTGCAGGACCCGCCTCTCACACCTTCGCCGCCACTCCTGACCACTCCATCACCAAAAGTACAGATCAAGGAGGAGTGGCGGCCGAAACTGCAGGCAGCTAAGCCTGCTCGAAAGAGAGCCGGAGACCACTACGAGCTGGTCCCGCCCCCACCTTGGCCATCCGAGTATTCACTCGCTTGCATCTTGCCGGATGGCCAAGTCGAGCTGGCGAATGCTGGTGGCCACATTCGTCGCGTGCATGGCCACCATTTGAAGTTGTACCTCAAGAGCGATGTGGATCCGATCTTGAAGGCACCTGATCCTACACTTCCCTGAGCATCCATACTGGCGTCCAGCTAAAAGACGGTAAAGTAGCGCTTGTGGGGAGGCAACCCCACCAAGGTTTGTTTTTCTTTCGTTTGTTTTTATCGGTTTGTCCACTTGGAACTATGGTTTCTATCACCCAGTGTGTTTTGCTGATGCTAGCCCCGCTGACTGGTCCACTTCCAGTCCCCCTGCAGTGTTTCAATCCGGTAACATCGTTCCCCTTATTTCTCCCTCTACTCCATTGAGGGCAATGTCGTGCTTAAGTGTGGGGGGGTGCTTTGTATCGGTTGGAATATATATTTGGGTGCTTGGAGCCTAGTCCGCTGTGCGAATCTTACGATTTGAGGGCCCCAAGTACTGCTGTTTGATCATATTGGCACTGTGTTTTGATGGATGAATTGAATGGTTTTCGGACTAAAGCATGACAACTTGTTTGCGACTAGGACAACCTATGATGAGGACTGAGATGTGCAGTAAAATTGTGTAGGAGTTCAGTTTTTCACCTGTTTGCTTACCAACTATGACTTGATCTGATTACTTGTTCTTGACAGTCTTTTATGCATCTAGTTCAGGGTATCAGAATGTGAGATAGAGCATATAGGTATCCATGTGAGATTTGAGCATGCTCGTTTCTTTCTTGTGCGATAGATCCCTCTTCCATGATGTGTAGCATTCACGTTGTCACTAGCTAAGATGATGGGGGCATAGGATTAGCCCACGCCCAAAAACTGACTGTCCTGATGTGTCATATCCCCTAGTCAGCCCCTTTGAGCCGTGTGTTATCCTTTCTTTTGGTCTATAACGAAAAAGAATCACCCTTGTTGCATCTTTTAGAAGGTTCCACAGAGTGGTTTTTACATATTCTCTGTTGTTTCTGCTAAAGTTTATGTGAGTGTTGGAGGTAGTGCTTAAAAGTTGGGCAGGTGTTTGAAATATGTGCAAAAGTGGTGGCTCTCTTAAGAAATGGAAAGAAAATGAAAGAAAAACAAAGAAAAAAAATTGAAAGCAAAAGAGAGCCACTACCAAAAATCTGAATAATGCCCGTTTAGTAGTGTTTCTTAGCAGTCTGGCTTGGAAATGCTGACGTTTATACCTCCTTCGCTCTTGTGCTCTTGAGATGTTGAGTATTGCAGAATAGCAGAAAGGGAATACCGGTTTGTTTGACTGTGATTGTGTGGGTTTGGAAATGTAGAACCTTGTGCTATGAATACTTCCACCACTTAAAAGGCCTTTTCCCCATGTCCAAGACCCTAGCCAGTCATTTGAACCTGTGTCTAAGACCTCCTGATTAGTTAGTGGTGACACCCCATATGTGAACTCTAGCATTTAAAGGCTGCCATCATGGTGAAGAGATGATAGGGATTGAGAGAAATAGCATGCGCATTTTTCGCATCAAATTGTCTTGACCCCACTGGTCGAGAGTGAGTGATTCATTTTCATATTCTATATACTCTTGTACCCCGGTGAGGACCTAGATTGCTCGGTCTCTGTTCTGATGTCTTGGGTTGGATGCATGAGTTGACTGTTTTGAGTAAGTGGTTGAGTCAAGTCTAGGTTGGTTGGTGAACAGAAGGGAGACTCTTCCTTTACTCGAGTTGCTGCACTCGAATGTCCTTTGTGGTGGTTGTCCAGGTTGCTATTGAGGTTGTTCATGTGTTGATGTTTGAAAACCAGTACGATTCACGTGTTATGTGCCTTTATGACTTGTCCCCAATGTTGGTTGATTGAAATATGTAAGCTTACTTGGTGTCTGACTTGGTTTGCTTGGGGACAAGCAAACGGTTAAGTGTGGGGGAGTTTGATAGACCGTTATTTACACATGTTTTTACCCCTGTTCTTACACCGTTTGAGGTGTTGATTCTCGTGTTTTAGGCCGATTTCACGCTAGGTTGTGCTTGTTTGTGATATTTCAGGACCTAGTACGTGAATGGAGGCTTGGGAGCGAGTTTGGGATCGATTGAACGAAGATCGGACGAATGGCGAGGGTTCAAGAAAGCCACACGGGCAGACCGTGGAATCACACGGCCGTGCAAGTGACAAGCCAGGCCGTGTGGGATTGTGCGAGAGCAAACACGGGCAACCCTGGCTTTCACACGGCCGTGCCAGTGAGCAAAGTGGCCGTGTGATTTTTGCCGAGGCCACCCACGGGCTACCCAGGAAATCCACAAGGCCGTGCAACCCTGGCCGTGTGAGATGGCTGAAGATCAAATTAATGGGACGGTGCGTTTTGACTCGCACGGCCACTTGGGTGAGCCACACGGCCGTGTGGCCTGCCCGTGTGAGTCGGGAAATTCTGGTTTTTGAGCCAATTTCGAGCCAAAAGTGGAAAAATCGGATTTTCAGAGCAAAAACAGAGCCCTAGAGAGAGAAAGTGCGAAGAACACATCCTAGAAGCTATCTTGGAGCTGGGTTTCACCGAATCGAGCTTGGAGATCATCATAGGAGTGGAAATCATCATCCCGGAGCAGATTTTCCTCATCATTATGAGTATGACTACTCCGATTACTGTTTTCTCTTCTCTCTCTATGGAGTAGAACCCTTCTCTCACTTGGGTATGAAGAACCCTAGTTCCTTGTGTTAGGGATTTGATTGTAATAACTTGGGATGATATTACTGTTTGATTTTAATCGAATGATGCATGTTTATTGAATTGATTGGAGTCTAATCAGCTTTTCTCAATTTCTGCTGCAACCTGAGATAGATAGAATCTGATTAGGTTGTTAGAGCCTCTTCATTCGATAGTAGGAGATTGGCTATACGAGAGTTAGCCAGTTTACTGCTTTGTACTGGAATTCAATTCCAGTAGTGGAGTTCTGTGTTCATAGCCTCAGCTTTCTATCCCGGTGAAGGCTAGTCGTCTGCCGGGTAGTTAGACTGAGAGGGCTTGGTCAGCTTAAGAGATTCCAAGCTACTGTCGGAACTTCCGCAGTCTAATCAACAGTGAATCAACCCAGGGGAATTACAATTGAACCTAACTAAGGGGCTAGGGGGACTCAATCCCGAGTGACTATTTCCTGACTTTGAAAACCGAATTATTACTTGCTTTCTTACTGCTTTTGCTTTGAACAACAATCACTCGAATTAGTTTGTTAGATAACAGAGAATCACGGAGTAAGCAGTAGATCTAGACCCCGGGTTGATAATTGAACTTGCCTGTTACTGCATTCCCGGACTGCGATTACACTTGGTCGCAGTTTGGTGTTGTGTTTTGGCGTGTCAGTATTCGAGCACTTAGGCCACTCTCATGGGCCTATTGGGCTGGGTCTATTTTTGTGTTTGTTGTCTTGCAGGCAGCTTGCACTTCAATTCGGTGTTGTGGGCCCTAGATTTTAGCATGAGTAGCGGACTCCAATCCTAGGTGGGGGCACGGAGAGCTTTAAGGCACAGTGGTGTAGTGAGGAAACTTATATCCTTTTTTAGGGTTTAGTGTTTTTGTCACTCTATTCTTAGGAACTAACAGAGCTGCCCATTTTGTGGCATAAAGGGCTCTTTCATCGGCAGATCGATTAGTATTGACTGCCGTTACTTTTACCTATTGTAAACATATCTGTCTACTATTTAATCTGACTATGATAAAAAATAAAAAAAAATGTTGTGTCTTGTGTGGAATTCCTATATCCTCTGAAATTGAAGGATACAAAATATCCAAGTGAATTTTCAAAAGCCTGAGAAGAATTAAGGGGGAAAAGGAAGAAAACCCTAGCTCTACGTCCTCCCTACTTTAAGAACTACACAAGAATACAAGATGTCTTTTGGATTAGTGATTAACTACAATGTGTTTGCTTTGTTTTGTTTAGCTTACTTGAACATCAAACAACCTCTTACTTTGCTCGTGATGCAGGGTGAGATTCAATACTCCCATGGGAGAAGGGAAAGCTTCTGAGATAACATCATAAGAGAAGCTCCCTTCTGCTCTCCTCCTCTTGTCCAAGAATGCTGGCCTACCCTTGCATTAGCTTTACACGTAAGCATTGCCACCACCTCAGACATCGGAGACCTCAGGTTTGCCAGCGATTGAATACACAAGAACGCTACGTGGATCACGTGCACCACATCTCTCTCCACGATCCCGTGTTTTCGGAGCCTCAAATCTATCAGCTCGTTCACCTTGTTTTTCTCGTATAGCTTCCACGCATGCAAGAGAAAATGTAATTGACACCATTGGGATGGCTAGGCCTCATAAAATTAAGCAAGGAAACACACTTATGTATTCAGGATGGTACTGCTGCTCTGTTGGTAAGTTGAGATTTGTGTTCTTCCTACAACAGATGATCTCAAGAAGGAGCACTCCAAAGCTGTAGATGTCGGCCTTCTCTGACAACTCACCCCGGATCGCATACTCTAGTGTTGTGTATCCCCTGATGAATGACAAAGATTAGTGAATTTGGAAATTCTTTTGATTTGAGACTGGTACTTGAAGTTTATTTAGAAGAACTCACAAGGTCCCTGCAAATGTGGTGCTGAGATAAGCTTGGTCTTCAGGGAAGAATCTGGCCAGCCGGAAATCGCTAATCCGGGGCTGGAACTTGTCGTCCAGAAGAACATTGCTTGCTTTCATGTCTCTATGCACGATTCTCAAAGGGGATTCTTCGTGCATGTTGATGTGACTTGAATCGGACTATCAGCCGCTACGACTGGTAGTCATGGGTCTCGCTACCCGGTCAGCGAGTGGGGTCCAGGGGCAATGCCCCCGGCCCACGGCGTACGGGCTCAATTTTATTTGTGTTCGGGTTCTGGTCCTGGTCTGTAACCGTTTCCTTTGTCATATTGGATTAGTTTTAGACCCACATGGAGAAGTATAAATACTTCTCATCTCCTCTGTAATCTGTAATCTCCTCGATATAGTGAATCTGGCTCTCTCTCGCTCGTGGACTAGCTAACACACATCGTGTTAATGAACCACGTAAATCGTGTGTCTGTGTTTTTCAATTCTCGCTTTCGTATTCTTGCTTTATCAATTCCGGCGATTTCCCGATCCGTAGCAGCGCGTTTATAACAAGTGGTATAAGAGCTGCGACTGGAAATCAGGCTAGGGTTTTCGATTCAAAAGAATGACGTCGGTGAACATGAAGATCGAAAAGTTCACGGGGAAGAACAGCTTCGCTATATGGCATATCAAGATGCAGGCTTTATTAAAACAACAAGGGTTGTGGGGGACGCTGTCTACGAAACAGAAGAAGGCAGCGATCGATGACGAGAAGTGGAATACCCTAGAGGAGAAGGCCCACTCGACCATCATGCTATCGTTGTCTGATGACGTCATCATTGAAGTCACTGCTGAGAAGACTGTCGCGGGCTTGTGGTTGAAACTAGAGAGTCTGTACATGACTTAGTCTCTAACCAACAAGCTCCATCTCAAGCAATAGTTGTTTAGCTTGAGGATGCAAGAAGGTACGCCTTTGAGGGAACATCTCGAACAACTTAACTCTATTTTGCTGGATCTGCGTAATATATATGTTCAAGTTGATGACGAGGATGCTGCCCTAATCCTGCTGGTTTCTTTGCCAAGTTCATATAAGAATTTCGTTGATTCTTTTATTGCCGGTAAAGAAAGCGTGTCGTTGGAGGATGCCAGGTCTGCTCTTCATACGAGAGAGATCATGCATAAGGCATCCGGATCTGGTACAGGTGGTGAGGCATCAGGTTTGGCTGTTACAGGTGGAAAGGAAAAGAAGAAATATGGTAAAGGGAATTCGAACAAGAATTCCAAGGGTCCTGGTCCACAGCCAGGTGATGCTTGTCACAACTGTAAGGAAGTGGGGTATTGGAAGTACAATTTTCCCAGGAGAAGAGGGCACCAGAAGAAACAAGGTTCAGTTGCCTTGGCAGAAGTGGACAACCGTTCTGAAGACGATCTCGCCTTGGCTGTAGATGAGAAGGCACATCGTGGGGTGTGTGGTTTCTGGATACTACAGCCTCATACCATATGTCAACAGGGATTGCTTCATAACCTACAAGCAGATAGATGGTGGTAACGTGGTAATGGCAAATGGAGCTGTCTGCAAGATTGTTGGAATCGGGTCCATAAAGGTTCGGGCACATGATGGTTCGTTCTGTACCGTGAATGATGTCAGACATGTTCCACGAATGACAAAGAACCTGATCTTCTTGAGTCTACTCGACAGCAAGGGTTTCAGCTTCAAAGGAAAAGGTGGAGTTGTGTATGTCTGCAAAGGTTCAAGGAAGGTGCTGAAGGGAGTGAAGTGTGGGACCTTGTATGCATTACAAGGGTCTGTGTTGTCTGGTTCTGCTGCAGTTGCATCGTCTCAGGTTCATCAGGAAGATATGACCACTCTCTGGCACATGAGACTGGGGCATATGAGTGAACAAGGGATGCAAGTTCTGTCGAAGAGGGATCTTCTTTGCGGGCACAAGGTGCAGAATTTGGAATTATGTGAACATTGTATGTTTGGGAGCTACATCGCAGCAAGTCTCCCAAGAAGGGTATCCACCGGACGAAGGGGATACTGGATTACCTCCACTTCGACTGTTGGGGTCCTTCAAGAGTTGAATCCATTAGAGGCAGCATGTATTTTCTGTCTATTATTGATGATTATTCGAGATTTACTTGGATTTTCATGGTGAAGCAGAAAAGTGAGGCTTTCACAAAGTTCAAGTAGTGGAAGACATTGGTGGAGAATCAGACAGGAAATAAGATCGAGAAGCTGCAAACGGACAATGGTCTGGAGTTCTGCAGTTCTGAGTTCAAAGAATTCTGCAAGGATGAACGGATTGCCCGTCATCGCACCGTTAGAGATACACCCCAGCAGAATGGCGTTGTAGAAAGGATGAACCAGACATTGTTGGAGAGAGCACGGTGCATGCTCTCTAATGCTGGACAAGAGAGAAGATTATGGGCATAAGCAGTGAACATGGCGTGCTTCCTGATCAACCGTGGACCTCACACAGGTATCGAGTGTAAGACTCCTTATGAAGTGTGGTATGGTAAGCATGTTGATTACTCTTCACTGAAAGTTTTTGGGTGTCTTGTTTATTATCACATGGATGAGGGTAAATTGAACCCAAGGGCAAAGAAGTGTGTATTTGTGGGTTACGGAGATGGAATTAAGGGATTTCGAGTCTGATCACCTTCCGAGCATCGAGTTATACTTAGTACAAATGTGATATTTGACGAGAAGTCTATATTTAACCCCATGTTGAAGGTCACTATTGTTGAAGATAGCAGGAATGTTGATAAGCAGGTGGAGCTGCAAACTCTCAATTAGAGTGAGTTTGAGCACCAAGGTGGAGAAGATCAACATGATGAAGATGTGTCTGCAAAGCCGGAAACTTCAGAGCCCAGTGCACGAGCTCAACAGTCTATGGCTTTCAGTAGACCGAAGAGAGCGACTGTAGGAGTATCTCCACAGAGGTATGGCTTCGAGGACATGGTGACGTATTCATTTCAGGTTTCTGAAGAAGTGGATGCAGGAGAGCCACGATCCTATAGAGAAGCAGTTTCGGGTGGTGAAGCTGATTAGTGGCTTGCCGCAATGGGAGATGAGATGGAATCCCATGACACGAATCAGACTTGGGAGCTAGTCAAACGATCACAGGGAAGGAAGATTGTGACAAACAAGTGGATCTACAATAAGAAGGAAGGAATCAGTTCTGAAGAGGGCATTAAATTTAAAGCTCGGGTGGTTGCACGAGGCTTCTCGTAGAGTGAAGGAGTTGACTACAATGAGATTTTTTTACCAGTAGTTAGACATACTTTGATCAGAGTGCTACTAGCAATAGTGGCATTTTATGACTTGGAGTTAGAGCAGCTAGACGTGAAGACAGCTTTCCTACATGGAGAGTTTGAGGAAGAAATTTATATGACTCCGCCAGAAGGATTCCAGGTTCCAGGAAAAGAAGACTATGTTTGTAAGCTGAAGAAGTCTTTGTATGGACTTAAGCAGTCCCCGAGGCAGTGGTACAAGAGATTTGACAGTTACATGCTTGGTCTGGGCTGCAGTAGACGTTCATATGATTGTTGTGTGTATCACAACAAGGTGGAGGATGGTTCGATAATCTATCTTGTTCTGTATGTGGATGATATGCTCATAGCTGCGAGTTGAAGTCTGATATCCAGAAGTTAAAGGGGCTTCTAGTGCTGAGTTTGAGATGAAGGATTTGGGAGTTGCTCAGAAGATCTTGGGTATGGAGATTTACAGGGACAGGTCGAAGAAGAAGCTTTTCTTGTCACAGAAGAGCTACATCTAGAAGATACTGTCGAGGTTTGGCATGTCTTCAGCAAAGCCCTTAAATACTCCTAGTGCCTCAAATATTCATCAATCCTCAGCTTATGCAACGCAGTCAGAGGCTGAGAAGGAGTACATGTCAAGAGTCCCATATGCTAGTGCAGTAGGTAGCTTGATGTACGCTATGGTATGCACTAGACCTGATCTTGCACATGCTATTAGTGTTGTCAGCAGTTTCATGATACAACCTGGGAAGGAGCATTTGCAGGCTGTGAAGAGGATCTTCCGGTACCTTAAGGGTACACCTGATGTGGGGATTAGCTTCGGAAGTGATATAGAGTGCTTGGTGTCTGGGTATTCTGACTCGGACTATGCTGAAGATGTTGACACGAGGAGATCGATGACCGGTTATGTATTCACTCTTGGAAGTTCTGTAGTGAGCTGGAAGGCAACTCTGCAGTCGGCGGTGACATTGTCTACTACTGAGGTAGAGTATATGGCGTTGACAAAAGCTGCTAAGGAGGGAATATGGTTGAAGGGACTGGTTGGTGATCTGAGTCTACATCATGATTAGACAGTGGTGTATTGCGACAGTTTGAGTGCAATATGCTTGGCCAAGGATCAAGTCCACCATGAGAGGACTAAGCACATCGACGTGAGGTATCATTTCTTGAGGACACAGAAGAGGATTAAGGTGAAGAAGGTTGGCACCGTGGATAATCCTATTGATATGTTCACGAAGACAGTTCCACATGGCAAGTTCCAACACTGCTTGGACTTGCTGAATGTCTTGAGTGGGTGACTCCGACCAGCGGGGCATTGATGGCGGGAGAGAGAGAGAGAGAGAGAGAAAAGGAGCATAATATTTCAGAGATTTCAGAGGAAGAGGATTCAAGTCAAGGTGGAGATTTATTGATGTGACTTGAATCAGACTATCAGCCGCTACGACTGGTAGTTAGGGGTCTCGCTGCCCGGTCAGCGAGTGGGGTCCAGGGGCAACTCCCAGGTGGGGGTGTGGGGGCAACGCCCCCGACCCACGGTGTACGGGCTCAATGTTATTTGGGTTCGGGTTCTGGGCCTAGTCTGTAACTGTTTCCTTTGCCATAATGGATTAGGTTTAGACCCACATGGAGAAGTATAAATACTTCTCATCTCCTCTGTAATCTGTAATCTCCTCGATATAGTGAAACTGGCTCTCTCTCGCTCGTGGACTAGCTAACACACATCGTGTTAGTGAACCACGCAAATCGTATGTCTGTGTTTTTCGATTCTCGCTTTCGTATTCTTGCTTTATCGATTCCGACGATTCCCGATCCGTAGCAGCGCGTTTATAACAGTGCAGGTATTCTAGGCCTCGAGCTATGCCAAGGATTATCTGGAACCTTGTGTTCCAATCCATGAATTGATTGTTGTTTCCTAGTAATATAATCACTTCCCAATTCATCAAAAACTATCAGCAAGCCCATAAATATAATGTAAACTTACAAAATAGTCAATACTTATTCTAGACATAGAATCTGTTTTGTGAAATCGTACTGTATTGCTAGGCCGAATTGGTTGAACAATGTATCATAGTTAAAACAGGATTACGGTTATCCTATTTTTTCCCAGGATTTTATCAACAAATTTTGAACGGCGGACATTGTCGGTAATAATCGATTCCATCTTCTCGGTATAACATTAAGTTTTACATCTCATGATTAGGACATTCTCATTATGGTACATGTTAAGTTAATTCATTCTGGATCAAGGTTGTCAACCCGCGGGTCGACCGCTACAGGGTACCAAGTTGGAGGTCAAATTGTGTCATTTTTGTCTTTGGTTTGCGAAATGCGCCTATTTCCAATTTTTCTTTTTCGCCTAACTCAATCTTTCGAATCCTAAGTTGAACATTTGAATATTGATATTATATAAGTGTGTCTGTGTGAATTTTCACTATATGTTGAATCTAAGTACGACATGTTATTTTGGTGTAATATTATATGTTATAACTCATATGTTAGATGAGATTTGATATAATTTATGAGGATAAGTACAATATAATGATTATTTCCATATTTCCAAGCTAACCGGGGTGACCCATTAACCCTTGACCCACTACCTCGACCGGGTCCGAATCAGTCCGCGAGTTGACAACCTTGTTCTGGATATTGGGCCAGTACTTGTGCCTGGCGGTTTCGATCCCATCCATTAAAAATTACAAACACGAGAACAACTGTAAAGAATAAACACAGTGTGAAACCACATAGCAATCAAATTTCGACTGAAGATTCTCATGCTCAGCCCATTCTCTATGTATATCATGCATATGGAATTAAGGCAAGAATACAATAATAAGAATTTTGTTACCCCATGGAAGCTTGAAACTTTCGACCAACAAGAGAATAGATAGCCTGGTATTTGTTACTTACCATAAACTATGAGGTCCAAGCTCCTGTTCTTCATGTACTCATAGACAAGCAGGCGTTGTTCCCCATCGGAACAACATCCGAGAAGTCGTACCAAATTCTTGTGCTGAATGTTGGTGATCATTCTCACTTCAGCCAGAAACTCTGATTCTCCTTGGAAAGATTTCTCTAAAGATAGTCTTTTCACGGCCACCGTCCGACCGTCTCTCAACTTACCCTGAAATAGGTTTAATCCAAAAATGTTCAACTTTGGTAATGGAAAAATGTTCAACTTTGGTAATGGATGGGGAAAACAAAATATGTGGAATGTTTTTATGGATCCACAAACCTGATCAAAATCATAAACTCGGATCACACTGACCAAACTCATACATAACCATAAGCCATAACCCTACATGACGTATATCACCCAAACCTAACTCGATTATCAAGTTTTAATCTTGTCGATGAACTTATTTCGGACCACGGGACCACTATTAACAATCAACTCGATCTCAGCTCATTTGACACATTCAACAGAAAGTGTAACAAAATAAACATTTAGTTCTATCATCAAAATGGTTGTTTCGTAAAATTACCCTATAAACTGGGCCAAATCCCCCTCTCCCTAGGAGGTTATCGGCATGAAAGTTCTTGGTTGCCTTCTTCAACGCCTAAAAAATGAAGTAGCTAATCATTCTCAGAGTCCCACTCAAAACCTCAGATGCCACTCCTACATAGTTGGCAAAAATCATCATGTATGGATCCAATACCAATTAGTCTAGTCGTATTATTAGGTGATTACTTTCAAAATAAAAGATCGATTCAAATGTACGACACAAAAATACAGAAATTCAAGCCAAGTCTCCTATGTAGCGAGGTATTGGGGTCCGATTACTATGACGAACATACCGTTTATTGGTGTGAGGCTGTGAGCTGATGATTGTATGATTATGTGGAAAACATTAACCATTTCTCGAATAAACATGTATGATACTATATGCTAAATTATCACTATGTTTGATTATTCATCGTATTTGCAGGAAATTGAGCTTATAGGGTCTTGTCTACCAGATCGTACCCTAAATAGTATGAATTAACACCACTAATCCAAACACGATGTAAATTATTCGATCAATGTGTTGTCAATTTTGCAAAAATATTGTAATATCCATATTGAACTTGTGACGATGATATCAGCATGTGTTGATGGAAGGCTCATTCAAGATATTAACCGGACTCGTCTGCATGTTAGCAGAGATTGGGCTATTGATTGGGTGCATCATTTGAGATCAGATTTCCGGCCACTTAATTCAAAGAGTGACGATTACTTCGGAACTTAAACAAATTTATGAAAAGCGGATTTGCTAAAGGTTTGTTATTATTACCTTGAGGTTGCAGTGAATTGTCTTTCTTGGCGAACTTGGTGGTCACCTCGTTCAATTTCATGAACTTCCAGAAGACGGTGATGAGGATTAACAGAAGAACGAGGACGACCAGAACGCCGACGAAGAGGAACGATGCAGAAGAAGTCATCGGAGAGGAGGAAGATGGTGTACCACGCGGCTTAGGAAACTTACTCGGAGATGGCGGATTGGTCACTGTAAAATCATCACAGAACACTGTACGGTATCAGAGAAGGGGGAAAAAACAGAGACCGAGTTTCAAAAAAAAAAACAGAGACCCAGTTTCCATCTCGATCGGAATCGCAAAACCCACCTCCCAGAATTCGGCGAACCATGGCCCAGGACTAGAAACCCTGAGGCCAAAGCGAGGACGAAGAAGAAGCAGCAGCAGCAATGGCGGGAAATTGGGGAGATGGAAGAGAGAGTGAAAAATAAAAGAGAGTGATAGATGAGGGAATGACAAATGAATTGAATCCATCGGCGAGACAGTTGCGTAAGATTGGGGGGGAGAAACATAGGAAAAATTAAAAAGGAGAAGGAGAATTTTTTGAGGCGGGTGACGAATTGGCCAATGCCACAGTGGAGAGTGGAGGAAGGTGACGATTGGCTAGTTTCCAAAATGAGTATTTTCATTTCTTCCTTCCTTTTGCCTGCTGCTATTTCTCGCTCTCTTTCTTTCCTTCCTCTCTTTGTCTTCTCTGCTTGATTTTGGATTTTTCCTCTATCATGGTGCAGAGAAACTTGCAACCCACAAGTCCTACAAACGGAGTGCTTTGTTTGCTACTAAAAATTCAGTCAGTTGTGTATTGTTTTGTGTTTCTATTTTGTGAGTTGGTGACTTCTTAACAAGGTTCTAAAAGGCGCTAGGCGTAAGGCAGGCGCTCGACTCTTGACTTGCGCCTTGCCCGATTAGGCGTAGCCTAGGCGCGCCTAGGCGTTCAGAGTATAAATGGAAAAATTCTCAAATATTTCCTGTTTTCTGGAATAATTCATATAATCCAAGTGCATATAAAATTAGCAATGCCTAGTTCTTAACAGTAAACACTTAACATAACAAATAACAAGCAAATAGTGACCAATCATATGCTAATAGGTGCTTATAGAGGCAAGAAGCTTGTGCTACGTACCGAGGAGAAGGAAGGAGCAACAATTGGCGAGTTTCGACTTTATTTCCCACTATAGCAGCGGAGCGGTGTGAAGGCGAGAAGAGTGATTGATGACTTTCTCCTGCGGCGACAGAGAGCAGCAAATGGGGCGAGAGCTAGGGCGGCAGGCGATAGAAGATGGGGCGAGAGCTAGGACGGCAGGCGGCAGTAGATGTTACTTCCCGTGTTTCTGATTTTCTAGGGCAAGAGGCAAGTTTCTGATTTTCTAGGACAAAACGAAGAGTATTGGGTTTAACCGCCTAAGCTCGCCCAGGAACGCCCTCTCTCCACTAGGCGCAAACTAAGCGCTATTCCTACCTACTAAGCGCTACCAGCGCCTTTAACAACGCCTATGGCCAAGTCAAGGCGATCCTCCACCGCCTAGCGCCTAATTGAGCCTAGGCGTGCGCCTAGGCACGCCTTCTTGAACCCTGCTTCTTAATAAGCTAAATTTATTTGTATTATTACATTAGATAGTTTATGATGAAATTTGTAACAAATCAAATTTATGAGTGATTTAGCGTAGTATGACAAAGATTATTACTATTTTAAGCGTATGAATTGTTTATAAGACGGTTTGAGACCGATTTAAGATAGTCGGATAACAAAGATTCGAGGAACACATAGGGTTCGTTTGGATGTGGTTAAATATTTGTGTGGTATTTATAAAGTGAAATAACTCACAAATCATGAATGTGATATTTGTGTGTTATTTGGGGAAATTGAAAGTTAAATTGTGTTGTTTGGATGGTCCAAATAATGAGTTATTTTTTCTGTGGTGTTTGTGAACACAAATTGCAAAAATACTACAATGCCCTCCTTATATTTAATAGATACCCAATCCCCCAACAACTCTATCTGCTCACGAACAGAAGGTGGGGAGATCTTTGCTGTTGAGCCCTCTCCCTCCCAGTGATTCTCGTCGGCGATTCTTACCTGGCGGCACCTTCCGTGCCCAGCTCCGACCATCTTCTCCCTCCTCCATTGCTGCTCCATTACCAGGATATAGAAATAATGCAAGCTTCTCAATCTGGCCTCGTGAATGGAGTCGTTTTCTGCAAATGTGGAAGTGAAGCCATAATGTGAACTTCCAGTACCCCATGAAATCCAAATCGTCAATCTTGGTCATGCCCGACTTATAAATCGAAGGTATGTTTTTGGTTTATTGTATGTATATATAAAACCCCCAAAGTTTAACGGTTGGGTTTAATGGCTCTTCAATAATGAAAATTCGATTATGGTAACATGGAGGTTGCATGTGCTTTTCCGATGATTTTTTGTTGTATGGTTTTTAGGTTGGTCGCTACTGTGACATTTTTTATTGGTGCGATCTTCGCACCATGCGAGATAGAGGCATATGCACCTGAAAAGGATAGCAGAGTTAGATCTTCAACTAGCCGAACTGAAGGAGGATAACACTAGGCTGCTTAAACAACAATGTTCTTGTGAGTCCGCACACGAGAGGAAAAAAGCAAATTTGAAAAAGAAATGAAATAATCCACCTACATTGAAAATCAATAAATGCCTCTCTCTTCAGATAGTCTTCCTCCGCCCTCACTCTCGTGTTCTCCGCTCCCAATTCTCCTTCCACCGCAGCGGTCACCGTCGATCCATCTCTCCCTGATAATCGTCAGCTCCTCGATTTCCTATTTAATTTCCGTTCTGTAAGGCTGTAACTCCCTAGTCTCCTTCATTGTTTCACCTCCTCTTAACAACCTTACTCGACCGCTTTTGTTCCTTCGTCACGACTACACAGAGGGAAGACTTTTGTAGTAGTCTAGTCTCATCGGAAGTAATCGTCCTGTCCATCAATCTCTCCGGTGGGGCTTCGAGTCAGAACCTGACGAAGTAGAGGATCGAATTCGCCCAATTCATTCACATGCAGTTCTCCCTTTTCAAACCTAGCTCTGGGAATTTTGAATTTTCATCCATCATCATGATCAGACCCTCGATAACTCCGAGGTACAGTGAATTGAAGGAAGCTTGAATCATCGCGGCTACGGGGGAATCGTGTTCCTCCTTCCTCGATCACTTCTTCATCGCATATATAGGTGGATGAAAGTAGGGGTGGGAAACGGTTTGGTCCGGTTAAAACCGGACCGGATTAACCCGGTTTTTTACAACCGTTTTAGCTATATCAGCAACCGGGAATTGGATTGGATGGGGATCCGGTTTCAACCGTGACCGGATTGATCCGGTCCGGTTTTAACCAAACAACCGGGTTGTGCAGGTTCCCACCAAAACGTTGTCGTCTACAAATTAATAAAAAAAAAACAAAGTGTGGGACGCTCCTCTTCCCTTCCTCCTAGCCGCACAATTTTTTTCTTCTCAATCGTCATCTTCTTTCAGTTTCTTCTCTTCTCCCTCCCCTCTAGCCCTCTTCTTTTACAAACGACGATGGCGAGCGGCCCTTTCACCTGTGAAGCCGATCAAGCAAGGCGTCCAACAAGCTCTTCTCTTTCATGTTTACAGGTGATGACGAGCAGCAAGCAAGAGGCAACGACGAGAAGACACAACGGAGAGCGGCAAGCAATAGGTCGCCGATTGACGAAAGTCCCAAGAGCGAGATCGAAATGGGGATTGAAGGAGGCGATAAGCAAAGAGGAAGGATTGACGAAGCGATTCACCACCATCTCCTCCTGGTTTCTCCTCAACGAATCGGTCGTCGGCGAATCGGACAGGAAGGAGGCTATTGGCTGGCCACTCGATTTTTTCTCGTCTTCGCCAAGCCTCCGCTGGAATTGGAAATGGAAGAGAGATCGAGGGAAAGACAGCCGCTGAGAAGAGGTGTTGTTTCTCGGCGTTCTCGCAGAGGTGCGGCTGCGCGAGGCTCGGCTGAGAAATGGATTAGGGTTAAGAGGGATTCACTTGGGATTGGGCTTCGTGTTTGTTGGGCTGGGGATTGGGCTTCGTGTTTGTTGGGCTGGGGATGAGTTTTATTTTTTGTTTAGGGCAGGCTTCATTTTACAGATCAATGGGCTGGTTTTGGGCTTATGAATTATGGATCCGGTTTTCCGGTTTTAACAGGATTGGACCGGGGCAGTGGTCAGTACAACCGTAAATTGGATTGGGTTGCTTGGAATCCGGTTTCCGGTTACAACCGGAACGGTTTAAACTGCCCGGTTTCCGGTTTGACCGGAAAACCGAGACTGGATTCCCAGCCCTAGATGAAAGGAATCCATAGAAAACCTAACTGAAGATATCAAGTCGTAAATGAGATGATCGAAATTACTAGGGAAGAACTCTGATCCGCGTTTTGATTTCATTAAATCGCGCTCTCGAATTTAGTAGAATTGATTGAGATCCGCGTTCACACGGTTTGGAGCGGGTTCGTGGGCCTTAATTACACGAATTGGGTTACCTAAGCCACGATGCTCGTCATAACTTGATTCAATTAAACAGTAACAACTAGTATCTTCTATGGCTAATAATATATTTTTAGTTTTAGAATATAAACATCGTAGCAATAATACGTATTTTAGCTCCTAAATGACTTGCCATGCCATGCTTTAATTGGCTTCGTAGCTACTTATGATTTATGAATCACTAGCCTTGCATTTCTTGATTCGTTTCAATTTTCTAATAATTAGATCACTTTTAGCTACGTAAAAATACAAATATAACTGAACCTAATCTCTTGTTACAAATATTATTCACGGTAGGTAATGAGTAGACATTATAGCTTTGAACAACAGGATCTATGCCAGCATACAAATATGATCTGACACTTGGTTAAACATAGCAGAACTAATGGCTTCTCATCATTCTCCCACGACAGACTTATTCTCATGTCATTAGTCTTCCCATTTTCTTGCACATTTACAGCGCCACCCCGCTCCCAATCAATTCTCGTGGTACATATGTATTCTTGATTTTATAATTTGTGATTACATATGAGTGTCCGCGGGTATCCGTTATCCATCCTCTACGGGTAATATATAGGTACCGGTTATCCTGTATGGGTTTGGAAAATGGGAATGGGTACCCGTTTCAAACGGGACGGGTACCCAGTCCTATCCCATTGTCCACTCCTACAGAAATTAAAGGTTATACACTTATGATGTACAAAAATTAGGATGCATAACAATTAACAAATCATGCATGGTCAAAAATTACCTACTCCTTCAAGAACAATCTTTTTCCGAATCAAGCGAGTACAGGTACCCAGTCCCGTCCCGTTGTCCACTCCTACAGAAATTAAAAGTTATGCACTAATGATGTACAAAAATTAGGATGCATAACCATTAAAAAATCATGCATGGTCAAAAATTACCTACTCCTTCAAGAACAATCTTTTTCCGAATCAAACGAGTACAGGTACCCAGTCCCGTCCCGTTGTCCACTCCTACAGAAATTAAAGGTTATGCACTTGTGATGTACAAGAATTAGGATGCATAACAATTAACAAATCATGCATGGTCAAAAATTACGTACTCCTTCAAGAAAAATCTTTTTCCGAATCAAGCGAGCCCATGGCCCATTAGTCTACTCAAATAAATCAAACGAGCCCATAAGTGATTTTCACTTGGCCAATACTATGGTGCCGCACTAAAAAGTGCGGCACCGGTGACGCCATTTTTGATTGGGCCACGTGGCGCTGATGTGGCGTGGCTGGTTTAATTAAAGTCCATCCCAAACCCGATGGCCCTTCACAATTTAGAATTGTCCAAACGGAAACCCTATTCAGCAGACGAAATGACCTCGCCGTTTTCTAATTGATTTCCTTTCCAGTAATTAATTTTAAATTAATTTAATTTGAACTGCATTATTGTTTTATCATGAAACAAAAAAACGAACGGAAATAGAAGCCGAGTAGCGTCATTCGTCGAGCTCTCAGTACAAACTGCTCCGGCGAGAATATCCGGCGAACTCCACTGTCTCCGATTAGGACTCCATACCCTCCACTAAACTCCTTCATTGTATTCCCCCTCCTCCATTCATCGGGTGCAAAAAAAAACGACGAATCCTTATTACCAGGAGGCCCTCTGTCTCCGTCAAAGTGGTATGTGTTGTCCCCTCGCTCTGCACCCTTCATGTTGACAAAGCGGAATTCGAAGTTCTTTGGTGCCTAGAGACATTGCCTAACAAATCCGAAGGGTTCAGGTAATTCAATTCGTTTGTTTTTTAAAAACTAGGTCCATAATTAGTCTCTTTTTTGTCCCGGATTAGGTCTACCTTCCTTTTGCCTCTGAACTGCTGCCTGCTATGTCATAGATTTTGGAACTGGTTGATCTGTCCCTGTTCTACTTGTTTGTTTGTTTTTTCTAGTTTGGTTGGTACATAAACAAGAGTAGAGCCTAGCAAAGTCAGCCGAGTGGGATGATGATTGTTGCTCTATCCCTGTTCTACTTCTTTGTTCTTTCTTTTTGGGTTGATACATAAAGCATTAGCAGAGCCTAGCTATGTCAGTCGAGTGAGGAGGCCACCATCAATTCATTATATTTTATCAAACAGCTATTGATAACTTATCCTATTATGACAAAGGCCTACTCTAAACAAATTCCACGAGGCCTTCCATTCCCCTGCTTATAATGTGTTTTGCTAGAATCCTTGTTGAAACCGGCCCTTTAAGCTTTGAAATTGCATTCTAATAACAGCAGCTCGTTTATGCAGCAAGTGGGCAAGATGGTGTTTAATATGTTAAGTTGCCAATTTAGGTCTGCTGTCAACTTTGGTTTGCTTGCAACTTGAGTGGAATTGTGATCGTTAGGATCAGCCGAGATGCTGGTGTTACCAGGTTAATATGCTTAGATGGGTTGATTATATAAATTGCATTGAGGAACATGAAAACATTGATATGCATATTGGATTGAGGAATCTTTTTTTATTAGAAGCTAGTATGAGCAACTCTGCATGGAAAATGGCATGAGACGGTGGTGGCAGAGTAGTATATTTTGAACAACTCTCTGTAATTGATATGGATGATGAACTGGGATAGCTAGGCTGTAACCCATTTTTGCTTTGATTGAGCGTTTGTTATCTTTTGCAAGGTTGTGTATCCATTTACTTGTGTGTATAATTATGCATAAACAAACAGCTATAACTGTTGTTCCAGTGGCGTTTATTCCAACTTTCATTTATGAGCAACATCTTCCACTAAGAAAAATTTGCAGTCAAGTTTATCTGCACATTTAGAATGTCATTATCACTATATGCTGACAAGTTCACGTTGCTTTATTCTTCTTGTCTTGAAATAATCTCTTCCAAGTCACAAACTTTTTTTAGGGTAGCTCTTGCAGTGCCAATCTAGCATAGAGTTTGAACCTTGAGAACAAGTTTGCTGCCAATGTCAGAAGCAGAACCGTATCTTCAGTTGTTCTTATCCCTTTTCCCATTCCCTGTGTCCTCAATATGAACCCCTTTGGCTTGTATGTGTTGTGATTCTTCTCTCCTGTAGATATGAAATATTAGTTGTGTTCAAGGGATCTAAGGCAGGGTACCGATTTCTAGATATGTGAATAGTTTGGTGTATGAGAAACAAGATGGTGTTTAATTAAATTAGTTAGGCATTTAGTTAAATTTGTAAGCTTGGCAATGACGGTTCATATGATGTTTTTGTAATCTTTGACAGGTGGTAAGGGTAGTGTTTATCCTTGAAGGTTTGTTTGAAATAGAGAGGCTAGGCGATAAAGTGAACACAGTGCAACCTGAATGGAAGGTATGCATCTCTACACAATATATCAGGATTATATTATTGTTTTAAAGTGAAGTAATAAGTGAATTTGGTATGCAGGATCCGAAGAACTCTCTTTAGCTCATGGAGATGATATTCAGAATGACATACTTACTGAGAATGCTGATACAGCTGCCCAAAGTCAAAGTAGTGGTCATTCCCGTGAAAATACGGGGATGTCGCTCTTGAACGTTAATGTTCCTAGAAACATAGAGGATTGGGGGTTTCATGATTTGAAGGAGGTAACATTTGATTCTGTTGATGAAGCTGATAACTTTTACAACAATTACAGCAAGTATATGGGGTTTGGTGTAAGAAAAAGGGACAGGAAGGTTAACAAATATGGGAAATGGACATCACGAAAATGGGTTTGTTGTAAAGATGGAGTCAGAACTGAAGAAAATGTGAATAGAGAAAATAGGAAGAGGGAAGCAAAGGCGGTGACTAGATTCGGATGTCTTCCTTCGTTCACGGTGAAATTTGATAAAAAAGATGGGAAGTACAAGGTAGAGGAGTTTGTTTCCGAGCATAATCATGATAGAGTTGGACCTGAACAAGTGCAGTTCTTAAGGTCTCATCGGTCGCTGAAGGAGGGTGATAAGGCACAAGTAGAGTCACTGCGAGGGGTGGGTGTGAAACTGAGTCAGATAATGGATTTGAGGATAAGTGAAGTAGGTGGCTATGACAACGTCGGTTTTACTCTCAAGGATTTTTACAATTTCGTGGATGGAGGTAAGGATTTTGAAGTGCATAGTGATGCAGAGTCTGCATTAGCATACTTACGTGCTAAGTATGAAATTGATTCAGAACTCTTCTGCAAGTTCACTCTCGATGAGGATAACAGACTAAAACATTTGTTTTGGGCCGACTCCACCTGCCAGTTTGCTTAATCTTGCTTTGGTGATGTGTTAGTTTTTGATTCAACTTATAAGACAAACGCATACAAGATGCCTCTTTTCGTATTTTTTGGGGTGAATCACCATCACGCAACTACAGTATTTGGGTGTGCTTTGTTACCCAACGAAACTGTAGAGAGCTACAATTGGGTAATTAAAACTTTTCTCCTGTGTATGAAAGGTAAGCACCCAAGTGTTGTGATTACCGATGGGTGTATGTCAATGAAGAGGGCCATTAAGGAGTTGATCCCTGGTGCTGCTCATAGGATTTGTTGCTGGGACTTGAGAAGGAATGCAGAATCGAATGTTAGTCCAAAGGAGTTTCTTAAAGTATTTGACAGATTGTTAAAACGGATAGACTCGGGTGATGAATTTGAGGAGGTATGGAGGAAAGGTATGGAAGAGTTCCAGTTAGGCAGCAATGAATGGTTGTCTGAATTGTATGAGAAGCGACATAAATGGGCTCAAGCATTTTTCTCTGGCACGTTCACTGCTGGAATGAAGAGTTCACAATGCGTTGAAGGGATGAACTCTTATTTGAATCATTTTTTGGATAGGAAATTGAAACTGTATGAGTTATTCCTACAATTCGATAGAGGTCTACGAAGGTTGAGAAACAAGGAGGCACACGAGGATTTTGTGAGTGTTGATACCTTCCCTGTGTGTGATACACATCTTCGGAGTATTGAGGAACAATTTGGTAGAATTTATACTCGCAAAATGTTCTTTAAAGTGCGGAAGAGGATTAAGGAGGAGCCATTTCTATATTGTGTGTCGACTAGGGTGAATGGGGAAAAGCACATTTATGATCTGAGCAAATATTCGAACATTAATGCTTCTTGGATTGTGGTTTACTACCCAGCACATAGGAGAATCGAGTGTTCTTGTCGGCTTCTCGAGAGCAAAGGCATTCCATGCAGTCATTGTTTTTTTGTGATGAAGATGAATAACATGTCAGTTGTTCCGTCTTCTTTGGTGGTGAAACGACGGTGCAAGGATGCTAAGAAAGAATGTCATGTGCAATCAGTCCACCCAGAGCTGCAAAATGAAGAGTTACATGCTATGGTGAGGTCTGGTAATCTAAATGGAAGCTTTGGGAATTTGTGTCGGTATGCATCAAAAACGGAGGAAGGATACAAGCTGGTGAAGCAGGAAATCGAAAAGTTGTCTGCATTGGCCGAGGAAATTTGGCGAAAGAATGGCGGATTGGAGCCCATGGAGAAAACAACTGAAAGAACACCAAGTATTAGGATTAAAGATCCTCATGTTGTGAAAACAAAAGGACGTAAGAGTCAATCATCAACCCAGCCAGCCAAAAGACATTGTAGTCATTGCACTAATGAAGGACATGATGTTCGCACATGTCCACAAAAAGATCATGAGAATACATGTATGGAACTATGTATATTTAGTCTCATTTTGTTACGATTGTTTCTTCTTATGAAGTAAATCACACTATTTGTTGTTAATGTGCAGGAGCTCATGCGTCTACAAGTTGAGAAGATTACAGTTTCATATGGACAGCAAGTTAGTGAACTGTAGGTATGATCTTAGATATTATTTCAATGCTTGTTTATGTGTCCAACATAGTTAGGAAAGACCTATGGTGCACCTATGCAACTATATAGCAGGCCGCTTGTGAATGGTAGGCAATTTTGGAATGATAGCTTTTGTTAGGTATAGGCAGTAGAGAGAGCAGCAGCAACAATGAATTTGATGGGAAGCCATTTGTTTGTTTGGAATGTGAAACTCCCAATTGTTCTCCTTCTAAAGTGTTTTCATACACAGATTCTATAAGTTATGTGGATGGATACATGCTTGTTCAGTCCAATTCTTTACTTAATCTCTACTGAAATGCTCATGGGATGCATGTTTGTTGCTATTTTCTAGCATCTGATGCTTGCGTACATACAAAGCTCTTTAATCGGTTCTTGCTCTCATATTGTATGTTCAAGTTAGTAAGCTTTAATTGTGTTATTATATTGCAGGGAGGGCAGTCGGACGTGGCTGATGATGGGGTTGTGGAAGAGGACGTACACGTTGTTGTTAAATCGTCTATGATATGATTGTGCATCACGTGTTTCGGGATCAATTAGGGACTTGAGAGAAGTGAGAACTCTTTGTTTGTTTTAATTAGCACTTGGAGAATCTGGATTCGAAATTGTTACTGTGTTTAGGTCTGATGTGCGTTATGTCATGAGAATGAGATGCAGTTTGTTTATATGATTGGCGGTTGCAGTCTTCCTGATCCTAGATTGACTGGAACTTACTCCTTTGACCTTCTTTTCACTGTGCGTGAAGCCTCTCATCGGCTTCTTCCTTTCTCGAATCTCTTCTTGTTTCTCTTCCTGATCTTCTTGCTTGACGGGACCTCTGGAATGTGTTGCATTTGCAGCAGAGGAAAGAAATGCGGCGACTCTGTTTCTCAGGTTGTTGTCTTCTGCAGCAGGGGTAGCCTTCATCTTTTTTCCTGCTTGCAGATTACCTTCTCTGGGTGGGTTATGTGCATCAACTAACCGTGTTATTGATATCAGAACAAGTTTATAACAGTCACATCTGACACCGACATTCTGAAGGCAATGCAGCTAATGACAGGTACTAAAGAAAACACGTTAAAGATTCTGGCTAATGCTGCAACCTGCAAGTTTAATTACCACATGTGCTGAGGGTAGATCTTTCTGATCTAACAGACTACCGCATAAGGCATGCCCCAGTTATTGACGGGAAGATAGTTGGGATGATTTCTATTGTAGATGTCGTTCGAGCAGTCGTCGAGCAGCAAACTGGGGAGTGGAAGAGGCTAAATGACTACATTCAAGGAGACTACTAGTAAAAAAGTGTTGTAAGCATCTGAAATTGTTGATACATCATATCCTTCTTTCTAATTGATAAAGCAAAGATTGCTACTATAAAAAAAAGCCCCCACAAACCAATGCCTTGTCCAGCAAATTTCTCTTCTCATATGCTGCAATTATGCTGGCGGTACACATTTCATCAGTCTTCGGCCCATTTTTCATCATGTGGTCAAAGTTAAACCTTGCTTTCTCAGCATCCCCGACTCAGCAAATGCCTCTATGAGCAAAGTGTAATGCACCAAGTTTGAGTCTTTTGTTGAAGTAGGTGGTGGAAGCCATGTCTTAAAATTTGTGGGGGGAATAAAATGAAAGATGTAAATATTGGTGGGTGAATGTTTTGTTCCTATCATATGCAAGTCGATCGAATCAATATTCGAATCAAATCGGAAATACGCTTAAATGTACTCAGCTCTCCTCTCTTCAAATGAGTACTCAATTTCTTCAGCAACTATCTCTTCAACCGCTGACTTGAAACCACCAAAATGAACTGGCGCTGCTGGAGTCATGGTTGTTTGCACTTTCCCCATGCGCTGCTCTGGCTGGCTATTCTACAAAATTATCTTTGGATGATTTTGTGGACGACATGGGTGAAAATGGCTTGCACAACAGCATTGCAGAATCTGGTTCGCGGCCATTTGCAGTGCCAAATGACTGAGCTTTCACGAGCAGACCAGCTATATCCAGACCTCTCCTACCTGCAAAAAATATTTTGAAGCAAAACTAATCTCATGTGATATGGTCTACCAGGTAAAACAAATAAACCAAGTAATACTGCATGCCTAAACTAGTAAAATAACTCTAGGCATCACATCACTATTGTATAGAGTTTCAGCTTATAAAATGTTGAATTCCAAAGAACAGGTCATTTGACTGAATTAGAGTTTTAAAAGGAGTGAACCTACTTCAACAACGAGAAACAACAGCTTAACTGTCCAAGCAAGCTTCATGGAGCTATGACAAACCAGGATGAGATTTCCCAATGTAGACAATTTAGGTCGTTCGTGAAAAAGATTCGCGTCACCACAATCCCACCATAGCTATTATTATTGAAGAGATAACCAGAGCTCATAACCCTGGACGAATTCAGACACAGCAAACTGTAGCCAAAACCCCACCATCCTAAACACAAGTTTTGAGATCGTTAAAAAGGAATTCAGCCCTATTTGACTCTCGTTTGTTCCAATCCTTCCCATAACCAGACATTCCATCAAATTCAATCCGGACTGCTCCAAAAATGGGAACAAAATCAAACCCGCCCAAATGCTAATCATCAAACATGGCAAGTTCATAAAATACCCTCACAAATCTCAACCTTCATAAAGTCGAATAAAGAACCTAACCTGCCTCCGTGTTTTTTTGCCTCGCGCCACTAAAAACATAACTTCCTGATTTGAAAGGACTGATCGTCTTCTAACAGTATTTCAAAATAGTGGATTTCGGTGCGGTATACCCATTCCTGAATTGCAGCAAACGACAAGAGCTGCATAAAACGAGATTAAGATAGCAATTAGATGCTGAACGAATAGCCGAATTGAAATGAAAAGAACAGAGAGAGAGAGAGAGAGAGATAGAGAGATAATGGGGGCGAAAGGGAAGACTGACATCAGTATCATCGGAAATCATTATCAGTCCGACCAATCGGCAATGAAATGGGAGGTTCTCGCTACGGTAACCGTCGCTGTGGGGTATAACCCAGACTGATAACTTGGCGGGGTAGTATTTGGTGTCGATTGTTCACCTGTTAGCGCCAAGAGATTGAAAGTTCACACAAGGGTTTCAAGGAGGGGAAATTGCGAAGAGGGATTAGGAGATAGTACTGACCCGCGGACGGGCAAATGAGAATCGGAACATCTTCAAGATCCAGTAAAAGCAAAGCTATGGGGTTAAGGAGCAGGTATTTATCAATTAGGCGGCGATGAGCGAAGCGCCGGGAGGATACTGTTAAACTCTCTAATGCAATTGGGGTACCGGGGGTGGTTCTGGGGTGGCGGTGATGATAGACACACAGGCGGATGGTGGCGGTCTGAGACGGACGTGGGAGTCGCATATTTGGGGATTTTGTTGGAGGGAATTAGAAACCTTAGTTGTCTAGCTTGTAGAAATTAGAAATAGCAAAATTAAGGCGCCAGAATGTTGGAGCCAAAAGTTCGGTCTCACAATACAAATTTGAAACAAATTATTAATGCCAAATGATAAATACCCCCAATTATGAAAAGGAAAATCAAAATTTCCAATCAAATTATTAATCTATCCATAATAAAAACAAAACCAGATTTGTTGATCTCAAAGTGTTCAAAATAAGCCAACACATAATCCATCATTGTAAACCGAAATCAACTCATCGAAGACAAAAGAGATTAATGGAAAGGCAACATAAGAGGAGTACTGATTAGCAACACTTCACTTTTTTCCTTTGCGTCCTTTCGAAGCCCTTGGTTTGCCCTTGGTTTGTGCAACCTTTTTAGTCGCGTCATGTTTTTTTGCCTCTTCCTCGATCTTGTCATTCTTCTTGTTGAACTCCCACTTCACCAATTCAAGTGCTAAATTCAGTCGTTCTTCTTCACTGTGGAACTGTAAGTTCAAATAGTCAATTAGATTGCACCACAAATTTCTCTAACGATGATGTACTGACGGGTTTCTTAAATGATAGCTACCTCTTTTCTCATATCTCTTGCCGCCTTGTCTAGCGATGTTGCCCCTTTCATCAACTTCACAACAAACATACCAGAATCATCGCTGTCCAATGAAAAATGGCATTATAGATTGTATTATCACTATCGTTGTAGCGTCAAACCGACTCATTATATGAAGCACATGATGGTAACTCACTCATTGGATTGTTGAGGGGCCTCCACTACAAACTGAATGGGAAAGTGTTGAAATGGGTGGTCATCATCAAGAATACCACTAAAGTCCTTACCAAATAGAACGTCCAACATTGTTACCTGTAATTGTAAAAAAAATGTGTGTTAAAAGATTTAGGTTGGCATTTCTGCGAAGACTAAGTAATAAGCGATGTGAACGAGAAGCGACAACTCACAATTTGTTTTGCTTTAGCCTCCAGATCGGGGGTATTAGTATGTTTTTTGTATGAATCCCAAATTGCAACTTCACGAATTTTTATATCAACGACCATAAGGGCAACGTGAAGGGCCAAGTAGATTGGTACGAAAATCTGAGAAGAACAAAAATTAAAAGTAAGTTAAAATGACTATTTTGCACATGGTTTGAAGGGACTTTCATAAAACAAAAATCAATATTCAAATGCGACCATACCCGCTCAGAGTCTCTGATCCTTGAACAATATTTCGATACCAGCTTTTGAGAAGTCATATACTTGTAAAACTCGGTCTGGGTGTCTCCAGACTTCAACTACAACAAATAAGCACATTAATACATAGAGTATTATGAAATCAATAGAAGCAAGTCCATGTATACGAATGGGGCTTGTGGATTACCCCAACTATAGTTGGTAGTAATGTGTTTGTAGGAACAGCCTTTTTAGACTCCTCGATAGTAAGCTTTCCCACAACTCCATTAATGACCTTTTACACAATTTTGAAACACAACGTAAAGTTTAAATATGAAACGTGTACTTAATTCATAGCAACATATATCAAACTTTGTTAAACTAAACCATGATGCAATACTTACCCCTAACTCGATATTTTGGTTGGGAGCTAAGGACCTTAGGTCAACACATATAAGATACACGTTGGTACTAGATACCACAACATTACTATAACAAACAAATGTTAGTGTATGTGAAACCAAAGAATTAAACAATGATATTAGAAATAGAGTTAGGTAGAGATTTTAACCAGTCATTCATGTCAGCTTCGAACAGATACTTGATCAGCGAAAGGTCTTCAATTGAGGCATGACGACCCACTTTGAACGGACAAACCAAAAAAACTTTCCTTGTTTTTTCATTTGCATATGGAGATTTTACCCACTTGCTTGGTTTGCGCTCCGCATCAGCACGCAACTCTCGAGCTGATGAGTACACATCATTAAGATTAAATTCTCTACCTTCCTCTTGTATCTGTCAAATAATACGACATCAATTTATAGTGTCCACGAACCCATTATTTGTCTAACTATCAGATTACTAAACGTAAACACATATATATCAAACCGAAACAAAAAAGTCAACCTACCTCCACTGACAGACTCTCATTACCAACTGATTCCATAGACATGACATGTTCTGCATCCAGACCAAGACTTCTTCTATGTGTTTTCATGAATGTTAACAAATCTTCTTGCAGGTCCTTTACAGTATCCAGTTGTAGTTCCACCAATTTCATACGTGTGTCAAAACTCACTATGATTTCTTTGATGGCTTGGACAGACTCCAAGACACCAGCAATATCAGCACTTTGATCCTTTGTGTTTTCCATCTTCCTAATTGTCATAAAAAAACCACATTATAAAAGGTTAAAACCACATTAAAATAATTAATTATATATACTTATGACTATTAACATACTAATAAACATAACATTAACTTTGGAATAAAATAAAATATCTATACCTATTTTATAGGTAAATTTCCCATAATGTATTTTACTATATAATTATTTATTTATATTTACTATATAATTATTGACAAATAGTACATACTTGATACAATTTTCATAGGAAAAAGTGATAATGAAATGAGAAGTGGATATTTCATTAGGTTAATCATCTTAATAGATTAATTATTACAATTATTCAGTAATTATTTATTTTAAAAATTATTCATTTTTATTTTATATATTCTTTTCTTTAATCCCCTTTATCTCTTTATTTGTTTTTTTGGACGCTCCCAGCGCGCCGCTCATCCACCATTGCCGTCACGGTGAGACCTCGACAAATGAAAAGATTTCTTTCTTCGCTTTTCTTCTCGCTTCTTCGACTCAGAAAAAGAGCTAGTTGATCTATTCTACTCCATTTTTTCTGCCGCCCAAAAGTACCTTCTTCTCTGGTCAATCTAAGATCATATTTTACTCCCTGAGAAGAACTCGCCAACACTAATCTACTCAATTGGCCGACTCGAAAGCCGAGCATGCATCACTGGCAAAGAATGTCGATAGGCCAGTCGATGGGCTGTCGTTGCTATACAGATCTCTGCAGGCAGATCGCGCTCCAAAAATTTTCATAATGAATTCTAGGGTTCTTCGATACAGAGTTTAACCACAAAAAATTCCCATAATGCGGAGTTTGACGATCTGAAATTACAAAATCACAATGCTGCGAGTGGCAAAAGAACAGAATGTAGCCTTGGAAGCAATTAGCAGGGTGTTGGAGGATTTGAACAATTTCAGCGAAAAAACAGGTATTCTTACTAGTTCTTCTTTGTTCGATTTAATTCTAAGATACGACTATATCACCATTACTGGTGTTTGATTCTGTATGTTTGCTGAACCAATTACTAAAGCTTGTTGGGAGATTCTCAGTTCATACCCAATTGGCTGCTTTGGTGTTTGATTCTCATTGTTGAACCAATGTCTGCAGTGTATGAAGGAATCACTATTTTGTCTATGTGCTAGTGCATTATAGGAACAGGGTTTCTAGATTAGCTTAGTAGACGGATTTGCACATGAAAATAACACTAGTAAGTTCATATAGAAATTGATGTTCAGATTGAACACATACCTTAGCTATCCACCCGGCACGTCGATTCTGCCAAACAATTGTTGCCAATCATCCAGCATATGCCCACATAACTTAATCTGTAATACCAAACTGTGGAAATAGGGTAGAAAAAAATAAGGAAGCTAACTATTACCTGCGGCTCCAAAAATCCATGACTATTAGACCTATAATGCTCTTTTTTCACGATTAATGATTCACCCTCCTCGAACTCCATGACATAACATCCTAGGTGAGCATTCAACTTGCTCGGTAATACTCTGTTATCTCCTGCTTCCTACCTCCTTCACATCGGTTATGTACTTTGAACGTACCTAGGGCATCCACTATCTCCATCATTTGGTACATAAGAAGGTAATGCCACTTCGAACCCCAAGATTGTTGATGGCTGCTTAACCCCTCCTTCTTGTTAACTGCAAAACTCTTCTAACGTAATTCTCGTCCATGGTTGACCACATCAGTCACCTAAGTCCTTGTATCTCCTAGCTTTGCATCTCTTACTTTCTTCCTCGATACTTCATCTTATCCTTTAACCATAAACTGAATGGTCATCTCTTCGTTACTTCTTGCTTAACGAAACCTCATAATGCTGCTTCTACTTTCTGAATGCATTAAAAGCATCCTTTGCATCTTTCTCTAGCTTGCAATCAACTTAATGACTTCTTTCGTGAATCATGACCTTCCATTTTGCATACTTGATCACTCCCGGCGCCTAACTTAGCACTTCTTTATCGGCACTTGAATTTGATGTTATCATACTATCCATTCTGTCACTCTTAGACCCCAAATGAAATTTCTCATACGGTTTCCCCGTCCAAGAAATTTTCACCCGAGAGATTTCCACCTTTCACCCGCACAGGCGATCTTGGTTTCATTTTGGGGTATCTTAACTGGTTCCCTAAACTCGTATCCCTCGTACTTCGCTACTCGTGACTCTTCTTCTCGATGTTACTCGCTAGTTCTAGATGATGTCCCTTATTCTCGATGTAGTCATCTAGGTTCTCATATTCTCTTCTTACTAGTTTATCTGGAGTCCTTGACTTATAAAGTTCTCCCTTTGACTATTCTTAACGACCACGATTCCACCTTAGAATTGGCCAAAATTTGTTGATGGACTTCCTATGGATTGATTGTTCGCTACTGGTAATCAGCCTAATGCTTTCTTGTTGTTTGTTATATTCATGCTTCGGTCCGTCCTAGCTATCTTCCTTGACGCATACATTGCCTGGTCGACGACCACCATTATGTTTCTGTAACGTCCTATGGTGTTCTCCTTCCGTTTTTGCTTTGCACTATATTTGGTCACCAAAATCCGTTGAGTATCTTCTCGTTATTGTTTGGGTCAAAGCTTCCAATAGAGGATTTCACTGGGTAGGCTTTAACATACCTCATTCACGTCATTTATCTTGATTGATGCCTTCATATGGCCTTAATCTCATAGTATGGGTTCTTAGTGGCTTAACTGAACGTGTCTTACTTATCCTTAACTAGCCGCTTCCTCTGGATGACATCCTACTATGCCGCTCCCACTCAGAGTGGGGCACCTTGGGTAAGGTAACTTAATGATTTCCTCCTTCGTGGTAATGCTTTTCCTCGTCGTACTCCACTATGCATTTTCTTGAACCCGAGTCACCTACACATATTCTCAATCCTTCATCGGAACTTCCATGTGCTTCCTTGAATTCTCTGTCATTCACTAGAACATTTATTGAACGTTCCACTTACTTGTCTATACTCGGTTGGCTTAATGACTTATTCCTATAGCTAGTTTCGAGACTTCAGTTCTTAGCCCACTAGTTCCAACTTTTTAGAGAGGTTCCTCCTTCTGTCACCCCTCATGTATTCTAGGCGGCTAGGTGCTCCCTCCATTTAGGATAGGACAATCTCATAACAGATCATCATGAACTCTTGAATTCCCCTTTCAACGGTCTCAACATCCTCTTGACCTTTCGTGATCTGGGTAGTTTGTAGGGTCTCTAATCTCCTCTTTCTAACTTGGTGTTATCTTGATATCCAACTCACACACTGCTGAGAAGTGGTTCTTTATTCGTACTGCCATTTACTAGCTAACTGTTATTCCATCTCACATTCCATGTCTTTTCTTATGTATTGACTCCCCACTGTCTTCTACCAGGCATGCTTTAGACTTTGGTGACACTTTCCTCCATGTCTCGTCCAATGGTGGTCGTACTGAAACCATAACTTGTAATCTACATCATTTATCTCGTTGCTTGTCTTGTTCCTTCTAAAGGGTTTTCATCGGCCTAACTTCCCAGGGTTATGTACCCTCTTCTCTAGTGACGTAGTTTATCTATAAGGGTTCCTTCATTGTCATATGTAAACGATCATGCCTGCTCTCCTTCTTAAACTATTGACTTCTTGACGTCCTTTCAGACCCCCTCTAACCTACTTACTTCCTCCTTTATTTCATTTTTACTACCCTAGCTTCTCTTGAAGTCTAAGCTTTCCAATGCTCCTTATCACTGTGTTGTAATAGCGTTGACCACTAAAACTAGTTGAGTGACTTCTCGTGATACCTCTTTGTTTCTTGACTCGCCACTGCTTAGGGTCAAGGACCCTGAAATTCTCCTATCATTATAGCTACTAACATCTAGTGATTGTAGCTCTTTTTTCGGAGATTCATAGTTCTCTTATTTGTATATATTAACCTATTAGATCACTTGCTAGTAGCTAAGTAGAAAAAATCCTCGTAGTGCTCCTTCAACTCCTTCGAATCTTCGTACTTATACCTCGGGATATCCCTTTGCAATTTGCGCACCTTTTATTAGGACTAAAGTTATTTATCGTAATATGATTAGAGTATACTGGAGATTTTATAGACTCTTAAAAAGAAGATCCTTGACTCATTTTCCCTTCATTTAATACAAAAGTCTTTAAAAACTAAGACCAATATTCCAGTATTCCTTGGAGACCAAGGAACAGAGGAAGACCAGCTCTGATACCAAAATGTGACACCCTAACTCGGCCAGTACTACTTTTACTAAACTGCCCTAGACAAATAAAACACTCTAATCTTAAATTGCAGCGGAAAAAATTTTCATAAACAAAATACTGGAAATACACACTAGTAGTTCAAAGCAACGCCCTAACTCGTGAGCAAACTCAATACTTAAAATCTCAAAATGATCTCCAGTCTACACTCATAATCATAAATGTAAATAACTAATAATCTCTAATGTTGTTGTTACTGAAAACCTTGACTAAGCATCCTCCGTGACGCTTATACTGCTCTCCTCTAGCTGGCTGCCCTCGAACTCGCTGCTCCCTAACTGCTCCTCTAGCTCCTCCTCTAGGTCTTCAAATTGGTGAGTGAGATGGGGTCAGTCTACGCCCTTACGTTTAACATCTTATTAATACTTGATCACTTTACTTAACTTAGTGGAAGTTGTTTTGTACTTCCACTATTAAAAATCTTAACTCTTAAAACTGTAATCTTAAAGCTCAAATCTCTACTTAAATTCTTGACTGACACGGGGATCCCTCACTAGCTAGTCTGGTTGCCAACTCATACGTATGAGAAGCCATCCAAACTTTCCTTAAACTTAAACTTATCGTGAAAGGCTCTTCTTCCTCGTTTCTCAAGAGCATAACTGCTGCTCATCTTAAAATATCTCAAGCGCATAACTGCTGCTCATCTTAAAAGTCTCAAGAGGATAACTGTTGCTCTATCTCAAATGGCAACGGACTGGCGCTAGTGACTAAAAACTCTTAAAACGACTTCACCTTCTTGAAGGTGAGTTACTTCTTAAAAAGAACTTGCTCTTGAACTTTACCAATAACAATAACTTATACTCATAAAATTTCAAAGTAAATAATAAACATTCACTTCAAGTCATAATTCAAACAAACCACATATCATCAACCATACGCCTAAACAACCATACCAACCACTTCACAAAAATACTTAAAATATGTAAGGTAAATGCTTGAAAATACGTAAGGCGTAGAATTTACCCTCTTTACACTCACCTTAGAAATCAGTCGATGAACCTTAATCATCGTTTAAGTGGATCGCACCTGTCACCGCCTCTCTTTGGATCACCATTCCATGTTTCATTACTACTGTCGTAGCTACCCAACCATAGAAGCCATTTTAACCTTATTAACATCCCCAGGAATGGACCGCTAACATATATATATATATATATATATATATATATATATATATGGAAAAGGCTAGTGTACGTCAGTCGTACGCTGTACGCTTGTGTTCACACTTGGTTTTTGCACTTCAATATATTTCGCTGAATCAGAACCGTCGATTATTATTTTTTAGATTAAATGAATCTCGTGGCTTGGGTTAGAGAATTAGGGACTGGGGTTTATCCATTGGAGGTTAGGGTATAGTATCATGCCCAAAATTTCGATTAATTCCTGCTCTAAATAATAAAACTCGACGGGCGTACAATGTACGACTGACGTACGCTAGCCTGAACTATATATATATATATGGTGATGACTGGTGTACGTCAGGCGTATACTATACGTCAGGTGATCTAGCCGTTAGATGTGGTTAGATGAGCTCCGGCCGATCTCAACGGTCAATTTTTGTTTTTCATTAAATCAAACTTCGGGTTAGGGTTTAGAAAATCGGTGTCTGGGGTTTATCCATTAGAGGTTAGGGTATAGTATCATACCCCAAACTCGATTTAATTCATGGTCTAGATAGAGATATCTCACTAATAGTACCTGACGTATAGTATACGCCTGACGCACACCAGTCTGACCCATATATGTGTATATATATATATATATATATGTAGTGGCTTCTACGGTACCCGAGTGAAATCCGGAGTACCGCATACCTTGAGTATGGAAACGCTATATATATATAAACCAAACCACAGGAAAATCAATCCTTACCTCGGAGTTCCATTGGTTCCCGATGCCGCCACCGCACCGCCGGCTTGCCAATTCCATTGCTCTATTGCTCCCCTTCCTCTGTTGTCCGAGTTGTTGCCTGCCAGCGCACCTGACAGAGGATTGAGACGTGGAGAAGCTGGGCGGCGTGGTGTTTAGGTTTATTTTGGGCGGCGGCGGTGGTTTCTCCCAGGGAGGTTTATGCTGAGGGTTGGGGGATTATTTTGGGGAAGGGTTTTTGCGTGGGGGAGGAATTGAGAATAAAGGCCGCTAGGCATCTCGTCCCACTTGCTTTATTTTTTTATATAATAATAATAGTTATTATTATTACTATTACTATTCTTAATCCGTGGTTGCAATCCTTAGTACATAGCCGTTAATCCAACCATTCACATATTTTGGTCGAACTTAAATCCAAAGGTCGGGGTGTTACAAATACAACCATGCAAGATGTGATTTCCATAGTTGCTTCCTTCTGCGATTCTGCACAGATGTCACTTTTTTTTTTTCTTTTTGCAGACTCTATCCTCATATGCAGAGTGATTTGCTTATAACAACTGACCTGAATTGTTAAATGAACTGATCTCGTCATCGCTATCCATCAAATGCTGGCGGCTGTGATGTCGTACTTGATAATGGTATATGTTTCGGGTTTGCATTGAAGAGTTCTGCTAACCTGATTCATTTGGCAGTTAATGGAGATACATATGGACGTGGGTTGGTTTCCGATTGATGTGATTGTAGTTTTTGTTCCTTTTCATTTCACTACATGAAACTAATGGCTTTGTTAGGGAGGGGAATGCAGTGTCGATTTCTTCGTTTTTGACCTTATTAAACACGACCTTGTAACATGTATTGTGGCTCACAAATTGTGTGAGATATGTTTTCATTGTATTTTTGCTAGTTGACGAAATCCCGCCACCAAAGCCTATCAGTTAAACAGTGTATCGAATATCAAATTAGAGCAACTTTATGATGATTGATCAAGATTGTGTTGTTGTTGTTTTCTTAAATTGTGCCATTGCGTCTCTTAAATCCGTTAGTCTCGTGAGTTACAAAGTGAATGAAAAATGTGCCCACCCAAGAATAACGAGTAATATAGCAAAACAAGATAATCGCCGTCACAAACTGATCTCACACGTAAAAACAAAACATATGAGGGTGAAGGAGCAGCAACAGTCTATAATTTCATGATTTCACTTTCCTATCATTACACGTCATGTCATATGGATTCAAGAATTCGTAACAACTCATCCCATTTTTGAGCAATTTGGTGAATTAGTGATCTCCACATTAACTGGTTCCCACTGCATTTGAAAGCGTGGAAACTAATAAAAGCTGTTTTTGGAGATTCCTTAGCTCCATTGAATAGTTGCTTTCTAACGCAAAAGATAGAGAGATCACTGTTTCATAATCATTGAAGTGTTGGATGGATTGAGACTTGAGTAGTGGCAAGTAGTTTTCTCTCCCCTATACATATTGTATGGAGTTGGCAAAATTATTCAAAGGTTATAATGGACTTGTTTGGTTCATGGAGTTTAGCCCCTTCAGAGATGAGTATGGATATACATAAATAACTCAATTTGATTCTAGTGTGAATCCATGGACATCCGAGGTCGTGTTTGTGAAACCGTATTGTACCAACTTTCCGATCAGAAATATATTCTATCAGAGTCTAGATTAGTAGTCGATTTTTTGCGGTATTAAACAATTAAATTACGATTTCAGCACAAAGTACCACTAACTTATTCAATACAACCTCTAATACAATTTTATAATTAACACTGGACCCTAATGGAGACATATGGGAAATTAGGGATACACATTCAATTATGATGTTTTGGGTCCCATTTCGTGTTGATCTAGGAAACACCATGCGACAAGTAGGTATGATAATTGAACCCCAACTCACAAGGTACCCAACCCCATGGTTAAAGCGAAAAAAATCTAATATTGATGGTGTTTGGCTCGATTGCGAGTTTTACCCGCTTCTGAAATTGGCGGGTTGGCATTGGATTTTTGCCAAAACTTAACCAGCTTTTCAGCCTACTCGCTCCCATAAATTAAAACGACATCGTTTAGAATTATTTATGGATGTTATTAGTCTTTATTGCCAAAAACTCTTATTATATGGATAACTTATGATGTTAGTAGTCTTTATGAAAAAAATTGTAAGAAAAATATCGATAACATTACGATATTAGTGTTCGAAGAAATAATGTATCGTGAACTAGGGATGGCAATTTATCCACCCATGGGTAAATTTGCCCAAACCCAAGTAGATCCATTCATTATGGATAGGGTATGGGTGAGGTATATATGGGTTTGGAGGTTTGTAGATGGGTTTGGGTTAGGTCCAATATTGCTTTCATAATCTAAATGTGTATGGGTTGGATATGGATATCCATTTACTTGAGGGTGGTTTAACAACACATACAAAAATTGGACCTATTTGCAAAATTTGAAAAGTTTAGTTACCAAAATGTAAGACCAAAAAATTTTAGGTACTAAAATGTAATTTTCCATATATATTTTGAGGACTTATATGCAAAAAAAAATAAATTTAGGTACTAAATATGCGTATCTATTAAGTTTAGGTACCAAACTGTAATTTGCATTTGGGCATTCGTACAAACCCAAATCCATTTGTTAAAAATCCAACCCAACCCAACTAAATGGGTATGGCTGGAAGTTTGGTACCGGTATTTGGGATATACCGAATACCGTACCGAATTTGTCTATATTTGGTATTACCGAATACACGTATTATTTCTTGGGATTGGGATTGCATTTCAATTGTTATTCAGTATTAGGGATTACGGGATTGGGATCGGTATATACCGAAATACCGATCAATACTGAAATATAAGCTAGTGTGTATTTTTTATCCTCTCAACTAGACTCTCTAATTCACTACTACACGACCCTCAACCACCAAGAGTGCCATTAAATTATACATAGATCATTCCATCACTATTTCACAACTTAGAAGTCCTCATCCAACTCAAATTTGACTTTTCAATTTAATTCACTCTCGTCTCTCGCCTAATCTCTTGTTACTTTCATAACACCAAAAAACAATACTAGTATTAGTGTCTCTCAACCTCCAATTCATCAAATTAAAGGTTACCAATGCAAGAACTTGAGATGTCACCTCTCCTTAGGATGGCAATGGGTCGGGTTGGTTCGGGTTTTGTCAAACCCAAACCCAAACCCAAGGGTTTATCCGCCAAAAAAACCTGGGGTAAAACCCGCTGGGTTTGAAAAACTCAAACCCAACCCAACCCGCTGGGTATCCGCGGGTTCGTGGGTACCCGTGGGTTCTTGTGGTAAAAAATTTACAATAACAAGTTTCTTTCAAAATAAAAGTTTAACATTAATTTTCTCACACAAATTATTCATACAAAAAACACCAATCTAGAGCATACTAGCAAATCACAAATGATCAATACCAATTGTTCAAAATTAAAGATAAACATCTATAAACAATAAGATTAATTGAAAGCTTCTTACTCGTCAACTAAGTTTCTTCACTCTCCACTTCATAATATCAACTTCATTCTAAACAATTAGAAACAACAAATTATATATGTCTCCACAAACATAAAGAATATTAATTGTTTAAGGAAGATATATTATTCAGAATATTAAATATACCGGGAAAGTAATTATATGTCTGTGGGTGGGTACCCATGGGGCGGGTTTACCTAAACCCAAACCCAACCCGACCCGGTGAATAGTGTAGCGGGTTTAAACCCGAACCCGACCCAAAACCCGTCAACACGGGTTTTACCCGCATTGACCGGGTTGGGTCGGGTGGGTACCCGTGGGTTCGGGTTTTGTTGCCATCCCTACGGCTCTCCTCCACTCTTCTTATCCATATCATAGCTCTAAGAAAACTCAAGACTATTTGCTTAGTCTCTTTGCCCTAAATTAATAAATAAAATCTAATTTATATACTTTATTATTAATTCCAGAGTTAAATAATTCTATATTCGAAAATACCGATTGGGATACCGAAGTACTGATTGGGATACCGAAATTATTTAGGGATTGGGATTGGAGTACCGAAATTATTTAGGGATTGGGATTGATTTTAGGATGTAATGCCGTATTCGGGATTTCGGTATTTGGTATTGGGATACCGATACCGTACCGATTTTTAGGCATGTCAAAAGGGTCTTAGGGTATGAGTTTTACCCAAACCCAATTAAATTTGGGTCAAATCAGGTTTTGAGTTTTTCTGTTTTGGAGCAGACCCATACCCATCCAATTAAATTGGGTCCAAGATAGGCCCAGAAAATTAATTAAAAAAAAACAAAAAAAATCTTTACAGAACCCAAACGGGTCTCTTCATCTTCGACCTAATACCTTAACGAGACCGATTGCTTCTCCAACATCGTACCCCGTCGCCGCCGCCCGCCTGCATCCGATTCTCGATCAGTGACCATCAGCCCCGAAGACGCCGCCGGCCTGTAATCCCGATTCTCGATCAGCGACCATCGGCCCCGACGCCGGCAGCTTCTCCTTTTCCCCACCATCGGACCCCGAGGCTGTGGAAGAAACCCACCTCTCGCTCTTCTCGTGCTGGTCTCGATCTCCAGGGTATATTGGTTCTGGGTTTGCGTCGGCAACGGCGAGAGGAAGCTTCGCGGCACAATCTTCGCGGCGAGAGGAAGCTTCGCGGCACAATCTGGGTCGGTGTCGGCAATTGAATCTGGGCAATTACAGGTTTTACACTTGTCTCTCCTTGAGTTAATGGTTAGCGACCCCAGGTTTATGTTGTTTAAGTCGTGGATTCCTAGTCTTGATGGTTTATTCTTCTGCAAATATTCTTTGTTGCTTGCTGCTATAGGGTCATAAAAGTCCAGTTAACTCTGTTTGTTGGGATCCATCTGGATAGTTTCTTGCATCTGTGAGTGACGACTTGGTACGAGTCTGGAAAATTAGCTCTGCCAGCAAAGGACATTGTATTAGCGAGCTCAGGAAGCAGGTTCAACACCTGTATTTTTCACCCATGACCCAACCCATCCATCAGTCTTGATCATCGGATGTTACCAACAGCAACTGGCAACTTGGGTTTTATTAATTGAGTAGGTATATCCAATCCATGGCCAATAATGCAACCAGCTTCTATGGTTTATTGGTTTTTGAAGGAGACTGTAGTCCACAGAAGCTCATTGTTAGCATTCTAATCCTTTTTCTTGGTGTCTTTGGGCTTGTTTTCCAGCGGAGAAGGAATTGGCTGGTCTTAGAACTGAAAGGAAGATAGTGAGTAAATTTTTTGACATAGGTGTGTCCAAAGTTACTCATGATTTGAGTCATGCAACTATAGACGATGAGAACGCGGAAGATGCAGATTTTGATGAAGATGGGGAGGAGCATGACAATTGAAGCGGTGCCAAGAAGCATTCTGTTTTTGTGGTTTAGGTTTGTATGAATAAGGTGGTTCCTTAGATTGAGTTATGTGGCTTGGAATATGGTTTGGAGTATGAATCAGCTTTCCTTTGCTTTAAAACTTTGGCTTTTTGGTGTCCCAAATTTTGAGCTTCTATTCTCTGGAAAAATCATTGATGGTAATGCGCTTTTGTTGGGGATTGCAGCAGTTCAAAAAACTAGAACCAGACAACTATAAAAAGCAGGAGCAGAGGCTAAAGAAGGGAATTTTGGGGAGGCCTAGAGATGAGGGATTTTAGCAAGGGGACCTCTTTGGATCGCTCTTGGTAAAAGACATGAATGGAGGTGGTAAGTAAAGGAGGAAGGGGGGTTAATCAATCTCTGTTTTGAACTCTCAGTTGTTGCAGCAACCCTCAGTTTCCATTTTGGGTGTCTGAGCTCTTTAAGACCATGCTGTTTTGTGTTTGAACTTTGAAAATTGGAGGGTAAGTAAATGTAACTGAGGGGTAGTATCATATTCATCATTCACCCTAGTGTTAGATAGACAAACTTTTAAGATAGGCCATGAATTGTTGTGGTTTGCAGGAAACTTTGTATTTAACAATTAGCTCTAATCGAAAGAAAATTATACAGATTTGCATAAATTATCGGGTTCACCAAAATCTAATAAGCAGGACTTTCAACTAACCAAAATCTAACTTATACCCAAATGGACCCATTTGGGTCGGCCCAAATATAAAGGTCAATTCTGGACCCAATCTAAACCCAACCCAACCCAAAAAAATAAAAAGAAATTTGGGTCCATTTGGGTCCAAACCCGATACCCATATGGGTCAAGGTATTTGGGTCAAAAAACCCAATAGGCCTACCCATTGACAAGCCTACCGATTTTCACCCTTATAAATGGGTATGGGTACAAAACCATTAAACACTACCCATCAACTATCTATTTGGATTCCATACCCAACCCAATTGGGTTGGATAGTAAAATAACCATGGATATGAGCAAAATTGCCATCCTTATAAGCTATCGTGAACCCATAGATACTCATGCACCATTGAATATTAATTGGATTGAGTTTGAGTTTAGCAAAAACCCGACTCATTGACATTTCTTAGAATAGGGTAGAGCACTTGACTTTATTTGAAAAGAGGTGGAGAGGGCTTAGGGCTGGGCCGTAACCCGACAAAACCCAAAAATACATCGAAAAAATACATAAATTACAAAATTTACATGTACTATACTAGCTGTGGATCCAGAAGAGGACTGGGCGTGGCCGGGACGGCCCCTGGATCCGCCGGTGAGCTACTTGGCCCCACTTGTGAATTGTGATTGTGATAGGCGGTGCTAAGATAATTTAACTTAAATCACTTCGTCAACCAAAATACTCAAATAATAAATTTCCAAACAAGAATGCATGCTTATTGGCTATTGCTTACACTGCAGACGACATTTTGATTTGCCGTGAATATTAAATTTTGAGCTATGTACACGCAAGGAACATGCAACTGCAAGCTAAAATATAGGAAAAGTCCATAATATCCTTGACGGGGCAACAAATTTCCCGGTTAAAAGAAAAATAAAACCTAAGATATACTAACCCCAAGATATACCACTATAATTTTTAAGATTTACGGAAACTCAATTCATGAATAGAATGGAGACTAATCTAGATAATAAATAAAAGCCGAATGATGAAAACTGTTGCTCCATTTCAAATTTCCTGCAACGAGAGTGATTATAGGAAGGACATTTTGGTCTTCACAATTGCTTATTTTCTTATTTATTTATTCATAAAAAAGACATGCACTGGGATTTGAACCTTGGTCTCTTTAAAGGCAAACAAGGATCATAACCAATCACACTACGTATATTTATTGTATCTATTTAAATTCAAACATACACGAACCTAAATTATGAAAATCATATGACTTTTTTAACGATTAGTTGGCCAGTGAATCTCCCGTAAGTACTTATTTGGTGTTTTAATACTTTGATTATTTTAGTTGTAGTTTAATACTTAATTTAAATTTCTACCTATTTTATAAATATACAATAACCCTAAAATTGCAGCCCAAATATCACTGGTTCGAATATTGCATATCGAATTGCAATATTTTGTGCAAACTATATGAGACTGGTTCTTTTAATGTTTTAGTCGGGATAACCGCTACATTTTAAACTTCTTCATAATCTGGCATGATTGGATCCAATGATCATTATACAAGATTGTGTTTAATAGGGTGGCACATTTCACCACTTTTTGGCGTGTTAATGAATTTGTAGGACAATGACAGGTCTACATCTACACTCATCACAATCTACACATCATATAAATGTGAAATGTGAAATGAGAAAAGAGGGATTCCATTTCAAATTTGATGCGTACAGAGCAATTTTTTAGGGGTAAATTTAGAAGATGCCAGTGCGGTCGGTTTGTTGAGCACGAAAGTAAAAATATGTTTTCATTTAAACGGGCCCAAACTGTTATTTGGCCCACTAATCGTGCACCCATCGCCAATGCAGTCAAATTCGGGATTTTGATCGTAAAATCGTAGGATTTTAGGATTTTACTTAGGGATTCCGATCTTGATTTTACTATACAATCGGTGGACCTTAAAATCGTTTAAAATCGGGACTAAAATCGTTCAAATCGTACCGAAATCGGGATTTTTGATTGTAAGAGAACAAAATAGGTGGTTTGAGCCAATTTAAAATAAGTATAACTGTTTCAGCGGAAAGGGCAATGGAATCTTCTCAGATATTTTTCTATTAGAAAAATATTCAAAAATAATAAAAACAACCAAATTAGGGTTCGGTTAATCTCTTTCCCTTCACCCCATTTAACTTATTAGTAAAACACATGTCCTAATATTGGAAGTATGTAAGAACTAACATCATTATTAACTAATTAATTTATTAATGAATATATTTGCACCAAGCCACTAACATTACTTATTTTATTGGAGTTCAATTATTTTTAGTTTTAAATCATACTTAGTAGACGATGTCGAAATATTACTTTGAGTTAAACAACCTAGACATAACATGAAAATAAGAGCCAAACCCATGAACTATATCCCTTCATCATGAATTATTTTGAGTTACACATTAAATAACAATTAAAATAGTGATTTTGGAACATTAATCTTGAGAATTATCTTATGGAAAAAAAATCTTCTGAATTATCATTTTAAATGCTATGTGTCTTTGTGATATTAATAATTTACCTTATTAATATTCTTATATGCTATGTTCTATATGGTACTTAAAATCCTACGATTTTACGATTCGATTATACGATTTTGATTTTACCCCAGTTTTCGATTTTAGGTAAAATCTCGATTTTAACTGCTTTGCCCATCGCAGCCTCTCCAAATCTTCCTATTCTACTCGCCGGGTCATCTCCTCCACTACAAAATATCTCCTCATGTACTCAAAGTTCTCACTGAAACCTAATATCTACAACTTAGGCGCAGAGAGAGCAACCGAATGATTATAGCGACCCCCACTATTTTGATAGCTAATCAAGAAGAGCGTGTTTGTTTAGTTGTATGGTGATTTACTTAATTAATAATTTTTATTCCGTTGACAGCCTCCTCTCCGCAATTGTATTGTGTTCACGAAGATCTGAAGGCGCAAGTGCAACAGGTCCAGGGGTAAACAATATGTATAAAGCGTTGGCCAAATTGAATTGAGTCATTCTACTTGGAATATGAAGATTTTTGCTTAATTGCTTTGGTTCGTGATGCAACTATGTTATGTTTGAAGGTAGACCAACGCAAACAACAGCACAGCTCCAGGGCTATTCTGCACATTAGGTAGTTGGGGCATTAATTGATAATTATTTGGGATTGTTCCTACAAGTACATAATTTGGAACGTGCCATTATATTGCATTGATTAATAGTTGTTTGAGATTTTTCAAATGAGTGATTTGACATGTTAAACTCTCTTATTTTTGAAAATGGAGTCTTCGAAGTGGAATATGAAGATTTTGGATTAAGCTTGGTTTCGTAACGCCCTTATGGGTGTTTATTCTCTAAAATGAAGCTGTCTTTCAAAGTGCCCGTTGCAAATGGCAAGTCAGGATACAACGATGGTACCGGTACAAGTTTATATCATTAGTAGGTAGCAGATTGTGTCCATTCTACTATATCATTTAGCTAAATACTTAGTTGTTCTTTTCAACTAAAAATTATGCTTAAATGCTGTGATTGGCCTCAGAAATGTATGTCTTTGCATTAACTGTTAATGATTGTGAGTTTTGGTTTAATGGTGAAAAGTCCATTTATTTAGAAGTCTAAATTGGGAAACCTATTGGACAATAGGAATGCCATACATTAGTGTCGTGGGAGGTTTGTTTGATGTCTCAGGGTGTTAGATTTTTAAGAAGGTTGTTTGTTGTGGCAGAGAGTCCCTAAAGCTAGCGAGGTATTCCTATGTGGGCTTTTTCTTTGTTTGACTTTTTCTCGCCTTTTTTCTTATCTTTTTTTCTATTTTTGGTTTTTGTGTGCTACCTTCAGTTGCTACGTCTTCATTTGTGAGCCATCTATACTTTTCTTATTCAGTGCCTAAAAATCATATATACTCGATTGCATAGTAGTTACTAATAGATACATTTATACCAATAGAGAGATTTTAAGTTTTATCAGTTGTTAGTTTTAATATTTACTTACATTGGTTGTTTATGTAGTTTTCTTTGTAATATTTCTCATTATACAACTAATTACTATGGCTACGTAGTTGTATAAGTGGGGGTTGGACATGATAGTTCTTAGAAGCATCAATACTTGAAGGTTATTATAATGACCAAATTCTAAAGTTATGGTTTGCCTTCAACTTGCTTGGAGCATTTCAATTATGCATCAATTGTTCTCTCCGTGTAGTTAACTCTCAGACAAATCGAAAATCTTGCTGATATGTGCTTGATTGTAGTTAAATTTAGGGTTCTACTGCATTGTTGCTTTACTCTTTTTTCGTGGTTGAGTCTGCTTCAAAAAATTTAGTTTGATTTTAGAAAATTTTGCTTCTGCAGTCCTGTCTTGCCACCAACGTGTTCAATAGATGGAGACGGGAGAGACGAAGGCTATTTTTGTGTTGTTGTTGCTGGTTTAGGGATCGGTTTGTGAAGAAGAGGGAGAAGAGAGGGGGAAAGGGAAATGCAGGAGAGGGGGATAACTCTTTTCTCCGACAAAAATGGAGTGAAGAAATGAATTATGATCAGTAAGAATATGGTTATCTTACATAACGGTCTCTATTCTGTTTGAATTGAGCTTGAGAGGCAGTGATAAGGACGAGCTGCAACCAATTCATAGTGAGAAGAGAGCTATGAACTGTGATCATGTCTTATTTCAAGTTAGAAGGTAGTTTCAGTATAAGGATTATTTAATTTGACAAGTTGTTTCGTCCATGATTCTTGGTAGTTTCAGTGCCATTCTAGCCAATGTTTAGTCTGTAATTTTTGAGAATTGATGTGCGAGTAATGACTTTCACTTAGCTTCAACTATTATGTGTGTATTTATTGGCATGTGATAGAATTCTCTTTTCCTTTTCATTGAATTCATTTTCATACTCTAATTGTATTATTTGTACATAGGCAAATCATGCTCGAGATGGCAACTCGCTGATATGGCTGGTGCAAGGAATGAAGCCATCATTAGAATTCAGACCGACAACGGGGAGGGATGCCCAGGACTAATTCAATGATGATTGATGATGGTATAATAAAAACTGCAGTCTGCATCAGCACCAATTTCTAGGCCTAAGTAAAGGTATTCAACCCAGAACTCTGCTTAGCGCTAAAAATTGCTCTCACCCAACCTTGATCCTGTTTGACCCACTTCTGAAGAGTCAAGATATATGACTAATCCTCCCCGTTCGTATTTTCTTATTGACTCTTTCTGACCCTGTAGGTTGGGGCGGGTCGGGAAGAATTGGATTAGTGGGTCGGTCCTAATCAAGTGGAATCCCAATCCCTTCACTCTCACTTGCTTTCTCTCCCATTCCACAAGTGGGTAACATACAGTAATCCGGCCAACGGGCCGGGTAATAAGCTAGTGAAACTTATTATACATGTATATGATGAAGAAACACCTAAACAAATACATTATAAAAAGCTCAATTACACGTTTGGTCACTCAAATTTAGGGGTGGAAGTTTGGTACCGGTATTTCGGATATACCGAATACCGTACTGAATTTGTCTATATTTGGTATTACCGAATACATATATTATTTTTTGGAATTGGGATTGGGATTGGGATTGAATTTCAATTGTTATTCGGTATTAGGGATTACGAGATTGGGATCGGTATATACCGAAATACCGATCAATACCGAAATATAAGCTAGTGTCTATTTTATCCTCTCAACTAGATTCTCTCATTCACTACTACGCGACCATCAACCACCAAAAGTGTCATTTAATTATACATAGATTATTACATCACTATTTCACACTAGTATTAGTCGTCTCTCAACCTCAAATTCGTCAAATTAAAGATTACCAATTACAAGAATTTGAGATGTTAGCTCTAGGAAACTCAAGACTATTTGCTTAGTCTCTTTGCCCTAAATTAAACAATAAAATCTAATTTATATATTTAATTATTAATTGGAAAGGTAATTAATTATGTATTCGATAATACCGATTGGGATACCGAGGTACCGATTGGGATACCGAAATTATTTAGGGATTGGGATACCGAAATTCTTTAGGGATTGGGATTGTGATTGATTTTAGGGTGTAATTCGGTATTTGGTATTGGATTACCGATACCGTATCGATTTCCACCCCTACTCAAATTACATAAAGTTTTCACTTTTGCCATCCGAATTACTTTTCTTTCTTACCAGCCACTAACTTTACGAATCAGTTCACCATTAGTCACCAGCCGTTACACTCCGTTAAATATGTTCTACGTGGCAGTCGACTATAAAGTTTGACCGTTAACCAATTGATGTGAAAATTAAAAAAAAATAATTTATTATTTCACCTCATCATTCCACCTGTTTTGTCTCTATCATTTATCATACTAATTATTTAATAAAAATTAATAAAGAAAAAAATATAAAAACGTAAATTACAAGCGGAGATCTCTCATTAAGCATCGGCGCCGCCGTACCGGGAAGAAAGATGGGCGGGGAAAGGATGTCGGCGTTCCGGCGTTGGATTCCGACTTAATCCTCTCACCATGCATCCTCTTCAACCAAAAAACTGGAGGTCCATCTCGTATGATCTGCAGCGTTCGATTCCTCTTTCGCCGGAAAGGATGTTGGCGTCATCGGCGGCGGTATATTAAGATCTTGAATTGAAAGAGACAGAGAGGTGAGATGGTGAGGAGTTTTCTGGAGAGGGAGTTATTCATCAATTATGTGGGCAAAGAGACAAATTGACAACAAATTAAATCAATGGATATGGTCTATTTTCAAAAAGCTCTAAATTTACAAAGAGTAGCCGGCCCACTGCGAAGTTTGGCTTCCCTCTCTAATTGTATATGGCCATAGTCAAAGCTCCATCACGACCGCCAAGATCTCCCTCTGGCCTCTGCCTTTTCCCGTCACTGTGTAAATCGAAAATCCCCTGCCCATTTCCTTCTCTTTGCAACGGAGATTTTAACTTGTTAAACTCTGCACTTTTAATGGCGTTGACGGAGCGGAGAACAGAAGAGGAATGGATGACGGGGAGATAAAAGCTACGATGAATCGAATCTCCACCGTCAATCGCACTAGGGGCTTCGTTGGATCTTCGTAAGGGATGATTCCTCCACTGTCGTTGCTAGAGCGGCCGCTTACAACAAACAAAAACAAATATCCCAAAACCCTCATTGCAAAAACAAAAACAAATCCTTTCCTCGCCCATCTTTCTTCCCGGCGCGGCGGAGCCGATGCTCAAGGAGAGATCTCCGGGATGGGATTAGGTGCTAATCCTTATAGGAGGTTAGCACCGTGATAACTAGCAAAAAATGCTACTAAAAACAACGAAATCACTATGAATTATTATAAAATCAATACAACATCTAAGCTAAATCACTACTAACCTTTGGTTAGGACGGTGCTAACTTTTGTACAATTAGCACCGTAACCAGTCCCGAGATCTCCGCATCTTGTAATTAATTGTTTTTATATTTCTTCCATTTTTTATTAACTTTTATTATCAATCATAGAGACAAAGTAGGTGGAATGATCAATGGGAATAATAAATTTATTTTTAATTTTTTTAATTTTCATATCATCTAGTTAATGGTCAAACTTTATAGTTGACTGCCACGTAGGACAAATTTAACGGAGTGTAACGGCCGGTGACTAATGGTGAAACGATTCACAAAGTTAGTGGTTGATAAGAAATCAAAAGTAATTTGGATGGCAAACGTGAAAATTTTATGTAATTTGAGTGATCAAACATGTAATTTATCCCGTTATAAAATACTCAACACATGTAGCTTAAAACTGAGTTCAAATATTTGTGTAACAAAGACAAGTCATATAAAATACGGTACTTGAAATAAAGAAACTTAACATCACCAATAAGCTACTAAATCCAAATAACTATATTAGCCAATTATTTTTACTATAATTCCTCTTGAGAGATGTATATGAGCAGTAGATACTTTAAAGAAGGATTAACTTGAATATGATAGGTAACATTAAGAAAGAATGATCAACTTTTCGAATGACACTATTTACTTTGTCTATTGTATAAGAATACAGAATAATAATCGATTGTTTAAAAGTTTTCAAGCTCTCCGTTTATTAAAGCTCCATGAAAAAACCTAGTAGTCTAGGTTACTTCAATCAAAATCAATTTTATTATATTTATTTCTTATAATAGTATATGATAAAAAAAATTACAGCTAGAAAATGGTCAATATCATTTTATATCTCGACATTATTGTAAATTAAAAAAAAATGCATCTACTATTTTTTTTTGCAAAAACAAATCGTTATAATATTAATACTTCAAAAAATTACCTTTCTGTCAAAGTAATGTTTGTTGACCATTTAAGGAGGCAGAAAATGACCAAAATTCCCTCACTTATTGCATAAGATTTATTTTATTTTATTTTATTTTAAATAAAAACCTATATTATTTAATTTTAAACTTTAGTTACAAAAGTAACCATGGCGCATGATACTCCTCCAATTATCAGGTGCATACTATGCACCATGCACCATAGTCATTTGTAAATGTTTACTGAAGAGTTATTAAATAAAAAGAACAAATTAATCCATGATTATATTTTTAACATTCATTTATTAAATACCAAAATAGTATATACTCAAAATTCAGGTTGTATCATAAATTCACCTATATTAATCATAATTTTTTTTATCATAACCATAATTTATTATATGGATATTCCAAATATTTTATCATTTTTTATGGGTAATCAAAAAAATTGCATTAAGCACTAGGGTTGCAAACTGCAAACCCCTCTCCAAGTACAAACCATAAAAGAAGTGGCAACAGTTCAAAGGACAAGACAAAAAAACCCTATCTATGCATCATTTTCATCAGCTAGGTTTGGCAGCAAGTAACCATTTAACTTCCTCTTCAATTCTTCTAATCAGCGTGCTAGGGGAGCAAATCACAGCATCATGAGTCCTGCAACATCGTTCTCTCCACACATAACTGATACACAAAGACCATCGCAATCGCCCTTCGCCTATCGTCTCTGTACCATTGCTCCACTACCTTATTGCCCAGGTTAGATGTTCCTGTCATGAGCTGAAAACAAGGATATTGCAGAAGCGTAATAGAACAGAACATAAAACATGCCTACTGTATGGATAGGCCGAGAATAAATGGTCCCTTGACTCTGCTCCGCCTGGACATAGAACACACAAACCTTCATCAGCAAACCTCCAACTTTGCAGTTTATCCTTGGTGACAACCCGATTGAGAATAACAAGCCAGAGCAACAGATTGTGCTTCGGGCTATATGGCCTCCCCCAAACAACTTTGTGTCATTCAACTACAGGCTGAGGGGTCCTGATAGTTTGCCAGACAAGCTTAACAGAATATTTTGGCAGAATTTTACCATCCCAAGCAAGTGTTGCACCACTGCCAGTTATATGTGGTCTGACTCCAGTTCTACTTTTAAGATTTTTTCGTCAGATCCAAGTGCCTGCAGATTGAACTGCCACATCCCATATAGACTTAAGCTTTAAACGATATTTCTTTACCCATGCTACCCATAGAGAGTCAGATTCAGCTAGCAGATTCCAGATATGGCGAACTACGCAAGCTTGGTTCCATTTTTTAAAATCCCTTATCCCCAAACCTCCTTCATTCTTTGGCAGTGCCACCAAATCCCAAGCAACCAATGATCTCTTTCTTAGACTCGATCCTCTAACACCCCACAAGAATTGGTTACATATTCTTTCAATATCTTTTAGTATTCTTTGAGGCAGTAAGAACAAGGCCATCCAGTATTGCATAATACTAGTAATAACAGATGACACTAATTGCATTCTACCCGCATAACTAAGCTTCTTTGCTTGCCAAGTCCTTATCCTCTTTGTTATCTTATCAACGAGCACGAAACAGCCAGCAGAAGAGAGTTTACCTGAGATAAGTGGCACTCCAAGATAACGAACAGGTAGACTCCCCAGAGGAAACCCAGTAAGAGAGGATATCCATTGCTTCTCTTCTTCAGGGATGCCACAACAAAACAATTAAGATTTAGTAGGGTTACAACAAGACCAGATTCAACATAGAACTGTGCAAGCACCCTTTGTATACCAGCCACCCCTCAAATGGATCCATTTGTAAACACTAAGAGATCATCTGCAAAACACAGATGAGTGATCTCTAGTGCTTTACAGCGTGGATGATATGGAACTTGATTATCAATAGTTGATTTATGAATTAGACATGAGAAGTACTCCATTGCCACTGTGAACAGATATGGGGAGAGGGGATCTCCTTGCCTAAGCCCCTTCCCAGCAGAAAAATAACCACACAGGCCTCCATTAAAGGAGACACTGAGCTTTGGAGTGGTAACACAGGCCTCTATAAGTCTAACATATGATTCTGGAAATCCCATGGCTAGAAGCATATTAAACAGAAAAGACCAATTCACCGAGTCAAAAGCCTTCATTAGATCAATTTTCAGCACCCATCTCGATGTAGTATTCTTCAAATGATAATCTTTTACTAACTCACTAGCCATCAGAATATTGTCACTGATTAACCTCCCCTTTATGAAAGCTGACTGTGATTTACTAATAACCTGAGGAAGCACTGCTGCTAACCTATTTGCTAAAATTTTAGATATTCCTTTATAGAGTACATTGCAACAGGAGATAGGCCTAAAATCTTTCATTTTATCAGCAACTGCTTTAGGTATTAAAGAGAGAATAGTGGAGTTTACCTGTTGAGGCATTACTCATGTTTGAAAAAATTCCAGAACCACCTCTTCCACCAACTCTCCAACAACAGACCAATCTGATTTATAGAACTCAGCAGTAAAGCCGTCCGGACCAGGGGCTTTATCATTTGGCATCTTTTTAAACACCTCCCTGATCTCCTCCTTTGTAACTGGAGTCAACAAAACTTGAACACCTTCTGCATCTAATCTTCTTCTTAGCTGCTGCTGGAAATATGTAACTGGAAGGGTTTTAACTTCTCTGTCAACTTCCCCCAAAAGCTTTCTGTAAAACTTAACAGCCTCATCACCCATTTCCTTAACCTCAGTCACTTCCGTATTGTCGTCCCTAATCAGCTTCATAATGGTCTGCTTATGGCTCCTAATTTTCACCATGGCATGAAAATAAGCTGTGTTTGCATCACCTTCCTATATATTTCTAATTCTGGACTTTTGCCTGAAAAAGCTCTCTTCTGCCAATTGCAAATTATGACACAATTCAGCCAACTCGAGCTCCTTTTGTGCATTCTCTTCAGTTGGATCTTGAAGAACTACCTGCTGCTGCTCTGCAAGTGCAAGTTCTGTTGCTCTAGTCCTCTCTGAAATATCAGAATACTCCGAATGATTTAACTTTTTTAGCTTGTTCTTGAATACCTTTAGCTTGTTGTAGAATTGCTGATAATATAACCCCTAACTAATTGCCCCCAAGCTTCTGCCAACAGCAATGGGTATTGAGGATGCTTCTGCCAGTACTTGAAATACTTGAAAGGCTTGGGAAGTGAGCCTAGCAAAGGAGTAGAATCCAGCACCAAACCACAATGATCTGAGACCCCCGGAGCAAGAGTTTTTGCTACACTCTGAGGAAAGGCAAGAAACCAATCCTCGTTCACAAGGAAACGATCTAGTTTCTTTGCTATGGGGTTCGCTGATTGCTTGTCCCACCATGTAAACTGCGAGTCAAGGATCTTATGATCAATCAAACACATTTCTTAAATCCAATCCCTGACCAGAACCGACGCGCCCAGCTCCTCAATTGCGCGATCTCTGGCGCCGAAGAAAGAAATTGCCCTACCAGAGCGTGTCGCCATCCTCCAGCACCGCTCTTGGAATGACTAAGGATCCATTAACAAGATCTGGGGCAACATACTGCAGGAGGTTGGACTCTCCGACGCCGAACAACTGAGCCCAATTAGTTGGAGCGCCCTGCACGGCGGCCATCGGCCGATCTCGCGAAACACTCTTCAACACTAGTTTCAGAGGAAAAACAAATAAACTTTTTTTTTCAACTATTATTCAACTAAAGTTGGCAAATAATATTTTATCATTGGAAATTAATCAATGAATACTTTTTTAAATAAGAAAAGTGAGTTTGATTAATCAAATTGGTTATAAATTATAATAATATTCAACAATTTGGATTTTATCTCCTAATTATGAAAACAAAAATACAACATAAAAATAAATGAAAGAAAAAGAAGAGGTTAAGGGAAAAGGGCCGGCCCAAGAAGGAAGAGCAGAGGCAGCCATTTGTGGAAAGATATCTGGTGGGCCCGCAACGTAACTCCGTCATCCCATTGCTCATCATCCCCCAGCGCGCAAATAAAAAATAAAACAAAGAAAAAAGAAAGAAGCAAATAAAATAATACAAAAGGGCAAAAGGGAAAAGAGTTAGAGCAGAGAGAGAAAGAAAGATTTCGATGGCCGTTACTCTGTCTCTGCACCTATATAATAATAATATTAAGCTCGCTGTCGTTCGCAGAGCAGCAGACGAGAGAAGGCTGGACACGCAGAAGCTGCGGCAGAAGCGACGTACCACCACCGCCGCGGTGGTTGAAGACGGAGAAGCATCAGAAGAAGAAGAATATTTACTGCCGCGGTTCACCGCGGTAACCGTCCCCCCCGCCTCATTTACCGCTCGCACTGTTTGGCTCCCGAGAAAACGGAAGAAATTTGCTCAGGAAAACCAAGGTGTTTTTTTCTCTCATTCTCTCTCTGTCTCTATCTCCCTTCGTCGTTTTTCTGACGGACGGTTCACATTGTTGCTGCGGAGAGCTTTGGCCTCCTCCTCGTTTTTTCCCCTCTTTGGGCGTTCTCGTTTGTGTTTTCTCGGCGACCAAACAGGTCTAGTATTCTATTCGCTCAGTTGGTGGAATTTGGATGTAGTAATTTTTTTTGTTTCTTTGCTTTCCACGGGATTTCGCCGGTATATGCTCTGGTTGAAAATTGGTTGCTGTTTGGATATATTGACGTTCTCGGGTCACTGTATAGATTGAGACTGAGAGGTGTGTGTGAAAGGTTGGTTCTCTATAATTGTTAATTATTTTTGTGTACTATTCCAGACTTTTGTTTTGGCGTTTCCCCCTTTCTCCATTAGGCTACTGTTTCTGATGCTGGAATGTCTTGTTATAGCTAAGTAATGGAGGCAGATGGCTCCATACTTTCTTTCTGGAAGAGGAAGGTTGATAAATTTGTTCCTTGGCTCCAATCCTTTTCTTTTCCATAACTGAAAGATGTGATGTTTCACATGTTTATGTGAAGTCTATTCTGCATGTGGATTTATTTTTCAAGCTCGTGACTAGTTGAATGAAGTGTTGATACGAGCTCTCTAAGAGATTGAAACTCTATTTGTTCCTTTTTAATCACTTTGGATTTTTTTCTTACCTCAGTATAATTGTGTAGTTCTCTTGGTTTATGTGTCGTGTCCTTGCTTAAAGAGTTTCTTTCTTGATCAGATTCATTGTTGATTCTTCTACTCATGGGATTGGAGAAAGAAGAAGCACGGCCTGATAGCGATGGAGACAAAGGTCTTCATGGGTCCCTGGCAGTATCGGTGCATGCCTTTTCTGATTTGACTCACATTTCTCCTGTGGTCTTCTTGTATCTCTTGAAAGAGTGTTATGTTCATGGTAAGTTCTGTTGTTTTCTTGAATAGTATGTTCTGTTAAAGATGATAATCTTTTCCTTTACTGGCTTGGTTGGATGTTATGAAGAATGGTCAGCTAAAATGAAATGGGTTTGTAGATCATTGAGTTAGGTTGTCGATTGGCAGTTGGAGTGATTTGGAACTGGCAAATGGTTCCCCGTGGTTTCAATGAAATTTCGTTAGGCTTTAGGCTGTCTATTGTCGATGACGGGATTTAGGTTGTCTATTTCTTCAAACGAGTTCCTTCCTGCAATCTCACTTACTACTCCGTTACTTGTTACAACGTATAACATCCAGCTTTGATTATGAAATTATGATCTCCTTTTTACAGGTACATGTAAGGCAACTAAAAAGTTTAGAGCTCTTCAACACCAAGTGCATCTGGTTCTGTATAATTCTCCCCAACCAGGGCCTGCTACCTTCATTGCTCGATGCCTCTTTGTGCTGCCTGTATTTGGAATATACTGTGATGGGTTCAGTCACTTGATTGTATCTGCTTTGCACCGTTTCCGAAATGCTGTAACTACGGCAGAGGACAGCTCTATATCAAAAGTTTTAGCAGCTCGGCTATTTATTGATATAGTGGAAGGATCACTTCCTGTTATCGATGAGAGAATCGGGGTGAAAATACTCGAAGTTTTTCACGTCACTATGACTGACATGGATGAAGCTATGTCCCAATTGAAGTCCCAAAATGATTCTAGGTTTGACACAGGCAAAGCATATGTTGAGCATTATATTTTTAAGTTGGTGGAGTCTCAGGCTTATATGACAGCAGTCATTTTGCTAGAACAGTTCTCCATCCGTCAATCTGGTCACTCTTTCCTCGTGAAGATGCTGGACATACATCAGTATAAAGCAGCTGAAAAGTGGGCTACATTCATGGGGAAGGAAATGTTGTGTACTCTTGTAAAAGAGTACGTTGATAGGAAAATGCTGAAGCCAGCATACGACATTATAAAGAAAAACAACCTGAAGCAAGATTTTCCAGTTGTATACTTTAAGTGCAAAGAAAGGTAATTTAAAATTCCCTTGTCTACTTCATCAAGTACGAGTGGGTGTTTAATCCTATTTCAAAAGCTACTGCAAAATTCATATCGGCATTTGAATTGGCAGCTCATTGAAGAAATTAGCAGAGAAGGCACTGTGGGATCTGGCAGAAACCAAGGCACATGGTGATGAGCAACTCCTTGAATATCTGGTTAGCAGTTCACGCATGCGTTTACGTTCTCTTGTTATTCAGATCTCAGATGGCTTGTTTATCAAGGCAATTTGAGTTTGCATTACATGGGGTCTCTGTCCAGATTCTCTTGATATCCCACTTCCTGTTTTCCTATGTTAGTATTAACTTCAAGGGTGGGTAGCTAAATGGTCCCAGATGCAAACATGCCTTCAAATTTTTGTATGAGACAGAGAAATTGCCTGCCTAGTTGAAAAAGATAGGATCTTATATTTGTTATTGTCGTGCATGGTTATTTGTTCCATACACATCTAAATTGAATAAACAAATACATTTGCAGATATAGGCACTAAAGGTGATTCTATTTATTTCTAGGTTTACTTGGCAATGGAGGCTGGATACTCGGAGAAAGTTGATGAACTGTGTGATCGATACTCCCTTGAAGGCTTTAGAAAACTCAAAGGTCTTTCTTGTAAGACCTTATATCATCTCCCTTGTAGTTACAGTAATATGTTTGGTAAAGTTTGTGTTTGATAAAGTAGTAGCAATTATCAGATTGTTTATATTTGCATGCCTTGGCTTAACATTATACCATGGCTATCCGGTTACAAGAAAATTTCTTCGAGGGTTAACTTGATAATGTGTGCCCCATAAAGAGAACTAGATCATGTTTGCTAATTTTGATGTCTGAACATATCATATGGGAAACGAAGACAAAATGACTAGATCAGTTAATGTTTCTCAGTTCAGATATATAGTCGAAAGTTACAGCTATTAGCACACTCGTGCTCCATGGTATGTTTGCTTGCATCTAGTTGTCAAAACTTAAAAGGTGTTTCACATACTGCTGTCAAATTTTGTTGCCAGAACCCGAGATAAGTGCTCAGCATAGTAGATACCTGCAGCTGAACGAGTTAATCACCAAAGATATTGTCTGGGTTGATGAAGTTGATGGTCTTCATGATGCTACCTCTCACATAGAAGGATGCAAAGTTGTTGGTCTTGACTGTGAATGGAAACCTAATTACCAGAAAGGCAGCAAACCGAACAAGGTAATTTTCTCCAATCGTCTTACAAACTGTTGTCTCCCGCAATGGTGTCTCAAATAGTGAGATCATATGTCCATATCTGCTCTTTCTTTTCTTCTGAAAATATTGAAGTTTCTATTGTTTCAGGTTGCTATCATGCAAATAGCTTCCGAGGAGATGGCTTTTATTCTAGACTTGATAAAGTTATCTGAAGACGTGCCTGAAGTTTTAGACAACTGTCTAACTCGCATTTTGCAGTCTCCTGGAATTCTGAAACTTGGTATGGAGCTTCATAGTACAATACCTATATACAGTTTGAAAAGAATCAATGGTTGGTTCAACCTTCAGAAAGTGTTTTTTGCTTAAATGTTACAGTCTTGGATTGATTGGCAGGATACAACTTTCAATGTGATATAAAGCAGCTGGCTGGTTCATATGGAGAGCTCAGTTGTTTCAAGCAGTACCAAATGTTGTTGGATGTTCAGAATGTATTCAAAGAACCGTGTGGTGGCTTGTCAGGGCTTGCAGAGGTAATCTTGAAAGTCAACCATCAATTCTCCATGCATTTAAGCTCTGTCTCTTTCCTTACAGCATTTCTGTTTACCCTTTTAACCTCTTCTCATTATTATGCCTGCTGGATTTGACCAGAAAATCCTGGGAGCAGGGTTAAACAAGACAAGGCGAAATAGCAACTGGGAAACACGTCCTCTTAGCCAGAACCAGGTATTATTTCAATCCCCACAATGACAAACTTCATTTTAATGAATAATTCGATGAACCCCTGATGAACACTTTTCTTAATCCCACACCGTATATGCCAATAGCTGAAAATCATGACATGAACTAATGTTGAATACTGCGTAATGTTTCTGTATACAGCTGGAGTACGCTGCTCTAGACGCTGTTGTGCTGGTGCACATATTCCACAAAGTTCGTAACCATGCTCAATCTGCTCCTCCTGCTTCTGCACATGGCCACGAGAAGTTCGAGTGGAAATCCCATATCGTGAGTCTTTATCAATGCTGCGCCTTTTTCACATCTCTTAACCACTTTTTCCTTATCTCCCCACATAAACTAACCTTTTTTTCTTTGTGTCTCTTCATTTTCTGGACCATGAGCAGATTTCTCACATGGATAACGCCAAGAAAACCAAGAAGCACTGGAAAGCAAGAAAACAATCGAAACCACAACAGCAACAGCAATGAAACCATGAACTCATGTATGTCGTCTATGCTTGCCTGCAACTGATCAGCAAGGTGCTTCCTCCATTTCCTGTCATTGTACATAGAAAACTGCTGCTTGCTCGTCTCAAATTTCGATATGTACATATAAGTTAGGATGATATCTCTCCATTTAGCTCTGAGTAACTAAAACTCTTTCTGTGCTGTTTGCACTTCTCGTACCCGAGTCTCTCAGACTCGGTCATGCTGCTTGTACTACTTGGAGAAAGAATAGAGGAAAGAGGGTTATTTTGTGGGCATAATTTCCAGTCTCAATAGACCCTGCAAAACTTGTATTGCCAACTTCTCTTGACCTCTTGTTTTTCAACTTCAGACACTCACTAATGGTGTGATTGTGCTTCTTGCAGTACCTATAGAACTTCTTTCCATCTTTGTAATCTCTATAGTTTAGATTGATCATTCTGAGGTGTGCCAGATGCTAGTGCTATAGAATCAACTCCTTTGCTTTTGGTAACACCTTTCATTTGACGCTCCAGTTGCATAGTTTGTTTAAAAACAACATCAATGGAGAGCAACTGAGAGTTCATTAGGACTTGAGTCCTAGCAGACTGATATATCTCATTTAAACCGAGGGTTGCTAAACCTCGCCCTAACTTTGTTTTATCGCCCTAACTTAAAAGTTTGAAATTACCCCTTTATCTTTTTTTATTCTAAAAAAATATTTTATTTCAATTAACGTAATTCAAAGGAGAAAAATAACATTTTCTACAACCGCCCCAGCTCCCCCTGCCACCAAACAACGCCGATCGAGATTCGAGACTTAGTTTTGTTCACTCTCTCCGAACAGAGCATCCCTTCTATCCTGCCACCAAGACTCCACAACTTGGTTCCTACTTGCTGTCCTTTAGATCGCTTGAAGAAACACACCACAACTGCACAGGCCTTTATAATCCTTACCCACATTTACCTTTTAATCAACCCCCACTGAAGCATGTATATATCCTGATTATGAATTATAATGTATAACACACCTTGTATAGCACTGTGTATTGTTATATCTTTTCATTCATGGAGGTGATGATGGTGGAGGGAGCAGTGACCGCTTTTTATTGTGGAGGGAGTGCCAGCGGTGGAAGTTGGGAGAAGCAGCGGCGACAACAGGCAAAGAGGAAAGTAGCGGCGACGAAGATCGAAGGGAAGAGGATCGTCGGTTTTGATGGCCTGAGAAGGGAGATGATAGTATAATTAAGATTTGATTTGTTATTTTTCTTTAATTTTACGAAGGACGGTTAAGTAAATTCCACTTTAAAGTTAGGGCGATTATAATAAAGTTAGGGCGAGGATTAGCCATTCAGTTTAAACCTTGCATAAATTTGATTACAAAGTCATTGTCCTGGTACCTTTTCATGTCATAAGGACCATTGCAAGGACAAGTAGGAATAGGTCTGTACTTCTTGTATTCCTCCCATATCACAGTATCGGAGGTAAATATTGACTCACAGATTGTTTCCCTTGGACACATTTGCCCAACTGACCCTCCAAATCGAAAACCCTAATGTTGTCCTCTTGACTAAATCTGTTCTTCAGATTTTCCCAAACAGCTTGAGCACTCTCCAGACCCATAACACTATTCGCTATATCTTCAGCCAAGGAATTATAAATCCAGCAGCGAATAGTCCCATTACGACGGAGCCAAGACTGGTAAGTGGGATCTGTTACCTTTTGGACAAGAATGGTCACCCAAGAGTAAAACCGTGCGGGCTTGGCCCAAAGCGGACAATATTGTACTAATTGAGCAGCCCGATTTTGACAAGTGGTATCAGAGCCTGGTTCGGTTCGGGGCGGTGGACGTCAGTTTGGTGGGACCCTCGTGTGGTGACCTCGGGATTTGTGATCCACGTCTGTTTGGTAGATCAAAGAGAGTTCTGTGTCTGGGCTGTTTGGTGGATCCAGGAGAGATCCACGTCTGTTTGGCATATCAAAGAAAGTTCTCCGTCTGGTAAAGTCCTTGTACCGAGAAGCCCATCGATACAAGGCGTCTGGCAGATCAAGATAATCACTGAGGTGAGGACACGATCTTCGTGGTCCTTGTCTTGAGGGGAGGATTGTTATGAGACATTCCAAGTACCACATCAGTAATACAAGGGAAGGAACCCTTGTATATTAGTGTCCACCAAGCTCATTAGTACGAGGCCTTTTGAGGAGGCCACCCAAGAGTAAATCCGTGCGGGCTTGACCCAAAGCGGACAATATCGTACTATTGAGCACCCCGGTTATGACAGCATGGGAGGTGCTTGCACAAATGCGCCATGTCGTCATCCAGGTGGAGAGAGATGGAAGCTATTTTTATTTAGTTTTAATAATTTAGTTATTGTAGATCAGTTCTCAAAAGGTTAAAATAATAATTATATAATAATTATTAATTATTTGCTGACTAAGAAGTTTTAGTAATCCGTTTAGTTTATGGATGGAGATGGACGGAATGACTGTTTCGTACAAGTTCAAAGTTGTGGTATCGAATCGTGCAAAATAAAAAATATCTTATCATTTTGTACTAAGTGCATAGATGTGTGACCGTTTATGATAATTACCCAGTAGATTATACAATTGGCTTTCTTTCCCGTTTCTTGGGAGAAAATGGTGTAAATGTCACATTTGGTCACTGGAATTACTAAATCGTGTTATGTTTAGTCACTAGAAAAAATTAATATCAATTTCGGTCACTCGAATTACTAAAACAGGTCACATTTAGCCACTCTCCCGTTAGCCCCCGTCCAACTCTAGTCACTCAAATTACTTTTTTTTTAATGAATATCACTCGAATTACTGAAACATGTCACATTTATCCACTCTTAGTTAGCCACCGTCCAACTCCGTTAATGGAGTTGGACAGAAACTAACGGGAGAGTGACTAAATGTGACATGGTTCAGTAATTCGAGTGACCAAAATTGATATTAATTTTTTCTAGTGACTAAACATGACATGATTTAGCAATCTCAGTGACCAAATGTGGATTTTATCCAGAGAAAATGTTATTCTCTCCCTCTGTAATTCTGCAACAGTATGTAATTAAGTGCCTTGAAATCATGTCCTTTTATGTTTTTTTTTTTTAATTGTAGCGGGAATTATTGTTAATATGTGACACCAAGCCGAACGGACGGCAGAAGAAGGTCAGTCGGCACCTAGTGGCCCAAGAAGAGGGGGCTTTTTGTAGAAGACAGACGCCTAAACGTCTAAGATCAAATTGATGATTGAACGTTGATGGGCATCCCATTACATCATACATAATCCAATAGCAAAGAGTTGGATCGCATTCATCAATAGGATGTGTGCCAAAATCAAGGTTGTGTCCTTTACAAGCAAGGAAATCAGCCCATGAACGTCTCAGTGCTCTTAGTTGGGGGCTTTTCTTTCAAATCCTCTCTTTAATCCTCCCATCCCTTACTAAAGGAAACCAGTATTAATTCTCAAAATAACGTCTCAATGCTCTTAGTTGAGGTTTATAAGGTAAGACACTCAAGCTCTTGCCAATATGTATTTCTCCATCTAAGAGTTCACCGGGCTTAACCATGATACTTGACAACTACTAATTGTAGTTTAGGATGCAAGGCATTGAGGTTAACACTTAATATTGTTTTCTTGATTCTCATAGTATGTTATGTACGATAAATCTTCTTAGAGAGCTTAATGACCACTAACGGACTATATGCTCGAACTGTCTGCTCCAATTGATTTGTCGGACAACCTAAAATATCAAATATGAGCGCGAGAACCGATCTTAAAAAGAAAAGTGATGACACTTGACCAATGATTGAGTCAGCCTTATTAGCTAGTCTCTTAACAGTTCATCCTTCTTGTCCCTTGCAACTTCATAGATACTATATGAATGAAAGGGAAACGAGTCACATTAGGTTTAGTTTCGATCCAAGAAGACCTTTTCAATAAGGCTACGGTGATCGAGTCAATGAAGTACATCCAACGGAAATGAGTGTCCCAATTGCCAAGGTGTCAGAAAGGTAGATTAGAAAGGGAGAACTCAGGCATCACTTGTGACAAAGCATAAAATCTTTCATCAATGCTCAAAACTTAAAGAGATCATTAGGTCTTACAAGGTACTAGCGCATACCAACCAGAAAGGAAACAGCACTGTCCACAGGCCACAGCTAATAAGATCAGAAAAAATCGAAGACAAAAACAGTGAGATGACAATTCCAACACATCTAACTCTCGGTCTGCTCCCTCAACCGACGGATGGTACTCCTCACAGTCACAGCACTCGCGGTACTGCCATAGACAAACACAACTAGCATTAGAACCTCCGCCCCCTTCAATTTCAAGATCAAAGGGCAGTTACAATTTTAAAGAGAGTTTAAGTCCTTACTTCATGGTGTAAGCACCTCCTGCTTTGACCTTGCCACAATCCTTGCATCCCCAGATACCCACAGCCTTTCTCTTGACAGCATCCTGGCAAAAGCAGAGAAGCTTACCATCAATCCAGTGTTCAAGGGACGAAGAATAAACAAAAGCAAATACAGCGAAGACAACATGATCATTCAGTACCTTGCCACAGAACTCACAGAAGTACTTCCTGTGTTGGCTAACTTCCATCTTCTTAATCTGTTTCCTCAGACTAGCACCATAACGTGTGCCTGCATTGAAAGGGTACAAGGAATGTGAACAAAAGAAAACTTGCGCATTGCAAGCACCGAGTCGACTAACTAACATACATACATTCAACCAATTCCCAAAACCAAAACTTGTCACCATGTCCAACTTCTAAAAACCGCATCCATTTTCTTGCAGTGATGCAGCAAAACAGCACAAAGGGTAAGAAGGAAACAGTAGCAAGAAGACGTACCGTATTTGCCGACAATACCAACCTTCTTGGTTCTCTTGGCCTGTAAAAGAAGAGAAACAGAGAGAATCGACTGAGTTAGGTCAATGAGACGAGAAGTGAAAATAAAAAGTCCAATTCTTTCGCAGAACACGAAACCAGGTGATGGAAAGAACATATCATAGCTCTCGTATCTCCGATTCCATGCCTGTCTAAACAATATCATAAATGACCTAAAAGGAATCCCCATGGCACTAGACGAAACAGAGTCTCGGGTGCCACAGATAGATGCTATGATCCGTTTAGACGGAATTGAATCCTTTTTCCATTGATTTGAAAACGTTCACATTTTCAAAACGACAGAAATCAGAAAGATCCGCGGCAGCGGATGAAGATGAGAGGGAAGTACCATGGCGGACGGCGGCGAGAGAGCGGCAGAGCAGAAACCCTAGGCGAGACTGGAGAAGCATACGAAAAGAGTCATTGGCGAGTTTGCTAGCTACATATAGGCATAATTACTTAAATGGTAACTATAATTTGGGGTTATTGGTCAACCGGATGCACAACTTGTAAGTCTTAACAAACTAGTCACTTTCTAGTTTCTAAGGCTTCGTTTGGAAGTTGTGATTGTTAAATAAATGTATTGTTGAGAATGCATGTATAATATTATACGTGTATTGTCGAATTTGATGCATTGTAAAATACAATGTTTGGTATGTGTGATTGTGTATGTCGCATCAGCTAAAAGCTGAGACAAAACAATCTCAATAATCACAACTAAAAGTTGAGATATAACAATCACTCAAAATGAGTAATAGTTTCTGTCACATCACAGAAACAATCCATGTATTGTTTCTGCTAAAAAAACAAAAAAAAAAACGATGCATTGTAAACAATACATGTATAATGACAATCTCAATAAAACTATCGCAACTTCCAGACGACCCCTAAGTTTTATATTTTGAAGGCCTGGCCCGGTTGTTGGAGATTTTTGTACTTCGGTTGCGGTGAAGCCCAAATAGTTCAAGGCTTCAAGCCCATAGCCCAGAATACTAGGCCCAGCTATAAAATTTGACTTCATGGTTCTCTTGTTGAGGGTCGAGGAAGGGAATTGGTGAGAATTTCATTTGTGGTTCACATGTGGGTTGTCCTGCCGCAGGTCCGTAAGATGCACTTGGGTAGCCGACTTGGTTGTTAAGGGTGTTCAAAGGGTGTGATTAGATCATTTTAATAAGAGTATTTGGATGATTTGGTTTGATTAATTTAGATAATTGGTATGGTTTAATTAATTATTTTAGCTTGTTTAATTTAGGGTTAATATTTTCGTATGGTCTGAACTTTGACCAAAATAAGCATCCTGGCCAATCTTTTCGATCTATAACATTCTGGCTCGAACTATACACCAAAATAAATAATTTGGCCAAACCCGATGTTTGACCGTTAACTTGGACGGTCAAACGCGTTGACTAACAGTCAACGCGCCACGTCACTGCCAAGTCAGAAGATATGATAAATATTTAATTTTTTTCGTTTTTTATTTTTGGTTTAACTAAGGTATTAGATGATTTTTTTAATTTATAATAATTTAAAATTAGGGAATGTGTGGAAATTGTGAATTATTTTAAATATTTTATGCTGACTTGGCAGTGACATGGCGCGTTGACTAACGGTCAACGCGTTTGACCGTCCAAGTTAACGGTCAAAAGTCTAATCTGGCCAAATTGTTTATTTTGGTGTATAATTCGTGCCAGGATGTTATAGATCGAAAAGATTGGCCAGGATGTTTATTTTGGTAAAAGTTTAGGCCATACGAAAATATTAACCCTTTAATTTAAGTGGTATGGTTTGAATTCATACACTACTAACCGATCAAACCAAATTACCATTTAAATAATTAGTTATATATCTAATATATATTATATAGATATATCTAAAAAAACACAGATGTTCCAAGCATGCTTCAACATCAACATCAGTAAACCCATTTCTTCAAGGAGAAATTTTACAATGCTATATAGTATTGGTGCTATAGGGTTTTGTCTTTATAGTACAACTTAAAATTGTATATTTACATTATAGTACAACTTCAGATTGTACTTATACTTTTCGTACAAATTCTTTTATGGTAATGGTACAACTTGAACTTGTACCTTTATGTGATGGTACAACTTCAAGTTGTAAAGTTATACCATAACATAATGATACAAATTGATTTATGGTAAAACCTAAACTTATACATTTAATGTTATGGTACAACTTTAAGTTGTACATTAAAGCACCAATACTATATAGCATAGTAGAAGTGTTCTTCTTCAAGTTGTAGATACAGCGAATAAATATTCAGACATAATATAATATAATAGATATCTCAATCGCACAGAACTAATATAAGTGAACTAGCATCCATAGAGGGTAGAGAAGTATCAAGATAGAGTAAATAAATATCCAAACATCATACAACTAATATCTGAACAATTAATTATAAAATGATATCCACATCATCAAAAAGTAGTATCCCAACCATGCTAATTGTTATCCACTATGAAAGGAACTAATATTCTAGATCTACAAATCGAATCTCAGATCCCGACCACACAACTATCTAGGCAATTGAAAATTGATATCCTGCCCGAACAAAACTAATATTGGAACGCACACAAAACATATCCACAAAACCCAGAAAACAAAGCAACCCAGATCCAGTCAAATCCACAGAATTCACAAATCCAGCAACCCAGACCCAGATACAATCAAATCCACAAACTCAGAAAACATCCACAAAATCCACAAAAGAAAGCAAACCAGATCCAGTCAAATCTAAGTTACCAGAAAACAAATCCATCAAACTCATCCAAAAAAATGTAGGAAAAGGAAAACTCAGATCTAGTCGAAGTCATGCAACCCTAACTCAAATATACTCAAACGAACATGAGTATCCATTAACAAAGGAAAAAAAACTCCGCTACCTTAGTCAACGAAGTTATTCTTTCTTCAACGACCGTCGTCAACCAACCCCTTCATCGTCGCCGCTTCATCTGCACCGTCAAAACAAGCACGCTTCGTCTGCACCTTAAACGCCGTCAACCAACCCCTTCCTCACTGCCGCTTCGTCTGCACCGTCGCCGCCGTCAAACCAACCTGGCCGACGTTGTCGTTATCGGGAGAGGAAAGGGAGAGGAAAGAGAAAGGGAGTGGAAATGATCGATTTTTGGAGAGAGAGAGAGAGGGGGGGGGGGAAACAGGTCTGGCGGAGAAAGATTAGAGAGGGGAGGATTTTTAGTAAAAAAAATGGTGTTTTTTTGAATTTGGGGGACCGACGGGCCCCATTTTCTTTTCCCATGGGCTTGGGCCAGCCGATGGACTCGGCTCTCCTGCCTTGATGGCACCAATCTTCCTCCACCGATGGATCGTGGCTTGGTGACGTGGCTGCCCATTTGGCCCTATAAGTATCTCCTAACAAAAAACCATGTTAGGAGTATAACTAAGTTGAGGAAGCAGGGTGACTCACTCCTACTGTCACTCTAGAAAATGGCCAAGTGTAACCACTTCCTAAAGCGTAGTATAGCGGGTTTGGGTTTCAATGTCAACCCGGGTCCTAGATGTGATGACTACTCAGTGAATTCGTATTATCTAGCAATGAAACTTTAGTGAAGGTCTAAACTAACAAGCAAGCAAAGCAACTAAACGGTTGTTTTCAGGTTAAGAGAGGTCACCCGGATATGGTTCCCCCTAGTCTGCAGTTAAGCCGAATTGTAATTATCAAGTTCAATTTCTATGATAGGTATACTGCGGAAGGTTCTTAAACAGTCCGAAGTCTCGACTAAAGGTCTTCAGACCCTCTCAATCTGAGTCTCTAGTGGGCGACTAACCTCCACCAGAGTAAACAGATTGAGGCCCTAACGAACCAAACCTCCACTACCGAATTGACTTCGGTACAGAATAGCGAATTGGCTCCTCGACTAAAGTCACCAATTCGCTACCTTCAATTAAAAATACTCTATTAACCTAGGCAGATATTCTCATTCTAGGTTAAAGCAGAAACAACAGGAATTTGATCAGGATTCATGCCATTCAATCATTCAAACCTCAATCGAATATAATCAAATCATAGAAACAGTACTTGGGTTCATACAATCAATCCTAACATACAGAACTAGGGTTTCCCACACCCAGATGAATGGGAGAACTACTCCATGGAGAAAGAAGCAAAAGCAGAATCAGATGCGGAAACCATACTGTGAAGGATGGAATTCAGCTTCTGGACGTTGATCGGCACTTCTCCAAGCTCAAGCCAAGCTCCAATGGTGATGAAGATCAATCTAGGGCACTTGGAGACTCTTGTTCGTCGCTTTCTCTCTCTAGGAATCGCTCTGTCTCTCTAATACTCGAATCCCCCTTCTTTTGGACGGAAATCTGCCTAATAGGGCATCACTGGCCAGAACACGGTCGAGGGCACGGCCGTGTTCTGGTCCAGGCCGCCCGTGTTCTCTTCCACGTGGTAATTACACGGGCACGTGCCTTGGGAAAACACGGGCGTGTTCTGATGTGGACACGGCCGTGTTCTGTCTCAGTCCTGCCCGTGTTTTTTTAGCTTGTTCAAGCCGCACATGGGGAGCCTCGGCAGTAAAAGCACGGCCAGGAACACGGCCGTGTTCTGAGGGCCTCCTGCCCGTGTTTTGGCCCTGGCTCGACCAAACGACTTCCAAATGATCCGAAACTCGCGCTCGGCCTTCCCTTTGACGCCTGGGACCTGAAATAGGACAAAGTAGCCCAACCCGGCGTAAAATATGCCAAAACACACAACCATGCTCCGCAAATGGATAAGAAATAGGGGTATAAAATCATGCAATTACATCGTTATCAAACTCCCCCACACTTAACCGTTTGCTTGTCCCTAAGCAAACCAAGTCAGACACTAGGCAAGCTCAAGACATTTCAATCAAGCAGGCTTTAGGGCAAATCATATCGGCACAAAACACGTGGATCATACTGGCTTTCGATCTTCAACACATGGCAACTCGAACGACAACCTAGACAACCACCACAGATGACATTCGAATGCAATAAAGTCGAGCAGAGGAAGAGTTCTCTTCTGTTCACCAACCAACATAGACTCGACTCAACCACTTGTTCAAAACAGTCACTTCATGCACAAGGCTCACGATATCAGAATTAAGACCGAGCAATCTAGGCCCTCACCGGGGTAAAGAGTATAAAGAATATGAGAAAATGAATCACTCACTCTCGACCAGTGGGGTCAGGACAAATTGATGCGAAAAATGCGCATGCTTATTCTCTCAATCCCTAACGTCTCTTCACCATGAATGCAGCCTCTAAATGCTAGAGTTCACAAAAGGGGTGTCACCACTAACTAATCCGGAGGTCTTAGACACAGGTTCAAATGACTGGCTAGGGTCTTGGACATGGGGAAAAGGCCTTTTAGGTGGTGGCAGTTATAGCACAAGGTTCCACATTCCCAAACCCAACAAAACCACAATCAAGCAAACCAGTAACTTCCTTTCTGCTATTCTGCATTACTCACTTCTTTAGGGCACAAGAGCGAAGGAGGTTATATAAATGCTAGCATTTCCAAGCCAAACTGCTAAGAAACACTACTTAATGGGCACTATTCAGAATTTTGGTGGTGGCTCTCTTTTGCTTTCATTTTTTTCTTTGCTTTTCTTTATTTTTTTCTTTATTCATTCCTTAAGAGAACCACCACCTCTGCACATTTTTCAAATACACGCCCAACTTTTAAGCACTACCTCCAACCCTCACATTACATTTAGCAGAAACAACAGAAAACATGCAAAAACCACTCTGTGGAACCTTCTAAAACATGCAAAGGGTGATTTTTCATTTCAGACCGAAAGAGAGGATAACACACGGCTCAAAGGGGCTGACTAGGGGATATGACACATCAGGACAGTCAGTTTGGTCGTGGGCTAATCCTATGCCTCCATCATCTTAGCTAGTGACAACGTGAATGCTACATTTCATGGAAGAGGGATCTATCGCACAAGAAAGAAACGAGCAGGCTCAAATCTCACATGGCTACCTATATGCTCTATCTCACATTCTGATTCCCTGAACTAGATGCATAAATGACTGTCAAAAGCAAGTGATCAAATGCAAGTCGCAGTTGGTAAGCAAACAGTTGAAAACTGAACCCCTACACAACTCTACTACACATCTCAGTCATCGTAATAGGCTATCTTAGTCACACTCAAGTTGTCATGCATCGAGTCAAAAGCCATTCAATTCTCTAATCACATCCACAGTGCCAATACGATCAATTATCAAGCAAACAACAGTGCTTGGAGCCCTCAAATCTCAAGATTTGGACAGTGGACTAGGCTCCAAGCACCCATACACCCGTTCCAATTAATACAAAGAACCCCCCCCCCCCCCCCCACACACACACACACTTAAATGCGACAATGTCCTCAATGGAGCAGAGGGAAGGGGAACGATGTTACCGTGAAATGAGATCAGGAACGGAGATGGAGAGGCAGACCAGACAATAGCAGAGGACTGGAAGGGGATCCAGTCCGGGGCACAGAGCTAAAGTCAACAAAAGACACACACTGGGTGATAGAACCGGAGTCCCAAGTCTACAAACCAAAATAAAAGAAAACAAATCCAAACGAAACAACAAAAACATGGAGTCTCAGTCTGGAACACAAGGCCATAACCAGGTATTCTCTCCCCTAGAAGTCATCGCCACCATCGCCGGCAGGTGGGGGGTACTGGTCCTCATACCCCGGGGACTAGACGAAGGGGTAGTGAACTGCGTTCGGGTCCATGCCCAGGAATGACATGATGTAGTGCTGGCCGGACATCAGACGACGCCCGCGGTCCCTCTCACGATCGAGGCGGGTGTGAATGCGCTCCTGGCCGGCCAGAATGTGCTCGTTCTGCTGAGCGATGGCCGCCAACTGATCAGTGATGGGCACCACCACGGGGGGGGGGGGGGGGGGATCCCGGAGCAGGAGATCTGGGTGCATCGGAGGGGCTCGCGGGAGCCTGGGCACGAGGAGTAGCACGGCGAGGAACCCGGCGTGATCCAGCGGCGCTGGACTCTGGCTGGTCTCCCGCGGCGGGCTCAGGTGGCTGGGGAAGACCCACAATCCAGCGAAGATGCCCTTGGCGGGCCAACAGGTGCTGAGCGCGGAGTGGGCCCGTGGACCTGGGTCATCCCAGTGATGTCGACCCCGTAGTAGCGGGCCAGGGCCGTGATGACCGGGCCATAGACAAGGTTGCGGTCCTGGTGAGAGGCAGCTTTCCCGATAGTCCGGGCGAGCACCGAGCCCAGCTGGATGGTGTCCTCACGGCGACCCATCGCCTCCAGGAAGAACAGGGTCCGGAGGGTGACCCGGTTGGCCGAGCCCCGGCTGGGGGTGTAGGAACTGGTGAGCAGGTGGTTGAGGATGCGCCACTCAGGCCTGAGGAGGGAGGCCCGTGTCTGGCTGGCGATGTACTCCTCGTCCATGTTGTTGGGTAGGCAGATCCGCCGGAAGTACGCCTGGCATGGAAAATCGGTGGGATCAGTGAGGTCCAGGCGCAGGACCCCGTTGCCGGGGCGCGGGGAGTTGAGCCCAAGTGCGCTGGCCAACTCCCAGTAACTGATGGAGTGCTCGACCGTGCCGAGGGTGAACTGAATTGCATTACTATGGTCGGCATTCCCCCTCTGGTTGTGGCGGAAGGACGCATAGAACTCCCAGACGAGCTCCTGGTAGGTCGGCTCGGCGAGGCAGAGAAGGCGCCGCCAACCATAGGCCTGCACCGCGGCCTCCATCTGCGGCCTGTAGTGAAGCGCATCGAACACCTCAAAATCGAGGTGCAGGTGCTCGGGAATGGTGCGATTGCGGATAGTCCGCAGCACATGGCGCTGGGTGATGCTCAAGTGGTCGAGGTAGCTCTCCATGACCCTGCAAAGCACAAGAACGGACAAAATGGGACACGAGCAAACAGGGTCAATGTTAGTCAAAATCACACCGGGAGCCCTCATATCGAAAGATATGGACAGTGGACTAGACTCCCGGAGAAAAAGCATACCCATCACACGAGAATCACACAACCAAATTCACCGGGGGACCCTCAAATCGAGCGATTTGGACAGTGGACTAGGCCCCCGGGAAACAAACACCAAATCCAATCCAATTAAGCATCAATCAACCAACCACACCCAATATCACCACAAACCCGTAAATAATTCCAACATGCAAATGGTAGGCCGAGGAACTGAAATCCCAAGATAAAATATAGCATGCAAAGAAAGCCATCGGCCTACCAAATCATTCTCAAATTATTGCACAATCACAAGTTCTTCACCTAACTCTAGGTATCGATTCTCCAAAAATATAAGACGAGGCAAAGATAACACACCTGGAGACGCAAGGAGATACCCTGAGAGAGGTGAAGAAAGCGGCAAAACGCACCCCAAGTCGCCGGAAAACTCACCGGAGACTCGCCGGAGAACTCACCGCCGGCGACCCAACCTCGGCCAAACTCGCCCAAACCTCTGGGGAATGTGATCCTCCACGCCAAGAGCGTGGGGGAGGTCGCGGTTTTTGATTTGGAGGTCGGGGGAGTGATTTATGGGCGGAGTGATTTATGGTCGGGGGAGCGATTTTCCGGCGAGGGGGCGGCTAGGGTTTGGGAAAAAAAAGTGGAAATGAGGGGGGGAGGTCTGAAAATGCGATTTTATAGGGGGGGGGGGGGTTAAAACACGGGCGGGCCAGAACACGGCCGTGTTCTAGCCGTGTCCCGCCCGTGTTTTAAAGCCCGAGACCGTGTTCCCCCCTCTTGAAAACACGGGCGGGCTCCTTTCAAAACACGGCCGTGTTTTGGAAGCCCCAATGCCCGTGTTTTTACTGCCGCAAGCATCAAAGGCAAAATTTCAAAACACGGGCGGGCAAGGGGGAAAACACGGCCGTGTTTTGACCCCCTGCTGCCCGTGTTTTCACTGCCGAGCCCAAATTGCCTCAATTTCCAAGTTCCAATTTCAAACCACCCAGACTCATTCGTGCCCCGGCTCTAAAATTTACTCAATCACACATTAAAAAGCACCGCCAGAGGCACGAAATACTTTCCAGACAGACTCCAGACAGACTCTATGACTCAAAAACCGACAAAAATTAAAGAAATAAAAAAAAAAAACAAAGGGTAGAAATGCAAACCGTGGTGGGGTTGCCTCCCCACAAGCGCTTCTTTACCGTCTTTTAGCTGGACGCCCATGGCGGAACTAAGGGTCCGCGAGTTCCACTACCAACTCCGCACGTTCGACCTCGTCTCCCAGGTAGAGCTTAAGACGTTGGCCATTCACTTTAAACGGCTCAGTTTGCGGGTTGGAAATTTAGATTGTGCCATACGGGAACACTTGTGTGACCATGAACGGTCCAGACCACCGGGAGCGGAGTTTTTCGGGAAAGAGCTTCAGGCGAGAGTTATAAAGGAGAACTCGATCACCAACCTGGAACTCTTTCGGACCCCGCAACCGTGCATCGTGTAGGCGCTTAGTGCGCTCCTTGTACATCTTGGTGTTCTCATAGGCGTGGTAACGCCACTCTTCCAGCTCCAACATCTGCATTTTTCGCTCAATACCTGCAACACGAACATCCAAGTTGAGCAGCTCAAGGGCCCAGAAGGCCTTGTGCTCTAGCTCCACGGGCAAATGGCATGCCTTTCCATAGACAAGCCGGTACGGTGAAGTACCAATGGGTGTCTTGTAGGCAGTGCGATACGCCCAGAGAGCATCATCGAGCTTGGTGGACCAATCTTTGCGGGACTGATCCACTGTTTTCTCCAGGATCCGCTTGAGCTCCCGGTTCGTCAGCTCGACCTGGCCACTGGTCTGAGGATGATAGGCCACGGACACCTTGTGAGTCACACCATAGCGAGACAATAGTTTATCAAATTGGCCCTGGAAATGGGTGCCTCTATCGCTTATGATGGCTCTAAGTGTCCCGAACCGGGAGAATAGCTGCTTCAAAAAACCACAAACACGTCTAGCATCATTAGTGGGCAAAGCTTGCGCCTCAGCCCACCTAGAGACGTAGTCAACAACAACCAGAATATAGGTATTACCAAAAGATGGAGGGAAGGGGCCCATGAAGTCGATACCCCATACATAAAAAATCTCACAAGTTATAAACACATTCTGGGGCATCTCATCACGGGCAGAGATGTTACCTGACCTCTGGCATCGGTCGCACCTGCGTGCGAAGGCGTCTGCGTCCTTGAAGAGCGCGGGCCAGTAAAAGCCCGACTTGAGCACCTTCCTCGCCGTGTGGTTTCCTCCGTGATAACCGCCATTAGGTCCCTCGTGACAGTGAGATAGAATGCCCTCCATCTCACTCTCCATAACACAACGACGGATGATCCCGTCGGCTCCGATCCGAAAAAGATGTGGGTCATCCCAGAAGTAGTACTTCAGATCGCAGAAAAACTTCCTCTTGGCGTGAGTTGACATCCCCTTGGGCAGCTGCTGGGCCACCAGATAGTTCGCAAAATCAGAATACCAGGGGGCGACACTCTCCACCAAGCACATCATCATCAATCTCTCATCTGGGAAGGAGTCGTTGATCTCCTCCACGAGATTGTCCGCAGGAGGTGCGTCCAACCGGGAGAGGTGATCAGCTGCAACATTTTCTGCTCCCTTCTTGTCCCGAATCTCAATATCAAACTCCTGCAGTAATAAGATCCATCGTATGAGCCTAGGCTTGGCATCGGCCTTGCTCATCAGGTATCGAATCGCGGAGTGATCTGTATACACGGTCACATGGGACAAGACCAGATAGGGGCGAAATTTATCGAAGGCAAACACCACTGCAAGCAACTCCTTCTCTGTGGTGGTGTAGTTCTCCTGGGCATCATTGAGGGTCTTCGAGGCGTATTAGATAGGCCGGAAGTGTTGATCTCGCCTCTGCCCCAAAACACCTCCAACATCAAAGTCACTGGCGTCGCACATCAGCTCAAATGGCAGGGACCAGTCAGGAACAACCATGATAGGAGCTTGGGTGAGCTTCTCCTTCAAGGTTGTGAACGCCGCTGTGCAAGCATCAGTGAACTGGAAGGGGGCATCCTTCTCCAGAAGCTTAGTTAGGGGCAGGGCGATCTTCGAGAAATCCTTGATGAACCGCCTATAGAACCCTGCATGGCCAAGAAAACTCCGGATCCCCTTAACAGATATAGGAGGAGGCAACTTGCTGATAGTCTCGATCTTTGCTCTGTCCACCTCAATCCCCATCTTGGAGATCTTATGCCCAAGAACTATGCCTTCCCGAACCATAAAGTGACACTTCTCCCAACTCAGTGCCAGGTTCGTTTCTTCACACCGTTTAAGAACAAGTTCCAGGTTATGGAGATAGTGAGAGAATGAGTCTCCATAAACCGAGAAATTGTCCATAAACACCTCCATGATCTCGCCGACCAGACGGTCAAAGATGGCGAGCATGCATCGCTGAAAGGTGGCCGGGGCGTTGCATAGCCCGAAGGGAATCCTCCGGTAAGCAAATGTGCCGAAGGGGCAGGTGAAAGTGGTCTTCACCTGGTCCTCCGGTGCAATAGGGATCTGAAAGTACCCGGACATCCCATCCAAGAAGCAGTAGAACTCGTGCCCCGCCAACCTCTCTAGCATCTGATCAATGAACGGCAGCGGGAAATGGTCCTTCCGAGTGGCGTCATTGAGACGCCGATAGTCGATGCACACACGGTACCCAGTCACCGTGTGCATCGGGATGAGCTCGTTCTTCTCGTTAGGCACCACGGTCATCCCACCCTTTTTGGGCACCACTTGGGTGGGACTGACCCACTCGCTGTCAGAAATGGCGAAGATGATCCCCGCGTCCATCAGCTTCACGATCTCTGCCCGAACCACAGCCTCCAGGTTCGGTGTCAACCTCCTCTGCGGCTGCCTCACTGGCCGCATCTCATCCTCCAGCAGTATCCGGTGGGAGCAAAAGGAGGGGCTGATCCCCCGGATGTCTGTGATCTTCCATGCTAAAGCTCGCTCGTACTGCTTCAGCAACGCCACCAGTCTGGTCTTCTGCTCGGGTGTGAGGGTCGAGCTGATGATGACTGCCAGCTTATTCCCCTCCCGGAGAAATGCATACTCCAAATGAGGAGGGAGGGGCTTAAGCTCCAGCTCAGGTGGTTCCTCCAAGGAGGTGGCGATGCGAGTGGAGGATGAGATCGGTTTAAACAGCCTGTCGCCCTCCAAGAAGGGGCCACTCTCCAACGCGGCCAACTGCTCCGCCAGCTGCGGCTCCTGCGATGCCTGCTCACCTAGCAAAATACAATGCTCAAGAGCATCATCAGTACCCGCACTCGTTATGGCGAGTGCGGTCTCAAAGTCGGTAAGCACATCACAGTAATCTATGTCATCATGCAAATGAGAGTGCTTCCCATTCTCAGACACAGAAAAAGTAGCCTGTTCATCACCAGCACGCAGAATCAATTTACCACTATGCACATCAATAAGCGCCTTGGCGGTGGCGAGAAACGGTCTACCCAAAATCAAAGTCACATCCACATCCTCATTTATATCCAAAATAACAAAATCAACAGGATATGTGAATGCACCAACATTAACAAGCAAGTCCTCGATGATACCCCTAGGATGCACGATAGAACGATCAGCTAACTGAATGCTCATCCTAGTAGCTCTAGGTTCACCTAGGTCTAGCTTCTTAAACAATTTATAGGGCATGACATTTATGCTAGCGCCTAGGTCCGCCAAGGACTTTCCTACATGCATGCTGCCAATAACAAGAGGGATAATGAAACTCCCTGGGTCTTTGCGCTTCTCGGGCAGCTTGTTCTGCAGGATAGCAGAACACTCCTCGCTGAGCATCACTGTCGAAAGATCCCCAAGTTTCTTCTTGTTGGTGAGGAGGTCTTTCATGAACTTGGCATACTTGGGCATCTTCAACAGTGCCTCCACGAACGGCATGCTGATGTTGACCTACTTCAACATTTCCATGAACTTGGCAAACTCTGTCTCCAGCTTGTCTTTATGAAGTCGAGTGGGGAAGGGCAGCTGGGGTGTATGCTCCTTAACCACAGGCTGCGGCTTGGGAGCAGGTGCTTCGCTGCCTTCCCCCACTTCTGCAGTATCAGCTGGAGGTGTTGAAGCAGGTAGTGGGTCGTCTCGCCTGGGCTGGGCAGGAGCAGCAGATATGGTCTTGCCACTCTGATGACTCGGTATTTGCACATGTTTTCCCCTTTGTTTCTTGATTGTTTGAGCTTGAATTATCATGTCTTTGGCCTATTTTACGCTAGGTTGTGTTCCTTTGTCACATTTCAGGTCCTAGCACATAAAGTGAAGCATAAGCGCAAGTTTCAAGTCAATCGGAGATCATTTGGCAATTCGGGAGAAGAAACACGAGCATGACCTGAGGAATAATGGACTTCTACCTCATATTATGGACATATAATCATGTAATTTTGTTATGAAAAGAAAGAGGACGAGACTATGAGCGTCTGGGTTCAAACGGCGACTGATTTGGAGTCCGGACGAGGGAGAAACGAAGTTTTGAACAGGAGCGGAGGAAGAATTACGGGCAGGAGAATTACGACCGTAATTTGGCCTCCCATGCCCGTATTTTCACTGCCGAGAGGAGCTTTGGGTGCGCTGAAACTTAACCAAAACGCGTGTTTTGGGCAAAATACGGGCATGGAAGAATTACGACCGTAATTCAGCCCGTAATTCGCCCAGAATCGGGTTTTTGAGGCAGATTCGAGCCAAAGGAAAGGGAGAGCTGGGTTTTGGTTCCCAAACACCCAAGGGACGAACCCTAGAGAGAGAGAGCGGCTTGGGAACATTCTTGGAGCTATTTTGGAGGATTTCTTCGCCATTGGAGCTCGGGAATCAAGCTTGGAGATGGAGATTGAAGATCTAGATCAGATTTCTGCAGTCTCTCTCTTCTCTATGGAGTAACTTCCCTTCACTTAGGTTTTGAGGAACCCTAGTTCCATGTGTTAGGATCTTTCTTGTATGAAGTTTTGGATGCTATATTGTTTGATTATAATCGATTGAGGCATGATTTATGGAGTCAATTGAATCTTGATCAAATTCTCTTGATTTCTGCTTTAACCTATGATAGATAGAATCTGATTAGGTTAAGAGAGCTTCCTTGATTGATAGTGGTGAATTGGTTGTGCGAGAGTCAACCAATTCATTGCTTTGTATTGGAATTCATTCCAGTAGTGGAGATCTGTGTGAATCGCCTTAGCAGTCTATTCCGGTGAAGGCTAGTCGCCTGCCGGGTATTCTGTATGAGAGGGCTTGGTCAGCTTAAGAGATTCCAAGCTAATTTAGGATCTTCCGCAGTTTAATCAATAGTAGATCAACCAAAGGTAATTGCAACTTGGACCTAATGAGGAGCTAGGGGGAATCATACCTAAGTGAGTTCCCAACTTGTAATTAGTAGAGTAGTTTATCAATCAATCCTTAATCTAGTTTGCTAGATAATGAACTGAAGCTGAGTAATAGTAACTCTAGAGACTCGTGGATTCGATATTTATTACTTGTGCCACTATACTGCAGTCCCTTTCATTGGTTACACTTGGCCATTGTTAGGAGTTTTGTCATAGCGAGTCAAGTTTTTGGCGCCGTTGCCGGGGAATTTCTAGATTATTAGGAAAGGCAGAAGTTTGTTACTTTAGCGTTTTCCTTTTATTTTCCACCCTTGCTTTTCACTTGGGTGTTTTTATTTTTGTTGGTGCATATCTGAATCATGGATCCTCTTGGCTTCTCCAACCATTGGGGGTATCCACCATCATCCGAGTGGTATTACCCCGAGACTCCCTGGAGCAATCAAGGAGGAGAAGACTATGGATTCGGGTTCTAGTACCAACCCCATTACTACGGAGAACAATCAGACCCCTGGGCATATCAAGAACAACCTCATTACCAAGAAGACTTTCTCCCACAATCAGAAGGGCCATCAGAGTTGGAGTTACCCATGGCGGCCTTCACGGGCCATTCTGCAGAGCCATGCTACACTCCACAACCAGATCAAAACTATGAACTGAGACTTCTCATGGAACAGTTTTCTCGAGACAGTGAGAGATCATGGTCCAGGATGGATCTTTGTACCCAGGCCTATCGTGAAACAGAGGAGATCCTCCTGAGCATTAAGAAGAGCGTTGATGATCTTGAGCGATCTTATGCACAACCTGCTCAAGATCACCCTTCTGCTACCATACTAGAAGAGGAGGAGGAAGAAGAAGGCTACAAGGACATTGTGGAGCACACTGAAGTTGTCACGGAGAGCTCCCGTGATGATCATGATTAGGAATGTCCTCTCGTAGCCGACCACACCTTCCCACATCCCAAACTGAGCTTTGAAGAGGCGGGCATGAGTGAGGAGATGCAAGAAGATCTCATGAAAGAAATTGCTTGGCAACTTGCTCTCCAATCCGTGCTAGAAGAAGAAGAGCGAGAAAGGGTGCAGAAAGAAGTTGTGGAGGGTGACGAAAGTGAAGCAGAAGGAGTTCTTGATCATTTCCCAGGGGTGATACCACTTGAAGAAGAAAGGGAGGTTGAAGAAGCAATTGGCGTCCAGGCTGAGGACGGAGTTGAGGTGGAAGAGGCTTGCACCGGCCATGAGTTACATGTGATATCTCCACCAAACTTCATGGAATTGCTTAGCAAGGACCCATTTGCAGTGTCTCTTTGCCAGACCAAGGCCACATCGACATCGGTCCCTCTTGGTGGACGCGATGGTGGTAAATCGATGTTGTCATATCTGGTTTGGGGCAATGAGACGAGAGAAGAGAAGAAGAGGTCTCGAGGGTGGAGACGTTATCTGCATCAAGTGCATGAGCCTTCATCACCTGCCACACCACATGCTCGTGACTTGAGACTCCACCTCATCGACGAGAACCTCAACTTCAAGGAGGTTCTGGGGTGGACCAAAACTTAGGAGCCATCGTCCGGCTCACGACGTGAAAGAAGCGCTTGTTGGGAGGCAACCCAACCAGTCGGTTTGCATTTCTTTCTCTTTTTCTCCTCGGTTGAGTCAGTTTTTTTATTTGATTTTAGAGTCAATAACTCAACCTTTGTGAGATTTTGTGTGGTGTTTGTGCTCCGACTGCTCTCTAATCCTGGAATGCACTGCCTACCTCGTCCACCGTCATTCACCCTTGATCTGGTAACTTCGTTCTACCCTCCTTATCTTTCCTCCATTGAGGACAATGTCGTGCTTAAGTGTGGGGGGGTGTTCGATTATGTATGCGTGTGAATGTTTGGCTGTTTGTGTGCTTGGAGCCTAGTCCACTGTCCGAATTTCGATTTGAGGGCTCCAAGTACGTGTTTCCTTGCAAATTGCCTGCTCAGTATGCTTTGATTTTTCCTATCTAGCTCTCTGCTGTGTCAGTTGATTTTGTGAATTAGTAGAGCTAAGACCATTGAATTCATGTGGTAATGTGAACTCTGTTTGGATTGTGTTATGACTCGTGTATTGAACAGGGTGCTCATGTGAGAAATGAAAAGCAGTTGGTCCTCCATGTCGAAATCATTGAAATCTTAAACATGGGGTAAGCCCAACGTGTGTGGCACCGTTCATTGCACAAAATCGGGTTTTGGAAGAGATTTTAGTGATCCTTAGTGGGGTACTCCTACAAGGTGAAGCTAAGCGGTCTCTAGTACAAGTAAAACTTCCACCCGTTGAACGGTTTGCCTACTTGAGGATGTGTTTTTAAGGGCACGGATAGAGCTTCCGACCCCCCTTAATTTCATTGACCCTCCACACGAGTTGAGGAAAAGGAGTAAAAAGAAGTACTCTGGCGAGCACCAGATGTACAGAAATTGCTCTTGCTCGACTAATAAGGGTCGACCGTGCAAAAGACTGCAGTTGGAACCCCCGCTAAGTGAATGAGAAAGACAAAAAAAAGAAGTAAAGTGAAAGTGAAAAAAAGGGGTTCCAACGGTGAAATGAAGTGAAAGAGCACCCCAGTACAAAGAGTCCTTGGTTGTGAATGGTGTGAGTCCCTTTATCCATGAACTGACCGTCTTACTTCTACTTCTTCTCACGATCCTAGCTTGAGTCTAGTACTCGCATTGAGAGAGATAAGGAACGTCTTAGAAGACCAGTTGACCTCGTAAGCTGTTATATGATCTAGGAAATCCTCTACCAATGATCGGGGTTGTATGTTGCTATAGAGCTCTGGAGAGCTGCATTGGTTTGAGTTAGGTTTGCTTGGGGACAAGCAAACAGTTAAGTGTGGGGGGATTTGATGACTCGGTATTTGCACATGTTTTCCCCTTTGTTTCTTGATTGTTTGAGCTTGAATTATCATGTCTTTGGCCTATTTTACGCTAGGTTGTATTCCTTTGTCACATTTCAGGTCCTAGCACATAAAGTGAAGCATAAGCGCAAGTTTCAAGTCAATCGGAGATCATTTGGCAATTCGGGAGAAGAAACACGAGCATGACCTGAGGAATAATGGACTTCTACCTCATATTATGGACATATAATCATGTAATTTTGTTATGAAAAGAAAGAGGACGAGACTATGAGCGTCTGGGTTCAAACGGCGACTGATTTGGAGTCCGGACGAGGGAGAAACGAAGTTTTGAACAGGAGCGGAGGAAGAATTACGGGCAGGAGAATTACGACCGTAATTTGGCCTCCCATGCCCGTATTTTCACTGCCGAGAGGAGCTTTGGGTGCGCTGAAACTTAACCAAAACGCGTGTTTTGGGCAAAATACGGGCATGGAAGAATTACGACCGTAATTCAGCCCGTAATTCGCCCAGAATCGGGTTTTTGAGGCAGATTCGAGCCAAAGGAAAGGGAGAGCTGGGTTTTGGTTCCCAAACACCCAAGGGACGAACCCTAGAGAGAGAGAGCGGCTTGGGAACATTCTTGGAGCTATTTTGGAGGATTTCTTCGCCATTGGAGCTCGGGAATCAAGCTTGGAGATGGAGATTGAAGATCTAGATCAGATTTCTGCAGTCTCTCTCTTCTCTATGGAGTAACTTCCCTTCACTTAGGTTTTGAGGAACCCTAGTTCCATGTGTTAGGATCTTTCTTGTATGAAGTTTTGGATGCTATATTGTTTGATTATAATCGATTGAGGCATGATTTATGGAGTCAATTGAATCTTGATCAAATTCTCTTGATTTCTGCTTTAACCTATGATAGATAGAATCTGATTAGGTTAAGAGAGCTTCCTTGATTGATAGTGGTGAATTGGTTGTGCGAGAGTCAACCAATTCACTGCTTTGTATTGGAATTCATTCCAGTAGTGGAGATCTGTGTGAATCGCCTTAGCAGTCTATCCCGGTGAAGGCTAGTCGCCTGCCGGGTATTCTGTATGAGAAGGCTTGGTCAGCTTAAGAGATTCCAAGCTAATTTAGGATCTTCCGCAGTTTAATCAATAGTAGATCAACCAAAGGTAATTGCAACTTGGACCTAATGAGGAGCTAGGGGGAATCATACCTAAGTGAGTTCCCAACTTGTAATTAGTAGAGTAGTTTATCAATCAATCCTTAATCTAGTTTGCTAGATAATGAACTGAAGCTGAGTAATAGTAACTCTAGAGACTCTTGGATTCGATATTTATTACTTGTGCCACTATACTGCAGTCCCTTTCATTGGTTACACTTGGCCATTGTTAGGAGTTGTGTCATAGCGAGTCACACTCCTGGTGGTGATGGCGTCCAGCTGCTGGAGAGGGTCACGAGGATTAGGAACAGTGGTGGCAGGCAGAGTCCCCGGTGCCCTGGTAGTGTTCTGGCGAGCCAAGCTCCCAATCTGGTTCTGTAGATCTTGCAGTATGGCACCTTGGTTTCTCTGGCCTACCTCCAGTGAGGCTATGTTCTGATCCATCCTCGTGAAATTCGCCTGACTGGTGGTCATGAATGCCTGCAAAATATTCTTCAGATCAGCCATCTGATTATCTGGAGCTGCGGCTGCTGGCGGCTGAGCAAACTGGCGCTGGGGCTGCTGGAATGGCTGCCCCTGCCTAGCCTGGTAGGGCTGCTGCTGTGGTGGTGGCCCCTGCCTAGCCTGGAAGGGCTGCCTCTGCTGATAACCACCTGCTGGTGCTGGGAAACCAGGTGGTTTGTTGGTGTTGCTGCTCCAGGCAAAGTTGGGATGTTGGCGCCATCCCTCATTGTAGGTGTTGCTGTATGGGTCCAGGCGCCGCGCATTGGCGATGAAGTCCACCTGCTCTTGGGGAGTAGAGGACTCCCTCATAGACTGACAATCTTCCACCAGGTGGTTCGGGCTCTCACACCACTAACACTGGGCTACTGGAGGCGGAGCTACCCCGCGGCCCGGAAGGAGACTGTTGGGCTGCTTCAATGTCTGCACCAACTCAGCCACCTGCTGCTCTAGCCCGGATCTGGCCTCCATAGCATGCACACCACGGTCCCGGGAATGTCTGCCTCTGCTGCTCTGCCCCCAGGAATGATCGCGGGCAGCCAAGGTAATGATCATCTGATTCAGCTCGGGTGGAGTCTTAGTGAGAATATCCCCTCCTGGACATAGAGACTCGATCACCCTCTGGCTGTCTGGGGTGAGGGCACTGTAGAAGTTCCCCACTGTGAAAGCATCACTGAAGCCAGGATGGGGACACTGCCAGAAGTATCCCATGTACCGCTCTCATGCATCACGAAGGGACTCATCTGGCTCTTGGCGGAAGTGAGTGATCTCCCGCTGAATCTCTGTGGTCTTCGATGCCGGATAGTACCTGTGCACGAACTTATCTGCCAGATCGTCCCAAGAAGTGATGGATAATGGGGGCTGGGTCTCCAACCACCTCTTAGCATTCCCCGCCAGAGAATGGGGGAAGAGGTGAAGGCGGATTGCGTCATCCGGAACACCGTTCAGCTTGAACCCGTTCGTCAGCTGTAGAAAACGGGAAAGATGTGCCCGGGCTTCCTCATCCTTCAAACCATGGAACTGGATAGATGATGTAATGAGTTGAATCCAGCATGGCTTGATCTCGAGGTTGTTCGCTGGGATGGGTGGATAGAGGATGACCGGGCAGATGTCAGCAATCCGTGGAGTGTAGTAGTACTCCAAGGTGGGACCCGACGGTGGTGGTGGATGCTGATTCACCGGGGGAGCCTGTCGGGCATTCCCCGGTTGTGGGATGTCTTCGCCCTCCATCTCGTACTCGTCCTCGGATTCGCTGCTCAATTGGCAGTCTCTGTGCTCCATCGTAACTAGTCTAGCTCACTGTTGTCTTCGAAGTTGGTTGCAGGTGCGTTCAATCTCTGGATCCAACGACAGTAAACCTCCCGACTGGCTACGGGTCATGCACTATCTGCACACAATCAAGCAATGCAAACCCGTGAAGGCACAAGTGGGAAGGAACAAACACTCAATGCAAAAATGAAAATGCTAAAGTAACAGAAATCACTTTTCTTCAACAACCTAGCCGTCCCCGGCAACGGCGCCAAAAACTTGACTCACTCCTACTGTCACTCTAGAAAATGGCCAAGTGTAACCACTTCCTAAAGCGTAGTATAGCGGGTTTGGGTTTCAATGTCAACCCGGGTCCTAGATGTGATGACTACTCAGTGAATTCGTATTATCTAGCAATGAAACTTTAGTGAAGGTCTAAACTAACAAGCAAGCAAAGCAACTAAACGATTGTTTTCAGGTTAAGAGAGGTCACCCGGATATGGTTCCCCCTAGTCTGCAGTTAAGCCGAATTGTAATTACCAAGTTCAATTTCTATGATAGTTATACTGCGGAAGGTTCTTAAACAGTCCGAAGTCTCGACTAAAGGTCTTCAGACCCTCTCAATCTGAGTCTCTAGCGGGCGACTAACCTCCACCGGAGTAAACAGATTGAGGCCCTAACGAACCAAACCTCCACTACCGAATTGACTTCGGTACAGAATAGCGAATTGGCTCCTCGACTAAAGTCACCAATTCGCTACCTTCAATTAAGGATACTCTATTAACCTAGGCAGATATTCTCATTCTAGGTTAAAACAGAAACAACAGGAATTTGATCAGGATTCATGCCATTCAATCATTCAAACCTCAATCGAATATAATCAAATCATAGAAACAGTACTTGGGTTCATACAATCAATCCTAACATACAGATCTAGGGTTTCCCACACCCAGATGAATGGGAGAACTACTCCATGGAGAAAGAAGCAAAAGCAGAATCAGATGCGGAAACCATACTGTGAAGGATGGAATTCAGCTTCTGGACGTTGATCGGCACTTCTCCAAGCTCAAGCCAAACTCCAATGGTGATGAAGATCAAGCTAGGGCACTTGGAGACTCTTGTTCATCGCTTTCTCTCTCTAGGAATCGCTCTGTCTCTCTAAAACTCGAATCCCCCTTCTTTTGGACTGAAATCTGCCTAATAGGGCATCACTGGCCAGAACACGATCGAGGGCACGGCCGTGTTCTGGTCCAGGCCGCCCGTGTTCTCTGCCACGTGGTAATTACACGGGCACGTGCCTTGGGAAAACACGGGCGTGTTCTGATGTGGACACGGCCGTGTTCTGTCTCAGTCCTGCCCGTGTTTTTTTAGCTGGTTCAAGCCGCACATGGGGATCCTCGGCAGTAAAAGCACGGCCAGGAACACGGCCGTGTTCTGAGGGCCTCCTGCCCGTGTTTTGGCTCTGGCTCGACCAAACGACTTCCAAATGATCCGAAACTCTCGCTCGGCCTTCCCTTTGACGCCTAGGACCTGAAATAGGACAAAGTAGCACAACCCGGCGTAAAATAGGCCAAAACACACAACCATGCTCCGCAAATGGATAAAAAACAGGGGTATAAAATCATGCAATTACATCGTTATCACAGGGTTACCCTCAAATTGGGGAGCAAAGGTTATCAGGAGTCGCCGGAAAACGAATCTAGCTGATGACCTCGAGGGGTCGGCAACTGGGCTATGAATTTTTGGGCCCACCACCCAAGCCCTGTCCTCTCGAGTTTTTGCACAGACTGTGGTTAGGTTGGAGAGTTCTATTAGTTGGGTAGCTAATCCGAACTCAACCAATTTTCTTTTGGAGTCGGGGGTTGTAGAATGTAGAGATTGGAACAAATTAGGTTTACTTAATGGCCAATATACCGGTGCCGCTATATTTTATTGGACCACGTGGTTGTTTATGTGTCATTATATCCTTTAAAAAGAATCAAGTATCTCATCATGTTAAGTGTTCAAACACCTAATTTACTCATTTTTTCATTTATTCACGCCATATCACGTTATTTACTTAAGAGTGTTGATTATTCGCACAACCTATATTGTTAGGTCAGGCAACATGATGTTTATTCACGCATATTGTTATTTATTCACGCCATTGGAAAATAAAATTTTAAACTGTGAAGTATATAAAAATGGATGTCATTGTGTAGATTATTATTAATGCAACACATTTTTACAGATTAATTGAGAATCCAATTTTAATTATAGAAACTATATCTAATGCAAATTTTTAGGGGAAAATGTCTGATTTTTCATTTACGCGAATAACTTACACTCTTACGTGAACAACCATAGTATTATGTGAATAAGCACAAAATGGCGTGAATGAGCAAAATATGCGTGAAATTTTTGACTTTAGGTGTTTTATCACCTAACGTGACAAATTTTTTTCCTTTCAGAAAATTAGCTCAGAGTTCTACAACCGAAATTTGGTTCAACTCTTCACAACCGATCAATGGAACCTATTTTTTCTTTTTCATTTCTCCTTCCGTCATTCGTACCTCTTTTTTGTTTTCCATTGAAAGTTTTTTTTCTGCAGGTTTTTTCTGGTTATGTTTTGGGAAAAAGTTTACTGGCATGAATCGATCGTTCCCCTCAGCCCTCCGTTTTCGTCGAACTGATTGATGTCGCCCAATCCAGCCGATCGGAAGCCACAGTAAAGAGAAATTTTCCTTCCTCTCCGTCGTACTGTCAACTAAAATCTTCTTTTGAGTAAAGGTGAAATCAATCAACTAAAACAATTAAGTATCAGGGGATTTTCAAAAGGTATTGTTGGGCATGTGACTCGGGCCTAGCTGCGCCAAGGAGCAATCGGGCCCAGCCACGTCAACGAACAGTGCGCGACCAAATATACCCCGACGAGGCAGCGCGAAGACCCCGAGCGCGACACCTCATCGCAGTTAACCACGTCTCGGCGCGAAGAGCTTAGGCGCGGAGTGGGTTACACGCGCCAAGGGAGAGCTTAGCGTAGGCTAAACCAAGGGACGAGGAAAGAGCAGCTTTCCTCCCCAGAAGGTAGTCACATCAGGCCCATGGATAGACCTCTGACACGCCCTAGGTAGAGGGATGGACAGGACATAGCCTAAAATCCTTAGTATGTTAGTGGTCACATCATTGTATCCCAGTAGTCACATCATTGTATCCTCACATGAGTCAACCACTCACCCACCACCATGAAGCCTATAAATACGGCATTTACTACGGTGGGTGAGGGGATCGCATTTTTTGGGCATTCTCTCTCTATAGCAACAACTTCTCTCTCTAAAATCTGGACTCTCTTCCTCGTCAAATCCTCCAATTCTCCTCTCTCCGGTGGATCCCCACGCTTGCGTTCTTCTTGACCCAAACTCTCACCCGAATCTAACTCCTACACTCAGTTAGGTTCAAACAATTGGCGCCCACCGTGGGGCTAAGAAGAAACGCAGGAAAAATCCACTGATGGCAGAACGCAACCACGACCAACCCGACGAAGCAACGCCAATCAAAGCAATGACCGACCCAAGGGCGTTCGCAGAAGCCAGCGACCTCAACGCGGTGCTCCTAGAAGAAGAAGAGCCCGAGCTGACGGCCAAGGAAATGAGGGAGCTGGTGACGAAACAAAACAACGTCATAGCTGACATGCAGAAGCAAATGAGCCAAGTCATTGCGCTCATGCTGAGCAAGGAGGCTGCGCCAGCAGTAGACGCGACGGCGGTCGCGCCCATACAAGCCGTGGGAGAAGCGTCGGGAACCGCCCAGCTACCACAACCCGCGCCAGCGGAATTCCCCGCGTGCGAAACGCAAGGAACTGAGCCACCAGGGCGGGCGGACCTCAGCTTCTTGGAGCAACACTTGTCTCCGCAATACCGACCCCACCCGCCTAAGAGGGTCCTCCACCAGCCGCTGAGCGCGCAAATAATGGCGGAGCACCTAAGCGGGGCGCCACCCCCCCTACCAACATACAACGGCACAACCGACCCAGAAGACCACGTGAGCACCTTTTGCTTGCGCATGCAACTCCAAACCAACTCCAATGCCGCGCTGTGCAGGACCTTCCCATCGACATTCTCCGGAATATGCCTCGACTGGTATAACCGGCTCCCGAACGGAATCATCCGCTCGTTCGAGGAGTTCATACTTCTATTCACGACAAAGTTCGCGTCCCAGAAACGACGTCCTCTACACCTCAAGGCCCTGATAGATATCAGGCAAAAGGACGGGGAAAGCCTGAGGGCTTTCTACGCTAGATGGTCCAGGGTAGCAATGGCCGTCCGCGATCTCACCCCCGAAACCGCCGCCCACCACCTCATGGAGGCCACCAGCAACATGGAGCTCAAGCGGGCATTAGCAAAAAGGCCTGTAACGCTATCAACGGAGTTGGAGATGAAGATTGAAAAGGCAATCACGTTAGAAGAGACCCTGGGGGCGGGATCCGTCAGACGCTTCAAACCAGCAAAAATACCACGGGAAGAGCAGGGGCGCCGTCAACCTCCAAACCCAATCCCACGAGACCAACTGCTACAGATGCACAGTGGCCCAAAGCTCCTCCCTCCTCCCCCACCAGAGCAAGTTCAGCGCGGGCGATCGCCGGACAGACGCGCGTCCAACGCCTACACTCCCCTTAATGACTCCGTGAGGAACGTGTTCCACGTTCTCCGCGAGAAAGGCTACAAGCTCAATTGGCCTGCTCCGCTGAGGTCCCTACCCCACATGCGCGATCCAAAGAAGCATTGCGACTTCCACAGAGCAACGGGGCACCGAACGGAAGACTGCCGAGAGCTACGGTACGAAATAGAAGGCTTCGTGCGGCGAGGATTGCTGACCGAGTTCGTCCACGTGAAGGAAGAGCAAGTTGGGGACCCGCAACACCCTCCGCCACCCCCACAGGCCAACTACGATGATGACACTGGCGCGTATGTAGTGCGCAAAGAAATCGGGGTGGTAACAGTTGAAGGAGATCGCCCCAAGAAAAAAACCAAACGTGAGCGCGCGACGGAGTGCGCGGCCGTAGACGCACGAACAAGATTCAATCTGAGCTTTGACGACGCAGAGTTCCCACAAGGAGTCCCGTCAGAAGAGCCACTCATCGTCACCGCGCTGATTGCCGCCTGCAAGACCCACCGCCTGCTGATAGACGGGGGTAGCGCGGCTGACATCCTCTTCCAGAGCACCATTAACAAAATGGATATCGACCCGCGCCTAATCAGGCGCGCGCAGGGCAACCTGGTCGGTTTCTCTGGAACCCGAGTCCCAGTAATTGGAGTAGTCACCCTCCCCGTGGTCATGGGAGACCAGGAGCCGCGCGTCTCCAAGCAAGTAGAGTTCACAATCGTCGATTGCGAGTCGGCGCACAATGGCATCCTAGGCCGACCTTTCCTTACGAAGTTCATGGCACTCCCGTTGACGTGCCACCAGAAGCTGAAATTCCCCACACAAAAAGGAGTTGGGGAAGCGCGGGGAACGACATGGGAAGACCGCGAGGAGGTGCGACGAACCAACATCGTCGACACAAGAGCAGAAGAACCCCGACCAGAATCCATGGATTCCGATTTCGAGGTCGCGCTGGACCCCGCCGAGCCAACCAAGAAAATACGCATCTCCACCCATGTCAGCAGTGACGCAATCGAACCACTCGTGGCGCTGCTGAGGGAATACAAGGAGCTGTTCGCATGGTGCACAGAAGACATGCCAGGAGTGCCCAGGGAGGTAGCTCAACATAGCCTTGCGGTTCCAACCAACGCGGAACCAAGGCAGCAAGGGCGAAGGACGTTCACTGGTGATAAGCTGAAGGCGATAGAAGAAGAGGTAGCACGCCTACTGGCGGCAGGATTGATCCGCCCCGTGAAATATCCAAAGTGGCTGGCAAACGTAGTCTTGGTCAAGAAATCGTCAGGAGCCTGGCGGATGTGCGTCGACTACACCACAATCAACAAAGTGTGCCCTGGAGACCCTTACCCCCTACCGCGCATCGACCAGCTGATCGACGCGACCGCCGACCATGAGACATTGTCGTTCCTTGACATGTTCTCAGGATACCACCAAATCCCAATGTCCATCGAAGATGAAGAAAAAACGGCTTTCATGACGCCGTTTGGAAATTTTTGCTTCGTAGGGATGCCGTTCGGATTGAAAAACGCGGGCGCAACGTACCAAAGAATGATCGACACGGTCTTCTCACGACAGATCGGGCGGAACATCGAAGCATATGTGGACGACCTCATTGTCAAAACGAAAGAGGGCAAGTCACACCTGGAGGACCTGCGCGAGACTTTCGAAGCCCTCCGCAAACACAGTCTTCGCCTCAATCCACTCAAGTGCGTTTTTGGAGCTGAAGCAGGGAAATTTCTAGGGTTCATGATAACCAAGCGTGGCATAGAGGTTGACCCAAAGCAAATCACCGCGGTTCAACAACTACGGGCTCCCCGCAACGCGCTAGAGATCCAATCTCTTAACGGCAAGATAGCGGCACTGGGAAGGTTCATACCAAGGTCCGCCGACAAATGTGCGCCCTTCTTCCAGACACTCAAGAATGGCGCGCGTTTCGCATGGTCCAAGGAGTGCGAAGCAGCATTCCAAGAACTAAAAGCATACCTTGTATCCCCCCTGTACTAACCGCCCCCAAAATCAATGAAAAACTCTTCTTGTACCTCGCTGTGTCGACAAGGGCTGTGAGTGCAGTACTGATATCCAGAAGAGATGGCAAGACTGAGCAACCGGTGTATTACACTTCGCGTACGCTCGTCAGCGCGGAAACAAGATACTCCTCTATAGAAAAAGCTGCCCTGGCACTGGTAAGCGCGTCACAAAAATTACGCCCATACTTCCAAGCGCACCAAATTACCGTCCTGACAAATCTTCCGCTCAAGAAGATCCTGACCTCAATGGAAGTGTCGGGGCGCATGGTCAAATGGGCGGTCGAGCTTTCGGAGTACGACATCCAATATGCGCCGCGACCAGCAATAAAAGCCCAAATCCTAGCGGATTTCATCGCTGAAGGGGTGACCCTGGAAACAGCGCCAGAGGGCGTATGGGAAGTTTACGTCGACGGGGCAGCGAGCAAGTATGGCGCCGGTGCAGGTGTTGTGGTGCGCACCCCCAACGGCGCGGTACACGAAATAGCGATAAGATTCAGGGCGCTGAAGACAAATAACGCCGCCGAGTATGAGGCCATCTTGGCGGGGATGACAGCCGCCCACGACTTGGGCGCCAGAACGATACGAGTACTCTCCGACTCCTCCTTGGCAGTCAACCAATTAAACGGGGCATTCGACGCAAAGGAGGACACACTGGCACACTATATGGAGCGCGTCAAGGCGCGGGCCACTAACTTCGAAGCGGTGACGTACGCGCAAATACCAAGGGAAGAGAACGTGCACGCCGACGCATTGTCCAAATTGGCAACGGCTACCGACTTCGAATCCACGCGCCTAGTGTCTGTTCAAAAGGAGGAGGAGGAAACCCGCCTAGAAGCAGCAATCAACACAACCCAGCTCGCGGACAACCAAGACTGGAGACACCCAATCGTGAAATACCTGCAAGACGGCTCAGTGCCAGAGGATGCTAAGGAGGCATGGACTCTAAGGCAAAAAGCGGCCCGATGTACACTCATCGAAGGACAACTATACCGAAGGTCGTACTCGGGCGTCTATCTCAAATGCATCGGGGAACAGGAGGCGCGCGACTTGGTGCGTGAGCTGCACGAGGGGCTGTGTGCGATGCATGCCGGCCCACGCAGCATGGAACGCACCATCCTGTTGCACGGATACTACTGGCCGCGAATAAAAAAGGACACAAAGAGCTACGCAGATCAGTGCCACAAATGCCAACTCAACGCGCGTCAACATCACCTGCCAGCCACCGAGCTTCAGGGCAACTTGAGCCCATGGCCCTTCGCGCAGTGGGGTGTGGATCTCTTGGGCCCCTTTCCAACGGCAAAAGGGAAACGCAAGTACATCATTGTGGCAGTAGACTACTTCACCAAGTGGATCGAAGCCGAAGCACTAGCATCCATAACGGCGCAACAGGTAACGCGTTTCTTGCGCAATAATATTTTGTCGCGCTTTGGGGTACCAAATGCACTCATTTTCGACCACGGGAAGCAATTTGACTGCGCTGAAGTGATAGACTTCTGCGACGAAGTGGGAACCATTACAAGGTTCGCATCGGTGGCTTACCCCCAAGCCAACGGCCAGGCAGAATCCTCTAACAAGGCGATCTTGCACGGCCTCCACACCCGCCTGAACGATGCCAAGGGTAATTGGGCGGACGAGCTCAACACTGTGCTGTGGGCGCACCGCACCACATACAAAGTGGCAACGGGCGAAACCCCCTTCGCTCTCACCTACGGCACTGACGCGGTAATCCCCATCGAGACAACAGCCCCGACCTATCGAATCAAAGGATACAACGTAGAAGCGAACGAAGAAGAGCGCTTGTTGGAACTCGAGTTGTCACAGGAAAGGCGCGAGTTGGCAGCCATCAGGCTGGCCGCAATGAAGGAGCAGGTAGCCAAGTATCATAATGCCAAGTTGGTCCCACACAAGTTGATCCTTGGCGACCAGGTGCTACGACGAAACTTCCGCCCCGACCCCAAGCACGGGAAGCTCGCCTCAGTGTGGGAGGGTCCATACCTAATCCGCGAAGTAATCGGCGCCAACACGTTCAAGCTCAGCGAGTTGGGGGGCAACAAAATCCCAAGAACGTGGAATGCGCAAAACCTCAGAAAGTACCACCAAGCAACCTAGCATGTATCACATTCGCAATAGCGCATTTGCGCACGGAATAAAAGGACACGGTTCGAAAAAACAAAAACTAGCAATAGTCCAGCACTATATGCGCTCGCTCAGTTCCACGGAACAAAAAATTAGCAATAGTCTAGCACTATTCGCGCCCAGTTCGAAAGAACAAAAATTAGCAATAGTCCAGCACTATCTGCGCTCGCTCAGTTCCACGGAACAAAAATTAGCAATAGTCTAGCACTATTCGCGCCCAGTTCGAAAGAACAAAAATTAGCAATAGTCCAGCACTATCTGCGCTCACTCAGTTCCACGGAACAAAAAATTAGCAATAGTCTAGCACTATTCGCGCCCAGTTCGAAAGAACAAAAATTAGCAATAGTCCAGCACTATCTGCGCTCACTCAGTTCCACGGAACAAAAATTAGCAATGGTCTAGCACTATTCGCGCCCAGTTCGAAGGAACAAAAAGTAGCAATAGTCCAGCACTATCTGCGCTCACTCAGTTCCACGGAACAAAAATTAGCGATAGGCCAGCACTATCCGCACTCACTCAGTCCGCGCCCACTCAGCCCACAAAAGGCAAGAACCGTTCGCGCTTCCCAGCCCACGGTAATCATCGCTCATTCGCGCACACGAAGTTCCAATGAACAGAACAGATAAACAACACAATCAAGGAATCCTTGGCATAATCGAAGAAGGAGCAATAACGTTGTTCGCGATTACACATAAGATGATACAAAAAAAAAAAAAAAACAGAACACAAGGAGCCAACAAAACAACTAGGGCTCGTTGAAAAACATCCCATCGCAACAACACTTAAGCAGAGCCGGTGTTAGGCTGCTCATCCTCCCGGCTCAGCTTCCGACGCAACAAGGGACGCTCCTCCTCTTCGTCCTCGTCTTCCTCTTCCTCAGCCACCTCGCCGTCCCTTCTGCCGCCCGTGGCTTACCCCGTGATTGGACGCTCAGCTTCCTCCCGACGCTCCTCTTCGTCCTCCTCTTCATCTTCTTCCTCCTCCGACTCGGAGTCAGATTCCAAAGGACGCTTCTCACCGATCCACTTCTTGACGTGTTGGACCATATCGCGAGTGTCCCAGCGCATCCCCGGGTTCTCGGGACGAACCTTCTTTCCGACCGCCATCACGGCCTTGGTCATGGCGTCTGCCAGGATCTTCCCAAAAGACTGGGAAGACTTGAACTGGCGGACGGCCGCATCCTCGGCCGCACGAACGGCCTCTGCCTTCGCGACGCTATGAAGGCGGACTAAATCCTCCTTCTCCTTCTGCAGCTCTTCGCGAGCCTCCTTCTCCTTCTGTAGCTCTTCGCGAGCCTGTCGCAACCTCTCAGCAAAGGAAGCCTCCAGCTGCGCCCGAAGGGTGGCGCGCTCCTCGACTCGCACCTGCTCCTTGGCCGCCTCCACGTCGGCAGCCAATTTGCTCTGCAGAACGCCGAGCGACTCCAACGCCTCGTTGGCTTGGGTCGTCGCTTTGTCGGCACGGTTGTTCGCCCCGAGTACCTTCCCCTCTAGCTGAACAATCTGCGCCTCGTCGGCTTTCACCTTGGCGCGCTCTTGTTGGGCTCGGAAGGTCGCCGACAGACCCTACAACGCCACGAACCTTAGCAAATACGAAGACAAAGAAGCAAAGGCAGAGAGGAAAAAGCAAGAAAATAAACCCAAACTGCATAGACCTAACTCGGTCTTACCGCGAAGTGGATCTGCGCCAGGTCATGTAGAGGATCGATCTTTTCCACTCGCGGAGGCACAGTGAGAACGGTCCCAATCGCCCGGAGAGCATGGTTGGCGGACACCAAATTGCACGCCGCCGCGGTGTGAATCCTCACGTCACGGACTTGGTGGACGCCAGTTGTGACGGGAATAGCGTTGGCGGGGGCGGCGGCAGTAGTGGAGGTCCCCCCAAACCCAGTCATCTGAGGCAACCTTTGCTGAATGGTTGCCCCGGACGAGCTGCCCGCTACATCTCCTTCGCGACGAGCGGGCCTGGTCACCGCCGCCTCTGGCTCGGAAAGCGCCAAAGAGAGCTGCTGCGCGGCCGACAACTGATTCGCCGCCCGAGCAGTTGGCTCCACCAAACGAACCGTCTTGCGGGGCCTTTCGACAGCTTGTGCCTGCGGCTGCTCGATCTCTTTTCGCTTTGAAACTTTTGGCGCCGCGCCAACCTTCTTCTTCTTGTCAGCGCGCGGCGCGACGTCGTCCACCGACATCATGCTAACAAGGCTGGAGAAGTCAACACCTGCGCCAATAAATCGTAAGAGAGCGGTTAATAAGACAGAATGCAAAAGAAAAGAAATTTAACTAACCATCTCCAAACAGCTCCTCCAAGCAGGCTTCGCGGACACCCCGCGCGTATAAGTTCATGCGATGAGGCATGCAAGCCTCATATTCAGCATTGAGCCCGTCATAAATTCCGGCGTCCGCCTCGAACCCTAGCGTACTGCCCTTCTTCCAGGAGGTGGGCTCCGCCATGGACCCGCTCGCCCATTCCCCGGGAGTGGGTTTAACATAAAAAAACTGCTCGAACCAAGTCTTCTTCAACTTGGGCGAGCCATACACAAATCCATCGGGGCGGTTGTCGCGCCGCTGGATAGAAAGACAGTCGCTCCGCGTCGTGGCCTCCTTGATTTTGTACATCTTCCTAAATAGGCCATAGGTGGGCTCGATATTAAGCCTTTTGCACGCGAGACGGAGACAGCTCGCGTGCATGATAACCGATGGGGAGAACCGCCCGACGGAGCACTTAAGGCGCTCATATATAGCGCACAGCAACGGGTCGATGGGGGAATTTGAACCCTATCACCCAGTACTCCGCGTAGACGCCGAACCACCCCGGGGGGCAATTGCCCACCATGCTGCGCACCGACGGAGCGGCGTATTCCCAATTGGGGGGCAAACCCAGCCCGCGGACCAACTCCTCCACATCGTCCACGTCATATGTGGAGGAGTGCTCGGGCCCGCGCTTGAGGTTGTCCGACGGCGCCGGCTGATCACCCCACATCTCGGCCCACTCAATCACCCGATAGGAAGCGCCGACGCCTTGCATCCCCAGGCGGGCCATGGCCTCAGTAACGCGCTCAACGGCGCGAGGCGCGAATTGCCCACCAAAGTCCCCCTGCGCCATCTCGTCGGCGACTTCATCGTCGTCAGCGACTTCATCGGCGGCGACTCCATCGTTGGCCACTTCATCGTCGACGTCCGGCCCACCATCCTAATTACGCCGGATGATCAGTACCCCCCGAGCTGGCCGCATCGCTTCCCCACTCCCGGAGGCGATTACACCCACATCAGAGGAGCTCCCGGCCCCATCGCCTGACCTAGCCTCGAACGACGGCGTCGCCGGAATCCCACCGTCACCACCGCCGTCTCCGCCGTCAGATCCGCCATTCCAATCATCAGAACCACCGTTCCCGTCACCGGAACGGTCAGAAGAACTGTGCGAGAGAGGGGAGAAATTACCTTCTTCGCCTTGCACGACCTCAGCCTCGTTGTTGTTGATGCTAGACATGATACCGACTCGAACTTAGCAACATCAGAAGAGAATTGAGGTTGCAAAAGGAGGAGAGAAATCTCAGGGAAAGAAAAAAGAGGCAATAATCGAAAGAAACAGGTGAACCCTCCCTCCCCACAACAACCCTATATTTATAGTCGGTCAAGGGGAAAGCAAAGGGCCAAAGTCGGCCAGCGGAATGCGAAGGGTTAAAGCCACATAGGGATCCGTAACCGTCAGATCCCACCAAATCTTTTTGAAATTCAAAAAATCCCCGCCCAAGTAGCCTAATCACACAGTGACACGTGGATACCTACCATCATAGGCACTAGTCGGCGACGCCACAAGTGCCGCGCACCGCCTGGGGGGCACGACATACCCGTGAAGAGAAAGAAAAACGCGCCTCGTGCCGCGCGGGGAAGACAACACGCTGGGGGATGCGCGCATCGCCGGCTCAAAGTATCGCGCACAGGGAACAAAGCCCAACAACGAGCGCGCGTTAGTACAACGCGTCGCCGGTTCAAAGTATCGCGCACGGAGAAGAACAAAGCCCAACAACGGGCGCGCGTTAGTACAACGCGTCGCCGGTTCAAAGTATCGCGCACGGGTAAGAGCCCAACCGCTAGCGCACGCAGGAGCCAACCGACCGCGACAAGCGGAATAAACGAGCGGAATAAGCCCAAAAGACCCGCCTCACGGAGATCGCACAGGCCCGAGTCTGTCAAAGAAGAAATCCAAACAGGGGGCATTCATAGAACACCCCCTGATGGGGGGCAATTGTTGGGCATGTGACTCGGGCCTAGCTGCGCCAAGGAGCAAGTCGGGCCCAGCCACGTCAACGAACAGTGCGCGACCAAATATACCCCGACGAGGCAGCGCGAAGACCCCGAGCGCGACACCTCATCGCAGTTAACCACGTCTCGGCGCGAAGAGCTTAGGCGCGGAGTGGGTTACACGCGCCAAGGGAGAGCTTAGCGTAGGCTAAACCAAGGGACGAGGAAAGCGCAGCTTTCCTCCCCAGAAGGTAGTCACATCAGGCCCATGGATAGACCTCTGACACGCCCTAGGTAGAGGGATGGACAGGACATAGCCTAAAATCCTTAGTATGTTAGTGGTCACATCATTGTATCCCAGTAGTCACATCATTGTATCCTCACATGAGTCAACCACTCACCCACCACCATGAAGCCTATAAATACGGCATTTACTACGGTGGGTGAGGGGATCGCATTTTTTGGGCATTCTCTCTCTATAGCAACAACTTCTCTCTCTAAAATCTGGACTCTCTTCCTCGTCAAATCCTCCAATTCTCCTCTCTCCGGTGGATCCCCACGCTTGCGTTCTTCTTGACCCAAACTCTCACCCGAATCTAACTCCTACACTCAGTTAGGTTCAAACAGGTATCTACACCTGGACAAGAGATAGAGACTAATTTACATAACAAGAACCTTGTACTTCTCGTCAACACGATAAGAAAATATGAATGAACTTTTGCTAGCTAATCAATACTTGAATTAGATCTGCAATCAGGCTTTTGTTACATGCAACATACTTAGCTGAAATGCATTGGTTAACAGTTTTAAGAAATGAGGTTTCAATCTCTACTCAGAGTTTACGGAGACATTGATTTGAGCTAGAAAAAACACGCATTCTACGTAAACTGTTGCTGCTTTACAATCTCACTATATAAAATCGTCTAAATTACACGTTTATTCGCTCAAATTACACAAATCTTTCACGTTTGTCACTCGAATTACTTTTCTTTCTTATTCGTCACTACTAGCTTCTGTAATTTAGCTCCTCGTCTATGAAAAGCTGCAGTACTAATCGAAGTATAATCTTACCCCAAAGTGTGATAAGATCCATCGGCAGTAGTGCTTGGTAAATCATATAGGTAAAGCAAGTGGAATGATGATGTGGGAAAATAATTTTTTTTAATTTCCACGTCATCTATTTAATGGTCAAACTTTATAGTTGACTGCCACGTATAACAAATTTAACTGAGTGTAAAGGTCGGTGACTAACGGTGAAATGATTTGTAAAGTTAGTGATCAAATAAGAAAGAAAAGTAATTTGGATGTCAAACGTTAAATATTTGTATAATTTGAGTGATCAAAGGTGTAATTTAGTCCTTCTTAAAATATGTATTGAACAAGTTATTGAAATGATTCGTAAAAATATGCATTGAAGTTTGTTTTTTATATAGGTCGGACTGTCGATCATAGTCAGGCCATCTTTTGCAATTGCACATGATATGTAGAACTTTACGCTTCTACAATATAGATTTACATTTTCTATTCATCTCACTTTGGTTCTACGTAGAAACTACATTTAGACTATGTTGAACATCATTTGAGATTAGCGAATTTAATACAAGGTTTAATGTTCTGACATCCATTTTCTTAGTTGTTAATGTATTACAAGACTGCATATATTTACAACTTTTGTATCCATGTTACTAATTGGATAAATAATAGAATAAAGAAATTCAATGTATTGAATAAGTAATAGTTAACCGCGCTTACCAAAGTTAAGATATCCTAACGGTAAAAGTTGTTGCGACAGTGAAGGTTTGAGAGTTGCAGATCCCAGGTTCGAATCCAAGTGAGGCCCGTTGGTGTTCCCGGAGGTACAAGACTGCTGTGGGCGAAGCCCTGTTGGCGTTGAATTGATTGCATAGGCCCCGTTGTCACAAAGTTGTACGTGGGGCTGAGGTTCCTGGGTAATAAAAAAATAGTTAACAACGCTTTATTTATAAATTTGAGTAAAATGACACAAACACAAAATAGTCATGATCTAAAACTAATTTGAGTGTGTGTCATACCTTGTCTATAATCATGAATCTAGTATGAATTCAAAATTTTTTTCTCCTCCCGAGAAATGTCTTAAGCATGAGGTGACAATATAATAAGCTAATTATGTTACCACTTGTAGGTATGGATTTGTCATTGTTAGAAAGTTCTAATTTCGTGAAATATTGGAGGAAACCAAAACATCATTTAAAAAACGAGTTGAAGTGAACATAATCAACTCTTTCATTCTATTTTCCCATAAAACTAACATTGGCTAATGGTCCATTGAAACATTCCAATCAATCATGCGACGCTCTAATCCACTGAGCTATGAAACTAATTTCATATATGTTTTCAAATTATCTTTAAAATTTATTGAAATTTTCCACTCCTGAGAGAGAAATAAACCCTATAACATATTTTTTGGTACTCGTCTAAATACTCATTCTTGCTTGATGAGGGTCAATGATCTTATGGATATGACGAGGATGCCATTCATGATCACTCTGCGAGTGTTGATAGTGATCACCAAACCACTGTTGAGAATTAAGATACAAAGTGCAGTTGGATTGAGATCATGACAGTGATGAAATATTTTAAAACGAGTTGGTGGAGTTCGCAATCAGTTGGAGAAATAGACAAATGATCATCTGAGAAAAATGGGGAAAGAAAGTGGCAAATGGGAAGGCAGAATGAGTAGAAAGTGGAGCAAATTTAGGTGAGTTTGTAGAAGAGATATGGTCAAGCCAGCAAATGAAGGGATCTCTCCCAATTTATGCAAGCGGAATAGCTAGGAAGTATAGAGTCTATAATATCAAAATTATAACAAATCTAGCTAGGGAGTTCAAGTAAAATTAACATCTGAAAGAACAAAGTTGGCGGGTTTACTATGATGTCATATTCAATGAGGCTAGAGCATAAAAAGTATAACAAAAACGCTTTATTTTCCATATACTTCTCAATACAAGCAAGCATTGTTAAGCTACCGTTGGCAACCACGCAATGCTATGGTCTACTAAATTAGGAAACTTAGTAACACAAAATATTTTTGAATTTTGTGTTAAGTATACAGTGATAAATTAATAGTCAACATCCACTACACAGTACACTAATGAAAATATGGTGTATTATGTAGCTCAACAATCATTAACATAATAAATATGATAAATATTTTTCATAAATTTAACAAAAAAAATTAGATACTATTATATTCATACCAAAAACAAAAGATGGTAACGACTTATTTAAAATTCCATGAGGAGACTCCACCGGAATCCGGTTCTTACTGGACAAAGATCAGAGGGTATTAATAATGATACGATGAATGATGATGGATATAAATGAGAATCATATGCATGGTGATGTGAAAAATCACATGGGTGTTTTGCAAATGAAGATATACTCGGTAGAAATTGACATAAATGGGACACTTAACAATCCAATGAACACAACACATGGATCCTATTGCTACAAATGACAATGGCATGTAGGGTGACAACACGAATTGGCAATGAACAGCAGACCAACAATGTTTGATGATATATGATAAAGATAGATGATAGTCTAATAGACATAGAACATGATTTGTTGAATGTTCAAAATCATAAGGATGCATAAAGATACCAAAGAATTGGTTGGTGGGCCTATGGCGCACGCTACAAAAAAAGCCCAAAGATATCAATGGAAGTAGAGTAATGCCTAGGGTTCCTATTTTAAGGTAAGTTTAGCTAAGTCATGTACTTAGCTATGTGTCTAGCCTTTAATCTCTCTGATTTATGTCTTCCACGAATAAGAGGCAGCGGCTCACAACCTCCCAACTCAGACCTCTTCCTCCATTATATAAATGAAAGCCTAGATTTTGATGAATTTTTTTCTCTAGTTAGGCCTGAAATTCCGTCTCTTGTCTGGAGATTTTCTCCTCTCCGTCTCTCCCAATCTCGTTCGAGAGAGAGGGAGAGGAAAATCTTGACACAGAGACAAAAAATTTCATTGTTGTTATCGTTCTTCCTAATGTTGTAACCCTAAATTTTCAATTACTTTATTGGAGGGATAATATGAATTGAAGGTCAAAGAATAAAGATCCAACTCATTTCAGATTCAAATATGGTTGGAACCATGGATGAGAAGCGAGGAGGAAAACCGAGCAGGTTTGGAACGGACCGGTTGCCGCCACCCCCAAGGCCACCACCGTCCGCACGTCTCCCACCGCCACCCGGCCACCACCATGCGAGGCGACTAGCGGCGGTGGCCCCTCCTCATCCGACGAGGCAACGCGATGGCAATGCCTTGAAGGTATGGTGGAATTCACCGGATGCCAAGAGGAAGAAGAGGGTGGCACGGTACAAGCTTTACGCCATGGAAGGAAAGGTGAAGTCGTCTTTAAAGAAGAGTTGTCGTTGGGTCAAGCAAACTTGCTCCAGAATCATCCATGGCTGTTGATGATGATCAATTTATTATTTTTTTATCGATTCAACGTGGTTATTTGCACTACGTACATAATCATATTTTTCTGTCCATAAATCTGTTTGGGAAAATTAGTAAAACAATGAAGAGAGGAAACATAGATGGATCAATGTGCATATGTTGTATCTCCGATTTATCAGGTAATGATAATATATATGCACTTTGGACTATATAACGGATCACGATTTCTAACCATCACATATAGTGTTGTTTTATATGTGATTTCAATTTACAATGTGACATGTATAAGTTATAACGAGGATGGACAGACAACTTTTTTCACAATAGACCAAACAATATTTGGATAAATTTTATATTGGATAAGATTATTTGATTCAGTTTTGATTTCATTAATTCTCTTGATATGAAATGTATAATAGCGATTATCTTAAAGCGGAAAACAAAACAACACGAGATTTACGTGGTTTCCATGTTCGGTGAGAATAGGACTAGTCAACGGGAACGTGAGTTCCAGGTCGTTCTTATTATGGTTTGGCAGAATTATCTGCAGCAGCAGTACACGACCATAAGGCCTACAGGCCCTTTTATATATTCATCATCACAACTCAACGTGAGTACTAGGGTTAGAGGTGCAAAAGTACAAAAAGCTCCTCGAATAATCTCAGACATACAAATACACCTCAACTCTCCCCCTAAAGTTGGAGCATGAAGGTCACGAATCCCAAACTTAGACAGAAGAAAATGAAACTGTTCCATCCCTAGGGCTTTCGTAAAAATGTCTGCAAGCTGCGATGACGTCCCGATCTTTTGCGACTCGATCTCATTGGATGTGACTCGCTCCCGAATGAAATATAAATCCATCTCAACATGCTTAGTTCATTCGTGGAACACGGGATTAGCAGCATTGTGAAGCGCTGCCTGGTTATCACAAAAGAGAGGAGTAGGTCCAGCTTGCCAAAGACCCAACTCGTTAAGAAAAAATCATAGCCGAAGTACCTCGTTAACGGTGCTTGCCATGGCTCGGTATTTGGCTTCATTTGAGGACCTGGAGACCACACGCTGCTTCTTTGTCCTCCAGGAAAACGTGCCCCTAGCTGGATGTAGTAACCAGTGGTTGACCTCCGGGTCTGTTGGAAGTTTGTCCAATCTGTGTCACAGTAAGTCGCGAGCTCAAGACTTCTATTCGTCGGGAAGAATAATCCTTGATCAGGCGCCGCTTTTAAGTAACAAAGGACCCGTGTCGCGGCTGCAATATGCTCAGGACTAGGACGATGAACAAACTACGACAAAATATTGATCGTATAAGAGATGTCAGGTCGGGTGGTCAAATACAACAGGCGTCCCACTAAATAGCGATAGCTGCTCGAATCCTCGCCAACTTGATCAGTAGGCCGAGTGAGATTGTGGTTTTGCTCCATCGGAAAGCCACTAGGTCCTGTCATACTTGCATCACTCACGATGTCCAAAGTGTATTTTCTTAGGCTAAGAATCACCCCTTCGTCGGACCATGCAACCTCAATGCCGAGAAGGTACTTGAGGTTTCTCAAATCCTTGATGCTAAACTTCTGGTCGAGGAAACTCGTGACTCGAGTTATGAACTAGGGGTCATTGCCAATCAAGATCACATCATTGACACAGATAAGAGCTGCCACGAAACTCTTCCCTTGGAGATACCGAGATAGGGAAGCAAAGAGTGGTCTGCCCGTGAGGGTTTGAGACCAAGCTCGCCCAATGCCAACATGAATTTCTGGTACCAATTTCGTGATGCCAGCTTTAGCCCGTACAAGGATTTTCTCAGTCTGCAAACACGGTTATCTCCATCCTGGGTGAAACCTTGAGGTACCTTCATGTATACCTCCTCTTCCAGGTCACTATGGAGGAATGCATTATTCACGTCCAACTAAACTAACGCAGGCTTCAGCCCTTAATGACTCCAACAACTATCAAAATGCAGACTATGACAACCTTTGCGAGTGGTGCAAACGTGTCGTGAAAGTCTACTCTTTCCAGTTGCGTGAAGCCTTTTGTGACCAGTCGTGCTTTGAAACGTGCGATGGACCCGTCTGGTTTATACTAGGGATGTACATGGGTCGGGTGGTTCGGGTTTGCTCATTTTAATCACCCGATCCATATACTACGGTTTTAAAAATATCAAATCCAAACCCACAAAAAAAATTTAGAACCCTAGAGTTTGTCTATAGTTGGGTTGGGTCGGGTTGAAGATACTTTTAATTAAAAACCAAACCCAACACAAAAAAATACAACTATTCTAGATCACAAAATATTCTATAACTAATTAAATTTTTAAACAAATCAATCAAAGCGAAAAGTATCAAAATGCATAAATGGTATTTGCATTTTAATGGAAAAAAATTGCTTCAAAAAAAGTCTAGTTTTTCCCACAAACATTTGTCGAAATAAACTAAAATGCTTATAAGTGAACGCATTCATAATATATTCTTCTTCTAAAATTATACACTCGAAAAATTATGTGAATTGTAGCCTATATTAGATATACGTCTAAATTTTAAGTAGAACAATGTATCATATTAGGGAAACTACAAGAGAAAATTATGATAAAATAACTTAAATTTCTTACAAATATGTTTTGCATACGAACATTAATGACTATAGTTGGAACACGGGTTGGGTCAGGTTCTACGGGTTGCGTAACCCAAAATCCACACCCAACCCAATAGAGGCGGGTTGTAGAAATTAAAACCCTCACCCAACCTTAGATTTTAATTTAACAATAAATACGGGTGGGTTGGGTCAGGTTGGACGGGTGGGCCGGTTTGCGGTTTGTTTTGCTCACCCCTAGTTTATACTTCACCTTGAAAACCCATTTAAAATCAATGGCTTTCTTCCCGGGCGGTAGGTACTCCAATGTTCAGGTACCATTCTTCTCAAGTTCTGTGACTTCAAGCTGCAAGGCCTCTCTCCATCGTGGGTCAAAGACTGCTTGCGCAAAAAATCTCGGCTCCACTGCCTTTGACAAAGCCGCAAGATAGACTCGGTGACTTCTCGAAAAACGATGGTAGCTCACATGATGAGCAAGTGGATATATGGACTCTGTCGAATGAGATGATGGGGCTGCCTCCTGTGAGTTTTGTTGGGGTGGCTGTGTGTCATAAATATTAAGCAAGTCTAGTGGACGCTAAGGGTTCCGTGTCCCCCGTCTCAAAACAGGGACAACGTTAGGATAAAGTTGCCCATCCCCAACCTGTGCATTTTGATCCACAATGGGTGAAGTAGATCCCACGCCTTGATCTTCATCCAAGTCATTAGTGGCTTAATACTCCTCACCAGGGCGTAGATCATCATCAAAGCCATCATGATCTGCATGCATGGGCACATCATTATTGCCTTGCCCCTTATGAAGATCAAGGGAAATAGCTTCTCCACTATGCTCACGAAAAGGCTAAGTCCCCTCAATATAATGCACATCACGCGACGAATACATACACTATGACTTCAAATCGGACACTCGATAGCCCTTTTGAGACGCGGGGTACCCCATGAAAATGCAAGGTCTCTCCCTCTCGGCGAACTTGTCGAGCACATGGGATGTATCCTTCGCATAGACCAAATAACCAAACAAACGGAGATGGTCATATGACGGTGGCTTGCCCAGCAGCACTTCGAAAGGTGTCCTGTTATTGAGAATGGAAGAGGGAAGCCTGTTGACGAGATACATGGCTGTCAACACACATTCACCCCGAAACCGCACCAGAAGTCCCGAATGAAATTGAAGAGCCCGAGCAATCTCCAGTAAATATCGGTGTTTGCGCTCAGTGACTCGCTAAAACACAACACCAAACTCGATAAAGTTAATCATAGAATGGAAATGCATAATAGTGGGTAAGTTTTACTTATCAACCTGGGGTCTAGATCTACTGCCTACTTCGTAAACTTCTATTATCTAGCAACTAAAGTGTAGTGAGTTGTTCAAATGAAAATTAAACCAAAAGCAGGAAATGTTTTGGGTTTTCAAGTATGCTAAAGGTCATCCAGGTATGGTTCCCCCTAGTATGCAGCTAGTTCAGATTATATGTTCCCAATTTACTCTGATTGATAGATATACTGCGGAAAGTTCTTGACAAGTCTCGAATCTCGACTAAAGCTCTTAGTTTGAATACCCGACAGGTAACTAACCTCCAACGGCATAAACTAACCAAGGCAATAACACACCAAACGTCCTCTACTGGCTTTAATTCCAGTACAGAGCAGTGAATCGATTTCTCGACTAAAGCAATCGATTTACCACTTCCAATTTAAGGTTGCTCTATTAACCTATGCAGATACTATCGTTCTACGTTAAAGCATGAATCACAAAAGTTTGATCAAGACTCATGCAATTCTGATTAATGCCTCAATTGAATATATCAATCAATCATTCGCAAACGGGGTTCATACAACCATTCCTAGCATACAAAACTAGGGTTCTTCATACCCAGATGAAAAGGGAGTTTAATCCAAGGAGAGAAGAGGAAACATCATGCTTGGAGGAGGAATCATCATGCAGACAATGAAAATCTGCTCCAAGCGGCTAATCAGTACTCCGAGAGCGAGGAATCGAGGTCCGAGGTCTTCAAATCGCTCCAATCCTTGTCTAAGGGTTGTTTTTTGTCACTTTCTCTCTCTAGGGTTCTCTCTCTGCTCTTTAGAACTAAAAAATCCGGATCCTTGGCAATTTTCCCAAGCTGCCCCTTTTATATGTTGGAGATTCGCGATTTATGGCCAAAGTTAAGGCCATAACTCCCTCTCCCAGCTCGTAACTTCTCCACAAAACGTCGTCATCTCTGTGCTCCGTAAACTAAGAGTTACGGCTCCTTTAGAGAAGTTACAGTTGAGACCGTAGTTTTGAGGGGTAAGCCATAACTTCAAAAACTCTCCTGGAACCTTCGGCATCGCTTCCCCAAAGTTATGGGTGTTGAGACCGTAACCTCGAAGGTCTGGTAGTAACTTTAAAAGTGCTTCTGGATTCCTAGCCTTCGCTCCTCCAAAGTTACAGGCTCATGGAGAAGTTACGTTCCACACCATAACTTTTGAGGTCTGACAGTAACTTTTCCAATTTCCCTACTTTCTGTCCAATCACTCCAAAACGTCCCAAAATGCGCTCTTGCACCCATTCACGTACTAGGACCTGAAACATCATAAACCAACACAACCTAGCGTAAAATAGACAACGAGAGCGAGAAAGCGAGATTAAATGATCAATAAATGATGGGAAAAACATGTTCAAATACAATGTTATCACCCAGCAACACCATTATGTTGTGGCGTGTTTACACAAGAAGTTTGCAACATAATCCCATTCACCGCATAGTAACCATGCAAGGAATGCGTCCCAAACTCCAACCCATTATCGGTCTGTATCTTGCAAACCTGAGCTCCATATTGGGTTCGAACCATGTCACAGAAAAGTTGGATTTACCACTCAACCTCATATTTAAGCTTAAGAAGGTATACCCAAGTGGTACGACTATAATCATCAATCACTGTCATGAAATAGCGCGATCCATCAAAAAAGGGGTCTGATAACCACTGCAAATATCCATATGAACAATGTCAAAACAAGCCTATGTTTTTATATAATGAGAATCGAAAGGTGCTCTAGTTTGTTTAGCACGTTAACAAGAATCACAATGACGATTGTCTTGACAAAAATCAGCCAAAAAAATAGTGTTCTTAAAATGAGAAAGTTTCGCAGGAGTGGGGTGTCCAAGTCGATCATGCCAGAGCTTTGCACTCAACTTCCCCGCCGTGGCAAGAACTCGGACCGGGGGCTTCCCATCACGTGTTTGCTCCATATCCCAGTCTGCTGAAGATAGATGGCCTATTCCAATCATAGTCTTGGAGCGTAAGTCCTGAATAACACAAAGATTGACAAGAAAAGCAAAGCAACATCATGATCTTTGGTGACACGACTAACAGACAGTAAATTACACTTGAATATGGGCACATGAAGCACGCGATCAAGTCTAAGACGCTCATTCAGAGTTACTCTCCCAACCCATGTGACCGATATACTATCACCATTAGTTATTCGAGCCGCATGTGTGCAGGTGACGTAGAGGAAAGAAATTCCTTTAGCTTATCAAACTACGCCGCTGAAAGGCCCAGGCTTTCTTCACTCTCAACATTGGCTGCCAGAACCTGCATATTCTCTCTGTCCCCTTTGATGTGATGTGGTCCAACACCACGCTCTCTAGAATGTCCTTTAGACCTTTACCATTGTGTTGAGAGCAACCAATGAGTTTGAAACAACTCTTTGGTGTGCCTCAACTTGTTGCAATGAGCGCATCGTGGCTTATCCTCCTCGGTTTATTTATCTCCACGAGTGATAAATGCCACAGCTTCAACAGGTGGCTTGCGACTAGTTGTGATCAACCACTGTTGTTGCTCGCCAGCGACTAATTGATAAGCCTCTGCAAGTGATGTTGTGGGCTTCATGCTTAAGATTTGTGACCGGACGACGTTGAAAGCATTGTCTAGCCCTAGCAGAGAATCAAAAAGGCGTTCTGCCTCCTCCTTCTCCCTTGTCTGACGCTCGATGTCACATGTACAAGCACAATATGTGCAGTGGGGGTTAAGGGAAACCGAGTTCAACTCATCCCACAACGTCTTCAGTTTCGTGTAGAAGGCGAAGATTGACTGTTTCTCTTATCGGTGGGACCTGGTGGCGCATCGCAGCTCATATGCTCGACTCGCTGATCCCTTCCCAAAGCGTTGTTGGAGATCAACCCAAATCTCGTATGAGGTAAGAGTCTCGGGAACACTGTTCCTGATTTCCTTACTCATGGCATTCTTGAGCCACCCCTTTACGGTAGCATCACACTGACCCAAGCATCATCTTGGATCCCTGTCCCAACTTTCGAACGTAGAAAACTTCCGTCAACAAACGCGAGTTTATTTTTAGCGATGAGGGTCTCTATCATATCACCTACCCACTCACCATAGTTTGTATCGGTCAAGAGATCACTCCAAAATAATTTACCAGGATTCTCAGAATAGTGGAGGTATAAGGGCAACGTGAGTGGAATCGAATCAGGGTCGGTGACGACCTCCTTGATGCCGCTTTTGTCGTTTCCTCCAATCATGATTGCAGCTTATAAACATATGTGAATGGTCGATCAATCACTGCTATGATACCATGTAAAATAGCGATAATCTTAAAGAGGAAAACAAAACAACACGAGATTTACGTGGTTTCCCTGTTCGGTGAGAACATGACTAGTACACGAGAACGTGAATTCTAAGTCGTTCTTATTATGATTTGGCAGAATAATCTGCTGCAGCAGTACACGGCAATAAGGCCTACAAACCCTTTTATATACTCATCATCACAACTCAGCGTGAATACTAGGGTTAGAGGTGTAATAGTACAAAAAGCTTTTCGAATAATCTCGGACTTACAAATACACCTCAAAATGAAAAGAAAAAACAGACAGAATCACAATCGACCAGTTGAATCGGACCAAATACACTTCTGATAATGATACCCAACTTCAGTGCTTCGTGTGACGGTTGGCACACAAAGCTGAGTGGGGTGATATATTGGTAATTAACCATATTAGTGGGCCCAGTAGGCAGTAACTGTTGAGCTATAGCAAGGGCCGAGGAGGCTCGAGTGTATACGAAATGGGCCGGGCCGTAAACTGGCCCGATTCGCGCTATCACCCGGGAGCCGAAAATTAAAAAGAAACAGCGGGAGATATGCCGCTCTTCCCAGTTTTAACTTTCAGTTCGCCCCGATCGCCATTTTCGAATTCCAACTTTCTATCTTCGTCTACGCTCTAGAAATTATCTGAACAGGCAGTTCGAGGTCGTAAGCAAGAAAATGGTCGGGCGAGATCAGGAGCTGGAGAAAGTAAGATTTCTAAGCTTGGCGCTGGATCTCGGCTTCGACGAGCAGTCGGCCAACAGGTGCCTGGACCGTTTGATTTCACTCTACGGTAACGATTTCTCCCTTGGACGGCCTCCACTCCGCCTCTCCGCCGTTCCTTCGTTTATAATTCTCTTTATTCGACCTTTTGTGTGCACATGAAGGCGACGATGGGAAAGATTTTGTCACCGTGGAGTGCTGCGGCGACGATTTCCTCGCGGCGCTGGCCGCGTCCATGGAGGATGCCGAGGACTGGGACGACGACTTGCGAGCTGTCGAATCCGAAGCTTGCGGCACCTTGAATGACATGTTCGATAAGGATAATAACACTGCTCGAGAGCCGAACGATAGCAAGGCGAGTGGTTCTATTGCGAACGGCTACTACATCAACCTCAGCGACGACTCGCCTCAGAAGGAGAGGCGGCACGATTTCATGGAGCTTGACTTGTCAACAAGTGATAGCGATGAAGATCCTGATTTTTGCATGTCCGGTGAAAAGAGTTCTGTAACTGCTTCCTCGCTCGGCCGCTCTTCTGTATCTAGGGTAAGAAGTTATCTCTCAGCTAGTGTTTCGATTCTGAACTGAATGGGATTGAATGGCTTCTGTTATCTTGCATTTTGGCCCTCACAGTGTCCGCGCTTGGTCGATTCGCTGGCGATCTTGTTGTTAATCGAGAGATTGACGAGTTTAGTTACCTTGCAAATTGTGGAATGACAACTTTAGTTTGTTTTAATTTTGACCGTAAGAATGATTCTGATAAATTAATTAGAGTAGAGGCTCTTATCCGGCCTGCTTTTCAGTGATTGCTTGGATCTTGTTGGTTGGGTGAGGTTTCCGAGGCTAGCTGTTGAACTGAAACCTTAACGATAGGTATGAACTGACGAGTTTTGGTTGGATTGTATTGAATGATTATAAGGGCACGGCTACCCAAGGTTCAGTTGCATCAGGTGGCAGCAAGAAGCAGTCCCCTACGGTGTCAAAGGATGTACATGGGACTCTGAGTTATGAACAACTGCAACGACTGGATGACATTGAATTGGCGAATGCTGTCATATTTGGGAACAAGGCTTTTCGTCCGTTGCAGCATCAGGCTTGTAGAGCAACGTTGGAGAAACGAGACTGCTTTGTTCTAATGCCCACTGGAGGTGGTAAAAGTCTTTGCTACCAGGTAATTAGTTTCTGTGTTTCTATGATACTACATTTGCTGGATATGTAATTACTCGGCCTGTTAGCTAGCTAGCATGTTTTTGCAGCTGCTTTGCCTTTTGTCTTGACGTTTTTTACCTCCCTTACAACTGTGCAGCTACCAGCCACTCTGAAACCAGGCGTTACTGTAGTTATATCTCCATTGCTGTCCCTCATCCAGGACCAGATCATTACATTAAACCTTAAGTTTGGGATACCTGCAACTTTCCTCAATTCTCAGCAAACTTCTGCTCAGGCAGCCGCAATCCTCCAAGAACTAAGGCAAGTTTACCCTTATGCTTACAATGGACTAGTGTGTTCTACTCTTCGAACCAGTTGTCTTCCTCTTTTTGGCTAGCCAAATGATTTCTCATCCTTTTGATCAAGATTTGCTTTCCCGTTGTACACCTTCAGGAAAGACAAACCATCATGCAAACTCTTATATGTAACTCCGGAGAGGATTGCTGGAAATGCGTCATTTTTCGAAACCCTCAAATGCTTGCACCGGAAGGTAAATTTTTCCGAGTGAACTGATCAAATCTTATACCCAACAACACATTTGTAACGGCAGGTAACAAATGCTCCTCCTATAATCACAGGGCCAGCTTGCAGGTTTTGTAGTCGATGAAGCCCATTGTGTTAGGTAAGCCCTTCAGCACTTCTCTTTTCAGGTTTTCTCCTTCTGTGTTCAAATGCATCGCACTTTGAAGTTCTAAAAGCATCAATTCCTTGTAACCTCCAGGAATTTATTTGCTGACTTGGACAATATGAACATGGAAAAAACCTTTCGGTGACTTGATTATGGATCTTAGAATGCTGGCCATGTTAGACATATGTTAGACAATAGTTATGATCTCGATCATTCAAATATTGTGGAAGTCAACTCTATATCCTTTTTCCGATATTATGCTTTTGTAATCTATATAAACGCGTATATAGTTAAAATCAGTTAATATGCCATTAATTCCTTAAATTCTACATGGCAGTCAGTGGGGACATGATTTTCGCCCCGACTACAGGGAGTTGGGACGTCTCAAACAGAACTTTTCAAATGTCCCAGTTATGGCTTTAACAGCCACAGCAACCCATCCAGTCCGCGAGGTAGTGGGATTGCAAGTTGTCTATCTTTAGAGTTTCCAATAGAAATGCATTCATCTCATTACTTTGGTAATGACGCAGGACATACTAAAAGCTTTAAGAATTGAACGTGCTCTTGTCCTTGAAACAAGCTTCGACAGGCCTAACTTAATGTATGAAGTCGTTGCCAAAGATAAGGACGCACTAAAACAGCTTGGACAGCTCATCACCGATCGCTTCAAAAATCAATGTGGAATAGTATACTGCCTGTCTAAGAACGAATGTGTTGAGGTTTCAAACTTCTTGAACGACAAGTGCAAGATTAAGACGTCGTATTACCATGCTGGTCTTGCCGCTCGCCAAAGAGTTGAGGTGCAAAGGAAATGGCACACTGGAGTGGTACAAATTGTCTGTGCAACGATTGCTTTTGGGATGGGGATAGACAAACCTGATGTGGTAAGTTCTGGCTTGAATTTTACTTTTTTGCTGTGTAGTGAGACCTGCAGTCTTTCGGCATATTTTTCATCGGATTTTCTGCAGCGCACCTTTTGATCATAATTTATTTTTGTTCGATATAATCTATAAATCAATGTTATTTGTCTCAATTGCATGTTGTTTATTTTGCATGCTATCGTCTGAGGTGTTTTTGTAAAAACATTATCTGATTCAGTGCATTTGTACACAAAACTGTGTCATAAAACTGAAAAATCAATCTAGACTGCATTTGTAAAAAAATTACCCGTTGCTGATTAAAGATTGGAAACTGCCTTCTGTCTTTGTGTTCCAGCGCTTTGTTATTCACAACACACTGTCCAAATCAATCGAAAGCTATTATCAAGAAGCTGGAAGAGCTGGGAGGGATAATCTCCCTGCTGTGTGCATTGCCCTATTCCACAAGAAGGATTTCAGCAGGGTTGTCTGTATGTTAAGGAGTGGACAAAGATTTCATAAAGACACTTTCACGACAGCAATGGCTCAAGCAAGAAAGATGCGCGATTATTGTGAACTTAAGGTTAGTAATTAGCCTCATAGGCATCGTGAAGTTCGTTTATACCTTGCTTCGACATCCTTCTTTGCCTCGCTTGCTTGCCTCATTACCTTTCGTTATCTCAATATGCAGGGCGAATGTCGCAGACAAGCGTTGCTGGAACACTTTGGAGAATCATTTGACAGAAAAGCCTGCAAAATTAGCTCTAACCCGTGCGACAACTGTCTCAAGACACCCTCATGACACGTTAGCTGAGGCCGAAGTCATCTCATTTTCTTCGGGGCCTTACTTCCATCACGACTTACCGGTACGTGAATATGAAGAAAAATGGCTAATGGCAGACAAAGAACATATGTGCATGCTTTGCTATTGATTATTTAAACTGCAGAAAGCAAGACCCGGCCGAACTCATTCATCTACTTATGGAGAGGTCTACTGTCTGAGGTAAGCCGAAACCTCCAACTTCCACTGGTAGCCTTCGATAAGGAACCATTTTTCGTCCCAACAAACGATGGATAATGTCAATTCATAATTTGTGTACCCACTGTTACTTTCTTCACAGGAAGGTTAAGCCAGTCTTGAGCGGGTCTTCCAACCTGGTGCTTTGCTCAACTTGAAGCTATCTCTGAAATGGTTGATGCAATGTTCATTTCTATCCAAACTGTCCTAGAATTGACTGCTCTCCCCTTCGACTTATCTTCAAGCAAGCTGGTATGGACATCTGCTGGTACTCTAATAGAAACTTGCTCAATTTCTTTACGAGTCAACTTGCTTTCCGTATTTAAGTGTAAAGCCAAATCTTTTCTTCTGTACCTCCAAACTTATTGTTCTCTGAGATCTATGGAGTGATTTAAGACTTCATAGTATGGTTGTCATGCCGGCCGGCGTGCCACTGGTTGAACCTGGTTCAATTTATACCGGTCATAAAATCGGTATGACACCATCGGTATGACCGGCATGATCGATATACGAATCTCCAAGTAAAATGATCTTATCTTAGTGAATTTAATTGATAAAAAGTAATTTATTATTTATTTTATGTGTTAAAAAGTTAAATGTTGATGTTATTTGTTGGATTCAAGTACAAATATTTAGGTATTGACGTTAAATGTCGTGTTTAAATATGAGTATTTGTAAATTATTTATAATATTTACCGGCATGAACCGGCACAAACCAGTATATACCAACGATCGAATCATTCCACTTGCTAAACCGACACACTGGCACAAACCGGTTTAACAATTCACACGAATCATTTCAGCAATCTCACATGCAATTTCTCATGATTGGTGTTTTTCATATTCCCCTGAATTGTGTGAGAGCTTGACATGTCAACAACCCAATATTTTATCATTTGTGTCAACATAAGTAAGCAAAACATACAATCAAAACCCCATATGCATTCCAGCTAGTAATCTTATTATAAAATCCCAAATAACTGTTCTTTAGTGAAGAGAAAAAGGCAATGATTTTGTCATATTGGATCATTTTTTGTCCCTTGCTTTCGTTTCATTTGTACTCTACTCTTGGAGGATATCACCTAACTTCATTTTTTGTGTGTGTGTGGGTACGAAACGCCAGATCCTCTGATCCCACAGGATCCTTGAAATTCACAGAATTCATAGAAATCATTTGGGGTTGTTTGTACGGATGGATTTAAGCAAATTTGATTCAGTTAATTAGTAATTATCTCATCTAATAATTGATGCATCCCTTCAAAATATTTGCCTCTTCTTCTATCAATTCAAATTTATGCAAAACGAAACAATTCAAATGGTCTCGACTTGAATGATGCATCCTTGTTCTGTGTTTCCTGTTGCTTCATTTTGATACAATTGAGCCAAAAAAATTCATCCAATTCAATTTTCAAAATGTTTTTTTTTTGTCGATAATGTTCAAAATGTTCAATCATCCAAATGCCAATAATTAAATATGAATCTGAACCAAATGTCTGCAGTTGTCTGTTTACATTTGGCTTGGACTATGGGGTTGATTATTCAGGTATAGCAGGTGAAAGATACAGATTCTGACAAACCAAAATTAGCAGGTAGTGCTAATTTGTTTCTTCCAAACATAATTTCCAAGACAGTACTGTGTTGGAATTTATTATTATACTATATTGGCTGTGTATGGCATAAGATAACCCAGTCTCCAATCAAACTTCACAAATTAGGGGTTTTTTTATTATTATTCTCTTCCCCTCCCTATCCATTTCTGTAATGAATGTGTTTCTGTGGTCCAAGCAATGTCGACATACAAACAGTTGCTCTGAGGTAGTTGTTGGCATTTTAGTTGTTTCAAGGGATTCCACAATCCATTATATAATGTAGTTGAGTAGTGGATTCCAAGGCATAAATTCCGTTGGTTTTGATTGCTTATACAGCAAAATGAACGAAGTATTTTGTTGAAGTAGAAACCATTGATGGAGCAAGATAAACCCGTCTATGTAAATTGTTTTTTCCAAGTTTACGAGATGAACCCTTCAATAATGGACATTCAAATCACGAGCTACCACGAGAAAATTTGGATTAGTACACTTATGTACAACAAGATAGTTTGAATAGGTAACCTTTCAAACTCGTTTCGAGCTCTGATTCTCCAATTCATATAAGGCTTGGTAAACCAATTTTATAACCATGATTCCTACCATCTTTGACTGGTTTTCCTTTCTTGATGGTTCATTTTTACTAATTTATTTACATACTAGTCTTCATTGCCCGCGCTGGGACTTGCGACAAATGAAATTGTATACTAATTTTATAAATATGATAACGATGTTGGCATTCATTGGGAACTGACTAAAAAACCGTAATTGACTAAAAAGTTGTTTTGTTTTTGAAGTGTTATAGCAGCTCCCATTTAATCCAATCCAAAAGTTGTTGTTTTTTTTTCTCTTTTTACTAGGTTGTGTGTGTGCCGCGCTTTGCTGCGGCAATAATAGAGTTTTATTTTGCATTATTTGCTAACCCGTCAACCTCGTAAGTACTCTAACACACGAAAAGAACAAACAAATATAAAAATTTACTATATATAAGCTAGTGAATCGATCAAAAGATGAAGTCGGGATAAAATAAGAAATAATGTGACTTAATTAGTATTGATAGTTTGTACATGCAGCAAGGGTATTGAGATACATCTTACTAAGTGAAGTGTAACTAACCCTCTAACAAAGGAGAGGCTCAGAGAAAGGTTTACATAATTGCATCCACCATGATAAGCAGACTCTTAAACGATTGCAAAATGGAGGGAATCTTGGGGTAAGTTGCAGCAAGCTCTCAGACATGATTTTTCACCATATAATCACCAGTGGTTACTCCATAAACTACCTGCCTTCATATCCCCCATAAGAGAAATCGAAGATATTGAAGGGGTTGCATTTGCTACTTTTGTTGCTTGTTCCTTCCTTCAGCACATCCTCTCCATCCTAGCTTGCTAGGCATGATTAGGCCACGCTCCAACCTATCCAAATTAATTAGAACGGAATCAAATATTCAGCCATTAGTAAGAACAAAGATTACTCATGTATAGCTGGTTGGCAGCTTTGACAACATTTAGGGGTCGTTTGGAAGTTGCGATTGTTAAATAGATGTATTGTTGAGAATGCATGTATAATATTATACATGTATTGTCGAATTTGATGCATTGTAGAATACAACGTTTGGTATGTGTGATTGTGTATGTCGCATCAACTAAAAGCTGAGACAAAACAATCTCAACTCAACTATCTCAACAATCACAACTAAAAGTTGAGATATAACAATCACTCAAAATGAGTGATAGTTTCTGTCACATCACAGAAACAATCCATGTATTGTTTCTGCTAAAAAAACAAAAAAAACGATGCATTGTAAACAATACATGCATAATGACAATCTCAACAAAATAATCGCAACTTCCAAACGACCCCTTAGTTTTGTGGAACCCCAAGGCCCAAACCATAAGTCGAAGTAACTCTTCTGATGTAAATTTAGTGGAACCATACTATACAAAATTCAGAACATCAATACATGTTTCCAAGGATTGGCATTTAGGAGAACTTACTCTTCTGATGCAAATAGCTCCACGTGCATTTTGGGCTTCAACCTTCTCAAGTAGACCATTGAATTGCTGCTCTAGTTCTGGGCATATGATAAGGCATACGTTGCTGCTTGCCATGGTGATGGGAACAAAAGTAAGGTTTTGGTGATCCCATGAGCATAGACCTGCTCTAAAACAGCGAGTCCATGCCAATCAAGCATAAAAAAATCATTTCAATAACTCAAAATTCTTCTCCACCCAAAACCTATTCTTTAGTTTGTTTTAAATTTGAATTAACCTCAATTCAACAGAATCTATCAACAAAACACAAATTATGAAAAGCCATTACTGTGAATTCTCAAATTCCCACCCTGAAGAAACCCATCATTCAGAACCAAATTAGAAGCCTGCAGTAGGGAACTTCTTCAACTTGAACTTGTAAGTCCAATTAAAAATGCAGCTGCATACAGAAAGCTATATCCAATTAAAAATGCAGCTGCATACTGTTGTGGTCAATCCATCCAAACCCTCCTCAACTCTGTATCCCCCTCTTAGTAGATGCACCATCATAGTCCGCTCAACCTCTGTTTACTTCTTCTTCCTTTAATTTGAGTAGAAACAGATAACAATACCACCAATTCCAATTGTGACGGTTGGCATCCACTTCTCCATTCTCCTTCCGTAATAGTCCTCCGATGATCTTACATCGAACGAATCTTATTTCCGACCAAAGCTAGCCAAAATCTCGCCAAACACATCTCCCAGAAATCCCAATTTATCATCTCCCTCTCTGTCCACCACCAACACCCTCTTCCGCCTCGCGCTAGTAACAACAACAGACGTTGGGGGCCAGTAAGCTTCAAGGTTGCTTTAAGCGACCCACCAAATCTCTTTAGCTACTTGGTTTGCGACCAAGATCTCTCTTGAGCTTATCATTCAATTGACCTAGCGATTTCGATTGGAGAATTTGTTGGAGCTCGACAGAGAAGCAATGAAAAACGAAGAGCTAAAAAAAAAAAGTATACCTGCAAGAAAAAGGAAGAATCTACGAATCAGAACAGAGGGATGGTGAATCGATCGACGAAAATTGAAGATAGGTTGGAGACTGGCCAGAGCCATCCAGCTACCCAGACGGAGAAAAAAACGATCGGTGAAAAAAAAATTACACACAAACAGAAGCCCAATACCAAAATACGTCTAAAAACCATAAAGCCCATATTGGAGCTGCAAAATCATTGACTGTGATACAAACAAAAATAACCCGCAGTGCACATTAGTAAAACTCTTGTGCAACAGTAACATGCTTATGACTTTAATTATATTTAGTATTTCCCACGTGTTGTTTCCTTTCTTGAACCCCCAAATATTGGCCATTCTAGTTTAAGTCTGTTCTTTTACGGAGAGTGGACTGGTTTCCATACCTGTAAGTGATAGTTATGCATAAACCTGGGCCCAACATCTATATGGGCTTGTTTTGAAGAATGCTATATTTACCTCAATAAATAGAACGTTGTCGTTTGTTGAACAAACAGGTTTCCATACCATTTATCAATCTCGGGGAATCAATCCTTGGGCTTGTTAAATATTTGATGAAGAACTCACAACAAACAGCAAGAACACATAAATGGAATTCCAGAATTAAAAGTGAGTGATATTCAATTTCATATTTTTTTCTTCCAAGTTACAGGAAAGAGAGTATACGCATTAAAGATGGTAGTTGTCTCTGCAAAAGATGGTATCACTCCTGAAATGAGCATATCACTCCTGAAATGAGCATGAGTGTGAATGGAATCAGGAATGCAAATTATTGGTCAATATATTGCTTATAACAATATGTAGTTATTTGAATTCTCATAAGATAAAGATTTACCTGAAGAGTATGTTGTGGCATGTTTTGATCTGTATTGATATCTTCAAACGCTTCTGTGTAAACAATGTTTCTTGTGTAGTTATATGGAACATCATCGGTGTTGTTGATCAGAAAACGCAGACCAACTGCTGATTTAACTCTTGAAACAGCCACATATAGCTGGCCATGACTGAACACAGGATCTGACAGATATACCCCAACCTTATCAAGTGTCTGTCCCTGGCTTTTGTTTATGGTCATTCCATAGCAAAGTCGTATCGGGAACTACCTTCGTTTGAGAATGAAAGGCCATCTTTTATCTTCTACGTTGAGAACTATCCTTGGCATAATCACCAATTTTGTGTCATAAGATCCTCCCATAATTGTGCCTTTGATGATGTTCTCACCTAAGAAAGTTATCAGAATTCTTGTCCCATTACAAAGACCATTTGAAGGACTCAAATTCCTGAGCAGCATTACTGGAGCATGAACTTTCAGTTTGATTTCATGATCTGGCACGCCATTGAATGTGAGTGTATTCAGAAATTCAGTCAAGTAGCTTTCGTTAAATGATTCTGGAACATCTGTATCAACCTGCATAGAATCGGAGCTGTGGTATGAGCGAGCCAGCCCTGGCAGCTGTTGAAGCATATAGTCATTGATTTCGTTGACCTTAGCATTGGTTGGTGTAACTATTGCCCTGCTTGTAAGGTAAATAGTGTTTTTGTACTTTTCTGCAAATGAGTCATATATATCTGATGTAATAGATTGGATTGGCTCATTTGTAGTAGGCACCAAAAACACTTCAGGAATTTGTATCCAGTCTGAAGGAGCATTTTGTTTGAATGATTCTGTTGGAAGCTTTCCATCTCCAAGTGCAAGAACCCACTCTCCAAATGTGTAACCATCACTAACTAATGCCCTATTTGCTAATGAATTATCTAACCTCATGTTTTCTGATAGTTTGAGCATAGTAAATGAAGACCACATAGGTGACCTTGTGAGGGATCCATCCAGAGTCTGCTCACGGCCAAAATCTGCAATTAATGGCAGTGTCTGTCTGAAGTCGCCACCAAAGAGTACTGTTTTTCCCCCGAATAATCTATGGCCTGGTCCTTCTATGGGTATATCCATTAAATCACAGAATGATCTACTGATGGCCTCAAATGCATGTCGATGTGTCATTGGTGCTTCGTCCCAAACAATTAATGATGCTTGTTGTATCAGTTGAGCTAGGTGTGTTCCTTTTTTAATCGAGCAAGTGGATGTACCATCGACATGTAGAGGTATCTTGAATCTCGAATGTGCTGTTGTGCCATTTGGAAGAAGAGTTGCTGCAATTCCTGATGATGCCACAACAATTGCAATTTTTGACTGACTCCTCAACTTTGCAATGATTGCATTATATAAGAAAGTCTTCCCTGTTCCCCCATGACCATATAAAAAGAATGACTTCCCTAGATTGTTATTGACCGACAGTATAATTGTTGAGAAAGCCTCAAATTGCTTAGCATTCAAAGACTGAATCATTGTGTCTAATAGGCTTTCTTGCTGAACAGGATTGAAATGGAGATGCTCATTGATCAGTGGGTTTGATTCATCATCTTCTTGTGCATCTGTTGGCTTTGGCAGGCCGAACTGATCCAGTGACGAAGAGTAGGATCCAAGCAAAGTTTGGAGCTGTTTGAGCACCCAATTGCGCAGCCTTTCCTCCGAAGGTTCAAAAGTGGGCAGGCAAAGTCGTTTACGCAAAGAATAAACATGATCTTCACTCATCAATTTCCAAGATGCTTCGAATAAGGCAAGAGGATTAGGTATTTCACAAAACATCAGCATGGATACAAAAGTGCTCCTTATTAGATATTGCATGCTAGATACTGAGATCTCCTAGAGTACCCTAATCCACTCCGAAGAGTCAGATAAAAGACCCAATTTCTCACAGGCTTTCTCATAATTGGTGCAGACTTCTCCCCGAACTGTTCTCAAATCTAAGTAACTTAAAGCACCACATACCTTTGTTAATATTAGTCTTAGGAAGAACACATCATTGCTGCCTGGAGGAACATACGCAATCCTTCCAATCGCAAAACCTCTCTTTCGTGGAGTCCATTCATTAAATTCTTCATTCCAAGTATACACATTTGGGATCTGAGCATATGTAAGTTTTCTTGCTTGAGGATCCATTCGGTTAAGCAAGAACCATGATGTTAGCTGTGTTTTTCCAGCTTTTGGATTCTGCAAAATATTCTGGATGTTTGATTGTTGTTTGTATGGAATCTTTTGTTGCCCCGGTAGATGAACGGCTAGGCGCACAACCGCTGGTTCCCTGTGATGAATTGGGTACTCATTTATTCTCCAAACAGCCTCGTATGAAGAAAGCGATCGACAATCGATGAACTCCTGTATTTCATACTTGTAGATGGGACCTGAGTTGTTGATGCTGAATCTTCAGCAATGACTAAGGATATGTCTGGTCCTTTAGTTATGTATTTAAATAAATACTTAACCAATCCTCCTTTATGGCACACCTCTACATTTATATGTGCCTGAGCTCTTACCAAGAAGTTTCTATTATAGGGAACGACATGCCTATTATCAAGAATAGAGTTCCCTTTCTGCACCTGAATTCCTGAATTTCTGCGCCGGTATACTGCATTTCCAAACTTGTCGAAACATGTTTCTGAACTGAATTCTTTTGGGGAAAACTTGGAACACTTTCCATCCTTCATGCAGGGTGCATTTGGGTTGTCTTCCCCACAAGGTTCGTGCAGCATAAACTTGATAACTGTTTCATACCCCATGGGATCAAGATTAGGATCTGGAATTTCTGCTGAAATCATATCATCTATGCCGCTAGTAGTTTTTAATTTATCCTCTTCTGCAAGCCAAATCAGCATATGCACATGTGGAAGTCCCCTCTTCTGAAACTCCACAGTATACATAACTGTTGGGAAGATAAATGTGTATTGGTTAGTAGCAGAAATGTAATCATGAATTAGCAAAGTAACTGGGTTTTCTTCATTCACTGCGGCATCAAATAAAAAAATAGGAAAACCAATTGTAACATACTTGCCACTGTTTTGCCGAAGTAAGACTCCCGCTTGATTTCGTCAATGAGAATGGCAAGCTTCATATGGAATACCCGGCAAACAACCATGGGCTTGAATTCGCTGTTAGGGCCGACAATGCTGTCAAAATCTTCTGTTATCTCCTCCCATAAAGAGTTGCAGGTGAAGGTGATGAACAAATCAGGATTTCCATAGTATTGACACGTTGCCATAACATCATGATACAATTGTTGCATGTCACCTCTAACGAATGCATCTTTAAGACCCTGGTATACCTCAGATCTTAATTGTTGTTGATGGGATCTCAAGAAGGCAAGTCTGTTAAGCTCAATAGTTGAAAACGCATCAACACAGTAATGTTGCAGCGCTTTACCAGCCTTTACCAATGTGTGTCCCTCAGCTAACCGATATTGAAGCCTATACGCGTAGTATTCTCTTTGTGTAACAAACTTCCTCCGCATTGATGGTGGACAGCAGGCACTGTTATGCTGATTAAAGGATGGTACCCATCTTCTCATATGAGAACAACAAAGGAAAATGTAGAGCTTCAAACTTAGGGTTAAGACTTGAGATACGCTTTAAACCCTCATTCTGATGATCCACAATGATATCTCTATCATTTCTATCTGCAATGAAGTCTCCTGGAATCAATGCAGCAACATCACTACTTGTAGGGAGATCATACTGTCGATTTCTACTTGCGATTCCAAAAATACGAAGCCGAAGATTTACTGTAGAGGATTGTTGCAACTCTTGACGAATGCGCCTGAAAGTCTTCACCAGTTCATTTGTTTCATCAAGCATTCTGAGTAATTGTGTCGGTAGCTCAGGTAGAAGTACAGATTCCCTCGATGCAAAATTAGCCAATCTGTTATCAAGCTCACCCTCTGGTTCAAAGATGTATAATTGAGCAAACTTGGGACGTTCCCCATCCACTGGCAGTAAAGATCCAATTCTATGATAATTTTCTCCACAAATTACCATCGAGTACGGTCCTCTACTTGTTAGCGAGTGAGGATCCAGCTTTGCTCCAAAGGATGTAAAACACAGCGATCCATTGTATGGACGGATGTTTTCCCTGAAATGCTTAGATAATGCTCCACCATTATGATCCAGTAACTGAGCAAGAAGTGGAGGAGGTTGTTTCAAAAGAGGCAGATTAACTTTTCCTTTTTGACAGCACAACCCATAGACTGGGTTTGATGTTTTTCGATTGCGATCCAAGCGTTCAGCATACCAAAACATTGCTCCACAATGCTGGCATACACATTCTGGTTTCCCCACATTGAGTATATCATTATACAATGGTCTTCTTGCTGCTGGAACCTTCTTAGAACCACTTTTTTTTTAGAATGAGGCAGCAGCACCTGCATCATATGGATCTGGAAATATTCCAGCAACGTTTGAATCCTTTGAGTAATTTGTTTCTTGTCCCAAAAGGGTAAATGGGAGCTGGCGTGATCCCCTGTCTATCCTTACATTTTCAATCTGGTACTGAGGAAACGAAGATACTGGATCATTAGAGGGATCAAAAGCAGCTGAAACTAACCCCCTTTTACGTTTCAATGATTTATAAGTTGATGGCTTTTTCCTTGGAGGCATCCTGTATAAATGGGGTGTAATATATCTTAGAACAATCATTAATATGTCAAAAGATATAAATGTAGAAATTGAATATGCAACAAGGATCAGTATGTATAAATGACAGACTAAGACTGTAAAAGGAGAATCTGATAACTGAATGAAAGTCAAATGACTCGATGATGTAATGGTTCATATATATATATATATATATATATGCAATAACTAACATGTTTATGCAATTAATGAACTGGATTTCCTGTTGAATGGTCTTACACAATGATCATGTGTTCTGCTTTCTTAATGATGTCAGTTTTGCTGCATCTGTTGCATTGATTTCTTTGTGAGGGTTTTTGTATTGAATGCAAGGTCTATGAAAAGATATAAAGGATGTATGCTTCATAGAAATAAGCATTAACTAACCTGATCTCTTCACCTGATCATCCAAGTGTGTGCTGGATGGAAATAATCTTTCAGAATGATAAGAAAAACTCAGGATCTCTTACTGCTGTCTGTTTTGCTGCACAGGCTTCATTTATGGTTTTCTCAAGGAATTTTCTGTATTCATGATGGCTAGTATCATAGAAACCAACTTATGAGCAAAATAATATATGTTAGAAATGAATAAAGCTAAAACTGATTTGACACAACATTAATTACTAACCCATGGTTGTCCACATAATTCCCTTTGGGGGAAGGACTACATTCATCACATCAAGCAATGATAACTTTCTGCAGAATACAATATATTTTAATTAGCTATATAAATTGTTGTTAGATGCTCTTATTATAGATACTATAAATATCATTAGTTAATGAATCCAACAACTCATAAAATTTATGTGTATATTTTTTCCAGCAGAAAGCATATGTTTTATGGCGACAGTATCACTTGCGATCAAGAGCTTAAACCTATATGCTAAATGAGCTTAAGTAAATCAATTTATAGGCCAACCATGGCTTGACGTGTGTTATGTGTTAAAATTTCATTACCATTAATTTTGCTTACATTCTGCATAAAAACAGCAAAAAGAACAATCCAATTGATTCACATATTCATATAGAAACCAAATGCCCAAATACTGTCAAATGGAATACATGGGTTATATTTATTCAATGATTCTAACATTAAAATGTGTTGGAAAGAATATATGTGTGTCTTTTTATGTATATGACCACTGTTTAGAGTCCTCATACTCAAAAGTTTAGCAATCTGCTGCAACACATACTCATTTGCAACAACATCATACACAATTGGCTGGTTTAATAATATATACATTAGTAACTTCATTAGATGATTCACTGAACAAAAGATACAGCACATAGACTGCATACAGTATCTGCACACCAAGGCACAACATATTACATTACATACACACTTGTGCATGGCTACAGATAGTTCACACACATTTGCCATCAATAGGGCCATCAGATAGCAGGTTCTCAAAAGGAGCCCTAAATATTCTTAGCAAAAGCTTCCCAAGTTCACCAAGCTGAAAATAAACAACATATCAAGAAGTTCACCAGTCACTAAAATACTTAACCCTATATACTATTACTTGTTGGATAACAATCCATAGGTCTTAGAGACAGCACCACATTTGTAAACAAAAGGAAAATAAAACTAAGTTAGCATAACTGTATTATTAATTGCATATTCTATGAGTGGAACTAAAGTTCATAAGTTAAAAGCCTTTTTTTTCCTGCAAACTATCATCATGTGATTCAACGTGTTATACCTCAGGTTTCATACAGGCGGCGTTTTGCAGATGAACGCTTGCCTCCCTCCTGTGTCAAACCTGCATTCCCAATTGAAAACGGAGCAGAACCTTGTGCACCATCATCAGGTTTCTTGAGCTCAGAAGCATCTAATTTCTCTACCTTCACTTTTGTCAATGGAGAAACCAGCCTGTTGAAATTTGAGGCAAACAATGAATTACCCATATAATGCATTTCTAATACACAATATATATATTCATATGGCAGCTGAAATATCTTACAGAGTTGCTGATGATGAGGAAAATGGAGGAGTTGATGGTGAAACGGGCAAAGGAGTTGATGACACTGCAGTAATCTTACTTTGAGGAGTTCCAGAGTCTCCAGCAATGGATCCTGAAGCAGTTGAAGAGGCTTGTCCAGGAGAACTCATCAATTTTGAAATTACTTTCTCCGATGGGAGGGATGGTGTTGCTGGAATTTTCAATGTGATAGCAGTTTTAAGAGCGACAGGCTGCAATGGCTTTGCAGGATTAGCTGTGACTATCTCCCCAAGACCAGGAGCGGCAAACTCAGTATTATGCTTGGGTGGCAAGCTAGCATTCAATGATTCAACACCTGGCACCTTTGAATGAACCCCAGATACAGCCTGTCTTTTAGGACTCCAACCTTTACATTGATGGAAAGTGGTCCATGAGATTGGCTGGAGGAAACATGAGAATTTTCAAGTCATTTGCCACATATATTCAAGATTAAATGTGAAATTAATCAAACTATACATTGTATAAATGAGTAGTGAAAATGAAATCTGAGTGGCCTCTCCACGTGTTGACCAATCTGAAAAGCAGGCTTTGAGTTCTCATATAGCAATGGGGCTGAAACCTTTTCTTTTCCTTTTGCAGAGCTGGCACAATAAACAAACACATAATCAAAAGATTGACCTACGAATCAAAAAATGGAAACACTGCACTATGAACTATTAAACCTTGATGGGGAGGCTCCTGATTGCTGTGCAGCTGATAACCTCAATGTTTCTGTGGTCATAATCTGTCCAGCTTGATAGTTATCGTTCACAGAAGGAAGAGAAAGTTGGGAGGTGTTCATAGTTCCTTGGATTACATGGGATACAGCAGTTTGAATCTCATGATTCTGTTGAGGAATAACACGCAAAACCCTGAACTCCCCACTTGATACTTCATTAGTTTCAAGCATTGGCAACTTGGCCTCAAATCTGAAAAACTGGCCAAACAGGGCGCTCAACTCTGGTGGCAGCTGACCTGACTTGTGAGGATATCTCTGGGCTAGTAGAGGAGCAGAAGTGAACACTAAATTGTTGCCACATGGGCCAAATACTATGAAAGGAGCCTCGCCCGTTGCATCCCTCAAAGTAAGTTGGATCTTGTAACTGCAAAGACAACCGGGATAAAAGAAAAAAGAGTTAAAACAAACCTAGCTAATAGTAAAACAACAAAGCACCATGATTGAAAACAAAGAACCAGAGACTGACACTTATACAAAATCAATAACAAAAGGGAATTTACAAAGTAATGCATATACCCAACTGTGACTTGATTTTCAGAAACTTCCCAATGTTTAGGACACCAGTAGCCACTCTTCCTCCAGGTCGAGCATCTTTTCCTACACATGTTGCAGGATGTATAGTATCATGGACTCCGAGATTCGACAGATTTTATTATGCCACTGCAGAAGTGTCTAGCATCCTGTGTTTGCCCAAACTCAAACAAATAGAAAACACGACATGAGAAAAGGAACTGGCAGACCACACATAACTATATACATATATGTATGCTAGAAAAATCACTCAAATGCATTACATACCACAGAACCACCAGCATGGTGTAGCTCAAGTAACTCAGCAATTGTTCTTGTCCTGCTCTCAGCATCAACAACAGCAGCCTCAGGTGTCACAAAACGAACTGGAAGCTCTTCCACAGGGTTCCTCGGCCCACCAAAGCTTAAAGAAAAGTAACAGAAAGTCAAGCAACAAAGTAAGACTGGAAAAAAAAAAGAGGAACAAAAACAGGAAGTGCACAGTTGTCATACTGAGTTGCCAAATGGTAAGCCTCTGGGATGCGTGGGTTGACCGATATGCGAGTTCCAGATAAACTCGAACATGTATATTCGCCACCTAACAAATAAATAAATGAACAATGAAAACATCAGAACAAAAAAAAAGTAATTTAATATGCTTTAAACCAGATATAACTAAACAGCACCTATTTGCCTTCCAACCATGAGACTCCCAAGAGCATTAATGACTGGTTCAATGGCATCTGCTTGGATCAAAGTAGTGCGGTCCAAGGCTCCAGCAAGCTCACTCCAAAGGGTGATTGATGCTCGTTGACCCCTTAGAAAAGAACAACAGAAGCAATCAACCAACACACATATTTCACATAAAACAAAGAAACCTAATGCAGAGGAACCACATGGTACATACTGCGCATTCTCAAGCACTAAGACCTGCTTAGGTGTAGATCCAGTGTTGGTGAGCTGATAATCAATTCCACTGATAGAGTGTAGGCGACCAACGATATCTGCAAAGAAGCACGAGAAGGAAAACTTGAAATACAACATAGAGATCACCATTATTGCAAAGGCAATAAATAAGTTCGGGAAAACCTGTGAGAATGCGATGAAACCCACTGCGACTCGGCAGCTCACTGAAGGGCAAGATCTCAAAAGAGTCGGTAGGAAAATCTGCTTATGTCATAGTGCACTCTTGAAAAGTCGTTGTCCTAGTAATATTCATTTTCAGATCAAAGGAACATGCTCGATAGAGGTTTTTAGCTATGTTCAAGCCAAATCCCTTGACGATATAAATAGTGCCAACAGTAAGCGCCGCGTGAACATCATCTGCCATTCCCGCATCAGCAATCGCCTGAATGAGCATGCCCTGCATTTTTTACCAAGCACAAACAGACAAATAAGGTAAAGCAGCAAAGTAGGAAATAACAGCCAAAGAAGTGAAAATAGTAGCACAATCAACCAGCAAAAATAAAACAATCATCACACATAGGCCTCACAACAACCAAACACTCCCATACAAACAAATAATGAAAACACAACAGACATACCGTTTGGTCAACCCAAAGACAACAGTGATAATAAGCCACGGGGTTGTTTGGAGGTTTGGCCAACCACATGTGGAGAAGGCGCAGATGCAGAGCGACATCCCTGCTGCCTCCCTTTAGATTACACAGCAGCGTTGCATCCATTGTTGAAACAACAGAAGCTGAACTGAGAAATGAAGAACGACAACCAAGAACACAGGAAAGGGTAAGAACAGAGAAAGAAACCACAGATTTCGAGAAGGAAGTAAGAGAGGAAATACAAAGAGGCAACAAATTGAGCTAATAAAAGGGTTACTTACCACTAACTATCAGAAGCTGAGCAAAAAGCGTCTCAGTCGAGGCAGCCGCCGCTTTTGGCCGGGCAAGTGGGAAAGTGACAGATGATTGACAATCGTGCATCGGTGGAAGCTTTGAAACGATTAAAAAGGCCCCAAAGGAACTCCCACCAGCAACATGAGTTCCCCTCTCACGAATACCCAAACCCTCGATCAAAACAAAAAAAGGAAACACGTGGGCAAGCTTTTCTCAAAAGATGCCAAATAAGCCAAAATCAATCCACATCACCACCATCCACCCAAGCCCCTGCCTAATCTAACGCAAAGGAGCTAGAAGGGCAAATAAAGTTTCTGATTAAGAGCCTGGAAGGACAAAACACTGCCGAGTGATCAACGCGTGTGAGGTAGACTGAGGGGACAGGCAACCAGAAGGCAAACCAGAGTTCCAAACCAACCGAACTACAAAGATTTCGCTAGGAATCAAAAAGCCCCCTCCATGTACATCCCCACAGCCGATTTCCTTCCCAGTCGAAACAGTAATTCTAAGTCACTAAGCACAGTAAAAGGTCTCTTGGGCTACAGGGAATGGGGATGTTGGGGGATTTCTTTTTTCAATTCTGGCAGTAAAAGCTGCTAGCCCACCCTAATATTTTACTCTAGTTGAGCTTTCCAAGTTGTGGTAAGTTGTAACTTGATAAAACCTTCCAGAATTTGAATTTTTCCTCCGAATAATTTATCGTTTTAGCGTGAGACCCCTAAAGAGGGAGAAGAAGAGAGGGGGAAGAGACGAAGAGGAACGAAGGAAGAGAGATGGTGGGTGGGTTATGGAAGTTAGGTAGATTTGTTTTGTGCAAAATAAGTTTTTAATAGATATACGTAAGATAAATTTTATTTCAGTCATTAATCTTTAATTACTACCTTATTTGTATATATATTTAGAAAATGTCTAAAACCACTCAAACCGATCGGACCCCGATCAGATCATTCAACCTCAAACCCCTTGCTTGACCGGCTCAATGACTTAAAATGGTTTGACAACCTTGATGTCCCCGAAATGATCCTCTTGATAATTTCGTGAACAAACCCAAGTCCTGTGAGCAAGAGTTTCAGTTCCCTAGACCCAAAACCCAATCGCGCTCGAAACGCAACCAGGATATGGTGCACCACTTGAATATTGGAGAACGGTTCTCCATTCCATCCAACGGCCCACAAAAGTGTTCTTTTAAATTAAAGGCTAAAAGCTATTAGAGCAATAGATATACGACCTGAAAAAGTAGCTGACATGCGGGCCATTTATTTTTAACAAAATAAAACTTATACATACTCTTTACAAGTGGTATATGTATATTCTTGTTGAACTAAAATTATATTTGTATCGAACAAAATACATATTTGTACTGAGCAAAAGTTATATTTGCACTGAACAAATATACACATTAGAATATCATATTCATATTATACAAAATATGATATTTGCATTGAATAGAAAACATATTCCATATATGTGATTTCTATATTCGTAATTTTCACAACTCTTATTCAAAATAATATACCACGCATTAAAAACCATATTCTTACTAAATACAAAACATATTGCTACTGATCATAAAACATATTTGTACAAAACAGAAATCATATTCAGCATTTTCAAGAACTTGCATTCTCTACTCTCTCTCTTGTCAGTGGGCCCCGAAAAAGCAGCTTTTTGTCAGCTCCTTTTCCGTTGATGACCTCACTCTCTACTACTACTTTTTATCAACAAATCTTGACTCTTAATTTAATGCCCCATTTTTATGGACCATTGAATGTAATATGGAGAACCGTTCTCCAAAATCCAAAATCCAAGTGATGCACCATATATACATTCCGGGCCAAGATCAGGTGACTAGGGGGGTGTCCCTTAGTCACATGACTAAGTGAATCTCAGCCCTTACACCTCATTAAAATCCAATGGCTCAAATTAATCCAATTTAATGAAGGACAATATAGTACTTGCAAGATTATTTTATTTTATTTTATTTACCAATTAAAATAAAAAAATACAGCCTGACTACCGTCGTGGGCACCAGCTCCCTTCTCCGGTCCGGCGGCATGGCCTTTTTTCCCAGTCCCGCCGGCGGTCCTTTTCTCCGACGCCGACGATGTGGGGAAAAATTTTCGGCGGCGTCCGACGTGGGCATGTTCCTGGGGGGAGGGGTGGCCATTAATTCCATTTTCCCTCCAAAGCTCTTGTACGAGAGAGAGAGTTTTCCGGCGATCGGAGGAAATTTCCCGACGACCGTGTTGGATTTGTGATGTTTGATGACCTATTTTGTAATGTTTGTATAGATTCGGTTTGTATTGTTTGTCATTTTTAGTGACATTTTGTACGGTTATTATGCTTTGTATTGTTTGTCGGTTTATTTTGTAATGTTTGTACGCTTTGTTATTTTGTAATGTTTTTCGGGTTTTTTTTTTGTAATGTTTGTAAACTTTGTTATTTTTGTGCACCATGTTTATAATTTTTGTCAATCATGTTTGTAATGTTTTTTATGTCTAAAAAACAACCTGTTTGACTTTTGGATGGAACTCCTCTATTGGGGATGGAGCCTCCAAAGTCAACCCGGATGTTTTTTCCAGTTCGTATGGATTGTCAGTCTAGTTTGTCATTTTTGTCCACCATGTTCGTAATGTTTGTATGTCTAAAAAACAACCGGGTTGACTTTGAGAGGGAGCCCTCTATATAGGGATGAAGCCTCCAAAGTCAACCTGGGTGTTTTTCCAGTTTGTATGAATTTTTGGTCTAGTTTGTCATTTTTGTCCACCATGTTTGTATGTCTAAAAAACACCCGGGTTGACTTTGGGAAGGAGCCCATCTATATAGGGATGGAGCCTCCAAAGTCAACCTGGTTGTTTTTTTCTTTTTGTATGGTTTGTATTTTTTGTACAGTTCATATGTTTGTAATGTTTGTAAATCTGTTTGTATGTTTTGCCACTCTAGTTTGTACTGTTCGTATGTTTGTATGGTTTGTACTGATTGTAAGTTCGGTTTGTATACTTGGTAATTTTCCATAATACCCAAACTACCCCTGCCATTAATTAAATAGTCATTCTCATTTTTTAACCATCAGATTGATGTGTCTAGATCTAAGGGCTGGAAGGGGCTTAGTCAAGTGACTAAGCACCCCCTTAGTCACCGGATCTTCTCTCCTAAATTCCCATATCTAAATTCCTCGAAACGTAGCATTGTTGGGCCCACAGATGTAAGTTCACTTTTCTTATTTTTTCTTACCCGCTGGCCGCTATTATCTATTTTCATTTTCCCCCTTTGCAGATTTGAGATTTCATTTCACAAAGAACTACGAGAGATGCAACACCGAGAGAAAGCCTCATTCCTTCTCTGTCTCTCTCTCTCTTCCCTTACCTTCAGTCTTTTGACTCCTCGCTAGCTCTCTCTCTCTACCTCTGGCATTGATAGCTTGACGGTGTCTCTCTCCTCCTCCCACAGATTTCATTAACTCGCAAACAGATACGTCTCTCTCCTCTCTCTGTTCGGCTGACACATTTAACCTCACTGATTCCTTTACCTAATTTTTTTTGGACCCATTCCCTGTAGCAGTTTTTCCCCTCACCCATCAGTTCTCCCTTTCTCATTTCAGTTTCTGGTCGTGTCACCCCATTTTTGGCCCTTTTCGTGTCCTCTCACGGGGGCCTCTCTGCTCTTCTTTTAAGTTTTAACACAACTTCATGTCTTGGTAGCCGTTTCGCCCCCTGTTCTGGAACTTTGACAGTGTGTGTATGAGAGAGTAGGGAGGATTCTATTTCTCGCCGGTGAAACTTCCTCTCAGCGGGTTTAAAAGTTCGCGTCTTTGTGTGGTTTTAACATTTTGGGTCGGGACTCGGATGATCCGCTCTTTGTACCACAAAGAGAAGAGCTGAGCTCTGGGAGTACCCACGTTACTTGGCAAATTTGGGGTAAGATTTCGGACTTCCTTGGTAAATGATAATGGGTTAAAGCTTTGAACTCCCCCACTCCTGCCAGTGTAGTTGCAAGACTCATGGGTTTAGATTCAATGCCTACAACACTAGCTCTAACCGAACCTTCTTCTAATCAACAACTCCAACCCCGCCTAGTTAGATATTCACAGTACAATCCTATGGACTTGCTCAATGTCGCTGGTAGGATGGAAATGCATCATTGGAGGCAATCAAGACAGCCAATGGAGAGATTTCAGACCGAAACTTTGCCACCAAAATCAGCTAAATCCATTCCAGTCACCCATTACAAGCTCTTATCTCCAATTAGGTGTCCTAGATTCGTCTCGTCAAAGAACGTAGCTTACATTGCTGAGGCAGCTGCCAAGATAATGGAGGCAAGTCCTAGGGCGGTGAATAATACCATTAGAGTGCCATCTATCGTTTCGCCTTCAGTTCCCATGAGAATCAGGGATTTGAAGCAGAAAATGGAAGCTGCACATAGGGTGTCTAGACCTGGAAGTTCAAGTGAACCTGGGAAAAGTTTGAAGGCTCAGCATAGAGACAATAGTAACAGTGGATCGTCATCAGCGGGCTCATCTTCATTCAGAAGACCTCCAAAGGCTTCTCCTGAAATGGATAAAGGGAAATCAGTCCAACAAAGACCAGGTGGTTCAACAACCAGAAGTAATAACAATAGAATCAAGCCAAAGGAGAAAAATGAGATTAAATCCCAGCCAAACATTCAAACGAGTGTTCATAAGAAGCCCATTGAAAATAGGAGCAATGTGCTTAGACAGAACAACCAGAAGCAGAATAATAGTCTATCTAGAATGACAACTTCAACCTCAAAGCAAGGGGATATAGCTATAACTCAGCTCTCGAATGGTTCTTCAGGTTCAAGTAGGACTGTTACTACGGTATCTATGAACTCTGAGAAGGAGAAGAGGAAGGCTTCACCTCACAAGAAACAGGATATAAACGTGGATCCGTCAAACAGAAGGGCATCTGCTAGTCGGCTATCTAATAAGGACTCGAGAGCCATTGAATGTAAAGTTGCAGTTAATGAAAGCATGAAGAGCATGGTAAATGGGAAGAATAGTATGGATGTGGTTTCATTCACATTCACTTCTCCAATGGTGAGGAACAACATTTCTAAGTCATCTTCTTCCTCTGATGGTTTGACAAGGAACAGCATTGGCTTGAATATGATTGGTGGTGATGAGTTGGGTGTTCTTCTGGAACGAAAGCTGAGAGAACTAACGGATAAAGTGGAGTCATCAACGGGGTTACTTAAGCCAGCACCATTGGTTAACGTAATGAGTGCTGCTACGTCCTCAGCAGCTGAACAAAAGGTTTCTGAACTTAGCTTAGATAAAGTGGAGTTGCATAAGGCAGAAGGCGAGTGGTACTCTGAAGAGAACTTACTCTTGCATTCGCATCATGAGCGCAAGGTTTGTTTCCTGGTATGTTTTTCTGCATTTCCTCATTTCTCCCCACTGTCTGTCAATTTGCATGAAACCTATGAAGCTACTGTGACTCCTAAATACTTTATATATGTTGTTGCCTCATTGTCATATCTAAGCAGTCTAGATATGAATTTTCTGGTTGTGTCTTAACATCACCTGAGAAGAGCCATAAAGCATCTGATTCCATTTGTCAAATGTTGGAACGTTAACATATCGTTCACGTGGAATATATTTTGTTCACTGTTCATTTGTCTTACGTAAACTTTATGATATAGTATCATCAATCAGAAGCAGCGGAAGAGCACAGCTGTAGCAGCAGTTACATTGAAAACGGGAAAGTACTTGAATCTGAGCCTCCTAATTATACAGAGTGGATTCTAGACCAAACTTGTTCAGATTCTCAGGGTAAAGCTAACATTACACTTCCTTGAACGTGCCTTCTATTCTTTTCTATCTAGAGCGTAATTATGCACTATAACAATATGGTGTGTCGCTTGTAAAGTCACGTTTGGTTCGGGTTTACGGGTTGGTAAAGAAATGGCCCTTTCTCTAGCTGAGTTATATGGTAACCTCAGTCTCCCTTCAGAACGTGTGATGAAACTGTTGTAAATATTTCAGGTAGTGATCAACAATGTTCATCCTCAGTTCAAGCTCCAACCACATTCAACTCAGCCTCAACTAACAGAACTCTGACTGACGAAGGACTCAAAACCGAGCTATCAGATTCTGCCACCTCATCAATCTCCATGATGTTAGCCAACCACCTTCCAAACACCACTTCACCAATACTCCCAGGAGCAACAACCAAGCTCAACAAATATCCAAGCAACTGGGAACTCGACTATGTCATCCACATACTATACATTGCAGAGATGAATCTCGAAGACCTTGCATTGAGCTGTAGCCCCTCCAAAATCCTATCCCCGAACCTCTTTGAACACGAGGAGAGTAAATTTGGTAGAGACAGTGACGAGCTCTCCTTGAAAATCAATCGAAAGGTCATGTTCGATTGCATTGGCGAGTTCTTGGACTACAAGTGCAGGAAAAGGTCTTGGGATGAACATCAAGGGGTGTTGCTTGAGAGAAAAGGATGTTTGGCGAAGGAGTTGCATAAGGAGGTATTAGGGTGGAAGAGCATGGGAGACATGATGGTGGATGATCTTGTGGACAGGGACATGAGCTGTGGGGATAGGAAGTGGGTCGACTTTGGTTTAATATGATACTAATTCGAGAATCCTCCCAAAACGGACCAAAAACCAGAGTTGCACACGTCGAACTTTTTAGGGGTTTTCTCCTTTTTAGAATAACACGAAATAAAGATACTTGCGGAATCGATCAAACAAATCCGAACTCGGGAGAAGGGCCAGAAGGTATATGAAACCTTCCAAACCATCTCGAACCCGTGGAAGAGGCCAACCGATATCGTCGATGCTCGCCACAACTAGACTCGTTCTCTAGTTGATAAGAGACCACTCAAACCTCATGAATCCTCAAATGAGCGAATAAGCAAAACGTTCACTTGAACTTGTAAACACTTGTATTTGATTGCTGAAACTTGAATGAAAAATACATTGGTTGGACTCCTATTTATAGACCCACGAATCTAAACACAAAACAACTAAGGAAAACCAAATCCTACTTGAAAAAGGAAAACAAAAACCTTAACAAACAAGGAAAACAAAAACCTTAACAAACAAGGAAAAGACTAAGTCAACAACTACCCTTGAACCTAGCCTTCAAATCCGCCCCCCCCCCCCCCCCCCTTGTGTTCACACTTGAAATTCCTTTCACACCATGATCTTTATCCATTGTTGATTCCATTCACACCTTGAGACTCCTTCTCCATGGCCGACCCTCCTTCCCTCCCTTTGAGCCCAATTTCGTGATCCACATAGCTCAATAGTGTGATGGACTTTCCTTCTAGCAAATCCAAGCTTAAGCCCTGCAACTCCTTAGCCAAATAGCTTGCAATTTGATCCCGAAAATCCTTAGCCCTAGCTCGAGTCATTGGCCCTTCAACTTGAGTGTGTTTGGCTTTGATGACCTCATCATGGTTGATGAATTAATTTGTGATCTTTTGATTATGTAGAGTTAGGAAAAGGCCAGTTGATTGCTTTATCTCTCTCTCTCTCTCTCTCTCTTCTCATTTTGTTATGTTGTTATATATGGCCATAGTTCTTAAGTTAACAAGTTTCTAGTACTCTTTACAGCTTAGAGAAGGGCGTCTGTACAGGAAAGTTGGAGCTGCTAAGAAGCTGAAATGATAATTTTTGGGTTGGAGCATACCCTAAACACTGGGATGTGACTCCTTTGGCAACAGCGCATAATTACAATACAAAGAGATCTGAGAGAGTAAATGACGCGTGCAAGGTTCACGCGTTCCGGTTTAGTGTTAAGGAAAGGAAAAGACGGAAGGAAATTGAGTTTATTCTTATTCTGCCCTCTCGAACGTCAACCCTAGCACTATTAATAGGCCAAGCCTACAATAACAAACTCTAAACCGATATAAAATATCCTTAACCGAAACAATAATCAAAGATTATCCCGACAATTAATAATGGAAACAATAGCCAAAATAGGTAAAGGGCAACCGAAATTCTTGTACGCATCATTCCTCCACCCTTCGAGCAACCTCGTCCCGAGGTTATTCTTGGCCGCAAACCCAACCACCTCTGCCTTCGCCGAAACCTCCGATCAAAGCGAACACCTGGTTGTTAGCACAACTGTGGCCGTAGGTGAAGCACTCGTCACAGTTGTAGCACAACCCATCGCGACTTCGGCGAGCTGCTTCCTCGGGTGTCAAGTGGCAAATGACCCTCCTCCGAGCCGACGGTGGTCCCCGATTCGGGATGCGGGAGCGAGTTCCTGCACCAGAGCTGGCGAGGGAGCAGCCTCGTGAAGAGCCACCGCGGTTCCCCGTGTTGCGCCTCTCACAGCTCTGCGCTCGATCCTGATCTCCTCCTCGCGAATTGTTTCCAAACGATACGCCTCCCTGGTGTTGCGTGGCTCAAATGCACGGATGTATGCTGAAATCTCCGGCTTGAGTCCTCCCATGTAAGTTCCCATTACTGCTTCCTTGCTCCACCCCCGACAACGGTTCAAAAATCTCTCGAAAGCCTGTTGGTAGTCCTCCACGCTCCCGGTCTGTCGAATTTTTGCAAGAGCCTCATGCCCGACAGCCTTCTCAGTTGACCCGTACCTTTTCCAAAACTCGGCACGAAAGTCCTCCCACGTCATCTCCATCCCGCTTTGTGCAAACTCTTCCTCGATCCACACAAGCCATTGATTCGCGTCATCCTCCATGTGGAATGACGCGAGAGTCACCTAGTGTTCTTCCGGAATATCCTGGTAGCGAAGGTACTTTTCAACCCGCGCCATCCAACCTGACGGATCCTCCTGCCCGGTGAACTTAGGGAATTTCAGTGTCACCATTCGACCCCGGAACAGAGCAGCAGTCGCCTTGTCACTTGCCCGAGCCTTCTCGAAGTTTCGGTTCTCGAGTTCCCGCATGGTCGGACCGTTCGGTTTGGTCCCGGATTGACCCTCCCGTCTTCCGGACCCCAGCGTCGTCCTTGGCCACCTCCAGGGCTCGCCTGGTTCGGTCATCGCGAGGTCCAGTCGGCTCTGGGGTCGGCCTGTCTCGTTGCCCTTCCCGACGTCAACCTGGAAACTTGCATCCTTCGGTCCCGTACATTCCTCCTTCGATCCCATGCCGCCATCATCCCAGGTCTCACGTTGCGGTCCTTCGTCTATCTTCAGGATCGACCTAGCGGGACCGCCGTCTTCGTCATCAAAGGCTAGACTGCCCCACGGCATCCCCGATCGGACCTGGGGGCAAGGACGACGCCATTTCTCTCACCGGGATAATCTTAAACGAAATAATAATCAAAGATTATCCCGACAGTTAATAATGGAAACAATAGCCAAAATAGGAAAAGGGCAACCGAAATTCTTGTACGCATCAGTAAGATCCCATATAACAAAGCGAATGTTACCACGATTGATTCCAGCGCCACCCAGAAGTGCTACGCACAACTCCACGGAGAGGGAATGAAACGGAGGGTGACTCACTGGAGGAGGTTGAAGCTGAGAGGAGGTGTAGCCCCTAACTTTGAAATATAGGTAAATTATATGTAAAGTTTGTTAAAATTTAAGACGAAAATAGTCGGTAGGACTTAAAACCACCTTCTTACTAGTTCTCTTCAATCTCGCTCAAACACTTATAATGTTGGCACTATACATGATTTGAAATTTAACCTATTTCTCTCATATTAACTTGAGTATCGAAGAGACTCGTAACATCAAAACCAACAAGATAATTTTTCGAAGTATTCACCATCCTAGATTTAAAACTCTTCTTATTTTTTCTTCACCAAGCCAAAAATGTTTAATTACAATAGATTGCATGATATAGGACACAAGTAACTTACAAATTTGATTGGACTTAATCAGGATTTCACTTAAAGTGGATTCTCTTTTTTTTTTACGAACCTGTATGATAAGCTAAGTTACATTGTCAAATTTATCACCCATGATGTAGTCTTGTATTCGAAAATATTTGTAAAATATAGTCATTGTTTAAACTATTTAGGATGTTACTATTAAGGTTAATATATTTGTATGACCCTATCTTTTTCACATATTAAACATCCTGACCGATCTTTTTGATTTATAACATCGTGGCCTCAACTATGGATCAAAGTTGCTAAATTGGCCAAACCAAAGAATTGACCGTTATGTTGGACAGCCAAGCCGTTGACTAATGGTCAACCCACCACGTCACTGCACAATTAGCCACGTCACTCCTCAGAAGGAAGGAGGAGGAGTTGTTCTTGACCGTTTATGGGATGGAAGGGAACAACGACGGGGTCGGTGAAACCAGCACCATCGCGTTGTTCGTTATGAAGACATATCAGATGGTCAATGACCCACCGATGGACAACCTCATCTCCTGGGGGGAAGCCAACAACAGCTTCCTCGTCGTCGACCCTCTCGATTTCTCCCAACGAATCCTCCCCGCTTACTTCAAGCACAACAACTCCAGCTTCGTCTGCCAGCTCAACACCTACGTACGTGAATCACAAACCATCTAAATGAATACAATCGAATTGGAATTCCTTTGTTTATTGAATTACTCTGTTTTTATTTTATTTTTCAAAGGCTCAGGAAAGTGGATCCGGACAGGTGGGAGTTCGCGAGCGAGAGGTTTCTAAGGGGACAAAAGCATTTGCTGAGGTAGATAGTGAGGCAGAAGCAATGCAAAGGGTCGAGGTAGATTGAGGATTTTATGATGGAAGGGAATGAGGAGATGGCGATGGAGATTGGGAGGTTAAAACATGAGCAGAGATCGATGGAGAAGCAGCTGGAAGGGATGAGCAAGCGATTGGAGGCCACAGAGCGACGGTCGGAGAAGAGTCCCGCCTGAAGCTCTATCGCGCTTCCCTCGAACTTGAATCCCCTGTTAGCGATCTCCTCTGCGGCGTCACCCCACGCCCGCGGTGCCTGGTCTCGAATGTGTTCTTCAGGTGGGCTACGACAGCGTCCGAGAGTTTGGGGATCCGGAATTTCACTCACGACGTGTAGCGCGTATGACAGCTTGGGGTACATGTCGGTGTGGATGAATCTTTCTCAAATAGAGGACAGTCGATTCCGACTATCCAGGTCGTGAGGTGCACATTTCGGTTCCCAGGTTCCCGGGAAATTACTGGTATAGGATGAGTCAGCTTCCCCGGATCATCAGAGCGCCGACGGGACGGACCCTTGATCGGAGTTCTTCTGGCCGCAGATTGCAGGATTGACCTTTTTTGTTTTATTTATTTTTGTATTTATTGTAATAGTAAGGTGGAATTATTACAAAAAATATTTTATTATTTTTTATTTGTCACATCACTCATTTAACGGTCAACTATAAAGGTTGATAGCCAAATCAACAAAAGTTAACTTAGAGTGACCAAACTTGAATTGTTAAACTAATCTTAGTGACTAGAATTGAAATAAATTAATTTTACAAACAAACGTGAAATTGTTTAGTAATTCCAGTGACCAAACGTGCAATTTAGCACATTTTATAGACTTCTAAATCAATAATATCTCATACACGAGAGTTTATTGATGAATCCTAAAAAAACATAAATTTTCTACCTGTCCCATATTCTAGGGAGCAAAAATTCTCTCTTTTTTGTGGGTACCAGCATTTTTATTCACTAATAATAAATATGTCCAAATAACACATTTATAGCTCGAAGGAAATTGAGTATTCATTCTCAGGCGAAGGGGAAGAAGAAGCGAAACATTTAGTTTGAAAACCAAACGTGTGGGATTTTAAGCTATTGGGTTAGTAGCTACGCCAATTAAGAATCTTTAATTGATAAGGTTTCATATTTGCAAACATTTTCGATTCAAATGAAGATGAAGGAGAAAGAGGCTATTGATGGTAGAGGTAGTGAATTCAAAAATAGTGATAATGAGTAATGACATTGTTGAGAAGAATAGATAGACTATCGATGATCGACAGAGAGGTTTCAGTGAAGAATATGAAACTACAGTTATTAATAGATATCATGATACATCTGGTCAAACAATGTCACAATTGTCACAATTGTCTTTTCCTTATAAAGTTCTATTCCGACCTAAATCTCTCAATATCTTCTCAATCTTATTCAAATCAACCTTACTATTCTGCCATTATATCTCCGTCAATTCCACCATCTTCTCCTCCATTTTTGACTACGAAATAACAATCATCATCTCCTACATGTCATTGAAACCCATCATCTCATATGATTTGCAGAATCTTTGTGCAGAATCCTCCTCCAAAGGCCTCCCTTACTTACTAGCTAGCTGCATTTGTTGCTTCTCATGGCAAATGGCCAGTCAGAATCGTTTTGCCATCCAGCCACCCGCAACGACTGAGATGAGAACCGTTTAATCCACCCGGCCCGGCCCAACACTTGTCCCCGTGTGCCGGGAGGAAGGATAATTGATAAATTATACCATATACCAACAATTATTTGGGCCTTTCTTAAAATAAAAGGTTAAATTGGGCCTGTCTGTGTTGTTAAAAAATTGGGCTTATCTATCACTCAGTAGATGAGTGTCAGCAACAGAGGCAGGAAAATGATAATTAATTAATGATGACAAATACCCATTTCCACAATTTATTATTACTTGTTTTTGTTCCACCCAATTCAGTAGGCAGTAGCCCTCGGGCCTCAACTAATAAATAGGTGATAATGCAGTAGCAATATTCTCGGGCCAGGGCCTAGGCCTTGTAGTAGGAGTAGGAGAAGCCCCCGAACCGAAGTAGTCAAGTAGCTGTCCAAAGTAAACTCCCTAGGCCCATTTAATATTCCTCCTACCCACCGGCAAACTTCCCTTCAATTAACTCAGCATCATCACCCCTTTGACTTTATTACAATTTTGTACTAGGAGGAGGAGTCTAGAAGCTACGGAGGAAGATGTACTATTAATGCTACATTGCAATGAATAATAATTCTATTACTCCGTTAATATATCATCATCACATGAGTGATCGAATTTGCAGATATGTGATTTAGGGCTGGCTATTTGGTTCGGACTATTTGGTTTTACCCGAAACTGGACCGGAACTGGACTGGAACCGGATAGCAAACAATCCAATCCAATTTTCGGGCTTAGATTTGAGGTAAAAAATTGTTTGGGACCGGATCGAAAATCGAATAAAGACCGGATAAGAGAGCCCAACACCAAAACTTAACCAACTCCTCACCCTTTGAGTCCTCAGGCAACTCAAATCCCTACAATTTCAATCTAAAATCAAGACCGAATTGGGACCGGACCGGGTCAAGACCGGACGGTATCCAATCCAAATTTTTGTCCTTATATTCCCGAAAAGGCCAGACCGAGACCGGATCAATTCGGACCAATTTAATTGGACCGGACCATATAGCCACCCCTAATGCGATTGCTTTCCGGGTCAATTTCAAAGAAATGTAAAGGAGGACTACTACATCCTCCTAGTTGAACCCTTTTGATGATTATTACAATAACATGCCTATTCTGCAGCACCTCAATCTCACTAATGGAGCTCATTACGTTCAAGAGTCATGGACTCAGTCGGATCGGATGAGCTGATTGCGCTTAGTGCCGCTAATTTGATTGATTTTGTTGCAAAAGAACTTTCGATGTTTATTGATTTTGTGCTTGCTTGGTTGTACTTCTAAAGCATGAATTGAGTGTCCTTTCCTCTTTTTTTCATTGTTTCAATCAAAATGCCAAAGCCAGTAAGCCATTACTTTACTTGCCATTTTATAACTCTCTATTTTCTCCTAATTTCACTTTGTTTATCATTATTTATGTCATGTTTTTGTCTCCACTTGCTGCTGGTGCTGAGTACATTTGGTTGGTTGGGTTTAAGTAGATGCGAGGAACTGATTGGGAGATGTGCAGTGAGAGAGGCAGAGGCATTTGTCAAAAAAAAAAAGAGAGGCAGAGGCACACCACTAAATATTCTTCTTTCTTGGGTCCAGAGTAAAAAAGTAAAAACGGAGGAGGGATATGTAATCTGCATTTATTCCCCAAAAATGTCAAACCAGATTTTATGGTGTGTGAAGTATTTTTAATTTTTTTATTATTGTTATCCTTGTTACTTATTATTCCCAGTGTCATTGCACAAAATTGTTTCCAATTTAGAGCACGGGTCGAGACTTAAAAGTGTTTTGTCTGTAAATTTGAAAAATAAAGATATCTTTTTCCGTTAAATAAATAAATAATATGTTTTGATAAAATTTTGAAGTCAGAAGTCACTGAAGATCATGAATTTGAACTCTCAGACTTCATGAATCCCACCAATTTATTACGACTAAATGCATGGACAATTAAACTTCCAATATTAGCGTATTATGATGCACAAATTAGGCCACTTATTTCTTTTTGGTTGGGCGTTTATTGACACAATTATATAAAAATGTAGGTTGGGGGGGAATGGTGGTGGTGGGTTGCCTCGTGCCTGGCGGGAAGTTTGTGCAGAAGCCTGGGGTGTGGTGCCCAGAGTTAAAAGGATCCTATGAATCTAGTTCTGCTAGGTGTGTCTTTATATGTGGCCAAAGTTCTGTCTTTATAACATGGATTTTCCTCTCTCTCTCTCATTCCCTTTTTCTACGGATCTATTAAATACAATTGAGAGTTTGAGACCAAAACAAGATTATTAAGTAATTTTTCGATGATATTTTTTCTTTAGAAATAAATATTTTAGGTACACAATTGTCAAATATAAAAAATATGGATACTAAATTATAATTTATCAACAATCTATCAAACATATAATTAATTGGATTTGTGATCAAATGAATTGGGCACAAAAGTGACACCTCTAATATCATATCGATGCTCCGGCCATAAACATATTATCAAAACCTACGTAGATAAACTATTCTAGCGAATTGAAATGGTTGAACTCCGGTTAAATTACAGTTTCCGCACAAAATATTCTATCATGGACTTTTCTAATACAACCTTTGATACAATTTCATAATTCTCGATAAACACAACATAATAAATAAAAATTGAAAAGTCTCCTCTGCTCTCTTAATTGGTTTGTCTTTAGTGCCAGCATTGATCTCTTTTGTCTACCATCTCTCTCTATCTTAAGCTTGATTAACACAAAAGCATGGATTTTCTTTGACACTTGTAAAGTGATTATGTTAACCATGCTCTTCACAAGTTAGCTACTCATCGTAAAAGTGAATTCTATGGGAATACGAGTAAGCACAAGCTAAACTAAATAGTTGAAATGAAAATTCTACACTTAAATAGTTAATGTATAAAAAAGGTGCAATGAAAATCTCAAACTTAAAAAATATCCTAACTATCACATCAAATCAACTAATGAAATGCTCTACTAAAATCAAATAATAAAAGTATTTAGTACTTGACACATGATATAATTAAAAAATCAACACCCCTTTTTAATTTATTATCCCCATTCCCTTTCCCAGTACATGATCCCTACTCTTCTCCCCATTCCCTGTATGTCATTTGCCTCTCTCTCTTTTGCTCCTCCTCTCTTTCTCTATTGTTATTAGGAATGGCAATGGGGCAGGTCCGGGGCGGGTTTCTTGCTACCCAGACCCGCCCTGCCACGGGGCGGGTCACTCTATTGTTATTAGGAATGGCAATGGGGCAGGTCCGGGGCGGGTTTCTTGCTACCTAGACCCGCCCCGTGGCAGGGCGGGTCCAGGTCGGGTAATTGATCACGGGTCGCGGCAGGTCGACCCAATGGGTATGCAGTTTATTTGAAAAACATTAGAAATATTCGTTATTTTTATTATAAAACTAAGAAAATAAACAATATTATGACAATTGTAGTTAAATTATTGTTGAAATTGAGGTTTTCACTAATTTACAACTTTATTATAGCTAAAATATGATGCGATAAAAGTAAAATTCAAAGTAATTTGACTAAGATTTCATGTAATTTAGACAAGAACGGGTCGAGAATGGGGCGGGTCAGGGCAGGTCGGGTCGATGAGACTACCCATGCCCGCCCTGCCCCGCCTACGGGGCGGGTCGGACCCGCCCCAAAACAGGTCAAACAGGTCGGGTAAAACGGGTCATGTCGAAATTGCCATCCCTAATTGGTAGGGCTGGCTATTTGGACCGGGACCGGATGAAAAACCGGAAACCGGACCGTATAACCCGGACCGGGACCGGATAGTAAACAATCCAATCCAATCTTTGGGCTTAGATTTGAGGTAAAAAACCGGATAAAAACCGGATAAGAGAGCTTAACACCCAAAACTTAAGGGTAATTTGCATAAACGGTCACAAACCTTTGCACTTAGTACAAAACTTAACCAACTCTGCACCCTTTTAGGCCTTAGGCCACTCAAATTCCCACAATCTCAATATAAAATCAAGACCGAATTGGGACGGGACCGGGTCAAGACCGGACCGGATCAAGACCGGACTGTATCCAATCCAATCTTTGGTCCTTATATTTTCAAAAAAACCGGACTGGACCGGATCAATTTGGGCCAATTTAACCGGACCGGACCGTATAGCCACCCCTACTAATTGGTATTGTTGTTTGCTTGTTAGTTTAGACCTTCACTAAAGTTTCATTGCTAGATAATACGAATTCACTGAGTAGTCATCGCATCTAGGACCCGGGTTGACATTAAAACCCAAACCCGCTATACTACGCTTTAGGAAGTGGTTACACTTGGCCAATTTCTAGAGTGACAGTAGGAGTGAGTCAAGTTTTTGGCGCCGTTGCCGGGGACCGACTAGGTTGTTGAAGAAAAGTGATTTCTGTTACTCTAGCATTTTCATTTTCGCATTTAGTTTTTGTTCTTTCCCACTTGTGCCTTCACGGGTTTGCATTGCTTAATTGTGTGCAGATAGTTCATAACCCGTAGCCAGTCGGGAGGTTTACTGCCGTTGGATCCAGAGATTGAACGCACCTGCAACCAACTTCGGAGACAACATCGAGCTAGACTGGCTACGGTGGAGTACAGAGACGGCCAATTGAGCAGCGAATCCGAGGACGAGCACGAGATGGAGGGCGAAGACATCCCACAACCGGGGAATGCTCGACAGGCTCCCCCGGTGAATCAACATCCACCACCACCGCCGGGTCCCACCTTGGAGTACTACTACACTCCACGGATTGCTGACATCCGCCCGGTCATCCTCTATCCACCCATCCCAGCGAACAACCTCGAGATCAAGCCATGCTGGATTCAACTAATTACATCATCTATCCAGTTCCATGGTTTGAAGGATGAGGAGGCCCAGACACACCTTTCCCGTTTTCTGCAGCTGACGAACGGGTTCAAGCTGAATGGTGTTCCGGATGACGCAATCCGCCTTCACCTCTTCCCCCATTCTCTGGCGGGGAATGCTAAGAGGTGGTTGGAGACCCAGCCCCCACTGTCCATCACTTCTTGGGACGATCTGGCGGATAAGTTCGTGCACAGATATTATCCGGCATCGAAGACTACTGAGATTCAGCGGGAGATCACTCACTTCCGCCAAGAGCCAGATGAGTCCCTTCGTGATGCATGGGAGCGGTACATGGGATACTTCTGGCAGTGTCCCCATCATGGCTTCAGCGATGCTTTCACAGTGGGGAACTTCTACAGTGCCCTCACCCCAGACAGCCAGAGGGTGATCGAGTCTCTATGCCCAGGAGGGGATATCCTTACTAAGACTCCACCCGAGCTGAACCAGATGATCAGTACCTTGGCTGCCCGCGATCATTCCTGGGGGCAGAGCAGCAGAGGCAGGCATTTCCGGGACCGTGGTGTGCATGCCATGGAGGCCAGATCCGGGTTAGAGCAGCAGGTGGCTGAGTTGGTGCAGACATTGAAGCAACCCAACAGTCTCCTACCGGGCCGAGGTGTAGCTCCGCCTCCAGTCGCTCAGTGTCAGTGGTGTGAGAGCCCGAACCACCTGGTGGAAGATTGTCAGTCTATGAGGGAGTCCTCTACTCCCCAAGAGCAGGTGGATTTCATCGCCAATGCTCGGCGCCTGGACCCATACAGCAACACCTACAATGAGGGATGGCGCCAGCATCCCAACTTTGCCTGGATCAGCAACACCAACAAGCCACCTGGTTTCCCAGCACCAGCAGGTGGTTTCCAGCAGAGGCAGCCCTTCCAGGCTAGGCAGGGGCCACCACCACAGCAGCAGCCCTACCAGCCTAGGCAAGGGCAGCCATTCCAGCAGCCCCAGCGCCAGTTTGCTCAGCCTCCAGCAGCCGCAGCTCCAGATAATCAGATGGCTGATCTGAAGAATATTTTGCAGGCATTCATGACCACCAGCCAGGCGAATTTCACGAGGATGGATCAGAACATCGCCTCACTGGAGGCAGGCCAGAGAAACCAAGGTGCCATTCTGCAAGATCTACAGAACCAGATTGGGAGCTTAGCTCGCCAGAACACTACCAGGGCACCGGGAACTCTACCTGCCACCACCATCCCCAATCCACGGGACCCGCACGAGCAGCTGGACGCCATCACCACCAAGAGTGGCAAGACTACATCTGCTGCTCCTGCCCAGCCCAGGCGAGACGACCCACTACCTGCTTCAACACCTCCAGCTGATACTGCAGAAGTGGGGGAAGGCAGCGCCGCACCTGCTCCCAAGCCACAGCCTGTGGTTAAGGAGCATACACCCCAGCTGCCCTTCCCCACTCGACTTCATAAAGACAAGCTGGAGACAGAGTTTGCCAAGTTCATGGCAATGTTGAAGCAGGTCAACATCAGCATGCCGTTCGTGGAGGCACTGTCGAAGATGCCCAAGTATGACAAGTTTATGAAGGACCTCCTCACCAACAAGAAGAAACTTGGGGATCTTTCGACAGTGATGCTCAGCGAGGAGTGTTCTGCTATCCTGCAGAACAAGCTGCCCGAGAAGCGCAAAGACCCAGGGAGTTTCACTATCCCTCTTGTTATTGGCAGCATGCATGTAGGAAAGTCCTTGGCAGACCTAGACGCTAGTATAAATGTCATGCCCTATAAATTGTTTAAGAAGCTAGACCTAGGTGAACCTAGAGCTACTAGGATGAGCATTCAGTTAGCTGATCGTTCTATCGTGCATCCTAGGGGTATCATTGAGGACTTGCTTGTTAATGTTGGTGCGTTCACATATCCTGTTGATTTTGTTATTTTGGATATAAATGAGGATGTGGATGTGGATGTGCCTTTGATTTTGGGTAGACCGTTTCTCGCCACCGCCAAGGCGCTTATTGATGTGCATAGTGGTAAATTGATTCTGCGTGCGGGTGATGAGCAGGCTACTTTTTCTGTGTCTGAGAATGGGAAGCATTCTCATTTGCATGATGATATAGATTACTGTGATGTGCTTACTGAATTTGAGACCGCACTCGCCATAACGAGTGCGGGTACTGATGATGCTCTTGAGCGTTGTATTTTGCTAGGTGAGCAGGCATCGCAGGAGCCGCAGCTGGCGGAGCAGTTGGCCGCGTTGGAGAGTGGCCCCTTCTTGGAGGGCGACATGCTATTTAAACCGATCTCATCCTCCACTCGCATCACCACCTCCTAGGAGGAACCACCAGAGCTGGAGCTTAAGCCCCTCCCCCCTCATTTGGAGTATGCATTTTTCCGGGAGGGGAATAAGCTGCCAGTCATCATCAGCTCGACCCTCACACCCGAGCAGAAGACCAGATTGGTGGCCTTGCTGAAGCAGTACGAGCGAGCTTTAGCATGGAAGATCACAGACATCCGAGGGATCAGCCCCTCCTTTTGCTCGCACCGGATACTGCTGGAGGATGAGATGCGGCCGGTGAGGCAGCCGCAGAGGCGATTGACACCGAACCTGGAGGCTGTGGTTCGGGCAGAGATCGTGAAGCTGATGGACGCGGGGATCATCTTCGCCATTTCTGACAGCGAGTGGGTCAGTCCCACCTAGGTGGTGCCCAAAAAGGTGGGATGACCGTGGTGCCTAACGAGAAGAACGAGCTCATTCCGATGCGCACGGTGACTGGGTACCGTGTGTGCATCGACTACCGGCGTCTCAACGACGTCACTCGGAAGGACCATTTTCCGCTGCCGTTCATTGATCAGATGCTAGAGAGGTTGGCTGGGCACGAGTTCTACTGCTTCTTGGATGGGATGTCCGGGTACTTTCAGATCCCTATTGCACCGGAGGACAAGGCGAAGACCACTTTCACCTGCCCCTTCGACACATTTGCTTACCGGAGGATTCCATTCGGGCTATGCAATGCCCCAGCCACCTTTCAGCGATGCATGCTCGCCATCTTTGAACGACTGGTCGGCGAGATCATGGAGGTGTTTATGGACGATTTCTTGGTTTATGGAGACTCCTTCTCTCACTGTCTCCATAACCTGGAACTTGTTCTTAAATGGTGTGAAGAAACGAACCTGGCACTGAGTTGGGAGAAGTGTCACTTCATGGTTCGAGAAGGCATAGTTCTTGGGCACAAGATCTCCAAGATGGGGATCGAGGTAGACAGAGCAAAGATCGAGACTATCAGCAAGCTGCCTCCTCCTACATCTGTCAAGGGGATCCGGAGTTTTCTTGGCCATGCAAGTTTCTATAGGCGGTTCATCAAGGACTTCTCGAAGATCGCCCTGCCCCTAACGAAGCTTCTGGAGAAGGATGCCCCCTTCCAGTTCACTGATGCTTCCACAGCGGCGTTCACCACCTTGAAGGAGAAGCTCACCCAGGCTCCTATCATGGTTGTTCCTGACTGGTCCCTACCATTTGAGCTGATGTGCGACGCCAGTGACTTTGCTGTTGGAGCTGTTTTGGGGCAGAGGTGAGATCAACACTTCCGACCTATCTACTACGCCTCGAAGACTCTGAATGATGCCCAGGAGAACTACACCACCACAGAGAAGGAGCTGCTTGTAGTGGTGTTTGCCTTCGATAAGTTTCGCCCCTATCTGGTCTTGTCCCATGTGACCGTGTACACAGATCACTCCGCGATTAGATACCTGATGAGCAAGGCCGATGCCAAGCCTCGGCTCATACGATGGATCTTACTGCTGCAGGAGTTTGATATTGAGATCCGGGACAAGAAGGGAGCAGAAAATGTTGCAGCTGATCACCTCTCCTGGTTGGACGCACCTCCTGCGGACAACCTCGTGGAGGAGATTGACGACTCCTTCCCAGATGAGAGGTTGATGATGATGTGCTTGGTGGAGAGTGTCACCCCCTGGTACTCTGATTTTGCGAACTATTTGGTGGGCCAGCAGCTGCCCAAGGTGATGGCAACTCACGCCAAGAGGAAGTTTTTCTCCGATCTGAAGCACTGCTTCTGGGATGACCCTCATCTTTTTCGGATCGGAGCCGACGGGATCATCCGTCGTTGTGTTATGAAGAGTGAGATGGAGGGCATTCTATCTCACTGTCATGAGGGACCTACTGGCGGTCATCACGGAGGAAACCGCACGGCGAGGAAGGTGCTCCAGTCGGGCTTTTACTAGCCCACGCTCTTCAAGGATGCAGACGCCTTCGCACGCAGGTGCAACCGATGCCAGAGGTCAGGTAACATCTCTGCCCGTGATGAGATGCCCCAGAATGTGTTTATAACTTGTGAGATTTTTGATGTCTGGGGTATCGACTTCATGGGCCCCTTCCCTCCATCTTTTGGTAACACCTATATTATGGTTGCTGTTGACTACGTCTCTAGGTGGGCTGAGGCGCAAGCTTTGCCCACCAATGATGCTAGACGTGTTTGTGGTTTTTTGAAGCAGCTATTCTCCCGGTTCGGGACACCTAGAGCCATCATAAGCGATCGAGGCACCCATTTCCAGGGCCAATTTGATAAACTACTGTCTCGCTATGGTGTGACTCACAAGGTGTCCGTGGCCTATCATTCCCAGACCAGTGGCCAGGCCGAGCTGACGAACCGGGAGCTCAAGCGGATCCTGGAGAAAATGGTGGATCAGTCCCGCAAAGATTGGTCCACCAAGCTCTATGATGCTCTCTTGGCGTATCGCACTGCCTACAAGACACCTATTGTTACTTCACCGTACTGGCTTGTCTATGGAAAGGCTTGCCATTTGCCCGTGGAGCTAGAGCACAAGGCCTTCTGGGCCCTTAAGCTACTCAACTTGGATGTTCGTGTTGCAGGTATTGAGCGCAAAATGCAGATGTTGGAGCTGGAAGAGTGGCGTTACCACGCCTATGAGAACACCAAGCTGTACAAGGAGCGCACTAAGCGCCTACACGATGCACGGTTGCGGGGTCCGAAAGAGTTCCAGGTTGGTGATCGAGTTCTCCTTTACAACTCTCGCCTGAAGCTCTTTCCCGGAAAACTCCGCTCCCGGTGGTCTGGACCGTTCACGGTCACACAGGTGTTCCCGTATGGCACAATCGAAATCGCCAACCCGCAAACTGAGCCATTTAAAGTGAATGGCCATCGTCTCAAGCTCTACCTGGGAGACGAGGTCGAACGTGCGGAGTTGGTAGTGGAACTCGAGGACCCTTAGTACCGCCATGGGCGTCCAGCTAAAAGACGGTAAAGAAGCGCTTGTGGGGAGGCAACCCCACCACGGTTTGCATTTCTACCCGTTGTTTTTTTTTATTTTTTATGTTTTTCATTTTTTGTCGGTTTTTGAGTCATAGTGTCTGTCTGGAGTCTGTCTGGAAAGTATTTCGTGCCTCTGGCAGTGCTTTTTAATGTGTGATTGAGTAAATTTTCGAGCCGGGGCACGAATGAGTCTGGGTGGTTTGAAATTGGAATTTGGAAAATCAGCAATCTGGGCTCGGCATAAAAAACACGGGCAGCAGGGGGTCAAAACACGGTCGTGTTTTGCCCCTTGCACTCCCGTGTTTTGAATTTTTGCCCATGGTGCTCGCGGCAGTAAAAGCACGGGCGGCCTGGGGTTCAGAACACGGCGGTGTTCTGCCCCCATCCCGCCCGTGTTTTAAAGGAGGGGGAGCACTGTCTCGGCCTTTAAAACACGGGCGGAACATGGCCAAAACACGGCCGTGTTTTGGCCGCCCGTGTTTTAATCCCCCCCTATAAAAACGAATTTTTCAGCTGCCTCCCTCATTTCTCCCATTTTTTCAGAACCCTAGCCGCCCCCCCCCCCCCCCATTTCCCCTCGCCGAGAACTCGCCCCTTCCTCCTCCTCTTCGATTTTTCGGCCCTAACTTGCTCCCCCAACCTCCAAATCAAAAACCGCGACCTCCCCCACGCTCCTGGAGTCGAGGAGCACATTCCCCAGAGGTTTGGGCGAGTTTGGCCGAGGTTGGGTCGCCGGCGGTGAGTTCTCCGGCGAGCCTCCGGTGAGTTTTCCGGCGACTTTGGGGGCTTGGTACTATTTTCTTCACCTTTCTCAGGGTATCTCCTTGCGTCTCCAGGTGTGTTATCCTTGCCCTGTCTTGTATTTATGGAGAATCGATACCTAGAGTTAGGTGAAGAACTTGTGATTGTGCAATAATTTGCGAATGATTTGGTAGGCCGATGGTTTTCTTTGCATGCTCTGTTTTATCTTGGGATTTCAGTCCCGCGCCCTACCATTTGTGATGAGGACATCAACACCAAGGCGATCACAAGTCCAACTTTGGTGCAAGAGGAACGTGGTCCAATCACTAGAAGTCAAGCCAAGGCATTCAAAGGTCGACTTCAAGCTTATTTGGCAGAGCATTTTCCATCTTTGGAGTCGAATTCGTTCATGGGCCAGGAGGTCAATGTCATCCACGTCCAAGATGAGAAAGAAGGACATTCTTGATGCCCAAGTTGGCCACATATGGAAAGGCAAAGGAAAGGGGAGAAACAAGGACATTCTTGATGCCCAAGTTGGCCAAACATGGAAAGGCAAAGGAATGGGGAGAAAGAAGGACATTCTTTATGCCCAAGTTGGCCAAACATGGAAAGGGAATAATTAGTGGCTAAGAATATTCCATTAGCATTAAAAACAATATGTTAGAATCTTTTGGATATTTGTTTCCTTCTTTAACTCTTATTAGTTTCCTTCTTAATTTTGTAACCTCTATAAATAGAGGATGTTATGCCTACGGGCAAACCAACCTTTGATCAATGAAAAAACCTTATTTGAGATTTCATTCTTGAAACTCTTTTATCCTTCTTAGTCCGTTCGTGGAATCGAGCCGTCTAGAAGAAACCGACGTTATCAACTAGCTCATCACCCTAGTTGTGGAGTCACTTCGTATACTTGGCCCTCTGCCCAATTGTGGCTTTGGTTTGAGTTATTTTCCGTCCCTTTTGCTCTTTGTTTTGCTAATCGATCTTTGCTGCGTATTCTGATTGTTTAAGTCCAGGAGTTAGAGCCTCGGCTTATATCAGGTGGTATCAGAGCTCCGGTTCAAACACAGTGGCATACGTATCCCTCCTTTCTTATGCGAAAATCAACCAAACAGGTTTTGTGTTCTTAAACGTCGCCAAGAAAGGTTATTTTTGTTTCTTGATTGTTTAATCTCATTCTTGATTGTAACGTGCATCTGTTGGAAAAAGTCGTTCTAGAAAATACCAAAAAAAAAAAAAACTAAACGAGCTTAAAAATCAGAAAAAAACAGCTCAGAAAAGACAGGAACAGAGGCCAGATCACGCAAGTTTGTGTCTTTATCAAGTTTTGTGCATTCTTGGTCGAGTCTTGATTGTGTTAGTTGGGTTCTTGAGATTTTTTTGTGACTCGAGCTACTGTTTATTGCTTGTTCTACTTGTTGACTAAGAAGCTCATCTAGGGTTTCTAAGAGCGAGTGGAAAGAGGCTTCGTGAGTTCAATATCGGGTAAAAGCCAATTCTGTTGAGTGAAACACGAGTGGTAAGAAAACGAGTGATCTCATCCGAGTGCAAACACGTGAGGGAGTGACTTGTGAGGTCCTTTGTTTGTACCATTAATCTGAGACTTTAAGTATTGACGGATAACTTCTTGTTTCGAGTATCTGAACTAAATGGCAGGAGAAGGAGAAATTCGCAACAATCAGGAAGTCCAGAACTTGGAAGGCATTCCACAAGCTACCATGGATGCTTTTATGGGACGCCTTACCCGGATGATGCAAGGTCAGCAGGATCAGATTAACGCTCGCCTCGATGAAATGGCCCAAGCTATCAACCTCCACCCTGAGGAGGAGGATGATTTTCCACTACCACCACCACCGGGTGGAAGGCGAGGCCGACCTCTGGGTCCCAACAATCTCATACCTCTACGAGGACGAGGAGTTAGAGGTCGAGGAGGAAGACCCCCAGTTCACGCTCGTAGAGCTCCCGAACCACATCACTATGAAGAGTACTACGAGGAGGAAGAGTATCCCCAGCATAGGGATGATGATATGAGGGGACTGAAGGTTCTTTGTTTTGCTAATCGATCTTTGCTGCGTATTTGATTGTTTAGTCCAGGAGTTAGAGCCTCGGCTTATATCAGGTGGTATCAGAGCTCCGGTTCAAACACAGTGGCATACGATCCCTCCTTTCTTATGCGAAAATCAACCAAACAGGTTTTGTGTTCTTAAACGTCGCCAAGAAAGGTTATTTTTGTTTCTTGATTGTTTAATTCATTCTTTATTGTAACGTGCAACTGTTGGAAAAAGTCGTTCTAGAAAATTCCAAAAAAAAAAAACTAAACTAAAAAAGAAAACTAAACGAGCTTAAAAATCAGAAAGAACAGCTCAGAAAAGACAGGAACAGAGGCCAAATCATGCAAGTTTGTGTCTTTATCAAGTTTTGTGCATTCTTGGTCGAGTCTTGATTGTGTTAGTTGGGTTCTTGAGATTTTTTTTTTGTGACTCGAGCTACTGTTTATTGCTTGTTCTACTTGTTGACTAAGAAGCTCATCTAGGGTTTCTGAGAGCGAGTGGAAAGAGGCTTCGTGAGTTCAATATCGGGTAAAAGCCAATTCTGTTGAGTGAAACACGAGTGGTAAGAAAACGAGTGATCTCATCCGAGTGCAAACACGTGAGGGAGTGACTTGTGAGGTCCTTTGTTTGTACCATTAATCTGAGACTTTAAGTATTGACGGATAACTTCTTGTTTCGAGTATCTGAACTAAATGGCAGGAGAGAGGAGAAATTCGCAACAATCAGGAAGTCCAGAACTTGGAAGGCATTCCAAAAGCTACCATGGATGCTTTTATGGGACGCCTTACCCGGATGATGCAAGGCCAGCAGGATCAGATTAACGCTCGCCTCGATGAAATGGCCCAAGCTATCAACCTCCACCCCGAGGAGGAGGATGATTTTCCACCACCACCACCACCGGGTGGAAGGCGAGGCCGACCTCTGGGTCCCAACAATCTCATACCTCTACGAGGACGAGGAGTTAGAGGTCGAGGAGGAAGACCCCCAGTTCACGCTCGTAGAGCTCCCGAACCACATCACTATGAAGAGTACTACGAGGAGAAGGGTATCCCCAGTATAGGGATGATGATATGAGGGGACTGAAGGTGAAGGTGATATGATTCAAATCCGAAGAGAACCCTCGAACTCGGATTATATGACCAAAGTACGCAGCTTCAACGATCTTTTTATGATTTTCTAATGTCTCCTTTCTTGAACTCGAAAAATAAAAGATAATGCGGAATCAATCGGACAATCCCAACCGTGATGAAGGGCAATTGGTATATGAAACCAATCGGACAGCACCAACTCGTGGAAAGGGGCAATTGATATAGGGTAGAAGCTCGCCACAACTAGACGCGTTCTCTAGTTGATAAGAGACACGTGAAACCTCTGGAGCACTCTCGACAGAAGCTTGCACAAAGAACCAGTTCGTTTGAACTTGAAACTTGAAAGTTGATTGATAATAGAATGAATTACAATGAGGGACTCATCCTCCTTATATAGGCAACGAAAATCCAATCCTAAACTAAGAAAGAAAGCAAACAAATAACCAAATCCTACAATTAAAAGGAAAACAAAACCTTAAAGGAAAAGTAAAAGGAAAACACAATCCTTAAAAGATAAGGAAAAGACTTGGTCAACAACTTCCTAGATTCTAGCCTTGCAATCCTCCCTCACATGGCTTGTGTTCACACCTGATATTCCTTTCACACTTGTATTCCTTTCACACCTTGTGTTCACACCATGGGAGATCTTCCTTCCTTCTACCAAGCCCATCTTCTCTTCATTCTAGTCCATAAATTGAGCAACGTGATGGACTTTCCTTCTAGCAAGTCCACGTCCATCAAGAATGCTCCCATTTGATCCTTGTATCGTTGTACTCGGACCTTCATCTTTGGACCACGAGAATTATATATTCTGCCAATTGATTTCACATCAACAAACTCGTAGGCCTTGCTTGCAAAGACCTTTTCTTCCACCTTGAATGCTTTCAAGCTCTCTTTAAACCTCTTAAATCGTCTCTTGAACCATGGTCCATGTAGGCATCTAGTTTGAGCTTGAGTGACGTCATGCGGGGTGAGCGGGGTCGCATCAGAAGGTGCCATCATTCCAAGGGAGAAGTGAACCCTGAAGCTTACCTCGACCTTGGGGAGACGAAAGATGGAGTACGTTGGTTCGATGTGCCACGACTCACTCCGAACGGAAGATAGGTAAATCATTGCTGCTCTTTGATTTTTCTGACTATGCCGTTATTTGGTGGGATGACCAGTTGGGTGTCTGTGAAGCGGAGGTTGCACGGAAGAAGAGCCCATCACGACATGGCATCAAATGACGGCCTGCCATGGAGGAGGAGATTGTGTCCCGTTCATCATCAACGAGATCTGCAATCAAGCTCTTCACTTGTTGAGACAGGGTGAGAAGAGCGTAGAGGATTATTTCAAGGAGATGGAGACATTGTATGATTCGAGCTCGGTGTTCCCCCCCCCCCCCCCCAATTGAAGATTAGAGAAGCAACCATGGCTCGATTTTCTTCAATGGCCTTAATTGGGAGGCCATGAGGAGGAGAATTTGTGCCCGTTTGCATCATCAACGAGATCTGCATCGAAGCTCTTCACTGTTGAGATCAAGGTGCCGAAGGAGCGTAGAGGATTATTTCAAGGAGATGGAGACATTGATGATTCGAGCTCTGTGTCAAATGAGATAGAGAAGCGAACAATGTAGCTCGATTTCTCAATTGGCCAGGTCGTGGAGATTCACCATTATGTGGAGATTGAGGATTTGGTACAGATGGCTACTAAGGTTGAGAAGCAGCAAAAGGGAGGCTATGCAAGAAGGGTTGCACCATCCGTGAGTGCCTCCTCGAGTGCAACACGAGCCCCATTTGTGAAGAAGGAGGATCCTAAGCCAGTGCCCAAGCCGATGGCCACCAATACTGGAGAGAAGGCAACTACTAACATACGTTCGAGCTCTATTGTGTGTTACAGATGCCAAGGTCGAGGACATGTGGCAAATCAATGTCCGAACAAGCGTACGATGATTTTACTGGAGAATGGTGAGTACCAGTCCGAGCCAGAAGATGGAGAGGTCGAGACTGAGGAGGAGGAAGAAGAAGCTGAGGAATTGCCAATGCAAGGCAACTACACCTGTGTAGCCCGGCGACTTCTGAACGTACAACAAAGAGAAGAGATTGAGCAGCGGGAAAATCCTATTCCATACCCGTTGCTTGGTTAATGGGAAGCTGTGTTCGATGGTTATAGATGGAGGGAGCTGCACCAACGTTGTTAGTTCTGACATGGTGGCAAGGCAAGACTTGAAGACCATCAAGCACCCGCGACCCTACAAATTGCAGTGGCTGAACGAGGATGGAGCGATTAAGGTGACACGTCAGGTGCTACTAAGCTTTGAGATTGGGAGATACAAGGATGAGGTACTCTGTGACGTGGTACCCATGCAGGCTGCCCACATACTCTTGGGACGTCCATGGCAATTTGACAGAGCTGCCCAACATGATGGCAAGACGAACAAGTACACTCTGTCTTGCAAGGGGCGAGCACATACCTTGGTGCCAATGACTCCCAAGGAGGTCTATGAAGACCAAGTGCAGCTTGCAACGACTCCGTGAGCAAGAGAGGGAGCAAAAACACGAGTTGAGAGAAGATAAGAGAGAAAATTCGAGTGACCCTACCCCAGTGAGTAAGCCACGAGAGGAAAACAGAAATTCAAACGTCGAAAAGAAAAGAACGACGACTGAAGCTCCAGTGAGAAGAGAGAATTTCTTTGCGAGTGGAAGTGAGATTAAGCAAGCTTTGAACACCCAGGAGTCGATGATCATGCTCCTTTACAAGGAGACACTTTTTAGCTCTAACGACCTTCAGGCTTTGCCTAGCAGTGTTCAGCTTGTTTTGCAGGAGTTCGAGGATGTCTTCCCTGAGGAAGCTCCCAAAGGGCTCCCGCCCATCCGAGGGATCGAGCACCAGATCGATTTCGTTCCTGGTGCTTCAATTCCAAACAAACCAGCGTATCGAACCAACCCGGAGGAAACCAAAGAGCTCCAACGGCAGGTAGATGAGTTGATGGAGAAGGGCCATGTTCGAGAGAGCATAAGTCCTTGTGCTGTACCCGTCATCCTTGTACCAAAAAAGGATAAGACTTGGCGAATGTGCGTTGATTGCCGGGCCATCAACAACATCACGGTAAAGTATCGACATCCTATTCCTAGATTGGATGATATGTTGGATGAATTGCATGGTTCTAGTGTGTTTTCTAAAATAGATCTTAAATCTGGATACCATCAAATTCGAATGAAAGAAGGTGATGAATGGAAAACGGCCTTTAAGACGAAACATGGTTTATATGAGTGGTTGGTTATGCCTTTCGGTTTAACTAGCGCGCCTAGCACCTTTATGAGATTAATCAACCATGTTTTGAGAGCTTTTATTGTAAAGTTCGTGGTAGTCTATTTTGATGATATTCTGATTTATTCCAAGAACTTAGATGACCACGTGAATCACCTTAAAGCTGTTTTGGAGGCTCTTCGAAAAGAGCAATTGTATGGTAATCTCAAGAAATGCATGTTTTGCACTGATAGACTTGTGTTTCTGGGATTTGTGGTGAGCTCGAAGGGAATTGAGGTGGATGAGGAAAAGATTGAGGCAATTAAAGCATGGCCCACCCCAACTAATGTGAATGAGGTTCGAAGTTTTCATGGTCTTGCAGGGTTTTATCGACGGTTTGTAAAGGATTTCAGCACCATTGCTGCTCCTTTAAACCGCAACAATTAAGAAGAACATGACCTTTCAATGGGGTGAAGCTCAACAGAAAGCTTTCGAGCTTTTGAAATATAAACTAACCCATGCTCCTTTGCTGATGTTGCCTGACTTTTCTAAAACATTCGAGATCGAGTGTGATGCCTCTGGTATAGGCATAGGTGCTGTTTTGATGCAAGAGAAGAGGCCAATCGCTTTCTTTAGCGAAAAGTTGAGTGGGGCTGCCTTGAACTATCCCACGTATGACAAAGAGCTTTATGCTCTTGTTCGAGCTTTAGAAACATGGCAGCACTACCTCTGGCCTAAGGAGTTCGTGATCCACACCGATCATGAATCCTTGAAGTACTTGAAGGCACAACATAAGCTGAACAAACGACATGCTCGATGGGTAGAGTTCATCGAATCCTTCCCCTACGTGATCCTCTACAAGCAAGGTAAGGAGAATGTGGTTGCGGATGCCCTTTCTCGCAGGTATGCTTTGATTTCATCTCTTGATGCTCGATTCATTGGGTTTGAGCATATCAAAGAGTTGTATGTCAATGACCCTGATTTTGGTGAGATCTATGCGGCTTGTGAGAAGCATGGAGAGGGAAAATATTATCGAGCTGATGGTTATTTGTTTCGCGCCAACCAACTTTGTGTGCCTTATGCTTCAATTCGTGAGTTGTTGGTCAGAGAGGCTCATGGTGGAGGCCTTATGGCTCATTTTGGGGTATCCAAGACTTTGGATTGTCTCCAGGAACATTTCTACTGGCCACATATGAGAAGTGACGTGGAGAAGGTGTGTGCGCGGTGCCTTAAATGTCGCCAAGCCAAGTCAAAAGTTCAGCCAAACGGGTTATATCTTCCTCTCCCTATTCCTACTGCTCCTTGGATTGATATTTCTATGGATTTCGTCCTTGGATTACCTAGGACTAGGAATGGTAGAGATTCTGTGTTTGTCGTGGTTGATCGATTTTCAAAGATGGCACACTTTATCCCATGTCACAAAACTGATGATGCATCTAGCGTAGCTGAACTGTTCTTTCGAGAAATTGTTAGGTTGCATGGTATGCCTCGTACTATAGTCTCTGATCGTGATGTCAAGTTCTTGAGCTACTTCTGGAAAACTTTATGGAGTAAGCTTGGTACTAAGTTGTTGTTTTCTACTACTTGCCACCCTCAAACGGATGGTCAAACTGAAGTAGTTAATAGGACTTTGTCTCAAATGCTTAGGGCTGTCATTAAGAGTAACATCAAGTCTTGGGAAGAATGCTTACCTCATGTAGAGTTTGCATATAATAGGGCTGTTCATGCTACCACTAAGTTTTCACCATTTGAGATTGTGTATGGGTTTAATCCTTTAACCCCATTGGATTTGTCTCCATTACCTGTCAATGAGCGTGTGAATTTAGATGGAGCGAAGAAAGCAGAATTTGTTCGAGGTTTACATGAGAAGGCGCGGCTGAACATAGAGAGACGAACGGAGCAGATTCTGAAGAACGTGAACAAGCATCGACGTCCGCAACGATTCGAGCCAGGAGATTGGGTCTGGGTTCACATGAGGAAGGAACGTTTTCCCCAACAACGACGTTCTAAGTTGCTGCCTCGTGGCGATGGTCCCTTTCAAGTCCTCACCCGCATCAATGACAATGCTTACAAGATTGATCTGCCGAGCGAGTATGGTGTTAGTGCTACGTTCAATGTTGCTGACTTAGCTCCTTTCCTTGATGATGACTTAGATTTGAGGGCAAATCCTTTTCAAGTGGAGGGGGATGATGAGGACATCAACACCAAGGCGATCACAAGTCCAACTTTGGTGCAAGAGGAACGTGGTCCAATCACTAGAAGTCAAGCCAAGGCATTCAAAGGTCGACTTCAAGCTTATTTGGCAGAGCATTTTCCATCTTTGGAGTCGAATTCGTTCATGGGCCAGGAGGTCAATGTCATCCACGTCCAAGATGAGAAAGAAGGACATTCTTGATGCCCAAGTTGGCCAAACATGGAAAGGCAAAGGAATGGGGAGAAAGAAGGACATTCTTTATGCCCAAGTTGGCCAAACATGGAAAGGGAATAATTAGTGGCTAAGAATCTTCCATTAGCATTAAAAACAATATGTTAGAATCTTTTGGATATTTGTTTCCTTCTTTAACTCCTATTAGTTTCCTTCTTAATTTTGTAACCTCTATAAATAGAGGATGTTATGCCTACGGGCAAAGGAACCTTTGATCAATGAAAAACCCTTATTTGAGATTTCACTCTTGAAACTCTTTTATCCTTCTTAGTCCGTTCGTGGAATCGAGCCGTCTAGAAGAAACCGACGTTATCAACTAGCTCATCACCCTAGTTGTGGAGTCACTTAGTATACTTGGCCCTCTGCCCAATTGTGGCTTTGGTTTGAGTTATTTTCCGCCCCTTTTGCTCTTTGTTTTGCTAATCGACCTTTGCTGCGTATTCTGATTGTTTAAGTCAAGGAGTTAGAGCCTCGGCTTATATCAGATTCAATAATTGATTTAGTCATATAAACACATAAACCACTTAATTGGGACATAATGACAAGATGTGCACGAGTACGAACTCTTAGAAGCGAGTCCAAATTGAACAATAAGGTGGATTTGCACTCCAAATGTCTTGTAATGTTGATGGACACGTGATTCAATAATTGGTTTACTCATATAAACACATAAACCTCTTAATTGTGTCATAATGACAAGATGTGCACGTGTACGAACTCTTAGTAGCGAGTCCAAATTGCACAATAAGGTGGATTTGCACTCTAAATGTCTTGTAATGTTGATGGACAAGTGATTCAATAATTGGTTTAGTCATATAAACACAAAAACCGCTTAATTGTGTAATAATGACAAGAAGTGAACGAGTACGAACTCTTAGAAGCGAGTCCAAATTGCACAATAAGGTGCATTTGCACTCCAAATGTCTTGTAATGTTGATGGACATGTGATTCAATGATTGGTTTAGTCAAATAAACACATAAACCGCTTAATTGTGTCATAATGACAAGAAGTGAACGAGTACGAACTCTTAGTACTGAGTCCAAATTCTACAATAAGGTGGATTTGCACTCCAAATGTCTTGTAATGTTGATGGACAAGTGATTCAATAATTGGTTTAGTCATATAAACACATAAACCACTTAATTGGGTCATAATGACAAGATGTGCACGAGTACGAACTCTTAGAAGCGAGTCCAAATTGCACAATAAGGTGGATTTGCACTCCAAATGTCTTGTAGTGTTGACGGACATGTGATTCCATGATTGGTTTAGACAAATAAACACATAAACCGTTTAATTGTGTCATAATGACAAGAAGTGAACGAGTACGAACTCTTAGTACCGAGTCCAAATTCTACAATAAGGTGGATTTGCACTCTAAATGTCTTGTAATGTTGATGGACAAGTGATTCAATAATTGGTTTAGTCATATAAACACATAAACCGCGTAATTGTGTCATAATGACAAGATGTGCACGAGTACGAACTGTTAGTAGCGAGTCCAAATTGCACAATAAGGTGGATTTGCACTCCAAATGTCTTGTAATGTTGATGGACAAGTGATTCAATAATTTGTTTAGTCATATAAACACATAAACCGCTTAATTGTGTCATAATGACAAGATGTGCACGTGTACGAACTCTTAGTAGCGAGTCCAAATTGCACAATAAGGTGGATTTGCACTCCAAATGTCTTGTAATGTTGATGGACATGTGATTCAATGATTGGTTTAGTCAAATAAACACATAAACCGCTTAATTGTGTAATAATGACAAGAAGTGAACGAGTACGAACTCTTAGTACCAAGTCCAAATTGTAAAATAAGGTGGATTTGCACTCCAAATGTCTTGTAATGTTGATGGACAAGTGATTCAATAATTGGTTTAGTCATATAAACACATAAACCGCTTAATTGTGTCATAATGACAAGATGTGCACGAGTACGAACTCTTAGTAGCGAGTCCAAATTACACAATAAGGTGGATTTGCACTCCAAATGTCTTGTAATGTTGATGGACATGTGATTCAATGATTGGTTTAGTTATATAAACACATAAAGGTGTGATTCAATGATTGGTTTAGTCAAATAAACATATAAACCGCTTAATTGTGTAATAATGACAAGAAGTGAACGAGTACGAACTCTTAGAAGCGAGTCCAAATTGCACAATAAGGTCGATTTGCACTCCAAATGTCTTGTAATGTTGATGGACATGTGATTCAATGATTGGTTTAGTCAAATAAACACATAAACCGCTTAATTGTGTAATAATGGCAAGAAGTGAACGAGTACGAACTCTTAGTACCAAGTCCAAATTGTAAAATAAGGTGGATTTGTACTCCAAATGTCTTGTAATGTTGATGGACAAGTGATTCAATAATTGGTTTAGTCATATAAACACATAAACCGCTTAATTGTGTCATAATGACAAGATGTGCACGAGTACGAACTCTTAGTAGCGAGTCCAAATTGCACAATAAGGTGGATTTGCACTCCAAATGTCTTGTAATGTTGATGGACATGTGATTCAATGATTGGTTTAGTTATATAAACACATAAAGGTGTGATTCAATGATTGGTTTAGTCAAATAAACATATAAACCGCTTAATTGTGTAATAATGACAAGAAGTGAACGAGTACGAACTCTTAGAAGCGAGTCCAAATTGCACAATAACTTGGATTTGCACTCCAAATGTCTTGTAATGTTGATGGAAATGTGATCCAATGATTGGTTAAGTCATATAAACACATAAACCTCTTAATTGTGTCATAATGACAAGATGTGCACGAGTATGAACTCTTAGTACCGAGTCCAAATTGTACAATAAGGTAGATTTGCACTCCAAATGTCTTTTAATGTTGATGGACAAGTGATTCAATAATTGGTTTAGTCATATAAACACATAAACCGCTTAATTGGGTCATAATGACAAGATGTGCACGAGTACGAACTCTTAGAAGCGAGTCCAAATTGCACAATAAGGTGGATTTGCACTCCAAATGTCTTGTAATGTTGATGGACATGTGATTCAATGATTGGTTTAGTCAAATAAACCCATAAACCGCTTAATTGTGTAATAATGGCAAGAAGTGATCGAGTACGAACTCTTAGTACCAAGTCCAAATTGTAAAATAAGGTGGATTTGCACTCCAAATGTCTTGTAATGTTGATGGACAAGTGATTCAATAATTGGTTAAGTCATATAAACACATAAACCGCTTAATTGTGTCATAATGACAAGATGTGCACGCGTACGAACTGTTAGTAGCGAGTCCAAATTGCACAATAAAGTGGATTTGCACTCCAAATGTCTTGTAATGTTGATGGACAAGTGATTCAATAATTGGTTTACTCATATAAACACATAAACCGCTTAATTGTGTCATAATGACAAGATGTGCACGTGTACGAACTCTTAGTAGCGAGTCCAAATTGCACAATAAGGTGGATTTGCACTCCAAATGTCTTGTAATGTTGATGGACATGTGATTCAATGATTGGTTTAGTCAAATAAACTTATAAACCGCTTAATTGTGTCATAATGACAAGATGTGCACGCGTACGAACTGTTAGTAGCGAGTCCAAATTGCACAATAAGGTGGATTTGCAGTCCAAATGTCTTGTAATGTTGATGGACAAGTGATTCAATAATTGGTTTACTCATATAAACACATAAACCTCTTAATTGTGTCATAATGACAAGATGTGCACGTGTACGAACTCTTAGTAGCGAGTCCAAATTGCACAATAAGGTGGATTTGCACTCCAAATGTCTTGTAATGTTGATGGACAAGTGATTCAATAATTGGTTTAGTCATATAAACACATAAACCGCTTAATTGTGTAATAATGACAAGAAGTGAACGAGTACGAACTCTTAGAAGCGAGTCCAAATTGCACAATAAGGTGCATTTGCACTCCAAATGTCTTGTAATGTTGATGGACATGTGATTCAATGATTGGTTTAGTCAAATAATCACATAAACCGCTTAATTGTGTCATAATGACAAGAAGTGAACGAGTACGAACTCTTAGTACCGAGTCCAAATTCTGCAATAAGGTGGATTTGCACTCTAAATGTCTTGTAATGTTGATGGACAAGTGATTCAATAATTGGTTTAGTCATATAAACACATAAACCACTTAATTGGGTCATAATGACAAGATGTGCACGAGTACGAACTCTTAGAAGCGAGTCCAAATTGCACAATAAGGTGGATTTGCACTCCAAATGTCTTGTAGTGTTGACGGACATGTGATTCCATGATTGGTTTAGACAAATAAACACATAAACCGTTTAATTGTGTCATAATGACAAGAAGTGAACGAGTACGAACTCTTAGTACCGAGTCCAAATTCTACAATAAGGTGGATTTGCACTCTAAATGTCTTGTAATGTTGATGGACAAGTGATTCAATAATTGGTTTAGTCATATAAACACATAAACCGCATAATTGTGTCATAATGACAAGATGTGCACGAGTACGAACTGTTAGTAGCGAGTCCAAATTGCACAATAAGGTGGATTTGCACTCCAAATGTCTTGTAATGTTGATGGACAAGTGATTCAATAATTGGTTTAGTCATATAAACACATAAACCGCTTAATTGTGTCATAATGACAAGATGTGCACGTGTACGAACTCTTAGTAGCGAGTCCAAATTGCACAATAAGGTGGATTTGCACTCCAAATGTCTTGTAATGTTGATGGACATGTGATTCAATGATTGGTTTAGTCAAATAAACACATAAACCGCTTAATTGTGTAATAATGACAAGAAGTGAACGAGTACGAACTCTTAGTACCGAGTCCAAATTGTAAAATAAGGTGGATTTGCACTCCAAATGTCTTGTAATGTTGATGGACAAGTGATCCAATGATTGGTTAAGTCATATAAACACATAAACCTCTTAATTGTGTCATAATGACAAGATGTGCACGAGTACGAACTCTTAGTACCGAGTCCAAATTGTACAATAAGGTGGATTTGCACTCCAAATGTCTTGTAATGTTGATGGACAAGTGATTCAATAATTGGTTTAGTCATATAAACACATAAACCGCTTAATTGGGTCATAATGACAAGATGTGCACGAGTACGAACTCTTAGAAGCGAGTCCAAATTGCACAATAAGGTGGATTTGCACTCCAAATGTCTTGTAATGTTGATGGACATGTGATTCAATGATTGGTTTAGTCAAATAAACACATAAACCGCTTAATTGTGTAATAATGGCAAGAAGTGAACGAGTACGAACTCTTAGTACCAAGTCCAAATTGTAAAATAAGGTGGATTTGCACTCCAAATGTTTTGTTATGTTGATGGACAAGTGATTCAATGATTGGTTAAATCATATAAACACATAAACCTCTTAATTGCGTCATAATGACAAGATGTGCACGAGTACGAACTCTTAGTGCCGAGTCCAAATTGTACAATAAGGTGGATTTGCACTCCAAATGTCTTGTAATGTTGATGGACAAGTGATTCTGATGAGGAAATCAACACCAAGTCGATCACAAGTCCTACTTTGGTGCAAGAGGAACGTGGTCCAATCACTAGAAGTCAAGCCAAGGCATTCAAAGGTCGGCTTCAAGCTTATTTGGCAGAGCATTTTCCATCTTTGGAGTCGAATTCGTTCATGGGCCAGGAGGTCAATGTCATCCACGTCCAAGATGAGAAAGAAGGACATTCTTGATGCCCAAGTTGGCCAAACATGGAAAGGCAAAGGAATGGGGAGAAAGAAGGACATTCTTTATGCCCAAGTTGGCCAAACATGGAAAGGGAATAATTAGTGGCTAAGAATCTTCCATTAGCATTAAAAACAATATGTTAGAATCTTTTGGATATTTATTTCCTTCTTTAACTCCTATTAGTTTCCTTCTTAATTTTGTAACCTCTATAAATAGAGGATGTTATGCCTACGGGCAAAGGAACCTTTGATCAATGAAAAACCCTTATTTGAGATTTCACTCTTGAAACTCTTTTATCCTTCTTAGTCCGTTCGTGGAATCGAGCCGTCTAGAAGAAACCGACGTTATCAACTAGCTCATCACCCTAGTTGTGGAGTCACTTCGTATACTTGGCCCTCTGCCCAATTGTGGCTTTGGTTTGAGTTATTTTCCGCCCCTTTTGCTCTTTGTTTTGCTAATCGATCTTTGCTGCGTATTCTGATTGTTTAAGTCCAGGAGTTAGAGCCTCGGCTTATATCAGGTGGTATCAGAGCTCCGGTTCAAACACAGTGGCATACGATCCCTCCTTTCTTATGCGAAAATCAACCAAACAGGTTTTGTGTTCTTAAACGTCGCCAAGAAAGGTTATTTTTGTTTCTTGATTGTTTAATTTCATTCTTTATTGTAACGTGCAACTGTTGGAAAAAGTCGTTCTAGAAAATTCCAAAAAAAAAAACTAAACTAAAAAAGAAAACTAAACGAGCTTAAAAATCAGAAAGAACAGCTCAGAAAAGACAGGAACAGAGGCCAAATCATGCAAGTTTGTGTCTTTATCAAGTTTTGTGCATTCTTGGTCGAGTCTTGATTGTGTTAGTTGGGTTCTTGAGATTTTTTTTTTGTGACTCGAGCTACTGTTTATTGCTTGTTCTACTTGTTGACTAAGAAGCTCATCTAGGGTTTCTGAGAGCGAGTGGAAAGAGGCTTCGTGAGTTCAATATCGGGTAAAAGCCAATTCTGTTGAGTGAAACACGAGTGGTAAGAAAACGAGTGATCTCATCCGAGTGCAAACACGTGAGGGAGTGACTTGTGAGGTCCTTTGTTTGTACCATTAATCTGAGACTTTAAGTATTGACGGATAACTTCTTGTTTCGAGTATCTGAACTAAATGGCAGGAGAAGGAGAAATTCGCAACAATCAGGAAGTCCAGAACTTGGAAGGCATTCCAAAAGCTACCATGGATGCTTTTATGGGACGCCTTACCCGGATGATGCAAGGCCAGCAGGATCAGATTAACGCTCGCCTCGATGAAATGGCCCAAGCTATCAACCTCCACCCCGAGGAGGAGGATGATTTTCCACCACCACCACCACCGGGTGGAAGGCGAGGCCGACCTCTGGGTCCCAACAATCTCATACCTCTACGAGGACGAGGAGTTAGAGGTCGAGGAGGAAGACCCCCAGTTCACGCTCGTAGAGCTCCCGAACCACATCACTATGAAGAGTACTACGAGGAGAAGGGTATCCCCAGTATAGGGATGATGATATGAGGGGACTGAAGGTGAAGGTGATATGATTCAAATCCGAAGAGAACCCTCGAACTCGGATTATATGACCAAAGTACGCAGCTTCAACGATCTTTTTATGATTTTCTAATGTCTCCTTTCTTGAACTCGAAAAATAAAAGATAATGCGGAATCAATCGGACAATCCCAACCGTGATGAAGGGCAATTGGTATATGAAACCAATCGGACAGCACCAACTCGTGGAAAGGGGCAATTGATATAGGGTAGAAGCTCGCCACAACTAGACGCGTTCTCTAGTTGATAAGAGACACGTGAAACCTCTGGAGCACTCTCGACAGAAGCTTGCACAAAGAACCAGTTCGTTTGAACTTGAAACTTGAAAGTTGATTGATAATAGAATGAATTACAATGAGGGACTCATCCTCCTTATATAGGCAACGAAAATCCAATCCTAAACTAAGAAAGAAAGCAAACAAATAACCAAATCCTACAATTAAAAGGAAAACAAAACCTTAAAGGAAAAGTAAAAGGAAAACACAATCCTTAAAAGATAAGGAAAAGACTTGGTCAACAACTTCCTAGATTCTAGCCTTGCAATCCTCCCTCACATGGCTTGTGTTCACACCTGATATTCCTTTCACACTTGTATTCCTTTCACACCTTGTGTTCACACCATGGGAGATCTTCCTTCCTTCTACCAAGCCCATCTTCTCTTCATTCTAGTCCATAAATTGAGCAACGTGATGGACTTTCCTTCTAGCAAGTCCACGTCCATCAAGAATGCTCCCATTTGATCCTTGTATCGTTGTACTCGGACCTTCATCTTTGGACCACGAGAATTATATATTCTGCCAATTGATTTCACATCAACAAACTCGTAGGCCTTGCTTGCAAAGACCTTTTCTTCCACCTTGAATGCTTTCAAGCTCTCTTTAAACCTCTTAAATCGTCTCTTGAACCATGGTCCATGTAGGCATCTAGTTTGAGCTTGAGTGACGTCATGCGGGGTGAGCGGGGTCGCATCAGAAGGTGCCATCATTCCAAGGGAGAAGTGACCCTGAAGCTTACCTCGACTGGGAGAGAAAGATGGAGTACTTGTTCGAGTGCCACGACTACTCCGAACGGAAGAAGGTAATCATTGCTGCTCTTGAGTTTTCTGACTATGCCGTTATTTGGTGGGACCAGCTTGGTGCTGAACGGAGGTTGCACGGAGAAGAGCCCATCACGACATGGCATCAAATGAAGGCAGCCATGAGGAGGAGATTTGTGCCCGTTCATCATCAACGAGATCTGCATCAAGCTCTTCACTTGTTGAGACAGGGTGCGAAGAGCGTAGAGGATTATTTCATGGAGATGGAGACATTGATGATTCGAGCTCGTGTCAATGAAGATAGAGAAGCAACAATGGCTCGATTTCTCAATGGCCTTAATCGGGAGATAAGGCAGGTCGTGGAGATTCACCATTATGTGGAGATTGAGGATTTGGTACAGATGGCTACTAAGGTTGAGAAGCAGCAAAAGGGAGGTTATGCAAGAAGGGTTGCACCATCCGTAAGTGCCTCCTCGAGTGCAACACGAGCCCCATTTGTGAAGAAGGAGGATCCTAAGCCAGTGCCCAAGCCGATGGCCACCAATACTGGAGAGAAGGCAACTACTAACATACGTTCGAGCTCTATTGTGTGTTACAGATGCCAAGGTCGAGGACATGTGGCAAATCAATGTCCGAACAAGCGTACGATGATTTTACTGGAGAATGGTGAGTACCAGTCCGAGCCAGAAGATGGAGAGGTCGAGACTGAGGAGGAGGAAGAAGAAGATGAGGAATTGCCAATGCAAGGCAACTACACCTGTGTAGCCCGGCGACTTCTGAACGTGCAACAAAGAGAAGAGATTGAGCAGCGGGAAAACCTATTCCATACCCGTTGCTTGGTTAATGGGAAGCTGTGTTCGATGGTTATAGATGGAGGGAGCTGCACCAACGTTGTTAGTTCTGACATGGTGGCAAGGCAAGACTTGAAGACCATCAAGCACCCGCGACCCTACAAATTGCAGTGGCTGAACGAGGATGGAGCGATTAAGGTGACACGTCAGGTGCTACTAAGCTTTGAGATTGGGAGATACAAGGATGAGGTACTCTGTGACGTGGTACCCATGCAGGCTGCCCACATACTCTTGGGACGTCCATGGCAATTTGACAGAGCTGCCCAACATGATGGCAAGACGAACAAGTACACTCTGTCTTGCAAGGGGCGAGCACATACCTTGGTGCCAATGACTCCCAAGGAGGTCTATGAAGACCAAGTGCAGTTGCAACGACTCCGTGAGCAAGAGAGGGAGCAAAAACACGAGTTGAGATAAGATAAGAGAGAAAATTCGAGTGACCCTACCCCGGTGAGTAAGCCACAAGAGGAAAATAGAAACTCAAACGTCGAAAAGAAAAGAACAACGACTGAAGCTCCAGTGAGAAGAGAGAATTTCTTTGCGAGTGGAAGTGAGATTAAGCAAGCTTTGAACACCCAGGAGTCGATGATCATGCTCCTTTACAAGGAGACACTTTTTAGCTCTAACGACCTTCAGGCTTTACCTAGCAGTGTTCAGCTTGTTTTGCAGGAGTTTGAGGATGTCTTCCCTGAGGAAGCTCCCAAAGGGCTCCCGCCCATCCGAGGGATCGAGCACCAGATCGATTTCGTTCCTGGTGCTTCAATTCCAAACAAGCCAGCGTATCGAACCAACCCGGAGGAAACCAAAGAGCTCCAACGGCAGGTAGATGAGTTGATGGAGAAGGGCCATGTTCGAGAGAGCATAAGTCCTTGTGCTGTACCCGTCATCCTTGTACCAAAAAAGGATCAGACTTGGCGAATGTGCGTTGATTGTCGGGCCATCAACAACATCACGGTAAGGTATTGACATCCTATTCCTAGATTGGATGATACGTTGGATGAATTGCATGGTTCTAGTGTGTTTTCTAAAATAGATCTTAAATCTGGATACCATCAAATTCGAATGAAAGAAGGTGATGAATTGAAAACGGCCTTTAAGACGAAACATGGGTTATATGAGTTGTTGGTTATGCCTTTCGGTTTAACTAACGCACCTAGCACCTTCATGAGATTAATGAACCATGTTTTGAGAGCTTTTATTGGAAAGTTCGTGGTAGTCTATTTTGATGATATTCTGATTTATTCCAAGAACTTAGATGACCACGTGAATCACCTTAAAGCTGTTTTGGAGGCTCTTCGAAAAGAGCAATTGTATGGTAATCTCAAGAAATGCATGTTTTGCACTGATAGACTTGTGTTTCTGGGATTTGTGGTGAGCTCGAAGGGAATTGAGGTGGATGAGGAAAAGATTGAGGCAATTAAAGCATGGCCCACCCCAACTAATGTGAATGAGGTTCGAAGTTTTCATGGTCTTGCAGGGTTTTATCGACGGTTTGTAAAGGATTTCAGCGCCATTGCTGCACCTTTAACCGCAACAATTAAGAAGAACATGACCTTTCAATGGGGTGAAGCTCAATAGAAAGCTTTCGAGCTTTTGAAATATAAACTAACCCATGCTCCTTTGCTGATGTTGCCTGACTTTTCTAAAACATTCGAGATCGAGTGTGATGCCTCTGGTATAGGCATAGGTGCTGTTTTGATGCAAGAGAAGAGGCCAATTGCTTTCTTTAGTGAAAAGTTGAGTGGGGCTTCCTTGAACTATCCCACGTATGACAAAGAGCTTTATGCTCTTGTTCGAGCTTTAGAAACATGGCAGCACTACCTCTGGCCTAAGGAGTTCGTGATCCACACCGATCATGAATCCTTGAAGTACTTGAAGGCACAACATAAGCTGAACCAACGACATGCTCGATGGGTAGAGTTCATCGAATCCTTCCCCTACGTGATCCTCTACAAGCAAGGTAAGGAGAATGTGGTTGCGGATGCCCTTTCTCGCAGGTATGCTTTGATTTCATCTCTTGATGCTCGATTCATTGGGTTTGAGCATATCAAAGAGTTGTATGTCAATGACCCTGATTTTGGTGAGATCTATGCGGCTTGTGAGAAGCATGGAGAGGGAAAATATTATCGAGCTGATGGTTATTTGTTTCGTGCCAACCAACTTTGTGTGCCTTATGCTTCAATTCGTGAGTTGTTGGTCAGAGAGGCTCATGGTGGAGGCCTTATGGCTCATTTTGGGGTATCCAAGACTTTGGATTGTCTCCAGGAACATTTCTACTGGCCACATATGAGGAGTGACGTGGAGAAGGTGTGTGCGCGGTGCCTTAAATGTCGCCAAGCCAAGTCAAAAGTTCAGCCAAACGGGTTATATCTTCCTCTCCCTATTCCTACTGCTCCTTGGATTGATATTTCTATGGATTTCGTCCTTGGATTACCTAGGACTAGGAATGGTAGAGATTCTGTGTTTGTCGTGGTTGATCGATTTTCAAAGATGGCACACTTTATCCCATGTCACAAAACTGATGATGCATCTAGCGTAGCTGAACTGTTCTTTCGAGAAATTGTTAGGTTGCATGGTATGCCTCGTACTATAGTCTCTGATCGTGATGTCAAGTTCTTGAGCTACTTCTGGAAAACTTTATGGAGTAAGCTTGGTACTAAGTTGTTGTGTTCTACTACTTGCCACCCTCAAACGGATGGTCAAACTGAAGTAGTTAATAGGACTTTGTCTCAAATGCTTAGGGCTGTCATTAAGAGTAACATCGAGTCTTGGGAAGAATGCTTACCTCATGTAGAGTTTGCATATAATAGGGCTGTTCATGCTACCACTAAGTTTTCACCATTTGAGATTGTGTATGGGTTTAATCCTTTAACCCCATTGGATTTGTCTCCATTACCTGTCAATGAGCGTGTGAATTTAGATGGAGCGAAGAAAGCAGAATTTGTTCGAGGTTTACATGAGAAGGCGCGGCTCAACATAGAGAGACGAACGGAGCAGATTTTGAAGAACGTGAACAAGCATCGACGTCCGCAACGATTCGAGCCAGGAGATTGGGTCTGGGTTCACATGAGGAAGGAACGTTTTCCCCAACAACGACGTTCTAAGTTGCTGCCTCGTGGCGATGGTCCCTTTCAAGTCCTCACCCGCATCAATGACAATGCTTACAAGATTGATCTGCCGAGCGAGTATGGTGTTAGTGCTACGTTCAATGTTGCTGACTTAGCTCCTTTCCTTGACGATGACTTAGATTTGAGGGCAAATCCTTTTCAAGTGGAGGGGGATGATGAGGACATCAACACCAAGTCGATCACAAGTCCAACTTTGGTGCAAGAGGAACGTGGTCCAATCACTAGAAGTCAACCCAAGGCATTCAAAGGTCGACTTCAAGCTTATTTGGCAGAGCATTTTCCATCTTTGGAGTCGAATTCGTTCATGGGCCAGGAGGTCAATGTCATCAACGTCCAAGATGAGAAAGAAGGACATTCTTGATGCCCAAGTTGGCCAAACATGGAAAGGCAAAGGAATGGGGAGAAAGAAGGACATTCTTTATGCCCAAGTTGGCCAAACATGGAAAGGGAATAATTAGTGGCTAAGAATCTTCCATTAGCATTAAAAACAATATGTTAGAATCTTTTGGATATTTGTTTCCTTCTTTAACTCTTATTAGTTTCCTTCTTAATTTTGTAACCTCTATAAATAGAGGATGTTATGCCTACGGGCAAACCAACCTTTGATCAATGAAAAAACCTTATTTGAGATTTCATTCTTGAAACTCTTTTATCCTTCTTAGTCCGTTCGTGGAATCGAGCCGTCTAGAAGAAACCGACGTTATCAACTAGCTCATCACCCTAGTTGTGGAGTCACTTCGTATACTTGGCCCTCTGCCCAATTGTGGCTTTGGTTTGAGTTATTTTCCGTCCCTTTTGCTCTTTGTTTTGCTAATCGATCTTTGCTGCGTATTCTGATTGTTTAAGTCCAGGAGTTAGAGCCTCGGCTTATATCAATTTGCATGTGGGAATTATTTACGGGTTTGTGGTGATTTTGGATGTGGTTGGTTGCTTGGTGATTAATTAGATTGGATTTGGTGTTTGTTTCCCGGGGGCCTAGTCCACTGTCCAAATCGCTCGATTTGAGGGCCCCCGGTGAATTTGGCTGTGTACTTTTAGTGTGATGGGGATGTTTTTTCTCCGGGAGTCCATTCCACTGTCCATATCTTCCGATATGAGGGCTCCCGGTGTGATCTTGACTAACATTGACCCCGTTTGCTCGTGTCCCATTTTGTCCGTTCTGGTGCTTTGCAGGTCATGGAACACTACCTAGAGCAGTTGAGCATCACCCAGCGCCATGCACTGCGGACTATCCGCACCCGCACCATTCCCGAGCACCTGCACCTCGATTTTGCGGTGTTCGATGAACTTCACGCCAGGCCGCAGTTGGAGGCCGCTGTGCAGGCTTATGGTTGGCGGCGCCTGCTCTGTCTCGCCGAGTCGACCTATCAGGAGCTCGTCTGGGAGTTCTATGCCTCCTTCCGCCACAACCAGAGGGGGAATGCCGACCATAGTAACGTCGTTCAGTTCACACTTGGCGGGGTCGAGCACTCCATCAGTTACTGCTGGATCACGCCGGGTTCCTCGCCGTGCTACTCCTCGTGACCAGGCTGCCCCCCGGTCTCCTGCCCCCAGGTCTCCTCCACCCGTGGTGGTGCCCATCTCTGATCAGTTGGCGGCCATCGCTCAGCAGAACGAGCGCATCCTGGCCGGCCAGGAGCGCATTCACACCCGCCTGGATCGCGAGCGGGACCGCGACCGTCGTCTGATGTCCGGCCAGCACTACATCATGTCATACCTGGGCATGGACCCGAGCGCAGTTCACTATCCTTTCGTCCAGTCCCCGGGGTATGAGGACCAGTACCCACCACCTGCCGGCGATGGTGGCGATGACTTCTAGTGGAGAGAGTACCTCGTTCTGACCATGATTCCTGTTCCAGACTGAGACTCCATGTTTTTGTTGTTTCATTTGGATTTGTTTTTTTATTTTGGATTGTAGACTTGGAACTTCGGTTCTATCACCCAGTGTGTCTCTTGTGTGACTTTAGCTTTGTGCCTCGGACTAGGTCCCCTTCCAGTCCTCTGCTATTGTCTGGTCTGCCTCTCGATCTCCGTTCCTGATTTCACGGTAACATCGTTCCCCTTCCCTCTGCTCCATTGAGGACATTGTCGCATTTAAGTGTGTGGGGGTTCTTTGTATTAATTGGAACGGGTGTATGGGTGCTTGGAGCCTAGTCCACTGTCCAAATCTTGAGATTTGAGGGCTCCAAGCACTGCTGTTTGCTTGATATTTGATCGTATTGGCACTGTGGAGGTGATTAGAGAATTGAATGGCTTTTGACTCGATGCATGACAACTTGATTGTGACTAAGATAGCCTATTACGATGACTGGAATGTGTAGTAGAGTTGTGTAGGGGTTCAGTTTTTCGACTGTTTGCTTACCAACTGCGACTTGCATTTGATCACTTGCTTTTGACAGTCTTTTATGCATCCAGTTCAGGGAATCAGAATGTGAGATAGAGCATATAGGTAGCCATGTGAGATTTGAGCCTGCTTGTTTCTTTCTTGTGCGATAGATCCCTCTTCCATGAAATGTAGCATTCACGTTGTCACTAGCTAAGATGATGGAGGCGTAGGATTAGCCCACGACCAAAATGACTGTCCTGATGTGTCATATCCCTTAGTCAGCCCCTTTGAGCCGTGTGTTGTCCTTTCTTTCGGTCTGTAATGAAAAATCACCCTTTGCATCTTTTAGAAGGTTCCACAGAGTGGTTTTTGTATGCTTTCTGCTGTTCTGCTAAATGTAATGTGAGGGTTGGAGGTAGTGCTTAAAAGTTGGGCGTGTGTTGGAAAAATGTGCAGAGGTGGTGGTTCTCTTAATGAATAAAGAAAAAATAAAGAAAAACAAAGAAAAAAATGAAAGCAAAAGAGAGCCACCACCAAAATTCTGAATAGTGCCCATTAAGTAGTGTTTTCTAGCAGTCTGGCTTGGAAATGCTAACATTCATATAACCTCCTTCGCTCTTGTGCCTTGAGGAATTTGATTAATGCAGAATAGCAGAACGAAAGTTACTGGTTTGCTTGATTGTGGTTTTGTTGGGTCTGGAATGTGGAACCTTGTGCTATAACTGCCACCACCTAAAAGGCCTTTTCCCCATGTCCAAGACCCTAGCCAGTCATTTGAACCTGTGTCTAAGACCTCCGGATTAGTTAGTGGTGACACCCCCTTATGTGAACTCTAGCATTTAGAGGCTGCATTCATGGTGAAGAGACGTTAGGGATTGAGAGAATAAGCATGCGCATTTTTCGCATCAATTTGTCCTGACCCCACTGGTCGAGAGTAAGCGATTCATTTTCTCATTTTCTCTATGCTCTTTACCCCGGTGAGGACCTAGATTGCTCGGTATTAATTCTGATATCTTGAGCTTTATGCATGAAGTGACTGTTTTGAACAAGTGGTTGAGTCAAGTCTATGTTGGTTAGTGAACAGAAGGGAACTCTTCCTTTGCTCAACTTTATTGCATTCGAATGTCAGCTGTGGTGGTTGTCTAGGTCGTCGTTCGAGTTGCCGTGTGTTGATGATCGGAAGCCAGTATGATCCACATGTTTTGTGCCGATATGATTTGCCCTTAAGCCTGCTTGATTGAAATGTCTCGAGCTTACCTGGTGTCTGACTTGGTTTGCTTAGGGACAAGCAAACGGTTAAGTGTGGGGGAGTTTGATAACGATGTAATTGCATGATTTTACACCCCTATTTCTTACCCATTTGCGGAGCATGGTTGTTGTTTTGGACTATTTTACACCGGGTTATGCTACTTTGTCCTATTTCAGGTCCCAGGCGTCAAAAGGAAGGCCAAGCGCGAGTTTCGGATCGTTTGGAAGTCGTTTGGACAAGCCAGGGCCAAAACACGGGCAGGAGGCCCTCAGAACACGGTCGTGTTCCTGACCGTGTTTTTATAGCCGAGACTACCCAAGGGTGGCTTGAACCACCTAAAAAACACGGGCAGGCCTGAGACAGAACACGACCGTGTTTTGCACAGAACACGCCCGTGTTTTCATGATGCCCGTGACCGTGTTTTTAAGCCAAATCCAAAACACGGGCGGGCTGGGCCAGAACACGGTCGTGCCCTCGACCGTGTTCTGGCCAGTGATGCCCTTTTAGGCAGATTTCAGCCAAATTGAGAGGGGATTCGAGTTTTAGAGAGACAGAGCGATTCCTAGAGAGAGAAAGAGACGAACAAGAGTCTCCAAGTGCCCTAGCTTGATCTTCAACACCATTGGAGCTTGGGTTGAGCTTGGAGAAGTGCCGATTCAACGTCCAGGAGCAGAAATCCATCTTCACAGTATGATTTCCGCGTCTGATTCTGCTTTTGCTTCTTTCTCCATGGAGTAGTTCTCCCATTCATCTGGGTGTGGGAAACCCTAGTTCTGTATGTTGGGATTGATTGTATGAACCCAAGTACTATTTCTATGAATTGATTATATTCGATTGAGGTTTGAATGATTGAATGACATGAATCCTGATCAAATTCCTGTTGTTTCTGCTTTAACCTAGAATGAGAATATCTGCCTAGGTTAATAGAGTTTCCTTGATTGAAGGTAGGGAGTTGGTGACTTTAGTCGAGGAACCAACTCACTATTCTGTACCGGTTTTACTCCGGTAGTGGAGGTTTTGTTCATAGGGCCTCAATCTGTTTACTCCGGTGGAGGTTAGTCGCCCGCTAGAGACTCAGATTGAGAGGGTCTGAAGACCTTTAGTCGAGACTTCCGACTGTTTGAGAACCTTCCGCAGTATAACTATCATAGAAATTGAACTTGGTAATTACAATCCGGCTTAACTGCAGACTAGGGGGAACCATATCCGGGTGACCTCTCTTAACCTGAAAACAACCGTTTAGTTGCTTTGCTTGCTTGTTAGTTTAGACCTTCACTAAAGTTTCATTGCTAGATAATACGAATTCACTGAGTAGTCATCGCATCTAGGACCCGGGTTGACATTAAAACCCAAACCCGCTATACTACGCTTTAGGAAGTGGTTACACTTGGCCAATTTCTAGAGTGACAGTAGGAGTGAGTCATTTATCCATTAGAGGTTAGGGTATAGTATCATACCCCAAACTCGATTTAATTCATGGTCTATATATAGATATCTCACTAGTAGTACCTGACGTATAGTATACGCCTGACGTATGCTAGTCTGAACCTATTGTTCATATCATGTTATTTATAGTAACTAGTATGTGAGCAATTTATGATACATAGTTTCTCTTTTAGATTATAAACGAGACATATTTGATCACTTGCTCAAATTCTTAAACATCGTGTGTGATGACATACATAATCTAATAACCTATCAATTATCAATAAGTCAATGATAAACTATTAATCGGTTCGCTCATAAGATGCTAGTTGAGATGGCTCGTAAGGCACACCGTAATAGCTAAAACCGAGCCAACAAACGAGTTGAGCTCCACAAACCACTGAATTGAGGTGTCTCACGAGTAGAGGTGTTCAAATGGTTAACGTGGTAATAACCAAACCAATTAAGCCTAAATTTTATTAACTATGGAATAAAATGTCTTAACCAAACCGTCCAAATTAACACGAAAACCAAATTAACCAAACCAAAGTTTAATTGGATTAGTTAATCGGATAATCGGATTAACCAAATAATATAACATTAAATGAAAACAATTATCATGTTAAGGAATTAAACATAACCACATGTTGTTACTATCATAAACTATCATTATATATAAGCAATAATAATAAGACAAACCACCCACGATTATCATCATCATTCGAGTTAATACATTATTCATCATCTCTGCACCTAATATAGTTAACTTACAACAAACCCTTAACATAAATATTAAATACATACAAATACCACTCATTAGGAAGTTAAAACTCTCCTACAAAATACTTCAACTATACATAGTTCCCCCCCCCCCCCCCCGCAAAGTCAGTTGTTATAAATTTAGTCATACAGAGAAAATAAAAAGAGTGCGGGAGTCGACCAATAGTCAAACTCCCGATGAGAGGGCCTTTTATGCCACATGATGGGCAACTCTATTGAGTCGGCGGAGAACAAAACAGTAAGAAACCCAAATAAAGAGAAAAGCCAAGCTCTGAGCATCCTGCAAGATAGTTCCATCCCGATCATGAGCCAAGTCACCTATCTGAGGAAGTCTCTCCGATATCGGGAGCTCTTCTGCGTGCCCCTAAAAAACAAACAAACAAACAAACACACAAGCGTCTCACTGTAGGACAACTAAGCTCCACCAAATGGACTAAAACAAGCCATTAAGACTTAGTCGGATACTCCGAATCCAAAACTATGTCAAACTAATATATATATTTTTTAAGTATAGTTAAAGAAAAGCAATAAAATAAAACAGACGAAATTGAAGGAACCATCATAATCCATTTTAGGAAAATGAGCGGAAACTTTTGAACTAGAAAAAGGCGGATTTTTCGAATAATTAAAGGTCATTAAAAGGTTGGAAAATTTAACAACTGTACTGAGAATCTAATAACTTCCTAGAAACTAAACCATCAAATCTAATCAAATACTAAAGTAAGAAACCACGAAAACCTTTCAACTTCCCTAAACTAAGAAAATACTAAATGACAAAAAAGTAAATACTATTACCAAAAAAACTAAGTAAATGCTAAATTAATAAATAAATAAAAACAGTAACATAAATCTTTTAACTTCCCTCAACCAATACACCGCCGAGCCGCCGCCGCCGGTGACTCCGAAGTCTAATCAAGCCTGCGACTTGTCGCCATCGACGACCATGGACGAGCTCCTGTTCTGGTTGCCGACGAGATGTCACGCTTGGACACGAAATCTTCCGTCATAGACATGTATTTACGATGGCCCCAAGGCCGGTCAGAAACTCCAATCGGGGAGAGAAATAAGTGTAGAAATGCATCTCGTCTCCACCATCAATGGAACCGGTTCCGTGCACAAGAACGTCTTGTCCGGCAGACCACTCGTCTTCCTCTTCACCCTTCACGGAACCACCACCAAACTCTTCTGTGGCATCGCCGCCACCGTCAGTAAACCGCCACTCATCTCCACCATAAACTATACATAGTTTGAGGTGACAATAATGGTATTGTACGTAATCCTAAAGTCTAGTAGCTGTCCAAAATGTTTTGGTTTAGTAAATAGATAGGCCCATTTAATTTTTGACCCATAATGTTTTGGTTTGTTGTGCAAGTGAAAATACAGTAGGGAATCACGAAAGTTTGGTTTGGTTGGTTGCATGGAAGATAAATAATTTTGTATACTAGGTGTATCATTAATTGGTTAATTGGTTTCATTGGTTAGCAGTGTTGTAACCAAACCAAACCACCTAAACCAAATAAGCTAAATTGTTTAACAAAACCAAACCAATTATCCAAATTAGCCGAATGCTACCGATTAATATGGTTACCACGGGAACCAATTCGTTTGAACACCCCTAGTCACGAGCATTACGAACCGAACAAATAACTTATTGAAAGTAGCTTCAATGGTTTTATCCAGTGTTATTAAGACCGAATCGAACCGGTCGGCCGGACCGCTAAAGCCGCCACCCGGGCACAAAACCGGCTCGGGCCAGTCATTTAGCCGCTACGGTTTTATGGAGCGGTCGGCGAGCGATCGAGGCGGTTAACCGCTCGAGCCGCTTGAACCGGTCGCTCAGTTTTCCCCTTTCGACCGTTCTGTTTAATAAAAAAATTTGAAAAAGAAGATCGAAAATTGAAAACGAAAGGCAAAATCGTGGGGCTGGGAAAGAAACCCCAACTCTAATTTAGTTTTCGTCTTCGACTCTTCGTGAACAGAGGGTGTAGAGCGGCGCCAAACCCTGCCACATTAACACTTCCTGTCCTGGCTTCCCGTCGGCATCGTCGCCATCCCCAATCAGCGTAGTAGCTCCAAGCTCGCCATCGCCAATCTACGTCCCCGTCCCCGTCCCCTCTTCCCGTAGCAATTCCTCCGCTTCGTCATCACTTCCCTTCCCGGCGCTTCCCGTCACCATCGTCACCATCCCTAGTCCCTGTAGTCGCTCCCCGCTCGCATGTTTTAGAATTGTTAAGAGTTAAGAGTGTAATTTACTAATTTAGTCATGGTTTACCATGATTAAGAAGTGTCCGCTATTTATACTGATTGTTTATTAGGTACCGGTTTTCTACCGATTTTTAAACAGTTTAGTGTCGGTTCGACCGCTAAAGATCGAGTTGTTCACATTATCGGGTCATACCCCGGTTCGCTTTTGACAACATTGGTTTTAGCTAATGATCACCCCGTGTTGCTACAATAACTGATAAAAAATAGACCAAACATATTTTTAGGATTTGTTTTTATCTTAAAAAGTAGAAAACCAAGCTTGGAAATGAGATGAAGAGTGAGATGGATTATTTTGTCACGGTGTATGTGGTGTCCTTGTTTGTCATAGGCACTAGAAACGGGAAATTCCCGCTCCCGCCATCACCCAACGGGATAATCCCCGGAAATAATCCACAACTTCCAGGGGCAATCTGGGAAAAGCACTCACACACTCCCTTCAAATCAAATAATGCAAAATATAAATAAACAAAATAAACACGAACGAAAACATTATTAAATAATTAAAAAATGTCCAGCAATATTTATACCAGTAACCAACTAGTGAAGAAACAGCAGCAGTTCCCATTATTCTTTTGGCACTGCCCACACTCCCTCACTGGTAGTTCATCACACACAACACAATCCTCTCTCTCTCTCTCCCTCCCAACACACAAATGGAGGCCACCGCCATCAATGGCCGACCCGCATCGCCGGAACCCGACCCGGACTCCGAACTCTTCTACCCTGAAGACTTCGACAGCACCTGCTCCACCCCCTTCGTCAGCGCTCCCTCCAGCCCCGGCCGCAATGGCGGAGGCGGAGGCGGCTTCTTCTACAGCTGTCCCGCGAGCCCAATGCACTTTGCCATCACTTCCGCGGCAGCTCACCGCCGCTCCTCGTACGACGACGACGACGATTTCGACGGCGGCGGTGGTAGGAGCGTGGCGCAGATGGGGTGCGAGTTCGAATTCTCGGCGAGATTCGGATCTGTTGGGCCCGGTCACACCGGATCCATGAGCTCGGCCGACGAGCTGTTCTTGAACGGCCAGATCCGGCCCATGAAGCTCTCCACTCACCTCGAGAAGCCCCAAGTCCTCGCGCCGTTACTGGATCTCGACGAGGGTGAAGAAGAAGGAGAAGAGGCAGAGCTCGGCGGTAATAAGAAAGGATTTCACGGCGAGAGCAGAGGGCGAGATCTGAGACTCCGGAACAAATCTCTCCGGCGGAGAACCAGATCTATGTCGCCGCTCCGATCCTCGTCGTTCGAGTTCGCCGACGACGACGGCGGCGGAGAGGGTGAAACGAGAAAGAAGAAAACAGGGGAAGGGGAGGAGGAAGGAGAAGAGGCCGCCGCCGCCATGGATTCCGCAGTAGACGAGCCGAACTCGATGTCGGCGTCTTCTTCTTCGACATCGAGATCTTCATCAGCTGGTAGAAATTCGAAGAGATGGGTTTTCCTCAAGGAGTTTCTCTACAGGAGTAAGAGTGAAGGAAGGAGCAATACCAAGTTCTGGTCCAACATTTCCTTCTCACCATCCAAGGAAAAAAAGGGGAATAGCAGAAGCAACTCATCTTCTTCTTCTTCCCGTGGCAGAGAGAAAGGAATTAGTAATGAAGGTTCTTCAGAGAAAGTTGGGGGAAGTAATAGTAACAATGGCGGAAGTGGGAAGAAGCCAGTGAATGGATTGGGGAAGAAGAGAGTGCCAGCAGCTTCCCCGCACGAGCTGCATTACAAAGCGAGCAGAGCTCAAGCTGAGGAGATGAGGAAGAGGACTTTCTTGCCGTACAGGCAAGGCTTGCTTGGTTGCCTAGGGTTCAGCTCAAAAGGGTATGGAGCCATGAATGGATTCGCCAGAGCTCTGAATCCAGTCTCTTCCAGGTAAAAAAAGTATATCATGATGATGATGAAGAAGAAGATGATGGGTTTGATTCATTTTCACGAGTCAAGGATTCAGATTACTATTATTATTGACTAATATTTGTATAGATTTTGGTTTAGAAGAAGATATTGTTGTTGTTTATGTATGTAAGGTGATGAGATTGGCTAGATCTCTTATCTCTTGTTTCTTTCTTTTTGGATCAGTTCTCTCATGTAATATTCTGTGCTTTCTCTCATATGGGTTGGTATTAAGCCATGAGAAAGAAGGATTATTAGTAGATCTTTTTCTTTTGCTGCTAAAACCCACTACCAGTCCGGTTCTTTTGGTACACCATTGATGATTGCTTAAGCCATCTCTGATTCAACTTTCTTCCAAGGTAATCTGAAAACGATGTGAAGAAGAAGATGATGATGGGTCGATTCATTCATGAGTCAAGAACAGAAACAACTTTTTGATTATATTCGTATAGATTTTCTTTAGATTCTGATCTCGTTGTTGTCCTTCTTTTACCACCTTTAGAAGATATTTGTTTTATGCAAGTCGATCATGAGGCTAGCCATGCCTCTTTCTCTCAGACCAACTCAGTATAGGATCAAGATTGAAAATACAGAACAAAATCAGAATCAGATCGTTTGTTGTCTGCGGTTTCTCCCATATGGGTTTGGTTTGGAAGCCATGGGAGAGCAATATTAGTGGATAATTCCTTTCTTCATGCTAAACCCACCTACTAAATCTCAGCTTTTGGGGATGATTAGTGAATGATTATGCAAATGGGTTGTTGTGAGGTCTAGAGAGATGTTAACAGCTGGTGTGATGATGATGAAATTGGAACCGTGTGGATGTTGAACTGTATTATTGGAAAGGGGAAAAGGATAATAACAACAACAATAAGTACCACATGGCTGGAGGAGACAGAATCCTGATATGTTAGGTGGAAGTGAGCCCCTCATCTCCATGGCTCCATTCTCCCACTGCATTCACTACCCTGCTGGAAATTTCAGCAAAGGGACTTGCGTTTTGGGTTTTTGGCTGCTTGTTTCTTTGCTGGACCAACCTTGGAGGACTCCATGTCTTTCTATCATGAATTTATCTAGTGATACTGAGGAATGTGAATGATTACTTTTAGGGTGAAAGGGAAGGGAAATATGTAAACCCTTAACCTTACTATAGGGGTGTAGTAGTCTAACTAGTATATCACATGAGCTTCTCATCTTATTTTGGATTGTTAAGAACAAGTTTGAGGGGTTTTTGACTATGTTATTCTACAACTTTCGTACCACAATTTATAGTACTGCGTTTATGAATAGTTTACTCTTGAGATTCCCCTAATATAGTTAAGATCTTCAACTTTCTCTACAACTTCGAAGTTTCAATGTAGAGAAAGAACTTCAAAATCATACAACTTCACTATAATTAAATAAAAGATAGATTAGAATAATTGGGTTGATGTGACCTACTTTGCTTTCTTGACCACAAAAGAGATCCTAATCCATAGCCCCATCTATTAATTTCTATTAACCAAAGGGTGTGGCTAATTGAGTTGAGTCCCACCAATGCCAATGAGAATTGTTTGATCCGCCAAAAGAGGGGAGTTTTTTAAAGTCATAATAAACATCCTAATGTGGACATTGGTGGGTTATGTTTTGTCTCCTAGATATTGATTGACATAAAGGAGTGAGATCATGAAATTGTAATTGGACATTTGACATTGACACAAGAGACGGGAAGGGGGGAAAAGTAGAGATATAGAGCAAGACAAGAATGTTTGTGGGTTTTAATGTTCAAAAACATTATAGTAGAACTCTCTAGCCTAAGCACCCAAAAAAGAGTAGGGAGAGTGTTTTTTGGATTCTTCTCATTGGGCCTTTTCTTCCCTCTTGCCCTTTTCCTTGATTTCTTTCCATCATTGCCAGTTGCCACAATCAAAACCACTTTCTTGATTCCATAGTTTTTAACAACTTGATGATCTTTGCCCTCCACAATGCCTACACAAGGGAAAAGCATTTGGTTGTTTATGGATGGACACTTCCATCTCATTCCTTTTTGTTCCTTATTGGCTCAAAACTCAAAGTAACTACACTCAACATTAACAAGAATGTACATTGTCCTCCAATAAACACACAATTTCAATAGGTACCTCACAATTATTGGCAGCCATTTAGATGCTAGATATATCCCTAGAGATTCCGAATCATGTATGGTCGTTTACCACCTCTTAAAATGTAAATCTTCCAGAGATGATTGGTTCAATAATGCTCGTTGACAGTTCAGAGTCACAATCGAAGATAAATTCATGAGAAAATCATAAAATAAAATAAAAAACTCTTTCTAGTCAATTGTGCTACGTGAAATCAAATAACTAGTTAGTATAGATCATCCATCATCATATTTTAGTATTGATCTTAACTGTAGAGAAAAGATGTAATACCAAAGATAAAGTATTAGAGAACAATAGAACACTAATGAAAAATTGAGTCCTTACATAGTTACATTTTCATACGTGACTTTTACTTGCAAGTACAATTGAGAAGGAGAACAATGCACGTTCTTAATACACCTATTTGGACACCTCCCAGACCATTCTTGTTTTTTTCTTCTTATATTATTGGACAACTATCATCATGTTAGTAGTTAGAACATGGCAATCACCATTAATAAAGAGTTAGAATTTGTTCATGATAAAATGTTGGAATGTTTCTCAATTGTGGGATGGAAATATCAGCCGAGTGAAAGAACATAACATAATGGCCCCCTACTACTGCCCATCTACCTCAGAAGGAAAATGAATTGCTGAATTTTAATTGGAATAAAAAAGGACTTGATGAATTATTGGTGGATGGGCATTGACCCATAGGGCATGCACAAGTCTAAGAATTTAAGTTATCTTGTGGAGTTATTTGATGGAAATCCAAATGAGTGGAAATCCAAATGAGAGTTATTCATTGCCATGGCTCTTCTTGCTCCACATGAAAGATCATCCAAATGAGACTCATTCATTCCCATGGCTCTTCTTGCTCCACATAAAAGAGTTGGATTGGAAGGTTCTCTTCTAATAACTCGAATATTTAGGATGAATCGACGGTATTAATATACCCCATTATTGTGAAGAGTACTATTCGAAGGGTATCAATTTAGACTTCTCCCCATAGCTCCAAGCATCGAGATGTAATTAGGGGCGTCCATTCGGGTTTACCCGAAGCCGACCCGATTATATACATTTTTGGTTTTTCGGGTTTAGGTTTGTTTCGGGTTTCGGGCTTTTCGGTTTCGGGTTCGGTTTTGCTTATCGGGTTTTTCAGTTTCGGCTGAAAACCTCCAATGAATAGAACTCAGCCCGTATTCTTAGGAGTTCGGATTTTCGGGTTTCATTTTTCTTTAACCGAACCCGAACCCGATAAGGAATTTTCGGGTTTCGGGTACGAACTCCTAAGAATACGGGCTAAGTTCTAACTGGAACCCGCAAGTCCTTATCGGGTTCGGTTTTTAGTGATTTTTGGTTTCAGGGTTTTATGGGTTTCAGTTCGGATAACCGAACCCGACCCGAACTGACACCCCTAGATGTAATGTTTGATTAGAGGGTTGCACTCCCATCATTGTGTGAAAAGGTAAAACTTCTTAGGGGGTTCACTTTCTCTTCCATAGAGAACACACAAAAAAGTAAAGAGTAAACAAAATTTTTTTTTGTGTGAGAAAGTGGAAAAGAAAGTGGAAAACAATGGTTCAGAGACAAAGAAGAAGAGCTAAATATGACAAATGGAAATTTATTGTATGGCTAACGGTCAACAGAGCATTTCTTTCTGTCAATTGTTTTCCATCTACATCAGAGCAGTTCACAATACCTTAAGAACAAGGGAGAAGATCAAACAGAGGGAAAGGTTAAAACCAATCCCATCTGGAGAAAAAGGGAAAGAGTGTTTTCCCCACTTAAACTTTGGCTCCAAGCACAGGTTGGGGGAATCAAAGTCCCTTGGAATAGTAGATTTAGATTCCTCCCAAAGGGGTACTGTTGAAGTTGAACAACCAATAATTGAAAGACAAAAAACTCCAAGGGGATGAGACTTCACCTTCTTGATTGAAATTGTCTCCCCACTCACTTCCAAGGACTCAGCTCAGCTAAAACAAATCAGTCCCAGGAATTAGACAAAGGTTGACAGGATGTTCTTCTTCAGAGTGAATTGATCTGCCTTTACTTCACTTATTGACTGCCACAAAACAAGAGAATAAGGTTAAGGTTAAGGTTATCATCAGTTCATATGGGAAAGCCAGAGGTTGGTTTGGATGAAATTGCTGTGATGAAATAGAGAAATGAAAGAAAGCATCATAAGGTTCCGTACCTTCTCAAGCAAGCGTTCCAGCCGCTGAATTTCATTCTTTGGGTAATCAGAACCCTTCTGCATACAGCTCCTCGCAGATTTCACATAAATCTCACCATATCTGAAGTGGAAAACCAAGCAATGAAGATCAAGTTGAACTTGTTAGATGAACTAGATTACATGGTGAACCAGTTAACTAATAGCTATGACAATAAAGATGCAGACTTTGCATGGTTTCCTTTGAGCTGTCCAACTTCTTCTTCCATTCTTGCAAGCACCGCCTTCCTCTCGTCGTCTCCACCAGCAACAAACTCCTTCACTAAATTCTCTAGAGACGACACAATGCCACCCTGCAGTGTAGTGCAGTGCAAAATAAGGATCAGTTATGGCCTAGGGGAATACATATTGTCTGTTGAAAGTCTTTTGCTAGCGCAGTTTGAACAAACAAACAAACATTGGGAGCAAGTTTTCCATTGCCGTCACGGCTGGTTCCACATTGGTCATTGATGAAGCTCACGAAGTCATCCAATGCTCTGCCGCCGCCATAGGCCTCACCATCTTTGTTGCTCTTGGGGAAGAATTTCAGGGTGGGGAAACCACTCACTCCATACCTACATTGGTTCCACATTCCTAGTTACATGTTAGCAACTCCCCTGTTCCATTGCTATTCGAAATGTGTTACAAAAAAGACTCACTTTTCAGCCAAATCCGTGTACTTATCTGCATCAAGATTAGCAATCACAACATCTTCATCCAATTTGAATGCGGTGGCAAGTTTCTCATATGTCTATAGAACCACACAGAATAGAAGAAAGATGGAAACTTTCATAAGGGTAAGCATATTTAGGAAATCTGCAGAAACAGAAGGAAATACAAAGGTGTTGATTGTACTAACAGGAGCAAGTTCTTTACAGTGACCACACCTGCAAGGAAAGATTACAAGAAAGTAGTAGTGGATAAGGGTTTCTAACTCGGTGATTCAAAAAATGCATGTATCTTAGATGCTACGTCGCGAATCAATTATTGAATAATCACTAACCATGGTGCATAGAATTCAACCAAGACATCTTTAGTCTGATCCAATACAACTTGAGCGAAGTTTTCTGGTGTTAATACCACCACGTTGGATGGTACTGCAGCTATCTTCACATTGGTTCCTACCCATTGCGAGAAGAAGCATAAATAGAAGGCTTCTATCTATAGCCAGAACAAAAACAATTTAGGAGTTTTTCCCTTTTTCGACGAGTGATGTCCGAAGTTACCTCCTTGAGAATTAACAAACTCAGCCAGGGCTTCTGCAGTACGGTCACCATCATACCTGCACATCATCATCAAGAATCCATTTGGGTTTAGCAGCACCATTTAAAATGCGGTAAAATACATAAAAAAATGTCAACGAAACTTGAAAACTTTTGTTCAATTGCATACTTTTTAGGGTCTAAGGAGCCTTTTGGGAACCATTTAAGTGCTGGATATCCAGAAACACCGAATTTGGTACATAGGCTCTTATGTGTATCACAATCCACCTACAATTATAGAGACAAGAACCCCTAAAGACGATAGAAAGGTAAACAAACCCCACAAGAGAAATCAAAAGCTGATTAGTATATACGAACCTTTGCAATCAGCACCGATTTGGACTTCTTGAAGCTTGCACCAAGCTTCTCATACTCTGGAGCAAGCTTTTTACAGAACCCACACCTATAGCAACGAAGCAGCCAATCATTCACTCTGCATAAGCTGAGCCACAAAGCTTTTTGTGCATTGCAAATCAATGATAGACTCCCCCTTCCAATCATAGTGATTGAATTACGATCCTGAACATGATTAAACATCTAGATTCCTTAGAACCCAGAACCCCAGAATCTCTGCAGCTAATCTCGATTTGTTTCAGTAGTAACCAGCTCAGAGTTGGTTGGTTCAAACCCTAAATTGCATATTTCCCAGCAGAGAAAGTGAAGAGAACAGATTTTAATTACCAAGGAGCGTAGAATTCGACGAGGGCGCCGCGATCTTTGCCGACCTCTTTCTCGAAACTGTCCTCGCTGAGGTCGATGACGCCGTCTGCCGCCACGGCGGCGGCGAAAAGGAAGGCTGCGAAAGCGAGAAGTCGAAGGGTTTGGGAGCTCAACATAGCTCTATTTTTTTCTTTCTCGTATCCTCTGTTTCTTGCCAGCCAAAAAGTCCCCAACTTTACCTGATGGGTTCTGCTTAAATTTCTTCCCCTCCAGCTTGGGAAAATGGCGATATGGTTGGCAGTTACACACGGGAACTAGACTACTGCTTGATATTCTGGTTTTTGGCTTGTTCGAAAGATTTTATAAATGTACCCTTTTGAAAGCTAGCTAGTGGTATCAGTTATTACTCAATACTCACTCTCAGTAATGATTTTTGCAGTGAGTAATGATTTTTGCAGTGAGGGATTGATCCGAAGCATATACCGATTTCAAGCAAAATCGTAAAATAGGCTCCGGAACGTTGCATGAACTGCATGGTGGTGGCCGTTTGGATGAATTTGTCCCAAGCGAAATATTTGGGCATTAAATTGAAGGAGTATTTTGCATAAATGGGAAAAAATTAGGTACTGAATGAGGAAATATGAAAAAATTGATGGGGTGTTGCGAGAATCGAACTCACGACCTCTCGCACCCGAAGCGAGAATCATACCACTAGACCAAACACCCATGTTGTTGTCTACAATACCAGATGAACATATTTATTGTAACTATTTAATAGTTTCTTTTTTCATCAACTGCTGCTTCTACACGACTACACGTCTGAATTTGGAGAAGCCAGTGGAAACCAGTCTCTTTCTAGGGTTTAGAAATCTAATTCCCGGTCCCGAAATCGAATTCATTCATCTGGGTTGTTTCCCGCTCTGAGATTCCAGCTCGCAATTCCCTGCAATGGCTGCTGTAAGTTTTCAATTCGCGCGAAAAAGTTTGCTCCTGTATCTTTTCTTTTTTTGGTAGCAATGCTTCTCATGTCTTCCTTTTGAATCGCAGCCAGCTGGAGTCGACAACACGTTCAGGAAGAAGTTCGATCGAGAAGAGTACTTAGAACGAGCTCGCGAGCGGGAAAAGCAGGTATTATTTGTTCCCTAGAGCTTCCACTCTTTTCCCCGTCTTTCTGGGTGTCAATTTGTGCTCGCGACCTGATTTTGCTGCCTTGTTCTTGTTGTTTCAGGAGGATGAAGGGCGATCGAAGTCTAAATGTAAGTTGGGTTTTGCTTTGATTACTTGCTTAATTTGTGGTGATAAAAAGAATTCAGCCTTGTTTAATTGGTGAAACTGTGATGATTCTGTTGCAGCCAAAGGTCCTCCTGTGCAGAGGAAGCCCCTAAAGCACAGAGATTATCAAGTTGACCTCGAATCTCGACTGGGGAAGACTCAGGTTTGGTACTCTTTCTCCCACTCTGTAAATATTTTTGCTGAATTGATTGGGATTTGGTTGGGCAAGCTGCACTATGCAAAGTGGGCAGCCAGTTCTTTCCTGTATAGGAAGCATTCTTGTAGCCTGTAGGTTTTGAGAACATAATAATCTCCGAGATAATTGGTTGAGAGCTTCAAGGTGTCTTTTGCTCGGAATCTCATGTAGCCTTACTGCTGGAAATGCATAACCGTTTGCGATCGCAACATGTTATGGTATCCTGGGTATGAGTAGCTTTGCCTTTAAGATGAGGCTCATTTAGTGGATTGTTCTGTAGTGATGCTTGAGATTTGGGGTTGCTGCTCATATTAATCTGAGATGTGTTATTTGGATAAGTTTGTTTGCAACTTTGATTTTCACTCATTTTTTATTCTTTGCGTTGTTCACCTTTTGTACTGGCAGGTTGTTACTCCAATCGCACCTCTAAGCCAGCAGGTATGTCCTTCACAATAGCGATGTGTACATTTATGATTCTGCATGTGAATTGAAGTTGTGCATAGTTTTGGAATTGGGTGCAAACAAACTCTGTGCTGTTCGTTCCCATTGTTAAAAGTCTCCTTTTTGGATGGGTATGAGTTGTGGATCCAATATAACCTACATATGGTTGGTTTCCTCGGAGTTAGCTTTTCTTGTTACTACTGTCTACTGCTTGATATAAGGTTTGAAAATAATTGATTGTTCTATGTTGCCCGCTGAGTTAAAAACAAACAAAGAACCACAGATCTCTATCTTCTTCTCTATTGGCTAAGGTTGATAGATGCTCTGTTATATTCTTCGTCTCTCACTTGACAATTTGAATTCTGTATTCGGTTGCAGGCTGGATACTACTGTTCGGTTTGTGAGTGTGTAGTGAAGGATTCTGCTAACTATTTGGACCATATCAATGGAAAGAAACGTACGAATTCATCCATCACCCAAGAAACTGATATATTAAGTTCATGTTAAATTTGCTTGTTACTGTGCTTTGTTCTAATTGCATTAGCAATATCTTACATGTAGATCAAAGGGCTTTGGGCATGTCGATGCGGGTGGAAAGAGCTTCCCTTGAACAGGTACAATTGCTAATATGCAGTTGCCACTATTGTCCTTAGATTCTGAAATAATGCTGACTAGCGAAGTTCTACTTGTATTTCCAGGTCCAAGAACGATTCGAAATGCTCAAGAAACGGAAGGATCCCAGCACCTTCTCCGAACAAGGTAAAGAAGAAGATATAAGTTCTTGTTTAGCTGCTTTTTACTATTTGTAGTTACACTAAGTTGTGGGAATTCAACTGTCGGTTTCCATTTAGATCTCGATGAACGACTCCTGAAACAGCAGCAAGAGGAGGAAGAACGGAAGAGACAGCGACGAGAGAGAAAGAAGGAGAAAAAGGTTGGTCAGAATGAAGTATAACGTTGACTAGAACATGTGATCGTACCTGTATACCTTGGCTATTGACACTGACACTCGTCTATGTTGCAGAAAGAGAAGGTGGCAGAAGAGCCAGAAGATATCGATCCAGATGTCGCGGCTATGATGGGATTTGGTGGGTTTGGTACATCCAAGAAATAGATGCAAAGTGCCTCTTGAAAGAATTAAGTCTGTTTGGGTAAAAATCTTCAGACGAATGCTGTTCATCAAAGATATATGTTAGTTCTGCAGAGTAGCATAGCTGAAGAGTTTTTTGTTGCCCACCCGATTGCCTTACCAGTGAAAAATTGTAAAACTTTCAATGGTTTCCAACGTTGTAAATCTTGATGATGCCATTTCACGACTGTTCGCCCCTCTTTACTTCCGTTTCCTTTGGTTGATGGGATAAAAACAGAACATAGAACAAGGGGTATACAACGATTTGGTTCGGACCAAACTGGAGTAGGTCGGTTTGAGTTATATCTTCTGGCGTTTCAGTTATGAAATTCTGATCCATGCATAGATTTGGTTTGATTCCGGCATAGACCGGTTTGAGTTCTGGACAAATTGAACAATTGCACTTCACATCCTAGAGATTTTTCCAGAAATAGCACTGTTTAAAAAAAAAATTCCAAAAATAGCACCCAACTCCGAAAAATTCCAAAAATAGCACCATTTATGTAAAACCGCAACCCGGAGGTGCGTTTTTCGATGAAAACGCCACCCGAGAGCGCGTTTTTCGATGAAAACCGCACTGGTAGGGAGCGGTTTTGAAAACCGCACCTCCAGGGTGCGATCTGCCCTTTTTTTTTTTTTGCAAACCGCACCCCCAGGGTGCGATCTGCCTTTTTTTTTAAAAAAAAAAATCCTAATTTAGGCGGAAACTTCAAACGAACGTATCTTTATGTTCGGGTATCCGATCGTCGCGATTTTTTTTTTGATTCCGCATAACTTTTTGAGATCTTGCAAGCCGAAGACTGCCAAAGGTGGTTTGGTCTCGCCTTCGTACCAAAAAATGTCGTTTGCTACCCCGAACGAGCTTTTTTTCCGATTTCGTCAAACTTTGGACAACCGTAACTTTGTGCTCCAAATCCAAACGGCATGATTTTTTTTTATTTCGCATAACTTTTTAAGGACTATAATTTATGTGAAATAAAAAAAAAATCATGCCGTTTGGATTTATGCGAAAACGGCATGATTTTTTTTTATTTCGCATAACTTTTTAAGGACTATTTCACATAAAAAAAATTTATGTGAAATAAAAAAAAATTCATGCCGTTTGGATTTTGGAGCACAAAGTTATGGTTGTCCAAAGTTTGACGAAATCAGAAAAAAGTTCGTTCAGGGTAGCAAACGACATTTTTTGGGATGAAGGCGAGACCAAACCACCTTTGGCAGTCTTCGGCTTGCAAGATCTCAAAAAGTTATGCGGAATCAAAAAAAAAATCGCGAAACGATCGGATACCCGAACATAAAGATACGTTCGTTTGAAGTTTCCACCTAAATTAGGATTTTTCAAAAAAAAAATAAAAAGGCAGATCGCACCCTGGGGGTGCGGTTTGCAAAACCGCTCCCTACCAGTGCGGTTTTCATGGAAAAGCGCGCCCTCGGGTGGCGTTTTCATCGAAAAACGCACCTCCGGGTTGCGGTTTTACAAAAATGGTGCTATTTTTGGAATTTTTCGGAGTTGGGTGCTATTTTTGGAAATTTTTTTTAAAACAGTGCTATTTCTGGAAAAATCTCCACATCTAATCATTATCGGAATACCATATTCGCATTTGGAACATTTTTTTGATGGAAGAACCATTTTTAAAATTACGGTTATACCGGACTCCCGCCAGGGAAAAGGGGAATGGATCAAGTCAGTAACTTTATGGTGAGTAACTATGAGTAACTCGCCCACATCACCATGACATCAGCATCCTCTCTCTCCTGGAAAGCTTTTAATTTTCCCCTCCTTAATCTTTGACGGATGATTTCTCACTCGTTTTAAGTCGAAATTTAATTTTTTTTGCACAGTTAGATCAGATTAATTGTGCTCTTCAAAATGATATCCACTTTTATATATTTTTCGAACAAAAAAAATTGAGCCATTTTTTACCAGTCTATACCATATGGTATTGACTGGTATTGAAATAAGAGCATACCTATGGGTTCAAAAGCGTACCATGGTGGTATGAACAAACCAAGACTGTAGGATGATTGAATACATGATAGTAGAAGTATATTAATTGTCATTTACGACTTTTAACATTGTATACCATAAAATACCATAAAATACCACCCCGTACCAGGGTGGTATTGTATGGTATTGTGTGGTATTTTTTGGTCTTGTAATTTGTTCACCCAGAAATTTGTAGATCCAATAGATCATGATGAACTCGTCCCTGCTGTGCAAACGTTTTCAAAAACGAATGAAAAACGAAGAAAATACCATATGGTATGCAGTTGGTACCGAGAGACCAGAATTTTTTTTTCCTCAAAAAATATTGAAAATTGATCTCATTTTGTAGAGCACGATGAACTCGTTCCATCTGTGCAAAAAAAATTAAAATCCGAGTTAAAACGAAAAAGATATGAGTCAATTAAGAAAACTAGTGAAAATAAAAATAGCCTTTAATTCTCCATCCTTAGATCTGGATTTTCTAAATAAAGGGTCCAGATTTGGTTATTGATGGGTGCATAACCATGGGTTATGCACCCTATCTTGAGCCAGGGAAAAGGGGAAACCTTCGAGAGATCTTAATTCTTAATCTTATGACATAAACCTTTCTTTTTTGGTAAATTTTTGTTGCAAAATCTTAAAAGCTCTAAGGTGATGTTCTCTCACTATTGCCAAAGTCGATGAACCGTTCTATTGAGAAGAAGGTATTGCGCCTTCTCCACGGCCACAAGACATGGAATTCCCTCCGCCAAATCCACGCTCATTTCGTCCGCCATGGTCTCGACCAGTGCAACCAAGTTCTATCTCATTTCGTCTCCGTTTGTGGGTCGCTCAACAAGATGCAGTACGCCGATCGTCTCTTTGACCAAACCCACAACCCCAATATCTTTCTCTTCAACGCCATGATAAAAGGGTACTCTGTTTCTGGACCTTTCGAAGAGTCTCTGTTCTTGTTCTCGTGGATGAAAAGCTGTGCCATTTGGGCCGACGAGTACACTTTCGCGCCTTTGCTGAAAGCCTGTTCGAGTAATGGTGACCTCAAACTCGGCCAGTGCGTTCAGAAGGAGGTTTTTGCTCGTGGGTTCGACGGTTTTAGCTCTGTGAAGATTGGGGTCGTGGAGCTCTACACAATGTGTGGAGCAATGGAAGATGCACATAAGGTGTTCGACGAAATGACTGATAGGGAAGCGATCATATGGAATTTAATGATTCGTGGGTATTGTAAGAGGGGGAACGTGGACAGAGGGATGTACTTGTTTAGGAACATGACTGAAAGGACAGTCGTTTCATGGAACATCATGATTTCGGGGTTGGCACAAAGTGGTCGAGATGGAGAGGCTCTAGCCCTTTTCCGAGAAATGCAGGATCAAGAGGGAGTCAAACCTGATGAGGCAAGCTTAGTTACAGTCCTGCCGATATGTGCCCGTTTGGGAGCTCTTGACGTCGGCAAGTGGATTCATTCTTACGCTGAATACACGGGCATCTATCTTAACTCTATCCCTGTAGGCAATGCTCTAGTAGACTTCTACAGCAAATGTGGCAATCTGGATACGGCAATGAGGATATTCAACCAGATGCTTAAGAAGAATGTGGTTTCTTGGAATGCAATGATCTCTGGTCTGGCCTTGAATGGCAAAGGCGAACTTGGCTCAGATTTGTTTTATGAAATGACGAGCCAAGTATTTTGCCCCAACGACTCGACATTTGTTGGGGTTTTATCGTGCTGTGCTCATGCGGGTTTGGTGGAAAAGGGCAGAGCTTTCTTCTCGTCGATGGTAGCAGATTACCAAATTGAGCCGAAACTCGAGCACTATGGGTGCATGGTTGATCTACTAGGGCGTAGTGGGCGTGTAAGGGAAGCGTATGATATTATCAGAAGCATGGCACCCCACCAGAGGCCAACTGCTGCTCCACTGTGGGGTGCCTTGCTCGGGGCTTGTAGGAATCATGGTGAGATGAGGATTGCTGAGCTTGTGGTGAAGGAAATCATCGAGATTGAGCCGTGGAATTCTGGCAATTATGTGCTGTTGTCCAATATATATGCCGAGGAAGAGAGGTGGGATGAAGTTGAGAAGGTGAGGGAGATGATGAGGGAGAGAAGTGTTCGGAAATCATCTGGGTTAAGCGCCATTGGATGGATGAATGAATGAATGAGCAAACCATGCGGCATGAAATGGTACTACTGTTCTTGCTCTTCTTTTCTCATATCACCTCCATTTGGTCCAGTCAGATTTCAGTTTCATCCATTATTAACATTATTTCTAGAAATTCCATGGATCGAAGTCGGCAACTTCTTCAACTTGAAAATGGGAATGGAGATAGAATTATACTCCTAACTGGTCCGATACAAAACTTTTATCCATATATTGATACGGTTCTATGTTGCCTAGTTTGGTCCAAATTGTTGCTTACCCCTAAAAGCACATTGGTATATCCGAAATGAACAGTCACCAGAAGCTTGGTAAGTATATAAAAGAGAACTCTTTATTCCATGAACTGATAAAGGTGAAGCTTTTTCCCTATACAACACAGAACATGATAAGAAATCCAAATGTTAGATTAACCATCTTAAGAAGAACAAGAAGGTCTTGCTGCCCCAGCCTACCTTAACCTTCTCTTCCTGCTTAACACCAGCAGCTTTCTCCTCGTGCTTAACTCTAGCAGCAGCCATGGAGACAGGAGCTTTGACAGTCTCTACAGCTTTCACATTCTCCTTCTTTGGGGTCACAGTGGGGTTCTCCTTCTTAGAAGTTGCAGTAGTATATCCTCTTTTACAGCAGCAACTCATCCTCTTTTCTGTTGGCGAAATCGTACATCCAAGCTGGGGAAAAGGAAAGTATAAGTTATAATGAACAGGAGTGAAATTGCTTGGTGGATTGAGATATATCGTAGATGGGGTGAGTATTTACTATTTATTGAGGCAAATGTGCATTGGGCTTTCTTCATTTCATTAAATGGTTTGACTTATTTTCCGTGGGAGTTTAGAGTGAATGCGCCATGAACATGATCCCAAATCCCAACGTCGTGTTTCCGTGGGTGCACTGTATTTGCTGCAGGTTACTAAACAGTTGGCTTCTGAGTTCTGATTCTCGTTTCTCTCATCCAAGTTCTGAAATCTGAACCGGATCCCTCGGCACAGTGGTCGTGGTCAAGTAGCCATTCCACAACTTCTTCTAGAGCTACAACTCATCTTATTTCCTCTGTTGGTATGTACATACATCTGTGCAAAAATGGAAGTATAAGTTTTGTGACGGAGAGTAGTGAAGTGGTTTGGTGGGTTTGAGAGAGATTTGCAGAGTATTTATAGATCAGGGTTTCTCTTCGTTTCGTCAAATGGGATTTGATTTATTTGTTTCTGGGTTTCTGAGATGGATTTGATCCCCATAGGTGCAATGTATTTTGCAGGTTTACTCAGTCGAAACGTGAAGTTGGGTTCTTACTTCTTCGCCTATCATTTGTCTCCCCAGCTTCTGGGTAAAATTGTCCAGTCTCTTAAGAAGTCAACCAAGTTCTCTGTAATGCAATAGTGATTCTTAGCGATGGAATGTTGCTGTTGGTTCCAAGGTGTGAATCAGGATAATAAATTTGACTACCTTTTATCCATGGGCCACAACACAAATTTATTTGGGTCAAATCGAAATTTGACTCCAATCTGTTCTTCATATTGAAGGTTTTCCACTCATTTCACGGTTCATCTTACAAAATAAAAACAAAGATAATGGTGGACCAAATTAAAGTCAGACCATCTAATGTTATGTTAACTATCACTCAATCCAACTTACAATGCTAGGGGTCATCCCTATGTTAGTTTGTCCATGTAAAATTTGGACAAGGAAAGCTCTATGAACAACCAATTCCATCCCATCCTTATAGATTCGAAAAATCCTACATATTTTGGATAAGTCTAGAAAATATAATTGAAGTCTCCTACATTTTTAACATCTGAGTTGAATCGCCACCTACTATTTATTGGTGACTATAAATAGTGAGCAAAGTCAATTTATCATCTCATAACATCCAAACTTAATCGATATAATTTATTTTAGAGATAAAATACTAATATTCGTAATATTCTCACAATTTCTCCCTTTACTATAATTCAACGTAGGGCGGGAATCAAAACCACCTATCTTCTTAGTTTCTCAGCTTTTGGCTGACTTTTGTACTATTTCTACTATCTCATGAAATAATACAAGCCTTCTATAAAAAATTCCCCAGCAAGCAAGGCCAAATGAATGTCTACTAATAATATGAAACACATATAATAAATTGTATATACTCTATTTTTTGTTGAAACCTAATAAATTGTATTTACTCTAATACCGATTTCACTTGTGTTGCAATGTCTTTAGTGTTGATTAGACTCTGTGGATTATCAATATGGGTAGATTCTAACTAAATATACGATAGATAATACTATTTTTTGGATGACAGTTGTTCTTAGATAGTAGTTTGTATGCACTCGATTTTCAGTTCTCAAACTAATAATACATGCAAGGATTGGCTTTAGGAATCTAAGCCCTAAAACAATCCGTCTTCATATTCCACCCGAAAATAATAAATTATAGGAAATTCCTACAATGCCTTGAAATAAGATAACTTGATTATTTTGACCTGTTATAGCAGATTTCACAGGTTGTATTACGTAAAATCCAATAGGTATTACGTAATGATTACGTAACGTATGCATAGCTTACGTAACAGTTGTAAAATATCATTACAGAAAACTTACGTAATGGAGGCTTCTTTTACGGACGAGATTCATAGAAGAGGAGAGGTTACACATATCCTTTACGCAAATGATGCAATTATTTTTTGTGACGCTACAGAGGAGGATTTGATGAATATTTCTGCCACCTTGATCTGTTTCCAAACTATAACAGGACCGAAGATCAACCTGGAGAAAAGCAGATTATTTCATGTAGGAGATGTGGAGAACATCGGAAGGTTTTCTGAAATCGTCAGGTGTGAATGGGAGTTCCTACCGTCGGTTTATCTTGGTTTACCGCTGGGATCAATACCAAATTCGAACTCGATCTGGAACCCAGTTGTCTTAAGGATGCAGAGAACTTTGGAAGAATGGAAAGGGCAACATTTGTCCACTGGCGGCAAGATTGTGCGTTGCAATACTTGCTTGGCGAGCCAACCACTATACCTGGCTTCTTTATTTAAAGCTCCAAGGACAAAAATTGAGCATATTGAAAGGATTCAACGCAACTTCATTTGGTCAGGAACACAGGAGAAACATAAAATTCACTTGGCGGCATGTAACAAGTGCAAGGCACCTAAGGAGCTGGGTGGTCTTGGAATTCATGATTTCAAAGAAAGGAACTTAGCCTTGTTGGATCGTCGAGCGCGAGACGGTAGTGTTTCTCCTTCGATGTTCTCTTCTTTTGGATGAACCCTAATTCTGCAATCTTAGATCAAGTGAAGAAGTCGAGTGATGGAAACAATGTGTAATACAAATAAAGGTGAGTTTTGATTTTAGTTATACTAAGCAGTAATTGATAATCAAAACAATCCGAAGTGGGCTTTAAGCTCCGAGCAATATATTTGCTAACAGAACTGATTGGGCTTGCTGGCTGAGCCCAAGTCTCTGCGTCTTCTTCTTCGTAGGGACGTCAAGACTTCTTCCCAAAACTCTGTTCCTGCAAAACAGAGTATAGCAACAAGAAAATACCAGCTGCACAATCAAACTCACTCACACAGACATATAAGATTTTTACGTGGTATCCGATATTGGGAGAATGAGGATCCCAATATCGACTAATCCACGGTAGGAGACTCTCTACTTGAGATCTCCTACGTAAGCACTATCTTAGTGTTTTGCGTTTTACAGAACTTGGTGGACTACTAATCAACCCCCAGCTGATCTACCAAGCTAAGCTTTTGGTGTGCAAACCTCCTGTTCGAACACCCCCCAATTTTTCCCAGCTAATCACCTAGATTAGCACTACTGATCACTCCTAACAAAAGACCCTTGCTTCACAAGCTCTCTCTTTTGTTCTGTATCGTGAAAATCACAGGGAAAAACTCTATCTCACAACTCCATTAAGCTCCAATATATATCTATCTCGCAAAAGAGCCGTTGAAGAGGAATCTCATCTTGCCAAATCTGCTCCGCTTATTTTCGCCAAGTCCGCTATTCTTTCCATTTCCACATTACTTTGAATTCGCCTGATTTGCGCCATTAATTTCTTTCTTTTCATGTTGCTCGTCCTCCCAGAATGCTCACAGACTGGAATCGATATGCTTCTCTCAACATTCTCCCCCTAAGCTTATCATTTGCTCGAGCTTTTGCTGCTTTCACACATTATCTGCACAACTCAACAAACGGTTGGTGCAGCCTGTTCCAAACAATATACTGATACTGTTCTATAGAATCAAGAAAAGAGGCGGAGTCTATTTTTTCAAATGAAAACACGCAACACAAGAGACTCGAAACAGACAGAGATCGACCACCAACAACCTTATTGACTCGATGACTCAAACAACAAGACTCTCCTTTAACGGACTCGAACAGTGGAATCCCCCTAAACTGATTGCCCATCTAAAACTCACACTCAGGAGGAGACTCATAATCAGACACACCATCTGCCTTTTCCTCCTGTAATCCACTCGGTTCAGCTTCCTTTGCTATCTCAATTTGAGCCTTGTAGTGCTCTAAGCTACAGAGCTCCTTGCTCTTGATAGATTGAATTTTCTGATCCAATGCCACAGATCCAGCATCTAGTAGAGCATGGACTAGCTGATTTGCAGAAACAACAGCAGACTGCTCTCCCCCTGAGCGAATGACAGGCTTCCGTCTACCAACAGAAGCATCGACACGAGCAAGAATATGCTGAGCACGCAAGTCTTCTCAAATATCACACACAACGACCTTGTCCGAAAGGTCAATGCCAAGATTGTAGAGGAGGTGAGTTATTTGAGGACCAAAGGGAAGGGGACCAGAGTAATTCTCATCTCCATACTTAATCATTTGAGCAAACATGAGTGAGGAAAAGTTGAGACGAACCCTATCACGTGCATTAGCCATGATCTAGACATCCGAAGGGTGAGCTAACTCAGTACTGGACACACTGCGAGGAAGCAGGATGCGAGTAATGAAAAAATGCATCACTTTGAAAAGATCTGCGAGTCTGCCTGCTGAAAGCATATTAGAGAAGTGACGACCAATGTTGAAAGTGAGAGATTCCAACGCAGACCCATAGTCAAAGCGAATCTCGGCAAAGTCATCATTGGTGGCAGCAAAGGACCCTTGATAGGGAAGCCCTAGGGTTTCAGCTAGCAGAGAAGGTGTGACCAGTATCTCATGGTGATACACCACTGTGGTGAACACTACAGAAAATCTGGTTTTCAGTCACGGGATCTTATTCACGGGAATTTTTCCCGTACTCAGAAGTATGCTAATAGTCATGGGAAAAATTCCCGTATTTAATTATATACTTCTAATCACAGGAACCAATTTGTCTGTTTTTTAGTCTTCATTTACCGTGATTAATTGTTAGTCACGGTAAATTACCGTGAACAATATGACAATTACCTTTATAAATTTAGGTTTAATTCGAGCAGGATTAAGGAAAAAAATTTGAAACACAAAGCAATAGATTTCGACATAGTTAGTAAAATACGAGACAGGTAACTTACGTATAAAATATGTACGAGTATTTTACTTTGTCTCTAAACTAATGGTACGTTTAATAGTACATTAATAGTTATAAAATTTATTAAATTAATCATTAAAAAATTAATATATAAATAATAGTTGATTTATCAATTTAATTCATAAAATATGGCTATTAAACATGTTATACTGTTTTTATACGCATTTAGTACGGCAACCATCAAATTAACGGGAAAAAATTAAATGAATTGACAATAATAATAATAATACAGAAATTTTAATTTGGTAAAATATATACGAACATATATACGTATATTAAACGGAGTATTTACTAGCTGTGGATTTTGAATCTCTCCTTATTTTAAAAAATAAAAATTTAGAATCAATGCAATTTTTCTCTTTCACATACTCCAAAAAGTTCTCACATTTTGGGTAAATTTTTCTAGAATTTTTGTAAAATCGGACTCCTTTTGCAAATCCAAAAATTTGTACTGATACAAGAAAAACAATTTGGCTCTCCCGCATTTTTTCCCTCCCTCCCCAATTCTGAAATTTGGCTCCTGAAATATTTGGCTCCAAAGTCTAAAAGTTTTGGCGCTCTCCAATTTGGCTACAGAGAAAAACAAGAAGTGGCATTACCTTTTTAGCCAAACCCAAATTCTCTTCGTTCCAAAGAAGAAAAGCCACCCTTTCTTCCCCCGACCACCCTCTCCTGGTCCTGGCCGCTTCGCTTTCATCCATTCTTCCCCAAACCACCCTCTTCTGGCCACCCCGCCTTCCTCACCGTCGCCCTGCCTTTCCCTTCCTCATATGCCCTTTCGACGCACTCACAAGCTTCTTTTGAACTGCCTTTCCCCTAATGTTCAACCCAGCCACACAAACCCTAATTTCCCAGTTTTAGGTGCTCCACAACCTCCGCCTTGCACCATTGGCAACCGTCGCGACTTCGCCTCCATTCTTAGCTCATACGGAGAGATGTGCTTCTGGCCAGGCAGGTGCGTTCGTTCGCATCAGAGCCCCTCCTTCGGCTGCCTTGGCCTCTTCCATTCTCGGCCCTTTCTTATCAGTGGGCTCCCGAGATTCCGTTTTTACTCCTCCTCTTTCTGAAGTTTTGGACGGTCTGATCTCGATTTCACTCACACATTTGGGGTCGACATTTCCGCTTTGGGTGAAATGAGGGTATGTAATTGATCAAATTGTGAATTTTTCAGTTTTCTCTGAACTAAACATGAGTTCCCATTGAAACATGGATTTGAGGTATAGGTCAGTGATAACAAGGCTTCACAATTTTTATTTTGCTTGTTTCATGGTGGATAAGCTGTAATTTGAGATATAGGTCAGTGACAACGAGGACGAACGAACACCGAATGCGTTCCGGATTTAGGTGAAATGACATGGGATGGGCTCTGTTTTGTCCTCTGCCTTTCTGAATCTGATTCTCGTGAATCGTTTTGTTGCCACAGGAGCAAGAAGCTTTGGCAGATCTCACGAGGAAAGAAATTTCTTGTCAGGAAGAAGATTGATTTAGTGAACAAGTAACTGAAGCCACTAGGGCAATCAGTCCCGAAGAATGTATAGATATAATAATAAACAGCAGCTAATTGCTTTTATATGAAAACCCCCTTTTATGGATTATTGTCTAGTTTGTCTTCTATATATATATATATAGATATATGGGGTTTACAAAGTAACAGTGATAACTTTGTGGGTTGTTTTTGGGGTTTACAGGAGAAAGAGTGCATGGATGCTCTTCAGGCTTTTAATGATAAGAACAAGGAGAAAGTGAAGCTGGTTACCAAGCTAATGGGAGGTGAGACTCATGTTTTCTTTAACCTACTGAGGAATTAGGATGAAGGTGATTTTGTAAATTTTGTTGTTCTTGTATCCACAGCGCATAATCTTTATGGATGGCAAATTGTATTTTTAAGTTTTGTTTCTTCTGTTTAGTAAACCACTGTCATCATTATAAAAAAAGGTCTTACATGCTGCTTAGCGTGATGAAGAGTCATTAGCTGAGGGTCTTCTTTGGCTTCTATCAATTGGAAAGGTGAAGTAGTTTTGTGACAATTAAGATGCAAAGTCTTCATTGGATGTAATCATTAACCCTATTCTTTACATGACCTCTATTTCTTTTCTTCTTCCTCTTGGATTATAGGTGTCAAGCAAGGAGCAAGTTAATACGTTATCAAAGGAATTTAGAGATCTCGCTACTGTCCAAGGTCTTTTGTTAACTTGCATTTGACATCAGTTCCTTATTTTCATTATTCATCATAATCTTTATCTCTTTAGACTTGCTTGTTTCTGGTATTGTGTTTGCTTTGATATTTGTTTCTCTGTTTACTTAAACATAACTTAGCATCTGGTAGCTCCCCCAAATAGTGAAAGTGATGAATTTTGTTGTATACATTGATGTACATACTTTGACATGAACTGTAAGAGGTCCCTAGAACCACTTGTATTACATACGAGGATATATGTTCCCTTTGTGGTTGAGCCTAAACAAGTTGTGGGTTCTTGTTAGAAAATGACAGTGAATGAAATTGGAGAAATGAGAGTTCTGGCCGCTTGTTTTAGAGTTGTTAACTATTTTGTTGCTCTTTTAGTGTGTTGGCAGGAGGATGACGTGGTTTGAGTACATGTTGAGTGAAGTTATGAGCCCCATATGTTTTTTATGTGAGAAGTTATGAAGTGTATACTAGTTCCTGCCTTGAGAACAAGGCATTTGGGTTAGTCTTTTTAAGTCCTTTAAGCTTCTAGCTTCTAGCTTCTTTGTTCATGTTCTGTTGGATTTGAGTTTAACTAACTTTTCATTGATGTCTGAAATTTTAATTACCCTGATTTCTTCTCTAGCGCATCAATAGTACAGTTGACAGAATTCCATACCTGATTAACCAAACCATCTTTACAATTCCAATACTGCTACCTTGTTATGTCTCTGTTTATGTTTCTTTTTCTTTGTTTCGTCTCTTGGGTTCAAGTTTGATATTGCACCATGTAGTGATGAAGATCAGATCATAAAAGGTTATATAATATTGGTGTTTTTTTTTATTGTTGTTCATGACAGATACAAAGGTGCAGATGCCTCGGATGGAGTCCTTGGCACATATTTTTTTTGGTAGAAGAAGGATGATTTTGAATAGTTAACTCTAGATAGATTGACAGTCTTAATGTTGACTTTAGAACCATAGAAGTAATAATTAGTTAGCTTATTGAGGAGATGTAGATTGTAACAGTATAGAATTATTGACTACAAGATTTGATGACTTTCTATTGTTGATAATAATATTATTTTGTTGTTATTTGTTGGCCAGAAACTTTAATACATGGTTTCTATAACTAATAATGAAAAATTCATAATTAATATTTTTTTATGTTATTGTAATTAATCATAGGAAATTACCGTGACTAGTGGTTGTAATTAGCTATAGTCAAATACCATGACTAGTGTTTAGTATTTAGTCATGTGTTTAGTATTTAGTCATGGGATTACCAATGACTAAAAATGCAGTAAATACCGTGACTAGTGATTGATATCTAGTCACGAGAATCAGTTAGTCACGGTACTTATTACTAGTCACGGTACACAATTAGTCACAGAGCTTTATATTACGGTAATTTTCCCGTGACTAAAATTATTAGTCACAGGAAACATGCTTTTAAACACTAGATTTCCCATGACTAAAAGACCTTTTTCTTGTAGTGGAATGAGGAAGGACTTGGGCCATGACCTCTTTTCAGACTAGCATAGAACATCCGCACTGCCTTGGGGCATTGACTGAACTAATGGTTCTCAAAGAGAGAATCCCACCCAAGATTGTGAATAAGCCCACAATTATCTAGGCCATACTTCTGGAAAGAGGAAGGATGAATGGTGAATGATGGATAAAGAGGACGGTGGCGAAAGTGGTTGAGATAGCGCTCATAGCGCACGGGATTGTGAAAACCCTTGTTGTTGAAAGTGACTGCAGGATGCAGTTGAGAATTGATGGGAGCCATTTGGAAGACAAAAGATCTATAATATCGTAGTGGAGGCTGAGGATGAAGGAAGGGGCTAGGGGAGACTACCTTTATAAGGTCATCGTAGAGAGTGAGAAGAGGAAGGAGCAGGATCCTAATGAGGAAAGAATCAATTAACGATTGATTTATGAATCAGCACAGATCCTAAGGAATCATGGAGATCTCTTCCAGCGAGAACAATCCAAGTTCTCGATGGATAGATAGGAAATTTTCAGCTCCTAAAGGCTTAGTGAAGATATCAGCCCACTGAAAATCAGTGCTGATGAATTGAAGATGAATCTGTCCATCTTGAACAAGATCCCTAATGATGTGATAGCGAACCTCTATATGTTTAGTTCTAGAGTGATGAATTGGATTCTTGGTCATATTAACAGCACTAGTGTTATCACACATGATTGGTAATGAACCAAGTTGAATGCCATAATCACTAAGCTGATACTTCATCCAGAGAAGTTGAGTACAATAGAACCCTGCTGCCACATACTCTGCTTCTGCAGTAGAAAGTGCCACAGTGTTCTGTTTCTTGCTAAACCAGGAAACTAAAGAAGAGCCGAGAAAGTGACAAGCTCATGAGGTGCTTTTTCTATCTACTGAACAACCAGCATGGTCAGAGTCGCTGTAACTAATTAGTTCCAGGTTGGAATCACTAGAATACCAGAGACCTAAACTAGGAGTTCCAACTAGATATTTAAAGATTCGTTTGATAGCAGAGAAGTGGCTTTCTTTAGGACAACTTTGGAACCGAGCACACACACAAACACTATACATAATATCTGGCCTGCTAGCAGTCAGATATAGTAGTGAGCCAATCATCCCCCTAAATAAGCGACTGTCACAGGTTTTCCAGATTCATTCTTAGTAAGTTTGGTCGAGGAACCCATAGGAGTGGATGCATCTTTTAGATTTGTGAAACCAAAACGTTTTAGCATGTTATTCAGATACTTTGTCTGACTAATAAAGATGCCCTTGCCTGTTTGTTTAATTTGAAGACCTAGAAAGAAATTAAGTTCACCCATGAGACTCATTTCAAAGGCACCTTTCATCGAAGTTTCAAATTTTTTGCACATTTCCTGATTTGAGGATCCAAAGATTATATCATCTACATACACCTGTACTAACAAAATATGTTCACCCTGATTTTTTATGAACAAGGTTTTGTCTACTTGACCCCTATGAAACCCATCATTGATTAAGAACTGACTTAGCTTATCATACCAAGCTCGTGGAGCTTGTTTTAGACCATACAAGGCTTTATTCAATTTATAAACATAATCAGGATGTTCATGATCTTCAAAACCAGGGGGTTGTTCAGCATATACTTCTTCTTTCAAGTCCCCGTTAAGAAAGGCACTTTTTAGATCCATTTGGTACAGTTTAAAACCTTTTGAGGCAGCATAAGCACACAGTAATCTGATTGCTTCTAATCTAGCCACAGGTGCAAAAGTCTCATCAAAATCTATGCCTTCTTCTTGATTATAACCCTGTGCTACTAATCTAGATTTATTTCTTATAATCATTCCAAGTTCATTAGATTTGTTTCGGTAGACCCATTTAGTTCCTATAATGGTCTGTTTTTCGGTCTAGGAACCAAGTCCCAGACTCTGGTTCATTCAAATTGATGCATTTCTTCATGCATTGCAGCATTCCAAAATTCATCCTCTAAAGCTTCATCAATATTTTTAGGTTCTATTAATGATATGAAGGCAGTATGTTCAGGATAGGTTTTAGATCGTGTGACCATACCTTGGTTTAGTCCCCAATCACTAGAGAGGGAGGATGCCACTTTTGAATGTGAGGAGGAGCTTATGGCTTGTGCATATTTTCAAGACCTGCATCCTGAATTGCCTCTATGCTAATCGCTGCTTCAGCAGCCTCTTTGGTCTGACTTAAGCTAAGTCCAAAATCCTCATCATCTTCTAGAGTTTCTACACTTCTAGTGGACTCATCAAATACCACATGAATGGACTCCTCAACTTTGAGGGTCCTTTTATTATAGACACGATATGCTTTGCTATTTACAGAGTACCCCAGAAAAATGGCTTCATCTGATTTTGAATCAAACTTCCCTTACTGATCTTTGGTATTTAGAATAAAACATTTGCTTAGTTTTGTTTAGTTTTGACCTAATTAGAGCTCTGTTTGTTATATAACAGGCAGTGTTGATAGCTTCACCCTAAAACTATTTTGGTACCCCATAATCATTGAGCATTGTTCTACTTATTTCAATAAGTGTCCTATTTTTCCTCTTGACAACACCAGTTTGCTGTGGTGTCCTTGGTGCAGAGAAATTATGTGTAATCCCTTTTTCATTACAAAACTGTTCAAAGTTTTCTGACACAAATTCCCCACCATGATCACTTCTGATGCTGATGATTTTGATTTGTTTTTTATTTTCTACTCAAGCAGAGTAGTTCTTAAATTCAGACAGGGCTTCATCTTTGCTGGTGAGAAAGAGTACCCATGTATATCTTGAGAAATCATCCACAATCACAAATGCATAATATTTTCCACCTAGGCTTTTTATATTACTAGGTCCAAATAAATCAAGATGAAGCAGCTCCAAAGGTCTGTTATTTATTGATGGCATCGACCCTACTTGCCCTTTTCCTAGGATTTCTGTGCTGAAATTATCACCAAAGAACACTTTACCTTTCTTTCCTAGAACCAGATTTGTAAAAAGCCCTCTATCCCCTGTCATGTGGTGTGAGCATCCACTATCCAGAATCCAAACGCTGTCTGCCATGCTCACTTGGAGACAGGTCTGCAAAACAGTTTTATTTATTTGTTTTTAGGTATCCAAACTAGTTTGGTTACCCTACCCATTTGAAAAACTTTTGAACAATTTTGACTTGAGTGTCCTACTTCATGACAGTTAAAACAGTTAAAACGTTTTACTCGATTTTCTTTAGCTAAACGCTTTCTACATTCAGCAATATGATGTCCAATTTTATGACAGTAGTAACACTCTGTGTTCCTGAACTTTTGCGACTGTTTATAATTCTTAGTCAGATTTTTGCCCGAGACCTTTTTGACCTTACATTTAGTTCTTAACCTTTCAACTTCAGTTTCTGCTGATCCTAACTTACTTCTTAGCTCATCATTTTCAGTCACAGCATTCACAAGTTTGTTTTCTACATCTAATTTTTCTACTTTCAAGGTTGTGATCTCTTCTAGCAGTTTTTCATACTTAGACTTAATTAAAACATGCTTTTGTTTGACTCTTAAGAACTCATTTTGAATGTCTAAAATTGTCTCATCTAACAGTTCATCCTCACTACAACAATCAGAGTAGTAAAGTTTTACCTGTGTTTCGTTTTCCTCAATATCGCTTTCTTCAATAGCCATGTATGCTTCCTGCTTAGTGTCCTCCTCATCTTCGTCATCTTCACTACAGCTCCATGTTGCTGCGAAAGCCTTTTCTTTCTTCAGTAAGGGGCAATCTGCTCTGATGTGTCTAGTCTTGTCACATTTGAAGCATCCGGTTTGTGGCCGAGTTTTTTTCAGAATTTGTTCCTTCTCTCTTATTCTTCAAGCCAAACCGACTTGGTCTGCTGAATTCCCTTTCATTTTCTCCATCCCTTGTTCTATTGAGAAAACTTCCTCTTCTCTTTTCTTTTCTCATTCGTAGCAGCTTAGCTACGTGTTTGCTGAGCATTGCTAATTCATCATCCTCCATTTCTTCAAGGCAGTCTAGATCATATTCTTGTGTTACAACCGTGAAGGCTATTCCTTTCTTTTCCTTTCGAGGCTCTTCCACCTCCTCCCTTTTCAGTTTTTCTTCATGTGTTACCAGGGATCCAATAAGTTCATCCAAACTTAGCCTGGTAAGATCCTTGGACTCCTCGATGGCAGTTACTTTTGAAGTCCATCGCTTAGGTAGAGCCCAGAGAACTTTCCTCACTAAATTCGCACTGGCATACTCTATCTCCAGATTCCTCAGACTGTTTACAATTGTAGTGAATCGCTCAATAATTTCTCTGATTGATTCTTCTGGCTTCATAATGAATGACTCAAACTCTTGCTTCAGACTGTTGATTCGAGAGATCTTCACGTGCGATGTGCCCTCATGTGCTATCTGGAGTTTATCCCAGATCTCCTTGGCTGTTTTACATCCTAACACTCTGTGGTACTCCTCGGGACCCAGAGCACAGTACATCAGGTTGGTAGCTGGTACTCCCACGAGCTTCCTTCACTTCGAGAGGACCATCCATTACTATATTACATAGATTAGGATTCTTATGTAGGAACCAGGCTCTGATACCACGTGTTGGATCGTCGAGCGCGAGATGGTAGTGTTTCTCCTTCGATGTTCTCTCCTTTTGGATGAACTCTAATTCTGCAATCTCAGATCAAGTGAAGAAGTCGAGTGATGGAAACAATATGTAATACAAATAAAGGTGAGTTTTGATTTTAGTTATACTAAGCAGTAGTTGATAATCAAAACGATCCGAAGTGGGCTTTAAGCCCTGAGCAATATATTTGCTAACAGAACTGATTGGGCTTGCTGGCCGAGCCCAAGTCTTTGCGTCTTCTTCTTCTTCGTAGGGACGTCAAGACTTCTTCCCAGAATTCTGTTCCTGCAAAACAGAGTATAGCAACAAGAAAATACCAGCTGCACAATCAAACTCACTCACACAGACATATCAGATTTTTACGTGGTATCCGATATTGGGAGAATGAGGATCCCACTATCGACTATTCCACGGTAGGAGACTCTCTACTTGAGATCTCCTACGTAAGCACTATCTTAGTGTTTTGCGTTTTACAGAACTTGGTGGACTACTAATCAACCCCCAGCTGATCTACCAAGCTAAGCTTTTGGTGTGCAAACCTCCTGTTCGAACACCCCCGATTTTTCCCAGCTAATCACCTAGATTAGCACTACTGATCACTCCTAACAAAGGACCCTTGCTTCACAAGCTCTCTCTTTTGTTCTGTATCGTGAAAATCACAGGGAAAAACTCTATCTCACAACTCCATTAAGCTCCAATATATATCTATCTCGCAAATGAGTCGTTCAAGAGGAATCCCATCTTGCCAAATCTGCTCCGCTTATTTTCGGCAAGTCCGCTGTTCTTTCTATTTCCACTTTACTTTAATTCGCCTGATTTGCGCCATTAATTTCTTTTCATGTTTCTCGTCCTCCCAAAATGCTCACAGAATGGCATCGGTCTGCTTCTCTCAACAAGCCTTCCTCATTAAATGGCTATGGAATTATGCAACTAAGAGGGATGATTGGTGGCGAAAACTTGTTGAAATAAAATACCCCAATACATTGTCGGAATGGTTGCCTGGAGAGATCAGAGGCCCAGTTGGGAGGAGCACTTGGGCTGAGATCGCTAAGTTAAAGAAAATCTTTTGGGAGAGGGTTCAGGTTGAAGCTGGAATCCCATGGAATTCTTTTTGGCACGCCAGGTGGATCGAAGGGTGGACGCTCGCTGAAGCTTTTCCTCGAGTCTTTGCTGCTGCTGTCTACCCCAACAGTCGTGTCGCAAGAAATATGCTTCTAGAGTGTGAGAGAGTTACTTACTTGGGATATTGAGCTGAAATTTTCATTGAGAGGGGGGTGATGAGAGAAAGAGATTATTGGATTTACTTGAAAACTTTGTCTCTTTCTATGTCGTTTGCCAAAATCCTTGATAAATATTCAGGCGCTCAAGACTTCCCTGTCAAGGTGATTTGGCAGAAAGTGGTGCCTTTGAAGATTTGCTTCTTCATGTGAACGACGTACCAAATGAGAATACTCACACAAGACGTCTTGAAGAAGAGAGGATGGATGCTCGTAAGTAGGTGCGAACTGTGCAGAGCAGATGAGGAAGATGCAGAACATAATTTTCTTAGATGCAGGTATGTGAGGAAGGTCTGGAATGTCGTCGGTAAGTTTGTGAGATTTGATCAAAATCTTCATTCAAATCTCTCGAGCTTGATTACAAGTTGGCCTTCACAAGATCCTCAAAACCCAACGCAATGGTGTACTAGAATTCTCCTGCATGCCTTGTGTTGGAACATATGGAAGGAGATAAACTCAAGACTTTTCGAGGACAAGTCAGCTTCTGTACAGGTTGTTTGTCTCAGGATTGGCTGTTCTATAGCGGAATGGCTGATTAGCACCAAGAAAGTTGATCGAGGGACCGCAGAAAGTTGGTTCAGAAATTTGAAATCACAGTTGATGCCAACCCATGTGAATATGACAAGAAGTGGTAATGAAAGCGGCCAAGGATGACTAGGTTTTTGTGGGAAGATGTTCCTTGCTTAGGGAAACTTTTGCCCTGATGGGAGTTGCAGGTGATGCTCTTGTTGGGCTTCCTCATTGTCAACGCTTTAAGATTAAAGAGTTATACTCTTGTTGTTGTAGCTTAGTTGTTTCCTTCTGCTCTGGCAATTGCAGTAGGAGTAGATTCAGTTTTTTTGGTTGTGATGGATGGTCTCCCTGTGGAACTGTTTGTTTCATTGTATAAGTTTTGGTTTTAATAATAATGAATGTCACCATTATATTAAAAAAAATATTTGTAAAAAAGTATTGTGCTGATTAGGGTCGACCCACTGACCAGACCCGTCCCAACCCTTGAAGGTCATACCGGGTCAAGAAGGAGAAAAGGACGTGACGGGTCAGTTATACATCTTGACCCTTGAGGGGCGGATCAGAGATGGGTCAGGACAATTTTCAGCCATATCTCAAACTAATAATACATGCATGGTTTGGCTTTAGAAATCTAAGCCCTAAAAAAATCCATCTTCATATTCCAACCGCAAAATAATAAGATTATACTAGGTTTCATGAATATAAACATCCTCCAAATCATATATAGAGGTTCCTGTTGAGAACCCATGCAATTGATTGTTTCCTAGCTTCTCCGCATAGGGAGGATTCCTTTGTCATTTGGGCTTATAAGTTAAAACCCCCAACCTATTAATTAAAAAATTAGGACTGGGACTCCCACTGAAATAATTAGAGCCCCTATTTAATTAATGTGTTATGTTATTTAAAGCTCCCTAATTTACTATACTTCACAGAATTAGTGTTTGTAGATACATTTAATTTATATCATAACTGCCATATTATAGCGTTAAAGATACACGATTTTGCGTTGTCATAAATGAATTTGTATGTAGAGATAAAAATACAAATTAAGTTTATACCATAATATTAAAAGTACAAATTGAGTTTGTACTATAAGGAAATTTTTACGAAAATGTATAGACCCAAACTGATTATTGTATTTTTTTAAATGGAATAATGGATGGTATGAAATATAGTAAAATTTCTTTATATATATTAATTAAAATTATAATTAGAAACTATATTTTATTGTATCCATTTAGATAAAATAGCTTATTGTTACTTTATTAAAAAATTTAGGTGTATAGTTCAACGTGCATAATCACTCCTTTCGGTTCTAATTAATCATATTTCATTTGTTCAAAATTTAGTTTATAAATTTTGACTGAAAATCACACTAATTATACTATAAAGAATGTTATTTATTTTGGGTGGCTTCTATGGTGCACTTACAAAAATGAGTGCATAATATACACCTAACTCTAAAAGTAGATATAAGACATCAAATTTTATTTTAATTGGTGTCGTTAGCCAAATACGATGATAACTTTTAATTTTGAACCTAACCCTAAACTCTAAATTGTAAACCCTAACCCTAAATTCCGAAACCCGAAATCCTTCAAATCAAAGTAAATATTGAATAATTTTTGTGCAAATTCATGTGTATTTTTGTCCATCATATCACGAGTAATGATTGACATCAGTTTGACATGAATCACCTACTCAATATGACGGTTATGAGGCAAGTGCATAGCATGTACCCAAAAAGTGATTGCATTGAAGACAAAACCTTCATTTTTGACATATTTTGGAAGATATGTTAGTCTAGCATTCTATGTAGGGTGGGTAACGATCCGGTTCGCACCAGACTAAATCGTACCAAATTGATATTTGGATCGAATCATATCAGACCGAATATATTTTGATTCAATTTTATCCTATGAATTATTTTAAGTATGAAGAAACATGGACCAAAATTGAATTTGGTATGGACTAAATCGAACAAATTAAACCAAACATGCTTTTGGTCCGGTTCTGGTCCTTATTTTCCCTTTGTTTTTTGGTTCAGTTCTGTATCAATTCGATCAGGTTCTGTTCCGAATCGATCGATGTCCACCTCTAATCCTATGGCATCATGTACAATAGCGTTCATGCATTATCAATTCTTCTATAATGGTACCTTATCTATACGACAATTCCTAATTACATCCCCACCGTCAATTTTTGTTTCTCGCCTTGCTGACTGGACTTTGACCAAGCTCCCAATATTCATAAAGTTAACTTAGAATGATCATGATACTCCCCACTTAATTTATTATATACAAATTGAGCAATAAAATCTGCATATTTATAAGGAAAAAAAAGCAACATATCTATTGGAAAGTACTCAATCCCTAAGTTTATTCATTAATTTTTCAATCTAAAGAGTATCAATATTTGTGTTGGTTGCTGGGTTGTTTATCAACAAGGGAAAGAATAAATATCATAAAATGTTCATGTGACGTAAATTCTACCGTGCGTAATGTTTAGTGTGAAGATAAAGGTTTCGTAAAGAAAGACAAATGCATTGGAATTTGTAGATATGATGGTGCTTTAGAGGACGGTGCGATCACACGAAATCTAAAATGACATTTGCAATAATTTGTTAATTTGAAGAGCAAATAGTGCGGTTTGATTACATTTTTAGGAGTAGATTTTCTTGCATGGTTTTGTTTTTTACTTGCAATAAGACTTTAGCAATACATTGGTTTAGCATGTTCAAATATTATACGAGTATGATATTGTCTCCAGTTACTAAATGATTCGAAATTTTTATGGTATAAAATAAAATATTTCTTGCGTCGGATAATTTCTATGATTATTTATACTATTAACGAAATTCATCCGACCAACGGGCGGGCTCAAATATAGTGTTATACCAGAATTTATTCACGTTGTTCATACTTTAAACAAATCACTAATACGAGAGAGCAATATTAGGGCTTGACCAGAATAGAGTAATGATTTATAGTATAAATAGATAATATAAACGAATAATAAATCCCTGTAGGCAAATATATATCTTGAATCCCTGTAGGCGAAAATCCAATCGTTGCCACCTTTCACAGTTTAACAAAAAACGAAGAACCAACCCAAATATATAGAAGAAAAAAGGCCACTCCTAGGCTTCCCCAATCGTATTAAGTTACGGTACATGAACAACACATTAATGAGGAAACCCTCTCTCACCTCTATATAACTTGCTTCCTAATCACAAAGGCGCGAAACCAAAGATGCAGAACACCACTACTGGTTTCGACGCTGCGAGCCCTGTGGCGGCTACTCCCAACGTAGCCGAGGAGACGGCCACAGCGGAGGAGACAACCACAGCGGCGGCGGCGTCCATAGAACCCACTTCCCACCCTCACCCTTCGGCGGAGGACGTGGCTCATGCAGCCGCCACCCTGCAGGCGGCGTTCGACGACCAAACGACGCCGTCACAGCCGCCAAGAGGAGAGAAGCGAAAATGTAGTAGTAGGGAGATAAGCAACGTGCCGTCGAGGGATCCCACGTGCTACGAGTGCGGGAAGAAGTTCGCCACGTGGAAGGCGGTCTTCGGGCACTTGAGGATCCACACGGACAGGCCTTTCCGGGGTGCGTTTCCTCCGCCGGTGGGCGCTGACTGGACGCCGTCGTCGTCGTCCGCTGCCGACAGGCAGCAGTGTTGGAGACAGGAACCGAGGCTAGGGTTTGGTGTCGACCTTAACGTTCCTCTCATGCTGATGAACAATGATGGTGACGAGGTTGATCCTACGGCGACGAAACGGCGTCGGATAATCGATTTGAACAGACGGGCGGCCGATGAGGAGGCGGGGACAAGCAACGAAGAGGACGAGAGCAAAGAAGAGGAAGAGAAAGGGGAAGCAGAGAGAGACCATGAAACATGAAACTTTGTAGTTGAAGTGGAAGTTGAGGGTTTGGTTATTGACTATATAATAGTTTCGTATTCGTATGAAATATGAAACACTTGTGTATATATTAGTCACAAGTCTATGGTAGAGTGAGAGAGGTTTAGTTACTGTTTGATTTTATTCGAGATAGCTTGAGGTATTTCTTTGTGCTTAACTTGGTCAAGCAATAGTGCATGGAGCAAAATGTAATTAAGGTTGGTAATAAGACTACAATAATCACTGTTGCAACCACTTGCCTGTTTTATTTTGGAAAAATTCCCACCGTACACATGTTTTTAAAAAAAATTCTCAAAATACACATGTTATGAAAATATTTCCCAATCTACGCATGTTTAGGCCTTCACCGCGTCTGAGCAAGGCGGTGATTGCATCAACGCATTAAAGAAAAGCGGTGATTGCATCACCGCATGCGAGAAGCACGGTGATTGCATCACCGCTGTAGAGGAAGGCGGTGATTGCATCACCGGTGCATCACCGCTCTAGAGAAAGGCGGTGAATGCCTGACCTGCTTCAAATTTTTAAAAAACATAACTTTGTGCTCGGTTATCCGATCGTGGCGAAATTTTTTTTGATTCCGCATAATTTTTCGAGATCTTGCAAGCCGCAAACTGCCGAAGGCGGTTTGGTCCACAATCCGCATAACTTTTTAAGGACTACAATTTTTATCATATACATAATTTCGGAATGAACTTGGATTCCTGAAAAGGGAAGGTAAAGTTATTCCCAAAACCCAGTATATCCAAAAATAATTCATTTTTGAAAATTATCTCGTACTAAAAATTGTAGTCCTTAAAAAGTTATGCAGAATAAAAAGAAATCGTGATTTTCGGATTGTGGAGCACAAAGTTATGGTCGTTCAAAGTGGAAACGAAATCGAAAAAAGACTCGTTCAGGGTAGCAAATGACGTTTTTTCGGGACGAAGGCGGGACCAGACCGCCTTCGATGGTTTGCGGCTTGCAAGATCTCGAAAAATTATGCAGAATAAAAAAAAAAAAATTTCGCCACGATCGGATAACCGAGCACAAAGTTACGTTCGTTTAATGTTTCGACGCAGGTTAGGCCTTCACCGCGGCCGTTTAATGCGGTGAAGCTATCACCGTATTTCTCTACAACGGTGATGCAATCACCGTCCTCCTCTAATGCGGTGATGCAATCACCGCTTTTCTTTAATGCGGTGATGCAATCACCGCCTTGCTCTGACGCGGTGAATACCCAAACATGCGTAGATTGGGAATTTTTTTCATAACGTGTGTATTTGAGAATTTTTTTTAAAAAACATGTGTACAGTGGGATTTTTTCCTTTTATTTTTTGTCAATTCTCTTCTCAAGTTCTCGAAGTTTCTTATGCCGTTTGGCCCTCCCCTAGATCCTCATAGCATTCCCCCTTATTCGGCTTTTTTTTTTTTGGCAAAAGATAATCTTATATTGATTGAAGAAGAGATAATTACACCCTGGAACCTAGCCAGGCCTGGAAATAAAAAACACGACTCATAGTCGGAGACAAAGAAAGGGTCTTCCTAGCCACCCTGTGGGCTACCCTATTGTTCTTCCGACCTACAAACCGCACACCCAACCCCGGATGAGGATCAAAAAAATATAAAACTTCTTCTAGTATAGCTCCCACCCGGTTATCAGTTCTCTGCCGTGAATTAATCTTATCAATAACCACCTTGGCATCTCCCTCGAACCTGACCAACGTGAACCCGAGCCCTAAACACCATCCAATAGCCTCTCGAAGGGTTAGCATTTCAATTATATATGAACTTTGATGTTGCCATTAACCAAAATTTTGGTTGTTCATTTGGCCTTGTTGTGCGTGGTGTGGACGAGCTTGTATTGCGGGCTCTTTGGCCGACAATAGGGTGTATCTGATCCCTAACTCACGAGAGTTGTTTGCTGCTAGAGATATCATTTCACTTGCGGTCTCAAGAAATCTACTTCGACTTATCGTAAAAGATGATTCCGAAGTGGTGATCCGAAATGGACACCAGAGCATGCCGAGGCCAAAGCGCTCCTGTTTGGTCTCCTCACGGCCATTCACCATCAATTTCTCCCAGCCATTGTAGAGACGGACTGCCAGGGGCTCTTCTCGCAAATTGGAAATGAGGATCGGCGACTGACAGAGGTGGGTCCGATTGTGGACGAGATAGAAGAGGTGGCAGCAGAGATTGGAGAAGATAAGGTTCGCTGGGCTTTCACCAGGAGGCTAGCAAACATAGCGGCCCACTTAACGGCCCACACAAATTGTAACTGGGAGGCCCGCGACGAATGGGTCACCGGACCTCCTACTTTTCTTCTTTCAGCACTTGCAAACGACTGTAATGGCAACAGAATTCCTTAAATAAAAGCTCAGGTTGATTATAAAAAAAAAATACATGCACGTATTCATACAAAATTGTATAAAGGTATTTGTTAAAATTTTGTAGTATAAGCTATAAGGATGTGTTTCTAAAAACAATACATCACATGGATTAGTTTGAAATAACATGAACCCATACTATTGATCAAGTGAAATAACATGGATTAGTTTGAAATATAAGTTACACTCAGTTACATTACCCACAGAACACCAAGTGAAATAATATAAACAGAACAATCCCATAACAGATTCCAACCAATGAAGCTCTGTACTCTTCCTACTGCGCTCGTTTCATCTCTTAGGTAGCTTGGCACATCGAAATCACCTGATCAAGGTTGATGCGTAAAGTTAGATACTTTTTTCCTCAAGGAATGACAAAAAAAAAAAAAAAATTGCTCTCAAGAACTTCATTGATTTCTGTTTACCTCTTCTGTTGCTGGTGAAGCTGCAGCCCGAGTTGAGAACGACTCGAACATCCCTAACCGTGGCTCGATTGAAGAACACGAAGTCGGACAACAAGTCGTCGATGCAGTCCAGAACGTGGTGGGTTTCATCGAAGCAAGGCCCGTCACAGAACGCGTTTGTGGCTTCTGTAGGAACATTGATGTTCCCACTCAGGTTTAGCCTGTATGCACGATTGCATCGGCCGTAGATCTGTCACAGATAGCATGAAAACACAATCATTTAAAAATGTTATTTTAGGGGGTTATTTGAGTGATGATAAAGGATTGTCGATATGTGAATTTTTAAAATCTATGCATCACACCAGATTGTATAGTTGTGTACCGTTTGATATGAGTGTCCTTAGGGTGTGGATTGCTGCCAACAATGAATTTCATTACTAATACTAAATTCAGAGAGGGAGGGAGGGTGGGACGTAAGAGTGCAACGTTTTGATATGTGGTTATGATCTGGACTGGACCTATATGCTGGTGCAAAAATTGGGATGCAGCAGGAAGGAGTAAAAGAAAGACAGAAAGAGATGTTCTTCACAACCTCATCATTGAAACAGGAGGATGCTTTAGAGATGAACTCCCCTGGCTGATTCTGTGCGTACCCTGTTTTAACATTGAACAAAATTCTTGTAATGGAGCTGAATCAAAGAGAAAGAACAGGCAGAATGGAAGACGATCAGATCATATATTCGATTTGAGCAAGAAGAGCAGACTAGCAACCTTTACTGCAGCAAAGTGTGGCCATTGAAATAAGAAGAAAGATAAATTTGCTAGCAGAAGCCATAATTGTTGTAGGAGGCAGAGATCAAGAGACTTTGATGTTGTGAAAGGAGAGGCAAATGGGTTAAAGCATATATATATATATGGTTTTGGCTTTTGAAGTACTTAGGGTTGAGAGACCAAATGCAACTTTGGATTGAATGTATGACCAAGTGAAACATGAAGCAGATGAAGGAGAAGACGCTAGTAAAAAATACAAGGACAACTGGACAGGCAAGACACCAACTTAGGTGTGTGTAAGCCACCAACTTTCAGCTTTTTCTTTTGCTGCTGAAACTCTTCCCTCCCTCAAATATATGGAAAAGACAATAGCCAACAGACGGTCAAACGATCTCATCTATAAATTACATTGATGCGCGCCATCCATTAGTCGAGATTTGCTGCAGATCGATGGTGTCAGCCCCCTGTGACGCCTACACCATCTGAAGCATAAGATTATGGGCAACAAATCACTTCAACTACTGCAGATATTTGGGGAATATGATACAAACATGTAGAGCTAATCCAAACTCTATTCAACTTATGTGTATGTTACATTGTTTACCACAAGACGTAAAGAAGAACAAGATCATAACATGTAGAAAGTACCATCCACAATGTCTAGTGACAAAAGAAACCACACTAACCAAATTCAAGTATATAAGAAAGGCCACCACCAACCAGAGAAACCAAACAAACCAAACCAGTCTCTGTTTCCACTACATACCCTCCTCAACCCTACTTGATGTACTGAGACATCCACCTGAAGCCTTCTCCGTACCCCATTTTCCGGACAATGCTGCACATGAACACCTCGAGTGGGCGGACGTTCGTGTCACCCAAGTTGACTTTCCCTTTCCCTGTTGTGAAGTTGGTGAGCCCCATGTGGTAACGAAGCTCGTCTTCGGAGGCAGCATATGGTAAGTCGATCTTGTTCCCGAGTATCAGGAATGGGACGGTGGCCAGTGACTCATCTGAGAGGAGCGCATCGAGCTCCTTTTTGGACTCGGCAAATCTTTCCTTGTCGAATGCATCTACCAAGTACACCACCGCATCCACCTTCATATGAGGAGAGAATTGAGATTAGAATAATGATGTACAGACATATATAACTGGAGTTATGTATGATTGTTATTTATCTCCATACTTAAATAATAGCGATACTCGTTACATTATTCAAGCTTCAAAATACAACACGCTGTTAGAAATCAGCGATTTCCTGCTTCTGGTTGTGTGACTCATACAAATACGCAGTTAGAAAATACCAACGACTTTTACAAATTACGCCGATAAACTACACACCTAATTCCTGTATACTCACCTCTCAAGTATCATATGATCAAAACGCCCAATCATTGTTACTAGTTAGGTGCCTCATCCAAAGAAATTAGGCACCTCATCACAAGAATTAGGCGCCTAATTCTTGTTTACTCACCTCTCATGTATCAGAGGATCAACACGCCTAATTCTTGGTACTTGTTAGATGCCTCATCCTAAGAAATTATGCGCCTCATCTGAAGAAATTAGTCGCCTGATCCTTGTTTACTTACCTCTCGAGAATCAGATGATCAGAAAGCTAAACTAGTGCGGGAAGCATATCAAACAAGCACAAACGTTTTAAGTACAACCACCAATGTAGGAGAACATGCAACGAGAAGAATTCCAATACAGCAAACAACACACTAGTGGTGTGAACTGATAAGTCTATAATCCAAGAACCCATCATTCCTTTTCATTAAGCTGAATTGGACAGAGAAAAGAGGGGAAACCTGAGTATAGTAGTCTTTCCAGACTCGACGAGCAATCTGATGACCACCCAAATCGAAAGCTTTGAACTTGATTTTCCCAATGCTCAGCTCTTCAGAAGTCGGGTACTGGGTCGGCTGGTGCTGAACGAGCCTCTGCCCAAAATTCACCAAACAGGATTCATAATACAACCCTATCAAAACTTCGAAATTCCCATAGTAAAAAATACACATTCAGCTACAATATCGAGAACCTAAATTGATCATATTCGTTAAAATTCACCCCTTCCTCGTTCAATTGAAATATCTCGGCAGCAGGACTGGAACAATTACGAAGCTCGGTAAGGAATAGAATACCTCATCTTTCAACATGTGAAGCAGAGTTGTCTTCCCGGCATTATCGAGACCCAGGAACAAGATCTTCGCTTCCTTCTGCCACAGTCCAAGGGAAGCCAGAACTCCATAGAACCAATCGATCAGAAACATGGCGCGGTCTCTCAATTCAACCCAGCTGGTGAAGGGGAGAGTCCAGCGCTTTCGTCAACAGAACTGTAATGAGGAAAACCTAGGGAGAGACGCAGGAGAACGAGAAGGAATCGAGAGATGGAGGAAACTGTAACCCGGGGGTGAGATTATTAATTGGGGGAAGGATGAAAGGGGACAGATAGAAACAGTCCGACAAGGAGAAGGAAGTAGTATACATTATGCAAAGTCCGGGTCGGGTTTTCGGGCCTGATAGTGGCCGTCGGCGGAGCGAGAATGGGATGCTGAGTTTCGTCGTCATCGGGTGATTTTCAGCCGTTGATCTTGAGATGGACGGCTGGGATTGGAGATGACATGGCGGGGATTTCGGACAGGTGGCAAAAGCTCCACGTGGATGTCGTGGACTTTAATAATATTTTGGGCCTGGGTATGACGACTCCCACATCGGGCTTTTGAAAAGATGGCCCAAAATGACAAACCAATTCCAAAAAAGGTCCCCTCTAGATCGTAAGCCCCGTTCAGTTAGCTCAGGGTTTGAGCCAAATGAATAACTGTTGCAAGCGGCCAATTACTTCGGGCCATCAGAGTCACTGGGCTCCACACACGTCTCAGCCCTGCTCCGACAGGCCCAAAGGGCTCCTGGTTTCCAGGGCTGCATCTCTGCAGATAAGGACCCGGGGACTTTCCTGGACCCATAATGGGCACAATCACTTCGTCTAGAGGGTTGTTGGCGTATCTGTGCGACACTTGTAAATTTATGTCACCAAGTGTTCTTCTTTCTAAACGATGTGGTACAGCTGCATATAGAGTTGGATGGGAAGGAGGGTTATATTTATATTCAACTCTAGGGGTTGTTCAAATGGTTATCATGGTCTAACCAAATCAAATAAGACTAAATTCCATTAACTATGGAATACAATATCATAACAAACCGTCCAAACTAATACAACAACCAAATTAACCAAACTAAAGTTTAATCGGTTTGGTTAATTGGTTAACCAGATTAACCAATATAAAATCACATTATCATTGACGATGAAAATGTTCCGGTTAATGCAACAATTCGCAATTTATATAATGAATAAAACATAACAATCAACACGTAGTTATAGTTGACCCTTAACAAAAATACATGCAACTAAGACAATTATCTTACGATTAGTATAGAAGTATTCACCTAACAAAAAATTATGACAATGATATGGGTTAATGAATTGTTGTGTTTGTGTAAATTGACTTAGTCTCTTAGCAATTATCATAGGCTGGAAATGACCTTCCTTTCAAGTTTTCATTCATCATAATGTATGAAATTCATCTAAATTAGGCGTCCATATGTTGTGGTCTAGACTTTACATATACAAATATACACTATATGAGCAATATTGAGCTTTATATTTTACGAGTCTAAAAGGGATGAACGTTAACTCTTGAGTGGTTATGCAAAGTATTATGTGTATATAATATATGTTAGATATATGACTAATTACTTAACTGGTTAATTTGATTTGACTGGTTAGGAGTGTCTGAAACCAAACCAAACCACCTAAACCAAACAAGCTAAAAACTTTAACCAAATCAAACCAATTATCCAAATTAACCAAACCATATTATCCAAATAGTACCGGTTAAAACGGTTACCACGATAACCAAACCGTTTGAACACCCCTATTCAACTCAACACAATTATCCGTAAATATATTAATTATATTATTATTTATACACATGAATCCATTCATATATATATATTTATGTTTAATGGGTTGTTAATAAGATAGATGTGTAAAGGACGTGTAATACTACTTAGTGTGTAGTCGATTAGGGTTAGGGTGTTTATTGTCTTTTCCCTATTAGCCGAGGTGCTGATCATAACCCTAGCTAATTAGTTGGACAGGGTTATATATGTATGTAACTTGTAATCGGCTGCCGCTAAGTAAGTAAGAAGCTGAGATAGCAAAACTTCTCCGTGGATTAAGCTCATTCACACCGAATGAGAAGAACCACGTAAAACCTTGTGTCGTGTGTGTGTTTTTCGTGTTTGGAATTCTTTCATGGTATCAGAGATGGTTCGATAAACCAAGCTTCTCGTTATGGGTGATAAAGTCGTGGTCAGCGGCAGCTGTGGGGAAAACAGCGTCGTGCCTCCCGTTATTCTTGCTGCCTTGAAGATCCAAGCCTCCGATAACCCTGGTCAATTGTTTGTGGGGGAGTTGCTGATTGACTCTAGTTATGGAGAGTGGATCACGGATATGACAGAAGCCCTAATTGTGAAAAACAAATTAGGGATTGTTGACGGTAGCATCGTTAAACCCGAAGTTGCGGGTGAGCTGCAAGAGGCGTGGCTCCAATGCGATGCCCTTGTCAAAGGCTGGCTGAAAACAGCCATGGACAAGGAAGTTCGGAGCTCGATTCGGTATGCTAAAACAGCGAGAGAGATGTGGGTTGATCTAGAAGCGCGGTTCGGACGTGGTTCCGCACCCAGAGCCTATGAGCTCCGCCAACTGATGAGTACGTTGCGCCAGGAGAAGCTTACGGTTTCTACCTTTTTCACAAAGCTGCGTGCGATTTGGGAAGAGATGCAAACCATTACCCCTATACCCCGCTGCACGTGTGGTCTGTGTGTTTGTGAAATCGACAAGAAGGTCATGAGTAACTTGGAGAATGATCGACTTTTTGATTTCCTTATGGGGCTTGGAGATGTGTTTGGGACTATCAATACCCAAAATTCTCTCCATGAAACCAACCCCTACTCTAGCTGAAGCCTATCGTCTGGTCTCCACAGAGGAACAACACCGGCAAATTGTGGCAAACAGGCGTCCAGTAGTCGACGCAGCAGCCTTTCAAGCCCGCCAGGATCGTGTGCCCTTGGACCCTCACAAACGGGACGAGAGACCTCGGGATGAAAGGGCTCGCAGTGCTGATCACCGGGAGCGGGTTCCGAGATGCAGCCACTGTCAAAAGGCTGGTCACCCAAAGGAGTCGTGTTATGATCTCATCGGCTGGCCGGAGAAGCGTAGTCGTTCAAGAGAACGTAGACGCGAGCGGGAACGTGATCGTCCTGCCAAGCCCAGTCACCCTCGCGCCGCTCAGTCTTCTGTTGGGGCAGGTATTTCTATCCCTGGTTTGAATTCCGATCAGGTACAGCAGCTCTTGGATTTTCTCCATCAGAGTGGCGGTCAGGCCACCCAACCCTCTTCTTCCGAACCGCAAGTGAATATGGCAGGTAAATCTTTCTCGTCGTCTGAATGGATCATTGATTTGGGTTGCAACGAGTATATAACGAATGATGAATCCATGTTAGAGAACTCTACTGAAGTTTCTGGTTATCTGCCGGTAAGCATACCGAATGGTGACAGTGTCACAGTGAAGCGGATTGGGGAAGTGAGTTTGTCAAATGGCATGAGGCTTAGTAGAGTGCTCAATCTTCCATTGTTTAAGTGTAATCTCCTGTCGGTCAACAGGCTTACCCAGGATTTTGATGTGGCCCTAACCTTTTTACGCGACTTTTGCGTCATCCAGGACTTACACTCCAGGAAGACGATTGGGACGGGTCAACTCCGTGATGGACTATATTATCTTCAGCTGCACGGTGTCGAGAAGCCTCAAGTCTTAGCGGCCAGTGGTGATACAGGAATGAGGGAGCTTTGGCATTCGAGGTTGGGGCATCCGTCACTGAAGAAGACACCATCGTTATTTCGTTCAGTTCAGAATAAATGCAAGCATGATGCTTGTGATTCTTGTATGCGTGCTAAACAGACGCGTTTGCCATTTCCTAAGCACTCTATTAAGACTAGTCGTTGTTTTGAACTTATTCACGTGGATATTTGGGGAGGTTTCAGAGTTTCTACTCAGACTGCAGCTCGTTATTTCCTTACTATCGTAGATGACTTTAGCAGGGCTACATGGGTCTACTTGATGAACTATAAGTCTGATGTTGAGGGGTTCTTAAAAATGTTTATCAACATGGTGCGTACTCAGTTTAATCAGCAGGTGACTCGGATACAGGCTGACAATGGACTCGAGTTTCAAACTGCCGGTCTGCGTTCTTTCTATGAAGAGCGAGGTATTGTTCTACAAACATCTTGCACCAACACGCCTCAGCAGAACGGGGTGGTTGAGAGAAAACATCGCCATCTTCTTGAAACAGCACGAGCTCTCCGTTTTTGTGCTAATCTTCCCTTACGGTTTTGGGGGGAATGTGTTTTGACAGCAACATATCTCATTAATCGTCTACCGTGCAAGATTTTGCATGATCGATCACCATATGAGGTTTTATTTGGGAAGTCACCGTCTTATTCTCATCTCCGGGTTCTGGGTTGTCTAGCATATGGTAAAGACACGCATAAAGGCATTTCTAAGTTTGACGAACGCGGACGACGTTCAGTCTTTGTGGGCTATCCCGCGTTTCAGAAAGGCTACCGCCTTTTTGACCTTACCTCTCAGACGTTCTATACGTCACGTGACGTTCATTTCGTGGAGAATACTTTCACTTTCCACGAGCAAGCACCTCCAGTGCCGATTGTTCCAGTACCTCAATCCCTACCCTCGTTTGTTGAGGAAGAAGAGGGCTCCACGTCCTCACCTGTGCATGCCCATGACGTGGGCGATTCCCCTCATGCAGCTGCGCCTTCCTCTTCGCAGCCGAGCTCGTCAGCGCCCCTTCCAGCTGCTCCCACGAGTGTCGCGCCCACTACCCAACCTGCAGCTGGCCCGAGGCGTAGTGACCGGGAGAGACACGTGTCGCGTCTCCTGGATGGTTATGAGGCTGACTTGCCTCCGTCCAATGTCCATTTTCCCATGTCCAACTACGTGAACTATGATCGTTTCTCACCTCCTCACCAGAGTTTTTTGGCTGCTGTGTCTAGCCATGTCGAACCTACTCATTTTCGGGACGCGGTTCGCTATGAGGAGTGGCGAGTAGCCATGCAGAGAGAGATTGATGCTCTCGTAGGCAATGACACATGGACCCTGGTCAGTCTTCCCCCTGGTAAGCGCGTTGTTCAATCCAAGTGGGTGTACAAGCTGAAGTTTAATCCCGATGGCTCTATCGATCGCTATAAGGCGCGTTTGGTAGCGAAGGGATTTACACAGACGGAGGGGATAGACTATCACGACACTTTTGCCCCAGTAGCCAAGCTGGTCAGTGTTCGCTGTTTGCTTGCTATTGCTGCTGTTCGTGGGTGGGCTGTTCATCAGCTCGATGTTGATAATGCATTTTTGCATGGTGATCTCGATGAAGAGGTATATATGCAGATACCTCAAGGTTTTGCCGCTCCCGGTGATTCGCGCGTTTGCCATCTTCACAAGTCTATTTATGGACTCAAGTAGGCCTCGCGTAATTGGTACGCTAAGTTCACGACCACCCTTACTGGTCTCGGTTTTCATCGGTCACAGGCTGATCATTCTTTGTTTGTTCGTCGTCATCAGGGCACTTATGTTATTGCCCTCATATATGTTGATGATGTCATTCTTGCTGGTGATGATTTAGGATTCATTCAGCGGGTCAAGGATGCTCTTCATCAGCAGTTTGGCATTAAGAACTTGGGACCTCTCAAGTATTTTCTCGGCATCGAGGTAGCTCGTTCGCGGGCTGGTATGGCGCTGTGTCAGCGCAAGTATACACTGGATCTCCTGCGTGATAGTGGGCTCTCTGGTGGTCGCCCGAGTGTTTTTCCTATTGAGCAGCATCATCAGTTGACTAGACCTAGCTCAGATGATGACTTGGTATCCACAGAGGATGCCGCGGCTTATCGTCGGTTAGTGGGCCGACTTCAGTATCTCACTGTCACTCCTCCGGATATAGTCTACGCTGTCAATATCCTCAGTCGGTATGTCCACGCTCCTACGTCAGCTCACGTTGCTGGTGCTGAACGTGTGCTTCGGTACCTGAAGAATGCACCTGGTCAGGGCATCTTCCTTCCTTCGCATGGTTCCCTCCAGTTAACTGCCTACTGTGATGCTGACTAGGGTGGCTGTCAGTCCACTCGTCGTTCGACGACTTGGTACTTTGTTACTCTTGGTGGTGCTCCTGTCTCCTGGCGCACTAAGAAACAGACTGTGGTTGCTCGTTCCTCTGCCGAAGCCGAATACAGGGCTATGGCTAGCACCGTTAGTGAAGTCATCTGGCTTCGTGCACTCTTGCGTGATATGGGAGTTACTTGTGATACTCCTACTGTTCTTCACTGTGATAATCAGGCAGCTCTTCACATTGCTGCCAATCCGGTTTTTCATGAACGTACAAAGCACGTTGAGATGGACTACTATTTTGTACGGGATCATGTCACTTCTCGCGAGATTCTTCCTCAAAAGATTCGCACGAACATACAGCTGGCGGATTTGTTCACCAAGGGTCTTGCTGGGGATCATTTCCATGCACTTCTATCCAAGCTGGGCATTTGTAACCTTCATGCCTCATCTTGTGGGGGAGTGTAAAGGACGTGTAATACTACTTAGTGTGTAGTCGATTAGGGTTAGGGTGTTTATTGTCTTTTCCCTATAAGCCGAGGTTCTGATCGTAACCCTAGCTAATTAGTTGGACAGGGTTATATATATATGTAACTTGTAATCGGCTGCCGCTAAGTAAGTAAGAAGTTGAGATAGCAAAACTTCTCCGTGGAGTAAGCTCATTCACACCGAATGAGAAGAACCACGTAAAACCTTGTGTCGTGTGTGTGTTTTTCGTGTTTGGAATTCTTTCAAGATGACTTTAGATTTTCGAAGTCGGAAAGAAATAAATCCAAATTTGATCAGTTTCATATTTATTCGTTACATTATGTTTTTGAGTCATGTAATTAATTAATCCTATTCGTTAGTCGAGAGCTTTTAAGCTCAAGTCCGCAATCGTGTTACTTGGTCCGGTTAAAAATTATTATTGTCGGGAACTAGGATCATGGAATCAAGTTAGTGGTGGTTGAGAGCGAAAATTTGAACGATCCGTCGAGTATTATTCGATTTGATCCGTGATGAAGCACATATTATTTGACTCGTAGTAGCGTGGGACGGGATGTGGGTATCTACTTCCGATCTGTCCTGTGCAGCCACAACTCGTTTCTGGCTCATTTTATCTCAATTTCTTACTGATAGGGTATATTAGCAATTCCTTAAGGCAAAGTCCTAGCCAAAGACACAAGGAAGGAAAGAAGACAAAAAGAGCAAAAGGACAAGGCCAAGAGACAAGAGACAATGCCAGGCACCTGACATCAGCAAAGGCAAGATGCAGGGGGACACCCTCTGCCAAAAGGACAATGTACAGTGTCAGAAAGTCTGAGGCGCCCGACCACAGTATTTATGGCATGGAAGGCGCCCAAACCACTACCTAACCCTCAGATGTGTATAAATAGGAGTTCTCTCCTCATAAATGGCAATCTATCTACTCTTACCCTAACTTCTCTCTACTTTCTCTCTCTATACACTTCTTCTTTTCTTACTTCTGCGGAGGCGGGGCGCCTACCCCCTCAGAGTCATGTCTGACGCCCCAAACCCCTTGGACTCGAGTGATTCTCAGTCGCCCGGGCTCAAACAATTGGCACCCACCGTGGGGCCAAACATGACTTTGAAAGACACTTCCAACTCAAAGAAGGGGGAAGAAAGGTGTCCGACACCAACAAAGACCCCTCTCAAGCAAGTTGTTGGTCGAGAAGCGATCAATCCTCAACCACTCACTATCCAAGGTTTGGAAGCATCCAACGACGATGATCCATCAGGAGACGGAGAAGACACGGAGCGCCTGGGGGGCCAACTAGCGAAGCTTTGGGAAAAGCAAGCACTTCAAATAGCGAGCATGCAAGGCCAACTAGACCAAGTCATGACCGCGTTGTCAGCACTAACAAAGGCAAACGATCACGCGCCTCCCAATCCCCAGGAATCCACAGAGGAGAGGAGGCACCTCCGAGGAAAGATGCAAGAGGTTGAGGTGCTACCCATGAACTCCCCACGGGAGGGTGTGGGCACCTCACCAAACGAGGACGCAATTGAAGCCGACGACGATGTCTACCTGGAGAAGTACGCCCGACTCAACTACGGTGCCCGGAAGAAAGAAGTGCCCAAATTATTAGGCAGCCGTTGTCAAGAGGAGTGCTCGAAACACCAATCCCACCAAATTTCGCAAGCATTGGCCTACCCTCATATGAAGGAAAATCCGATCCAGAGGATCACTTGAATGCGTTTTGTCGAAAAATGCAGCTTCTCAATGCGTCTGACGCTGCCTTGTGCAAGGCATTCCCCTCAACCTTCACCGGAGGATGCAGTAGCTGGTACTCCTCGCTTCCAGAGGGCATCATTCAGAGCTTTGCTCAATTCGATTTGTTATTTACAACAAAGTAAGCAAGCCAGAAGAAGCAAACGCTGACGGTTCGTGCACTTGTCAATCTTAAGCAAAGAAAAGGAGAGAGCCTCAGAAACTTCATGGGGCGATGGTGGGAAGTCACGTCCGATGTCAAAGACCTAACCCCTCCACTTATGCGCACCAACCTAATGGATGCAAGCACTAACGAAGAGCTAAGGCGCTCCCTAGCCAAAAGAGAGATACGACAGGTAGCCGAACTGGAAGAAAAAGTTCAGAAAGCAATCCTCATGAAGGAAGCGCTGAGGGCAAAGGAGGAGGAACAAGGAGGTGGCTCCAGTCGCCCAGCTCAGAGTGGGAGGGGCGAGGAGCCAAGGACCAGAAGGCGGAGTCCAGATCGACGAGATGACGCCCGACGTCCCAATGTCTGGGTAAGAAGAGACGTTCTTGCAAACTCACAAGAACCTCGCCGCGACCGAGCCAACCGCGAAAACGCGAATCAATCTCATGGGCAGACAAACATGTACTGCGAGTACCACAACTCGCGCACCCACAACACCGTTGACTGCCACTACTTCAAAAAGGCACTTAAGATAATCTTTTTTTTTTTTTTTTTTGTAACAACTTAAGATAATCTCTGATCGAGGAGGAGTGAGAGAAATGTTCCAGAAAGCAGAGCAGGGAAATCAATCCCCGCGGGAGCGCAGCCGTTCTCCAAATGCAAGGCCACCAGTGCAAGAGCGCCTGGGTCCTAACCCAAATGTCAAGGAGATAAGAACCCTCGCAGTAGGGGAGCCCAGCCGAAAGAAGAAGCGCAAGGGGCAAGCGAGTGACACGTGGTGCATGAAGATCGCAAAACAAGAGGGTCCTGACTTATCATTTACATCGCAAGACTATCCTCCGGAGGGCCCATCTGAAAGCCCTCTTGTTATCAATATACAAGTGGAAGGGTGCAAGGTGTTCCGAGTGCTGGTAGATAGTGGGAGCTCCGCTGACATACTTTTCTATTCTTGTTGGCGACAAATGCAGACACCCCCTGAGGTTATGAAGGCCTCAGAAGCCCAACTTGTCGGCTTTTCCGGAGCAAAAGTGAAGGTGCTAGGAACGGCGCGCTTAAAGGTCAAAGTATGAGATGAGGAGCCAAGTGTCACACACCCGGTGGACTTTCACATTGCCGATTGCCCGTTCGCATATAATGCCATTCTAGGGAGGCCCTTCTTAGCTCATTTTGGAGCTGTAGCCTCAACCTGTCATCAAGCAATGAAGTTCCAAACACCCCGGGGAATGGGGATAGCCAGGGGGGATGCGAAGGCAGCAAAGGCGTGTTATGCGGCGACCATTCACAAGCAAAAAATACACACGATTGATGCTAGACCAACGAAGGTGCCACGCCCAGGAGCAGTTGATTCGCAGATAGAGCTACCATTAGACCCTGACGACCCAAGCCGAGTCGTCCGACTTTCTGCCCATCTACCAGAGCACATGCGTCTCCCGATGGTCAACTTGTTAAGAGAGTACGCGAATCTATTTGCTTGGAGCCCTGAAGACATGCCCGGCGTCTCTAGGGATCTTATGGAACATAAGCTCTCCGTGACACCAGAGAGCGTGCCGGTACAACTAAAAAGGAGGGGAGCGTCGTTGGCAAGGATGGTGGCCATGATGGGGGAAGTACAGAAGTTACTTAAGAAAGAGTTTATTCGAGAGGTGCAATACCCGAAGTGGTTAGCAAACACAGTGTTGGTCAAGAAACACAACGGGACGTGGAGAATGTGCATCGACTTCACCTCACTAAACAAAGCATGTCCGAAAGACCCATACCCACTGCCAAGGATTGACCAGCTGGTCGATGCCACCTCCAATCACGAGATGTTAAGCTTTCTTGACATGTTTTCGGGGTACCACCAAATCCCTCTCAGCGAAGAGGATCAAGAGAAAACGGCTTTCATGACCACGTATGGGAACTACTGCTATGTGGTAATGCCATTCGGCTTGAAGAACGCAGCCGCCACCTATAAGAGGATGGTGGACAAAGTCTTTGGAGGACAGATAGGACGAAACGTGGAGGCATACGTAGACGATGTGCTAATCAAAAGTAAGAAAGAGGGTGACCACCTGAGCGACCTAAAGGAGACATTTGAAAACCTAAGGCGCCACAATCTGAAGCTTAACCCCCTCAAATGTGTGTTCGGGGCAGATGCGGGTCAGTTCTTAGGCTTCATGATAACTCGCCATGGTATTGAAGCTAACCTAAAGCAGATAAAGGCAATTACCGAGCTCAAGTCGCCAAGAACAGTGAAGGAAGTTCAAGCATTGGCAGGTAAACTCACCGCACTCAACAGGTTCATTCCCAGGTCAGCGGATAGGTGCGCCCCACTCTTCAACTTTCTAAAGAAGAAATCAAAGTTCAAGTGGACGGAGGAATGCGAAAAAGCATTCGAAGAGATGAAAAATCTGCTGGTAAACCCTCCCATCCTTGTAGCTCCAAAAGAGGGAGAATGTTTGTTCCTCTACATAGCCATATCGGACGTGGCTATTAGTGCGGTGCTCATTTGGCGCCACTTCAAAAATCTTGCAGACCAGCCGGTATACTACATCAGTAAGACGCTCCTTCCAACCGAAAGGAGGTACCCAGCCATCAAGAAGGAGGCCCTAGCATTGGTAACTGTCGCCCAAAAACTGAGGCCCTACTTTCAAGGACACACGGTTACTGTACTAACCAACCTACCAATGAAAAGAATTCTGCATAGCACAAGCGCCTTAGGACGCCTAACCAAATGGGAAGTTGAGCTAAGTGAGTTTGATATCCAGTATGCTCCTTGTCCTTCAATCAAAGCTCAAGTCATAGCGGATTTTGTAGTAGAAGGCACGATTGAGCCAACAAGGGCCGATGAAGGAAGGTGGAAGCTGTTTGTCGATGGTGCGGCAAGTAAGACGGGTCCAGGCGCTGGCATAGTGTTGGAAACTCCAGGGGGTGTCACACACGAGGTGGCTTTACGATTCTCCACACTTAAAACCAACAACGCGGCCGAATACGAGGCATTGATCAACGACATGCGCATCCCGGAGGAGCTAGGGGCAAGGCGCCTCGACATTTTCTTTGATTCCGCATTGGTGGTTCGACAGGTGCTGGGAGAATTTGAAGTCAAGGAAGATTGTTTGCTGCGCTATGTGGAAGAAGCGAAGAAGAGAGCACGGGGTTTCGAGGATTGGAAGCTCTCTCATATAGCACGAGGTGATAACGCGCACGCAGATGCGCTTTCCAAATTAGCCACAACTGTTGACTTTGAGGAGGAAAGACATGTAATTGTCGAAAAGGAAAGCCCAAACGCCTCGGGAATGGGGGTAAATAGTTTCAATATCGGTCAAGAGGAGCAGGATTGGAGGGTGCCAATCATTGAATACCTCATGAATGATACCCTCCCAACGGATCCGAAAGAAGCCACAGGAGTAAGAAGGCGAGCGGCGCGCTGCACCATTATCGGCTCTGAGCTGCATCGACGGTCGTTCGAAGGAGTATATCTTAGGTGCCTGGGAAAGGCTGAGGCAAAGTGGGCGCTCCACGAGATTCATGAAGGCGTGTGTGGCGGACATGGGGTGCCAAGGAGTTTGGAAAGAACGCTTAAGTTGCAAGGGTACTACTGGCCAACCATGAGAAATGATGCAAAGCAATTCGCTATGGCATGTCATGCATTCCAAACCCATGCCAAAGAGCATCACCTCCCAGCTACTGCAATGCAAGGGAACATCAGTCCCTGGCCCTTCGCCCAGTGGGGAATGGATCTAGTTGGGCCTTTCCCGAATGCTTCGGGAAAAAGGAGATACCTTATAGTGGCGGTGGACTACTTCACGAAATGGATTGAGGCCGAGCCGTTAGCCGCTATTACAGCAAAGCAAGTCGAGAAATTTTTCTTCAACAACATACTTTCGCGATTTGGCATTCCAAACTCCATCGTCACCGACCATGTCAAGCATCTTGATTGCGCCTCCTTCGCGGACTTTTGTCAAGGTTACAATATCCAGCTCAAGCTCTCATTAGTGGCATACCCTGAAGCAAATGGACAGGCGGAGGCGGCAAACAAAACCATACTTCAGGGACTGAAAAAGCGTCTCCACGAGCAGAAAGGAAATTGGGTAGAGGAGCTTCCCCATGTACTATGGGCGCTACGCACCACCCCAAAAAGCTCTACTGGCGAGACTCCCTTCGCCCTAACTTTTGGTGCGGAAGCTGTAACCCCCACGGAAGTAGCATTGCCCACCCTGCGTGTTCAATGTTTAGATGAAGGGAACAACGTCAACATGGCCCACGAACTAGACATGCTAGATGAGAGAAGAGTCCAAGCGCTTCAGAAGCTAGTGGAGGACAAGGAGCAGTTGGCAAAATATTATAATTCAAAGCTTAAACCTCATCACATTGAAGAAGGAGACCTCGTCCTGAGGAAGGTATTTTGCCCTAACCCGAATCCCGGAAAGTTGGCTGCTAAGTGGGAAGGACCCTTCGTCGTAAGGGAGGTGATAGGACCAAACACTTTCAAGCTTGCTACCATGGAGGCGGAGCGTGTTAGAAAAACTTGGAATGCAAAGCGTCTGAGGAAGTACATGTGCGAGCAAGAATCACAGGAAGAATAGTCAGAAGGTGGACATTTTGTGGGGAGGAGGGGCGCTCTCAAAGAGGCGTATCCCAAAAGATACCCTAAGGAAGTTTCAAGTGTGTTTAGTCGTTTTTCTTTGCTTTAATTTGACCCAAAGGTAGACATTTTTGTAGGGAGGAGGGGCGCTCTCAGAAGAGGCGTAACCCGAAGATACCCTAGGAGAGGCACAAGCGTGCTAGGAGTTTTTTTTTACAATGTTAGGAATCTTTGGGGAAGGAGACGCGCCCTTTTCAAAGGCACGACCCGACGATATCCCCGTGTAATTCCCTATTTTGCTCAAGGAATGGAGGTTCACTATTGCAGAAAGTAACCATGGTAAGGCAAATTCGTCCCTGTTTTGACAGATGGAGTCTCCCCCAGGCTCGCTTCCTCTGTCAAGGAGAAGCCTAAGCGCGTCGCTTCTTTCTCAGGGGTACGCGTAAGAAAAGTCAATTCCTGCTTAAGATAATTATCTTAGCAAAACCCCCCGCGGTTAGCGGAAGAGCCCTGGTGCTTACGCTCAAATTTTATCCGGGCGTCGGGCGCTCACCTTACGAGTCCCCATGGGAGGTGATGTCTTGATCACATCCCTCGCACAATTTCCTGCATTTGCCAGAAGGGGTTACCCAGACCCGCTTCCTCCGTCGAGGAGAGGCCAAAACGCGTCATTCCTTTTACAAGGGTACGCATAGAGCGATCAAAACCGCTTTCTCCGTCGAGGAGAAGCCTAAGCTCGTCACCCCCTTTTCAGGGGTACGCATGGGAAAACTAGCTTAAAGCAAACACCTAAGTCAATTAACAAAAGCGAGTTGCGATGGTAAAAGAGCAGGAGTTTCTCAAAAAAGGGGAGCCATCAGAACTATAAGATCAATGTTCAAAAGTACAATTAAGCATTCCCCGAGGGCAAGCGCAAGGGCAAGACAAACAAAAGACGCAACAACAAAAAGTGCATCAACCCGTCAACATGACCCAAACTTGTTCAAAAAAGGCACCAACTCTACTAGTCTGACTTGCTCGAAGCATCATCGGAAGAGCTAGAGTCGTCGGAGGTGCCACCATCTGAGGCACCACCCTGATCATCAGCGGCGGCAGCAGGAGCATCCTTCTCACCTTCTTCCTCAACACCAGCATCGGCATCGGCATCAGTAGCAACCTCGACATTGTCACCCACTTCTTCATCACCAGCCCCCTCAACGTCGAGGTCATCAGCCGAAGAGTTGCTCTCATCTAGTGGGAACGGATCCGAGTCGGCAGGCTCATGGTCTGTACCAAGAGACAGAAAGTAATCATCCATTTCCTGCCAAACCTAGGGAGTGTCCCACTTCAAGTCAGGATTATCGAAGCGAACTTTCTTGCGGATGCCGATGAAAGCTCTCTTCTTCACACCAATCAGGAGGTCTCGCTGCCAGTTACGAAACTCCGCTGATGCAAGTGAGCATCCACAACATCCTCACGTTCCTGGGCTAATTTCTTCTTGAACTCCTCCTAAAATAAGAGTTTAGCTCATTAAAGGGTGGGTAATAAAACTCGGAGGCGCCACCCACTAATTGAAGAAAGAAACGCACAATGAAAATCTTACCTGCTGGCGCTTCCTAGCCGAAGACATGGCCTGCACCTCTTTCTCCAAAGCCCCAATATTTTTGGATCGAAGCGCCGATTCCTTCTCCATTTCCTCACAAGTAGAGACACTCCCGGCAGCCAAAGCATTAGAAAGTTGTTGCTTCACCAAGGTCAACTCGTCACCCAAGCGGGAGTTGACGCCTTGCAGGGTGGTCTTATCAGTTTTCAGTTGAGAAGCAAGCAGGTAATTCTTATGAGCACGCTCGCGGTTCTCCGAACTTTTATCGGAAAGTGCCACCACATCAAGCATCGCCTGGGCAAAGAAACACGACATTACTAAAGTATTTCAACGAAGCAAAAGTAAGGAGATAAAAACATACCTGAAACAAATGTTGACATGCCGAGCCTGCGGGAGAGGTACCCTCGTCAAGAGGGAGCTTCAGAAAGTTTCTCAACTCCGTGGCGGAAGTAAAGGCGCTTGGAGCGTTGAGAGCAGGAGAAGGGGTGATCGGAACAAGCTCCTTTGGCTTCACAGCATGCCGAGAGCGGGGAGGCGCCAGGATCTCGTCGATGCCTCCAAGTCCAGTTTTCTTCTTCTTCTTTTGCTCCTCAGCAGGAGAACTTGTAGAAGCAGGGCGCTTCCCCAAGGTCTTCTCTGGGAGGGGGTCGCGCGGATTCAAAGGAGGGAACAGATGAGGGGAAGATGCCTCCTCAGTAGCGGCAGGCGCCTGGTCAGAGGAACGAAGCACACGTTCGGTAGGAGCGCTAGGCGCCTTCTGTGACCTAACTCTAGAGGTGCCCGACGCCTTCTTAGTCATCCTCACCAAGCTAGAGTAATCAAAATCTGCAAAAAAAAGAGTTATGCAAATGGCATAAGTTGGGAGATAAAACAAAAATTGTTTAAAAGAAATATATCATGATCATAGAGCTCTCCCAAGGCGCGCGCCCTTTCCCCCTTTCTCGCAAAGTCCACAGGAGGCGCGCGGAGAATATGGTGCTTCTGCTCTCGCTCAGTCTTCCCAAGAGAAAAGTCCTTGGCCCATTTTTCTTCCGAACCCTCATTCCACAAAGTCGAGCGAGGCGCCTCAGTCGGCGCATGCCAAGTACCAGGGCGTGGTCTAATGAAAAAGTAGGAGCAATACCATTTGCTGGGAAGTTTGGGTGAGCCTTTGCAACCCGACCTTGATACTTACTATCACGCTTCAGAGCAGAACAACCGTGCTTACCCCGCTCCAAAGCGTATATACTTCGGAAAATAGAGAACGACGGGGTGTAGCCTAGGCGATTATAGACGAGTCTGAAGGCGCAAGTGTGAAAAATAAGCGAAGGAGATAAAAACTAAGAGGGTATCCAACCATCTCCAAGATTCCCGATAGGATAGGGTCCAACGGGAACTTTAAGCCACACTTCAAGTACTCTGAATAAATAGCAAACCAACCCTCGGGGCAACTACCAACGCGCGCACTAGGATCTGGAAGCGCATACTCCCAATCTGTGGGAAATCCTAGGCCATGAAGATAAGACATGACTCGATGCAGCTGGATGCTGGGTCGTTTTTCAGGACCAAGAAAACGAGCCAAGGAGGGAGGTGCCTGACCATCCCACATTCCCGCCATAATAAAACAGTGTAGTTTGGGTCTTCGGTCGCCCGAAAGTTGAACGTGCCCGGCTCGAGATCCACACTGGACATGTCACCCTCGTTAAGCGCCTCCGCTTGAGGATCTGATTGATCATCCTCAGCGTCACTGGCAATCTCGGCGAGTCTCCACTTAGCTTTTCTATACACTGTCCAATCAACTAAGACTTCCTAAAGAGGTGCGCCAGTGAAGAAGGTAGAAACAAAATAGGGGATCACATTACTTACCCATCTTCTGGACCCGACTAGAAGAAGCTTTGCCTTTGGAAGGAACGGAGGCGTCAGCCTTAGAAGAAGACGGTTGCGAGTTGTTCGATGCCATGGCAAGGAGTGAGAGGTGAGCAGAAAAGTGGATCTTGGAGGAAAACAGAGAACAGCGTCTAAGCAGATAGCGCGCGGGCAAAAAACCGCTATCACGCCCCGTGACCTTGCGCTAAAAGGCGTCTTGGACGCCTTGGAATCAAAGAGCCCCTGCATCACAAACAAGGAATAAGTTAAGAAGATAGAACACCAACCAAGTTCCTCCAGCGAGCATTACCTAATCTATGGATGAGGCAAACGAAGCAACGAGGGGCGGCGCGTTGCAAAGGGTTAAACTAATATGGAGCAAACAATAAACAAAAGTACTGGTGAAAAGAAGAGAGGGGGCGCCCAAGAAGAATTCAATAACCAAGCGGAGAAACGAAGGCGCCACCATCAGTACTGAAACTAGCAATTGAAGACTTCGCGCTTCATCGCAAGGCGCCTCTAAAAGAAAGGATACCAAACAAACAAAATTCACTGACGCCTAGTGAAGAAAGGAATGATTCCTAAAAAACCCATTATCGACAAAAATGTGGAGGCGTCTCCCACAATCGAAGAGGAAAAAGGGCGGGGCTGGCGCCTCGGAAGAAAAAGAGTGGCACCTTGGAAGAAAGAGGAGGTGCGGCTACCTGGTTTGTGGAATCGCGCCCAGGCAAAGAATCGAAGCGCAGAAAGGCTCCGGGGAGACGAAACTGATGCCTACAAAAAAAGGGGGGGGGGGGGGGGGGGGGAATGAGAGCGGCACCTAGGAAGAAAAGGGGACTCGTAACGAAGAAGGAAGGGGAGAGGCGCCTACCTTGTTGATCAGTCGGGCCGACCGAAACAGAGAGAGGCGTCTACCTTGTCGAGAAGTCGCGCCAACCGAAGCAGAGAGAGGCGCCGGGAGGAGCGGCCGAATATAGGAGGAGTAAAAAAAATGAGGTGAAATGTGAATGAGAGGTTTAAATAGTGTGGGTGGGGGAGTAGGCGCGCGGTTTCCAAGGCAGACTACTTTCAAAGCCCAATCCATCCCCACCTCTCCCCAAATTTGTCTATCCCAAGCTTAGGAGTGGGCTTGGCCCACAACCACCATAAGTAGTCTATTGGAGGTAGCGCCTTTACATCCTCCCCTGAATTTTTTTTTAAAAGAGAGAGATCATCTTCAATACTCTTACTATTTTATTTACGCTATTTTTATTTTTATTTGTATTTTGTATTTTTGTATTTTTTATTTTCATTTTTATTTTCATTAGAGTTTTTTAGAGCATACTTGTTTGACGATGCACATTACTTGCACCATCGCCAAAAGGGGCAATTGATAGGGTATATTGGCAATTCCTAAGGCAAAGTCCTAGCCAAAGACACAAGGAAGGAAAGAAGACAAAAAGAGCAAAAGGACAAGGCCAAGAGACAAGGCCAGGCACCTGACATCAGCAAAGGCAAGGTGCAGGGGGACACCCTCTGCCAAAAGGACAATGTACAGTGTCAGAAAGTCTGAGGCGCCCGACCACAACATTTATGGCATGGCAGGCGCCCAGACCACTACCTAACCCTCAGATGTGTATAAATAGGAGTTCTCTCCTCATAAATGACAATCTATCTACTCTTACTCTAACTTCTCTCTACTTTCTCTCTCTATACACTTCTTCTTTTCATACTTCTGCCGAGGCGGGGCGCCTACCCCCTCAGAGTCATGTCTGACGCCCCAAACCCCTTGAACCCGAGTGATTCTCAGTCGCCCGGGCTCAAACACTTACAATATCTGTTCATATCTCTTCTATTTGGACTTCTCTTCAACTAGTTAAACTTGATCTTTTCAACTAGTTAAACTTGATCTTTTCAACTAGTTAGACTCAATTATCCATTCTATTATCACTATTTTTTTTCATAAAGTGTTTCCCCTTTGTCGAATGATAAAAGGTAAAATTTTGCGCGTAATTTTTTCCATATAGCATGTAAAAGTGGATCGACTCGTGTGCCACCCTGTCCCATACCCTCTCGTATATTACTCCTCCCAACTCACAGTAGCATAAGACGAGACATGGTTTTGAGGTACCCGCCCGCCCCCTCATTGCCATCACTAGGTTAAGATATGTATGTATTGATATTTCTTTGTTTATATCAATAAACTTGTGAGACTTTATTGTATAATTTTTCGATAATAATAATGCCAAACTAATAAGTAATAATAGCATTTTCCCTTTTTCTTCATAAACAAGAAAAGGAATCCTAATCCTACTAAACTTGCAGGTCGATCAAATCTCTCCCGAATTTCTCTTCTAGCGAAACGATTAGAAATCCATCCAGCCAGGCTTAGAATTTCCCCCTTCTTCCCTTACTATTAACTCTAGCTGCTTGTCGTCTCGGGATATCGCTTGCTTTTTTGCTGGAAAAGATGCAGTTGAAAATGCAGGTCCAGGTCCAAAAGCGAAAACGCTCTTTCTCATCTTGGTACGCCGTACGTAGGTTGTGCTATATATATATTGTTCGATTCCCCAAGTTATTTTTACTGTTCGTCTATGATTCGCCAAGATATTGAACAACTGGTACGTACGCTTTGTGTTTGAAAGGCCGATTTCGTGGTTCTGCGCTATATTCATATGCGGCAAGACACAAATCAAGAAAGGTCGTCGCAGTGATGATAAGGTAATATAATGTTAACTAGGTTGAAGTCCGTCCGTTGGCCGGGTAATGTTAGTTTGAATTAGTGTGTCCATTGGAATTTTATGTTTTTATAGCTTCTGGTTTTCTGATAACCTGAGTTGTGGTTGGGCCAGGTAATGTTAGTTTGAATTAGTGTATCAGTTGAGATTATATGTTTTCAGAATTTCTGGTTTCCTGACGTTATGAGTTGTGGATAGTTTTGATGTAGCAGTATATCATTTACAAAATAGAGATATAAGTATAAGAAATGGAGCTCGAATGAAAGAACAATGCATTGTGAAATTAGTATTTATAATACTTTATATCCATTAAAAGCAACAGTGAATTTGTCTCGTAGGGAAACACATCCAAATAATTTCATAAAATAAGCTCTAACATAAACTATTTGTTTCCACATATTTGCTTCAGAGTTATGCATAGAAAATAAGACACTTTGAAACAAATTATATAGATAAAGGTGATAATAGGTTTGTTTACTACTTTGAAATCAATCGAGATGCGTATCTGTTAGAGCCCAACAACTATGCGTCCTGCTCCTTCGCACGTGGACCCATCGGCACGCCTCTTCCTGCACGCAACGGAACTACCTTGAGCCCAGAATAGGGCTCGTTAGCACTCCAACGCCCAAGTCAGTAACCTTTTCTAGAGAGAGAAGTGAATAGTAATTCTAGAGAGAAGTTCCTACCTGAGTAAATGAGGTTCACCAACTTCCCTATTTATACTCGGGGCTCGGCCGACCAACATCCTTCTCCTCCTCTCTTCGTCAGGTCCGCATTTAATGCGCTGTACGGTCTGGTACTATGCGCCTCGACCACCTGACCTCTTGCTCAGAAGCCCGAGGCGCATGACGTCACCTGGTCCCGACCCCGTACTTTCGCATCCTCTGCGACCCTTTGTCCCATGCGCTCTGTGTCAGAGTCATGGCCCCACCTGTCTGGATAAGTTCACTTTGTTAAATGGGCCACCTCCCTTGTTGCCTCTGGGCCCAACGGATTGGGTTCTGTTTTATGGCTTGCTAACCCCTCTCCCTGGGCCCTGCGAGCCCAACACTCTTGGGCTATAGTCGCATCCCCAACAATTGCCCCCCCAGTTAGGCGCCTGGGGCTTCTCCCAGGGCGCCTGACTGGATGCCGAAGGTGCGCCTCGTCCTTCTCCCGTGCGCCTTGCCCCCTGTCTTCGCCCCTCATCGCCCTTGTTATCGTTACGCTCCTCTGCAGTCTTTTCCGCTTCCTCTCTCTTAAATGCTATCATGAGGCCCCAGGGGTTCTTCCATCTTTCGAGACTTTTGGGCTTCCCCCTCATCTCCTCAGGGGACTCCTGGTATTCTCCCTCCTTGTGAGACTTTTGGGTTTCCCCCTCATCCCATCATGGGACTCTTGGTATTCTCCCTCCCCGTGAGACTCTTGGGCTTCCCCTTGTCTCCCCCTAGTCTGTTTCGAATTTCGAAATTTGAATTGCGAAGTTCGAAACAGACTAACACCCTCTCTCTCCGCTTCCCCCTCTGCTATATATTTCTGCCCCCCCCCCTCGTTGCCCGTCACTTTCGCCCCCCTCATTCGCTCTGACTTCTCTCTTCTTTCTCTCACTAAACCGACCCATCTCCTCCGCTGCGCCTTCTTCTTCCTTCCCCGAGCCCTAACCGTAAGCGCCTCCCATGTCGACTTCGCAGCCATCCGCTCCCGCACGCCCGACGCCTTCCGCTGATGCCCCCTCATCCTCCGGCGCAGCGCCTCGTGGTAAGCCATCTGCCTTCCCTTCGCTCTTTTCCTTTTTTCTTTCTTACTTTCTTTTGCATCGCTAGGTTAAGTTTGAGCGCCTTCTTCTTCTCTCATTGGTCCTGTTTTTTATCCACCTCCGAATGTTGTCCGCCCTTTCCTCGCCTTTCCCTTGCTCTCCCCTTATGCGCCCCGCGCTACTTATCCCGCCTCCGTTTTCGTTTCCTGACCAATCTTTGCCCCTTGCCCCAGGCCCTGACGCATCGCAAAGTTATGCGTTTCGTTCGTGGGAGTCAACTTGGGCCTCGTGGCAAGCGCCTGGCAACGTGGCTAGTCTGCCCCTAGAATCCGCGGGCCCGAAGCACCCCTCCAAGTTAGTGCGCGTGCTCCTAGAAAAGTTACTGGTGGCCGCTCAGATGCCTGCGCCTTGGCGGTACGTACATGCGCCTCGCGAGGCCAGGATTGGTGTTTGCGGAGACAGCGGCTGGACGGGAATATACCAAGAGTTCCTAAGGTTCAGCTTGCGCTTTCCCCTTGACTCTGTTCTCGAGGGGGTCCTCGAAACGTGCCAATGTCCCCTCGGGCGCCTCTCTCCAGCCGTCATACTGTATTCCATCCTTTTTCGTCACAAGTGCCAACAGTTGGGCATTACACCCACATTCAAACTTTTCAACCACTTTTTTTCCATGTCCCGGAGCACCAATTGCCTTATCCTCAACAAGCGCAAGAAGTTAGGGTATAACTTCATCCGCTTGCACGTTGGCCTGAGGGTAGGCCACGGACGAGAATCACGGCACCACCCCGCTCTCGTCGCAGAACTCAATGAATTTTTGGCAGTCGAACTGCTTGCCATGATCCGCTATTATGGACTCCGGCAGACCAAAACGGGTGAAGATATTCCTGGTGGTGAACTTCCTGACTTGGGCCTGGGTGATAGTTGCCAAGGATTCCGCCTTGATCCACTTGGAGAAGTAGTCCACTGCCACAATCAAGTACTTCATTTGCCCCGGCGCCTTGGGGAAGGGCCCCAGTAAGTCCATTCCCTACTGAGAAAAGGGCCAGGCGCCCACGTTGCCCTGCATGGGCGCCTTGGGGACGTGGGTGTCATGGGCATGAACTTGGCATTGGTGGCAACGGTCCACGTGATTCTTCGCATCCGCCCTGATGGTAGGCCAGTAATAGCCTTGCCGCAGCAGCACTTTCTCGAGACTTCTTGCCCCCACATGCATACCACAAGCGCCCTGGTGCACCTCCATGATGGCCTTCTCGCCTTCTTCTCGCGTAAGGCACCTTAGGTACGCCCCCGAATGCGACCGCTTGTATAGCTGACCCTCCCGTATCACGCACCATGCTGCCTTTCGCCTCACTTGCCATGCGTGTTTAGCTTCCTCCGGGACTGTCCCGTGGAGCAGGTATGCCTTGATTGGGGTCATCCAACTTTCCTTGTCTGCCTCTCCCCCCTCTATATTGCCTACCACGCACTCCTCCTGGGGCTGTTCCTTGGACACTATCACGTACCTTTCCTTTTCAAAATCCGTAGCAGTGGCCAATTTTGACAGAGCATCAGCATGGGCATTTTCTTCTCACGGCACGTGCACGAACTCCACCTACCGGAACCAAACGCGCTGATCTTCGATCCTCTTCAGGTACCCGCTCAATGCTTCCTCCTTTACTTCAAAGATGCCATTCAGTTGATTTACCACTAAAGCGGAGTCGGAATGGACCTGCACTCGCTGCGCTCCCAGTTCGCTCGCCGTGCGCAAACCGGCAATGACAACCTCATACTCCGCAGCATTGTTCGTCTTTAGAGACAAGAACCGGAGTGCCACCTCATGGGTCGCGCCTGTGGGATTGATGACTACTACGCCTGCGCCGGCTCCGACTCGGCTAGCCGCTCCATCAACGTATACCATCCAACTTTCGTCTACGCCCTTTCCTTCACTCACCACCCCCTCTGCCGCAAAATCAGCTGACACTTGCGCCTTAATTGTCGGTCGAGGCGCATACTTGATATCGTACTCGCTTAGTTGCACCGCCCACTTCACCATTCGCCCCGCTACATCCATGGAGCCCAGCGTGCTCCTCAGCGGTAGGTTGGTAAGCACAACCGCCGTGTGCGCCTGAAAGTATGGATGTAACTTTTCCGCTGCGGCCAACACGGCTAGGGCTGCCTTCTCAATGGGCGCGTACCGCGTCTCGGGGCCCGTCATCACCTTGCTCACGTAGTACACCGGGCGCTCCTCTTTGTCCTCCCCCGCTCTCGAGATAAGGACAACGCTTACTGCGGTTCGAGAGACCGCGATGTACATGTACAACGTTTCGCCTTTGCGAGGCGCGGTCATAACTGCAGGCTCTACCAATAGGCTCTTCAGCTGTTCGAACGCCTGGTCGCACTCTTCTGTCCATTTGAAGCGCGTGGCTTTCTTTAGAACCCTGAAGAAAGGGGCACCCCTGTCTGCCGACCGAGGGATAAATCGGCCCAACGCCGCCAGGCGCCCGTTTAGAATCTGCACTTCATTGGGCGTTCGTGGGGGTTTGAGGCGCCTAATCGCCTCCACTTGTCTTGGGTTGGCTTCGATTCCTCTCTTAGTTATCATGAAGCCCAGGAATTTCCCGGCCTCTGCTCCAAACACGCACTTCAACGGGTTGAGGTGCAGGGAGTGGGCGCGCATAGTCTCGAAAGTCTCGCGCAGGTCCCTCAAGTGATCTTCTCTTTTCTTGCTCTTGACCACTAGATCGTCGAAATACGCCTCCACGTTTCGCCCAATCTGCCGTTGGAACACGGTGTTCACCATGTGCTGGTAGGTCGTGCCCGCGTTCTTCACCCCGAACGACATGACCCTGTAGCGGAAGTTGCCAAAAGGAGTCATGAACGCGGTCTTATCACGGTCCTCCTCGCACATGAGGATTTGATGGTAACCTGAAAACATATCTAGGAAGCTCAGCGCCTCGTGATACGCTGTCACATCCACCAACTGGTCAATGCGGGGCATGGGATAGGCATCCGTGGGGCATGCCCAGTTCAGGTTCGTGTAATCAACGCACATCCTCTAGTCTCCTGTTGCCTTGGGTACGAGCACCACGTTCGACAACCACGTTATGTACCGAGCTTCCTCCACGAACCCCGCCTCAAGTAACTTCCCGACTTCCTTGTGCAAGGCCTCTTCCTTCTCCTCCGAAATGGGCCTTCTTTTCTGCTGCACAGGGTGCACGCCTCCTTCTACCAACAGACGGTGTAAGGCGACCTCGGGCCTAACTCCCGACATTTCTTTGGCGCTCCACGCGAATAAGTCTGCGAATTCCTTCAGGAGGTCCACCAAAGCCTCGGCCGCCTCCCCGTTCGTGTGTGCAGAGATGCGCTAGATAGGGGGACTTGGATCTCGGCGTCGGCCGCCTCCGCCCTTGGTGTGTCCTCTGGGCGCACATCTATGTTGTACATCTGTATCCTCTTTGCGAGCCGCGCTTCCGGTGATGCTTCCCCACGCGACACCCCTAATTCTTTTTTCGGGGTAATGAACTTCAACACCTGATGGCACGATGACGCTACCCCATTGAAGAGTGCCAACAACGGGCGCCCCAAGATTGCATTATATGGGGAAGGGCAATCCACAATGCCGAACTCCACCGTGTGTGTCACACGATGCTCCTCTTCTCCCAGCGTCACCGACAGGCGCACGCGCCCGATTACTCGTGCCGGCACTCCCGAGAACCCAATCAAGACCGAGTCCGCCGGCCTGACGAGGCACGGAGACAATTGCATTTTCTCGTAGGTGGACCGAAATAACACATCCATCGAGCTCCTCGTATCTACCAGCATCCTTTTCACCTCGCAACCGGCTACCACTCCCCTGATCTCCAGCGCTTCCACGGATGGCACCCAGCATGCCTCCTCGGGAGCCTCGTTAAAATGGATTTGCACTGCCGCGCGAGCGCTGGCGGTGGTCGATTTCAAGCGTCTTCCCTCTTCCAGTTTCTGCCTTAGATCCACCGTGCCCGATATGGCCTCGGTTGTTAGCCTAATGCGCTCGGGATGCGCCTCGGGCTCGATGCTGAACGGGGGAGGGGGCAGCTCCTTACTTTCCGCGGGAGCCCCTCCTTCGACGGGTGCCACGTTCTCCTCCGCCTCTACCACCTTCTCCTCCTGCACCATAAAAGTCCTCTGCGCCTTATCTTCCCCCTTCCTTACGAACTCGTTTAGCATCCCTCGATCCACCAACCCTTGTATTTCGGACTTGAGTTGGTAGCAGTCGACGGTGTGGTGACCCCTCTCGCGGTGGAACTCACAATACCTATCGAGGTTCTGCTAGTTTGGGCGCCCCCTCATAGGCCCCGGCCAACGAATATGGTACCCCTTATCCTTCACAAACTGCAGCATATTCTTCAGTGAGTCATTGAGCTCGGTGAAGCTCCCTCCTCCCCTTGGTGTGAATCGCGGTGGATCCGGACGCCGTGCGCCCGTTGGATAGAGTGGCAGAGGGTTGGAGCTAGACGGCAGGCGTGGCGCTCTGGCCCCATCCGCCTCCTCGGATCGCATGTCCCTCCTTTCCATCCTCCTTGCCGCCAAAGTCTCCTCCAACATGATCACCTTCACCCTTCGGTCCAAATCCTCCATGGACAACACGTCTTGCTTTGACAGAGCCCGACACAACTCCTCGCTCGTGGTGCACTCGTCCAAGCAACACCCCAGGACCGGGGGTTTAACATCCTTGACCGTCATGGCCACCGACATCCAGCGCTCGTAGAAGTCCCTGAGCGCCTCGCCTTTACGCTGCCTGACCTTGAATAAGGCGCTGATAGTGAGGCTCCGACGCTTCCGGCTGACAAACTTCGAGAGGAAAAGAGCTGCGAACTGCTCAAATCCATCGATCATCCCTTCCTCGATCTGATGGTACCAATCCAAGACCACCCCCGTAAAAGTTGAGGGAAAAGCACGGCACAAAGTGGCGTCCGAGCTATTATACAACTGCATCTTGGTGAAATAGTTGTTTAAGTGATCTTCCGGGTCGGTCGTCCCGTCATAGCTGGGGAGCGCCGGGATGACCGAGTTTGCTTGCTCCGTCAGGATGCTCCTCGCAAGCGGCAGCCGTACTCCCCATGCCCTTCCGTGGCGCCGGTGCGCCCATCCATTGTGATCGTCGAAGTCTGACGCCATGTTCCGCGTCAGGTGCCCCATTTCCTCTGTGTGCTTCAGCGCGCTGGACGCTCCTTCTTCGTCCTCCTCCCTTTCCCTTCTCTTCCCTCCAGTTGGGGGCGCCACCTCCGGCCCTTTCTTCAGCATCTCCACCTCCTTCTTGAGGGCCTCCAGTGCCCGGTCTTGCTCTCCAATTATGTGGAGCAGGTGCTCCTTCGTGAGGGTGGCGCCTTCCGATTGAGCCATCTCTTGCGCTTCGTCATCGCCAGCCTGCGCCTCCCCAGACAATGCGGGCACCTCCCAAGAGGCATCTTCAGCTACCCCTCGTCCTTTTTCTCCTTCTCCTTCTCCCGGCGCCTCCATCACTTCTGGCTTCCCTAGGTCACCTCTCGAACCCGTTCAGTACGCCTCGCGCCCCCTTCATGGCGCGCCAATTGTTAGAGCCCAGCAACTATGCGTCCTGCTCCTTCGCACGTGGACCCACCGGCACGCCTCTTCCTACACACAACAGAACTACCTTGAGCCCAGAATAGGGCTCGTTAGCACTCCAACGCTCAAGTCAGTAACCTTTTATAGAGAGAGAAGTGAATATTAATTCTAGAGAGAAGTTCTAACCTGAGTAAATGAGGTTCACCAACTTCCCTATTTATACTTGGGGCTCGGCCGACCAACATCCTTCTCCTCCGCCCTTCTTCAGGTCCGCATTTAATGCGCCGTACGGTCTGGTACTATGCGCTTCGACCACCTGACCTCTTGCTCAGAAGCCCGAGGCGCATGACGTCACCTGGTCCCGACCCCGTACTTTCGCACCCTCTGCGACCCTTTGTCCCATGCGCTCTGTGTCAGAGTCATGGCCCCACCTGTCTGGATAAGTCCACTTTGTTACATGGGCCACCTCCCTTGTTGCCTCTGGGCCCACCGGATTGGGTTCTGTTTTATGGCTTGCTAACCCCTCTCCCTGGGTCTGCGAGCCCAACACTCTTGGACCATAGTCGCATCCCCAACAGTATCCAAAACAAATCTTTTTTTTTAATTATAATTCCAATGCTCAGGGGGAATTTTTTGGGGAGAGATTGTATCAAATACCTGTTTATTGTTTGTCTTGACTCAAGATTTTAGAGTGGGTAATTGCTTCTACCAATGGAATAATCTATATGAGGGATACGATTATTTTTCAACCTAACTCCTCTCAACTTTCAGAGTCATTGTGAAAATAATGATTGTGCGTAATGTGATTTTTCATGTGCACAAACAGGTTCTTGTTGGCAGGAGTATGATATGACTATGAGAATCACATACCTTTACGTCTATTAGGATAAGATTTAATCATACGATGATTTCATTAGTTGTAGTGCCGATAATTTTGTATTCAGTCCATCAATTCAGTTCAATATATCTACTTAAATATTCAATTAATATAATATATCTAAGTTCAATTCACTTTACACAAAATCAATTAAATTGGTGGATTCACATACCCACCAATCCACAAATACAGTACATATGCCACGGCTGTAGTTGATAGCATCCTACATGCATGAGTTATGGGATCAAATGGTGTCAGGGGATAAACAGGATTTTTAGCAATAAAAAGAAGTATTGTTTTTGCCTTTTCATATATATTTTACCACCACGGAGAAATAAAAAGACTTAAAGAAAAAATGACATTCCTGGACCCGTTTAAATCCGCATGTGTACGGTAAGTTGGCCCGTTCCACAGAGGAAAAAGAAAAATTTACACTTCCGATTCTACCCTTCCTACAAACGCTCATGGAGCAGGAAATTTGAAATGGGGGAAGGGTTTTTTCCTCTATGCGATTATATGTTTTTAATTTAAAAAGATAGAACAAATGTACTTAGTGTGATTGGTTATGATCTTTGCTTTTCTTTAAAGTGGTCATGGTTCGAATCCTAGTAAGTGTCTTTTTAATGAATAAAAAAAAGTAATTGCGAAGACCAAAATGTCCTTCCTACTTTCACTCTGGATGCAGGAAATTTGAAATGAGGCTTTAAGTTTTCTCATTTGGCTTTTATTTATTGTGTAGATTTAGATAGATTTAGATTAGATTAGATAGATTATGCTTAGTGAACGAACCACTTGGCCACAATAACTCAGAGCCTATAATCGAAAAGGTCATGGTTTCGAATCCTCATGACAACCCTAATTAAAACAATGGTTTAGTGCAAGGAATGGTATGTCCAACCTGTACAAACTGAAAGCCAAAGGATGAAGCAGCACAAGGAATGATATGTCTAACCTCTGCAAACTGTAACAACAAGACTTTCGTTTGAGGGGGCGTATGAGAGATAAATGTTTAACAAACTTTTTCCCAATAACTTGAGTTATTGGGACGACAAAATACAGTTGTATATCCACAACTATCAGGTTTGTGACAAATATATCCACAACTATCGAAATACACAAAATATCCAAAAATCGGAAGGTTGTGTGACAAATCTATCCACTTCCGTCTGAAACTATAACGACGTGTCATACGTCGTTAAATTGACTAACGGAATGCTGAATCGATGCCATCTCACCTGCCACATAAGCCAAAAAGCAACCAAACTTTACATGTAGATGCCAAATAGGCTAGTTGAATAAAGGAAAAATACAACTGTATATCCACAACTATCAGGTTTGTGACAAATATATCCACCACTATCAGGTTTGTGACAAATATATCCACAACTATCGAAATACACGAAATATCCATTTCCGTCCACTCCGTTAACTCCGTCAGTTAACTTGATGACTGGACAGACGGTGGATGCTTAGTTGGCGTGTTTCTGGCCCTACTGAATGACGTGGATTAAAAAAGAGGAAAAAATTTAAAAATCCTAAAAACCACAGACGGCGAGATTTAAAATCCAACCCAGAAACATGCCCGATAGCCGCTTATCCTCCTCCGAGCGACGCCTCCACCCCCAAATAACCCTACCCCAAGCCCAGATTTTGATTCCAACCACAATCCCCAACCATTGCCTCCCTTTTACTCTGACAGCTTCCATGCGTCGGCGCCATGGTGATACCAAGCTTGAATCTCAAACAAAAAAAAAAAGCTTGAATCTAACCAAATCGCCAACAGAGAAGACTGCAGCAGCGAGGTCTAACAGATAACGGTGTAAAGTTTGGTTGCTTTTTTGCTTATGTGGCAGGTGAGATGTCATCGATTCAGCATTCCGTTAGTCAATTTAACGTCGTCTGACACGTCGTTATAGTTTCAGACGAAAATGGATAGATTTGTCACACAACCTTGCTATTTTTGATATTTCGTGTATATCGATAGTTGTGGATATATTTGTCACAAACATGATAGTTGTGGATATACAACTGTATTTTGCCTATTTTTTTCCTCTTTTAATCCACATCATTTAGTGGGGTCAGAAACACGCCAACTAAGCATCCACCGTCTGTCCAGTCATCGAGTTAACTGACGGAGTTAACGGAGTGAACGAAAATGGATATTTCGTGTACTTCGATAGTTGTGGATATATTTGTCACAAACCTGATATTTATGGATATACAGCTGTATTTTGCCTATTAGGACTAACTGATTACTTTGCTAACCTATGTTCTTTTTATCTCACACCATTGTATTGTTAGTTTAGTTGTAACCCTAATAAATCCCTTGTTTGTACTCTAGTTAGCACTCCCTCTAACATTATTATATATAAAGAAGAAGCAAAGTTATCGTTGCATAAATATTATATTTTGATACTCCAAATTTAATTAAATTACAACTTAGTCACTATAATGCATATTTTACATTTTGATACCCAAAATGTAATTTAATGCAAAATTAATAAACAATTATGTTTTGGTATTTAAATTTTATGAGATTTTGTACCAATATTTTTTTAAATGTACACATTAGTTCAATGTTTAGATTTCACTTGAATCCATGAATCCAATCCACCAATCCTTCTGAACCAATCCATGAATCCAATCCACCATAATATAAAAGTATAAATTTAGTCTGTACCATCAAGATGTTGTATCACTCAACTGTAGGAGAAGATTCGACCATTTTATATTTGCTCATTAGTTACGTGAAACATTAAATAAATGATAAAAGAGAGACGACTCTAAAATATTATAAGGGCGAATTTACAAACTCATTTAGTACATTTATAGGGTACTAAACAAACTTCTACTAACTACATGTAACGAAATATGCGGCATCTACATAAGCAAGTGTCAATAAATTGCTACGGTGAAAGGGTTGACTATTGTATTGACGGTCAACTAAAAACATTTGTCAAAACCTTTCCATCATCTACTTTTTCTTTGTTTTATTTTTCACTCGCCTTCTATAACCCTTTCTTTATTTCTTTATTTTCCATCTTCGTCTAACCCTAATTAGTATATTATTTCCATGTATTCTAATCACAAGTATGAACGGGTTCATACACGACTGACCAATAGTCTAGAGAAATAATAATTGAACCATGAACCACTAACTTTTTCAGCTCAATGTCAAATAAATATATATGGTCATTACTTATTAAAAAGTCAAGTCTTCATTTTCCACTATATGATTTGAAGGAGTGAAATTTAAAGCGAGTTCCAGTTTTTTTTTTTTTTTTTTTGCAGCTTCTTTTTTCAGGCAGGCTAGAATTTTCAAAAATTATACATGAATTTTCAACAATTATACATATCAAATAAATAGTTTCCTATTTTCTACAAAAAGTAAATAATTATATTCTTAAATACATCATCATAAAAGGAATTAAGCCTCAATTATGCACATTACAGTTCGGTACCTAAACTCAATAAATCTTTAAATTTATAACCTGAATTTATGTTTTTGGCATATAAGTCCTCACAATATTGATAGAACATTACGTTTTAGTACGTAAAATTTATGAATTATATTTTAGTACCTAAACTTTTGAAATTCTACGAATAGGTCTAATTTTGGTATGTGTAATTAAGACACCCTCGATTAAATGGGTATCCACACCCAACTCATACACATTTAGAATAGTAAAGTAAATATCCATACCCTACCCAAACCAATCTACAAACTTCCAAATGCATATATGTCACCCATACCCTACTCATAATCAATGGGTCTACTTGGTTTAGGTTAATATCATTTATTAGCCAAAATTTTCAAAAACAAAATTGAATGTTGACTGTCATATATCTTTTCTCACTCAATATCATATTGTCAAGTTATTATTACTAAAAACTGTTAACAAAAAGTTAATTGTAGGCTAATAATACTAACAAAATACCATAACGGGCCACATAATTCATGCCATAGGTCATTTCCTTCCCGCGACGAGGCGCGACATCTCCGCCTAGTATTATATATATGGGTGGTTCTATTGTACCTTAGATAAAATCCAAGGTATGACATACCTTGAGTAAGAAAATGATATCTAGACTTTGAATTGACCGGAGTTTGGCATCTGGTACTATTCCCTAACCCTTAAAGATCAAAATCTAGGTCTTAATTCTGCAAATCTCATACACTAAGATCAGTTTAATTAGAAACAAAAATCGATGGTCATGATTTTTCATAATATATGCAACAAATTACATGCATAATATTAGGGGTTAGGCTCTATGATTAACATAACTAAGACATAGAATTCACTCATCAAGGGTTAGGGTATAGTATCATGCCCAAAAATTCGATTAATTCGAGGTCTAGATAGTGTTACTGTTACCTAACTACTCAAACTAACCAATAGAATATGTACAGTTGGCTAACTAACATGTAATACTAATTAAGCAAAACAACAGTGTTGATGGAAGGATGGAGCTCCACGTTTCTTTTCACAGCGGAATGGCGACGTTTCGCTCCAGTCCCCGTTTCTGGACAAAAGGGGAACTGCGTCATTCCGTCCTGATCAAATACTACACTTCGCGAGATCCCTTTCTCTGCCTTCATCCATACAACAACATCTTGTTGCGGACTGATCAATGAAGGTCGTGTTGCTGCTGTTCGTGGTTCATCTTATAACTCCAATACCCCCCTCCCCCCACAAGCTGTCGAGGGTCTTCCAGAAACTCCCAGCTTGGACAACATAAGGTTAAAACGATCGATGCCCAAGCTTTTTATAAACAAATATGCAAGTTGGTGGACAGTAGATAGATGTTGCAAATTTATCAAATCATTGGTCAATCTCTCCCTGATAACGTGACAATACACTTCGATGTGTTTTATCCGTTCACGAAACACTGGGTTTCTGGCAATATGAATGGTTGACTGGTTGTTACAAAATACCATGGCTGTGTTAGCGGGATAGTAGTTTTGGGCTGTACTGGCGGGCTTGTATCTTTTGATTGGCCCATTGTTATTATCCCATGTACGTAGAAGTGTGTGTAGGTTGAATACTAGCCCTAGCAGGTGCATGCGTGAGCTAGGGTTAGAGGGCACTATATATATTCAATACTAGCCCTAGCAGGTGCATGCGTGAGCTAGGGTTAGAGGGCACTATATATATTCAACCTACACACACTTCTACGTACATGGGATAATAACAATGGGCCAATCAAAAGATACAAGCCCGCCAGTACAGCCCAAAACTACTATCCCGCTAACAGGCTGGTGAGGAATGATTAATGCCAAAGTCTGCAAGTAACCTGACCAGCCACTGCACTTCACAACTAAGATGAGTTAGAGCTCTGTATTCTGCCTCAGAGGATGATTTAGACACAATACTCTGTTTTTTACTCTTCCAACTTATCAAACCTTTACCAAGAAAAGGGCAAAACCCTATGATGGATCTTCTTGAATCTGGGCAAGTTGCCCAATCAGAATCACTAAATCCAGTTAACTGCATAGATGAATCAATAGGATAGAATAGCCCTTGCCCTGGGGAGTTTTTAAGATACTTGAACACCCTGTGTAATGCCTTGTTGTGTACAGTTGTTGGAGCATCCTGAAATTGACACAACTGCTGCACAACAAAGGTGATGTCTGGTCTGGTGTTGTTCAAGTATTGAAGCTGTCCAAGGAGATGTTTGAACAAGGGAATGTCAAGGTAAGGATCCCCATCAGAAGCAGATAACACTTGCTTGACACTTGATGGGGTCTTTTCTGGTTTTCACTCATCAAAACCAGCTTCCTTTAAAAGCTCAACACAGTACTTTTGTTGGCATACATGAATGCCCTTTTCTGCTCTGATGACTTCCAGCCCAAGAAAGTACTGTAACTCACCCATGTCCTTCATTTTAAATAGTGACATTAGCATTGTATTGACTTCCTTGACTGCCTCAAGACTAACACTACCAATCACTATATCATCCACATAAACAATCAAAACAACCAAGTGACCCTGAACATTGGAGAGGAAGATGGAATAATTTGCAAAAGATTGATTGAAACCATTACCGAGTAAAGACTCAGTTAACTTTGCATACCACATTCGACTGGCTTGCTTTAGTCCATAGAGGGACTTCTTAAGCCTGCAAACCTTACCCTTATACTCTGTTCGATCCCTCAAACCTGGTGGCAATTCCATATGTACTACTTCATCAAGCTATCCATTTAGAAATGCATTATTAACATCCATCTGGTGCAGGTGCCATTTCTAAATGGCAGCAACAGCAAGTAGCATTTTTACTGAAGTAATCTTGGCCACAGGAGAGTAGGTATCATAGTAGTCAATCCCATATACTTGAGTATAACCTTTGGCCACTACTCTTGCCTTAAACCTCTCTAAGTTACCATTTCCCTTGTATTTGGTTTTGTATACCCATTTAGAACCAATAGGCTTAACCCCCCAGGCAAGTCAGTAATGTCCCAAGTGTCATTGGCCTGAAGAGTAGTGAATTCCTCATTCATAGCTGCATTCCATCTAGGATCTTTTGCTGCTTCAGCATAACTTACTGGTTCCTCATTAAGTCATTACTAAGCAGGCTCATTGCAAAGTGTTGTTGAGGAGCAGTGAGATGGGACATACTGACTTGAATCATACCAACATAAAATTCATCATATTTCTTACGAAATACATGTTCCTGTATGGATTTCCTAGGGGGAAGTACTGGTGTTGTAGATGAAGAAGGGATGGAGGTAGTGTAACTGGGACTATGGTGTGGACTGGAGGGAGAAGAAAGATGATCATCTTCACTATCAGAATCGGATGGTGAGTGAGAAGCAGCAGGAGGAGAGAGTGTGGTTGAGGAAGGAGGAATGGGAGAAGCTGCAGAAGAAGGAGGATCTGCAGGAGGAGTGGTGGCAAAGAGTTGGAAGGAATTATCATCAATGAATGGAGGAATTGATGGGGACAGGAAGAGTAGATGTAGTAGGCTGAGAAGGTTTGAAGGGGAGAATGTCTTCATGGAAGATGACATCCCAGTGATAGATCGATAATTATACATGTTTTCACCCCTATTCTGAAGCCGTTTGTGATGTGGAATCTCGTGTTTTAAGCCGATTTTACGCTAGGTTGTGTGTTTATGTCATGTTTCAGGTCCCGGTGTTGGAATCGAGGCGGAGAAACGAGTTCTGGGTCAAAAGGAGCGAAGTTGGGACAAAGTGGGCTGCAGGAGGAAAATACCCGGTCAGGTGGCCAAATACCCGACCGGGTATTCATCATTTTTGGGCGCCCGAGAATCAGAGAGGGGCCCGGGCAAAACAGCAAAATCCCCGGTCGGGGATTATGGCGAGTGACCGGGGATTTCTCCTTTGATTGAAACGGTGTGCTGCGCTAATACCCGGTCGAAACCCAAAATACCCGACCGGGTATTTCGACCGGGTATCGCGACCAGGCAGCTGATATAAGGGAGAAGAAGGCCAACATTGAAGGGTTCCGAGTTTTTGAGAGAGAAATCGATTCCTAGAGAGAGAAAGCGACGAACCAGAGTTCCCAAGCGCCATAGATCGATCTTCAACACCATTGGAGCCCGTCTTGAGCTTGGAGAAGTGCGATTAAACGTCCAGGAGCAGAAATCCAACTTCACAGTATGATTTCCGCGTCTGAATCTGCTTTTGCTTCTTTCTCTATGGAGTAGTTTCCCCATTCATCTGGGTATGGGGAACCCTAGATTTGTATGCTAGGTCTGATTGTATGAACCCAAGTACAGCGTTTGTGAATTGATTATATTCGATTGAGGTTTGAATGATTGAATGACTTGAATCCTGATCAAATTCCTGTTGTTTCTGCTTTGACCTGGAATGAGAATATCTGCCTAGGTTGATAGAGTACCCTTAATCGAAGGTGGCGAATTGGTGACTTTAGTCGAGGAGCCAATTCGCTATTCTGTACCGAAGTTAATTCGGTAGTGGAGGTTTGGTTCATTAGGGCCTCAATCTGTTTACTCCGGTGGAGGTTAGTCGCCCGCTAGAGACTCAGATTGAGAGGGTCTGGAGACCTTTAGTCGAGACTTCAGGCTAATTAAGAACCTTCCGCAGTATAACTTTCATAAAAACTGAACTTGGTAAATTGCAATCCGACTTAACTGCAGTCTAGGGGGATCCATATCCGGGTGACCTCTCTTGACTTGACAACAAACCGTTTACTTGCTTTGTGTTTTGTTTGCTTGAGTTGCACTAAAACTTCACCGCTAAATAACAAGAATTCACCGAGTAGTCATCACATCTAGGACCCGGGTTGACAATAAAACCCAAACCCGCTATACTACGCTTTAGGAAGTGGTTGCACTTGGCCATTTTCTAGAGTGACAGTAGGAGCGAGTCAAGTTTTTGGCGCCGTTGCCGGGGACGGCTAGGTTGTTGAAGAAAAGTGATTTCTGTTACTTTAGCATTTTCATTTTTGCATTGAGTTTTTGTTCTTCCCACTTGTGCCTTCACGGGTTTGCATTGCTTGATTGTGTGCAGCTAGTGCATGACCCGTAGCCAGTCGGGAGGTTTACTGCCGTTGAATCCTGAGATTGAGCGCACCTGCAAACAACTTCGGAGACAACAGCGAGCTAGACTGGCTACGGTGGAGCGCCGAGACGGCCAATTGACCAGCGACTCCGAGGAAGAGCACGATGGAAGGCGATAAGAACCCGCCTCCTCAGAACCAGATCCTGGGGAACGACCAACATCCCCAGGGAGCTGGACACCATCATCATCCACCACCACCGGGTCCCACCTTGGAGTACTACTATACTCCACGGATTGCTGACATCCGCCCGGTCATCCTCTATCCGCCCATCCCTGCAAACAACTTCGAGATCAAGCCATGCTGGATCCAACTCATCACATCCTCTATCCAGTTCCATGGCTTGAAGGATGAGGAAGCCCGGGTACATCTTTCCCGTTTTCTGCAGCTGACGAACGGGTTCAAGCTGAATGGTGTCCCGGATGACGCAATCCGCCTTCATCTCTTCCCCCATTCTCTGGCGGGGAATGCTAAGAGGTGGTTGGAGACCCAGCCCCCATTGTCCATCACCTCTTGGGACGATCTGGCTGACAAGTTCGTGCACCGGTATTATCCGGCATCGAAGACCACGGAGATCCAGCGGGAGATCACTCACTTCCGCCAAGAGCCAGATGAGTCACTTCGTGATGCATGGGAGCGGTACATGGGATACTTCTGGCAGTGTCCCCATCACGGTTTCAGCGATGCTTTCACAGTAGGGAACTTCTACAGCGCCCTCACTCCAGATAGCCAGAGGGTGATCGAGTCTCTATGCCCAGGAGGGGATATTCTCACTAAGACTCCACCCGAGCTGAACCAGGTGATCAGTACCTTGGCTGCCCGCGATCATTCTTGGGGACAGAGCAGCAGGGGCAGGAATGCCCGGGACCGGGGTGTGCATGCTATTGAGGCCAGATCTGGGTTAGAGCAGCAGGTGGCTGAGTTGGTGCAGACATTGAAGCAGCCTAACAGTCTCCTTCCGGGCCGAGGTGTAGCTACGCCTCCAGTAGCTCAGTGTCAGTGGTGTGAGAGCCCGAATCACCTGGTGGAGGATTGTCCGTCTATGAGGGAGTCTTCTACTCCCCAAGAGCAGGTGGACTTCATAGCAAATGCTCGGCGCCTAGACCCATACAGCAGTACCTATAATGAGGGATGGCGCCAGCATCCCAACTTTGCTTGGAGCAGCAACACCAACAAGCCACCTGGTTTCCCAGCACCAGCAGGTGGTTTTCAGCAGAGGCAGCCCTTCCAGGCTAGGCAGGGGCCCCCACCACAGCAGCAGCCCTACCAGCCTAGGCAAGGGCAGCCATTCCAGCAGCCCCAGCGCCAGTTTGCTCAGCCTCCCGCAGCCGCAGCTCCAGATCCCCAGATATCTGATCTGAAGAATATTTTGCAGGCTTTCATGACCACCAGTCAGGCGAACTTCACAAGGATGGATCAGAACATCGCCTCACTGGAGGCAGGCCAGAGGAACCAAGGTGCCATTCTGCAGGATCTGCAGAATCAGATTGGGAGCCTAGCTCGCCAGAACACTACCAGGGCACCGGGGACTCTGCCTGCCACCACCATTCCCAATCCACGGGACCCGCATGAGACCGCACACGCCATCACCACCAGGAGTGGCAAGACTACATCTGCTGCTCCTGCCCAGCCCAGGCAAGACGACCCACTACCTGCTTCAACACCTCCAGCTGATACTGCAGAGGTGGGGGAAGGCAGCACAGCACCTGCTCCAACACCGCAACCTGTGGTTAAGGAGCATACACCCCAGCTGCCCTTCCCCACTCGACTTCATAAAGACAAGCTGGAGACAGAGTTTGCCAAGTTCATGGCAATGTTGAAGCAGGTCAACATCAGCATGCCGTTCGTGGAGGCACTATCGAAGATGCCCAAGTATGCCAAGTTCATGAAAGACCTCCTCACCAACAAGAAGAAACTTGGGGATCTTTCGACATTGATGCTAAGCGAGGAGTGTTCTGCTATCCTGCAGAACAAGCTGCCAGAGAAGCGCAAAGACCCAGGGAGTTTCACTATCCCTCTTGTTATTGGCAGCCTGCATGTAGGAAAGTCCTTGGCGGACCTAGGCGCTAGCATTAACGTCATGCCCTATAAATTGTTTAAGAAGCTAGACCTAGGTGAACCTAGAGCTACTAGGATGAGCATTCAGTTAGCTGATCGTTCTATCGTGCATCCTAGGGGTATCATTGAGGACTTGCTTGTTAATGTTGGTGCATTCACATATCCTGTTGATTTTGTTATTTTGGATATAAATGAGGATGTGGATGTGCCTTTGATTTTGGGTAGACCATTTCTCGCCACCGCCAAGGCGCTTATTGATGTGCATAGTGGTAAATTGATTCTGCGTGCTGGTGATGAACAGGCTACTTTTTCTGTGTCTGACAATGGGAAACATTCTCATTTGCATGATGACATAGACTACTGTGATGTGCTTATCGATTTTGAGACCGCACTCGCCATCACGAGTGCGGGTACTGATGATGCTCTTGAGCGTTGTATTTTGCTAGGTGAGCAGGCATTGCAGGAGCCACAGCTGGCGGAGCAGTTAGCCGCCTTGGAGAGTGGCCCCTTCTTGGAGGGCGACAGGCTGTTTAAACCGATCTCATCCTCCACCCGCATCACCACTTCTCTGGAGGAACCACCAGAGCTGGAGCTTAAGCCCCTCCCTCCTCATTTGGAGTATGCATTTCTCCGGGAGGGGAATAAGCTGCCAGTTATCATCAGCTCGACCCTCACACCCGAGCAGAAGACCAGACTAGTGGCCTTGCTGAAGCAGTATGAGCGAGCTTTAGCATGGAAGATCACAGATATCCGGGGGATTAGTCCCTCTTTTTGCTCGCACCGGATTCTGTTGGAGGATGAGATGCGGCCAGTGAGGCAGCCGCAGAGGAGATTGACGCCGAACCTGGAGGCTGTGGTTCGGGCAGAGATCGTGAAGCTGATGGACGCGGGGATCATCTTCGCCATTTCTGACAGCGAGTGGGTCAGTCCCACCCAGGTGGTGCCCAAAAAGGGTGGGATGACCGTGGTGCCTAACGAGAAGAACGAGCTCATCCCGATGCGCACGGTGACTGGGTACCGTGTCTGCATCGACTATCGGCGTCTCAACGACGCTACTCGGAAGGACCATTTCCCGCTACCGTTCATTGATCAGATGCTGGAGAGATTGGCGGGGCACGAGTTCTACTGCTTCCTGGATGGGATGTCCGGGTACTTTCAGATCCCTATTGCACCGGAGGACCAGGCGAAGACCACTTTCACCTGCCCCTTCGGCATATTTGCTTACCGGAGGATTCCATTCGGGCTATGCAACGCCCCAGCCACTTTTCAGCGATGCATGCTCGCCATCTTTGACCGTCTGGTCGGTGAGATCATGGAGGTGTTTATGGACGATTTCTCGGTTTATGGAGACTCCTTCTCTCACTGTCTCCATAACCTGGAACTTGTTCTTAAACGGTGTGAAGAAACGAACCTGGCACTGAGTTGGGAGAAGTGTCACTTCATGGTTCGAGAAGGCATAGTTCTTGGGCACAAGATCTCCAAGATGGGGATCGAGGTAGACAGAGCAAAGATCGAGACTATCAGCAAGCTGCCTCCTCCTACATCTGTAAAGGGGATCCGGAGTTTTCTTGGCCATGCAGGTTTCTATAGGCGGTTCATCAAGGATTTCTCGAAGTTCGCCCTGCCCCTAACTAAGCTTCTGGAGAAGGATGCCCCCTTCCAGTTCACTGATGCTTGCACAGCGGCGTTCATCACCTTGAAGGAGAAGCTCACCCAAGCTCCTATCATGGTTGTTCCTGACTGGTCCCTACCATTTGAGCTGATGTGTGACGCCAGTGACTTTGCTGTTGGCGCTGTTCTGGGGCAGAGGCGAGATCAACACTTCCGACCTATCTACTACGCCTCGAAGACTCTGAATGATGCCCAGGAGAACTACACCACCACAGAGAAGAAGCTGCTTGCGGTGGTGTTCGCCTTTGATAAGTTTCGCCCCTATCTGGTCTTGTCCCGTGTGACCGTGTACACAGATCACTCCGCGATTAGATACCTGATGAGCAAGGCCGATGCCAAGCCTCGGCTCATACGATGGATCTTACTGCTGCAGGAGTTCGATATTGAGATCCGGGACAAGAAGGGAGCAGAAAATGTTGCAGCTGATCACCTCTCCCGGTTGGACGCACCTCCTGCGGACAACCTCGTGGAGGAGATTGATGACTCCTTCCCAGACGAGAGGTTGATGATGATGTGCTTGGTGGAGAGTGTCACCCCCTGGTACTCCGATTTTGCGAATTATTTGGTGGGCCAGCAGCTGCCCAAGGGGATGGCAACTCACGCCAAGAGGAAGTTTTTCTCCGATCTGAAGTACTACTTCTGGGATGACCCACATCTTTTTCGGATCGGAGCCGACGGGATCATCCGTCGTTGTGTTATGGAGAGTGAGATGGAGGGCATTCTATCTCACTGTCATGAGGGACCTACTGGCGGTCATCACGGAGGAAACCGCACGTCGAGGAAGGTGCTCCAGTCGGGCTTTTACTGGCCCACGCTCTTCAAGGATGCAGACGCCTTCGCACGCAGGTGCGACCGATGCCAGAGGTCAGGTAACATCTCTGCCCGTGATGAGATGCCCCAGAATGTGTTTATCACTTGTGAGATTTTTGATGTCTGGGGTATCGACTTCATGGGCCCCTTCCCTCCATCTTTTGGTAACACCTATATTCTGGTTGCTGTTGACTATGTCTCTAGGTGGGCTGAGGCGCAAGCTTTGCCCACCAATGATGCTAGACGTGTTTGTGGTTTTTTGAAGCAGCTATTCTCCCGGTTCGGGACACCTAGAGCCATCATAAGCGATAGAGGCACCCATTTCCAGGGCCAATTTGATAAACTACTGTCTCGCTATGGTGTGACTCACAAGGTGTCCGTGGCCTATCATCCCCAGACCAGTGGCCAGGCCGAGCTGACGAACCGGGAGCTCAAGCGGATCCTGGAGAAAACGGTGGATCAGTCTCGCAAAGATTGGTCCACCAAGCTCGATGATGCTCTGTGGGCGTATCGCACTGCCTACAAGACGCCCATTGGTACTTCACCGTACCGGCTTGTCTATGGAAAGGCATGCCATTTGCCCGTGGAGCTAGAGCACAAGGCCTTCTGGGCCCTTAAGCTGCTCAACTTGGATGTTCATGTTGCAGGTGTTGAGCGAAAAATGCAGATGTTGGAGCTGGAAGAGTGGCGTTACCACGCCTATGAGAACACCCGGCTGTACAAGGAGCGCACTAAGCGCCTGCACGATGCCCGGTTGCGGGGTCCGAAAGAGTTTCAGGTTGGTGATCGAGTTCTCCTCTACAACTCTCGCCTGAAGCTCTTTCCCGGAAAACTCCGTTCCCGGTGGTCTGGACCATACATGGTCACCCAGGTGTTCCCGTATGGCACTATCGAAATCGCCAACCCGCAGACTGAGCCGTTTAAAGTGAATGGCCATCGTCTCAAACTCTACCTGGGAGACGAGGTCGAACGGGCGGAGTTGGTGGTGGAACTCGCGGACCCTTAGCTCCGCCATGGGCGTCCAGCTAAAAGACGGTAAAGAAGCGCTTGTGGGGAGGCAACCCCACCACGGTTTGCATTTTCTTTCCCCTTTTTTCTGAGTTTTTGTGTTGTGTCGAGTCAGTTGCATGTCTGTATTGAAGTTTGGTCGTCGTTGATACCTCGATTTGGTGTTTTCGTGCAGGAGAGGTTGAAAATTTTGGGAAAAATGGATTTTTGGCCGAAAGGGGGAAATACCCGGTCGTGGGCCAAAATACCCGACCGGGTATTTTTGGGTTCACGCCCGGGGCCCCCTCTGGTCATCGGGGGGAAAAAAAAAAGGGAATACCCGACCACGTCCCAAAAATACCCGACCGGGAATTTTTGGTTCGCGGCCGGGGATCTCCCAGACCCTGAACGCGGCGTTTTGCTCAAATACCCGACCTCGTCCCAAAAATACCCGACCGGGTATTTTTGTTTCGAGGCCGGGGATTTTTTTGGATCTTATACGCTGCGTTTGGTCATTCCCCGGTCGAGGACTCATAAATACCCGACCGGGTATTTGTGACACCCGACCGGGGATTTTTCCTATTTAAAGGAAACCCCCGGTCATTTCTCTCTCTACCCTCATTTTTTTCCAAAAATCTTCCCTCTCTCTACTCTCAAATCCTCTCCCCTCTCTCCTCTAAGTCCGCCGCCGGCCTCCCGCCGGCCGCCGCCTCTTCTGCCGCCGGCCACCCGCCGCCGCCCGCCGGCCGCCGCCGCCGCCGGCCACCGCCACTGTCGCCGGTCATTTTCCGGCGACTTTCCGGCCACTTTCCGGCGACCCCCTAGGCCGATTTTTTGGCCCCTCCTCGCGTCCTTCCCCTTTTTCTCGTGTCCGCACTACAGTTCCACTTGAGTTTCCAGGTGTGTTTCGTATTCCTTACTCTTTTTCTGGAGAATCGAACTGTAGATTGTAGGACCGAGAACTGTGTTTGCATGCCTGGACTAGAGTAGGGTGGGGGATGCCTTAGGCTTGCATGGTTTTATATGTGGTATATGTGCTGCCCGTGTGCTTGCTGTGGTTTATTATGTGATCTTGCCTTGAATCCCGGTTGAGTTGATTTCAATTCAACCGGCTATGCGTAATTGTTTAGGTGAGCCTGAGTGTGGGGGATGTGCTGACCCCATGCCGTTGGTCCTGACAGTGTATTTCTTGGCTCCACTTTTGGTTTGCTGTTTGTGCAGGATCATGTCCCTCGATCATGCGTTTGTGCAGGGCTTGCGCCTGCACCGGGAGTACGCGGATCAGTTCCGCAAGGTGATTCGGGGGACACTGGAGAAACACCACCACCTCGAGTGGGCGGTGTTCGAGCAGCTCCATTGCTTGCAGGAGCTCAGCACTGCCATCAGTCACCGCGATTGGCGGACGCTGTTGGCCATTAACGAGCCCACCTACACGGAGCTAGTGTGGGAGTTCTACACCACGTTCCAATACGACAAGAAGAAGCCTCGGGACGCCCATGCAGTGACGTTCAGGTTGGGTGGCCGTCCCCGCCAGCTGACCATTGACGGGTTGGCCCTCGCCTTTGGCATCGAGTACCACCCATTCGATGGCCACGTGGTCGAGCTCCCGAACCCGACAGACTGGGACCAGGATCACTTCTATAGACATGCCGCCCAGCACGACTATCGCCATGAGTTCTTCGTGGCGGGCCAGACCTACGTCAGCACTTTCAAGCCGCAGTACCACATTCTGAACCTGCTGATCACCCGCTCCATCGTCCCCAACGCCACCGGCTCGCATAAGGTTCCGAAGCGGGTGCTGTACGCTATGTCCTGTATGGGGGATCCAGAGCACATGCTCCACTTGGGATCTTTCGTGGCCACCACCTTCTCCCGGTGCCACGGGAATCCCACTCACCTCTTCTGTGGTCCCCTGATCACCCGGTTGGCTCGCCATTTCGGGGTCAGCTTCGAGGGGCTTCACGAGGCTTCTGAGCAGGGAGGCTCCACCCCCCTCAGCCGGGACGTGCTCCACAGTGCACGCCTCCTGGCCACTGACGACGTCCACACCTGGGTGGATGGGCTCTCTATGCCTCCTGAGGAGGTTCTCGACCTTGGTGAGGACGAGGAGGATGATGACTATGCAGAGGAGGAGGTAGATGAGGATGCGGATGATGATGACGACGGCGCTATGGATGCCGATGAGCCGGAGCCCCTGCTCTCCCCGCCTGGGGATCTTCAGCCTCGACGGAGACCAGTGCGAGGTGAGTCCTCCTCTGGTCCTTCTGGTCCGTCGATGGACTTCTTCACGGAGCAGTTCCAGCAGATGGGGCTCCAGTTCCAGCAGCTCGGTCTTCAGAACCAGCAGCTCATGGACCATGAGGTCCAGTTTTACCAGCAGTATTCGGCCCACCAGGCCGAGTACCGGTCTAGGATGACGGGCGTTGATGAGCGCCTTGGCCGATTGGAGACCCACATGGGACACACTACTGCTCTCATCGAGCGGGAGAGAGACCGAGGCTGCCGTCTGATGGAGTATTCCGAGCATCTGCTCCAGGCTTGCCACCCTCCAGAGGAGCACCACTGGACCACCCGGTGGGAGCATTCACCGCCACGGCAGCCACCGGATGATGGCGTCGACGACCTTATGGATCAGATTGATTTCTCCGGTCTCGGAGGGCCCTAGGGGCATGTTTTTAGAGTTTTTTATCTGTGTCAGCATGCAAAGTGTCTGTTTTGTGTCGGTTTTTGGTTCTTTTTCTTTTTATTTTGGATGCAGTACTATTGGGCTGACCATTGGACCTAACGTATGTGTTTGAGCTTTTTGGTCTCTTTTAGCTCTGCCTGTGTTGCCGACTGGTCCTCTTACCAGTCCGTCCCATGCCGACTGGTCCATTTCCAGTCTCCTGCAGTCTGTGCATACCGGTAACATCGTTCCCCTTTCCTTCCCTCTTCTCCATTGAGGGCAATGTCGATCTTAAGTGTGGGGGGGATGTTTATCTTTTGACTGCATTAGCTCTGTTTGTGTGCTTGGAGCCTAGTCCACTGTCCAAATTTTTAAAATTTGAGGGCTCCAAGTACGTGTTCCTTGCAATTGCCTGCTCAGTATGCTTTGAATTGACAGTCTCTGTAGTGATTTGCAACCTAGGGAGGTAGTGTAGCACTATGGAGGATGTTGATGCATTTAAGAAGTCTCATTTCTTCTTCATATTGTGTTGGTTGATTGAGTGAATTAGTGATCTTAGGACCCTTGAATTATGTGGTGTTATGGATTCTCTGCCTGTCATGGACTCTTGTATCATGTTCTGAATGTAACAGGTGCTCGAAATGTGCTTTAAAATAACGTCTCCCGTGCGAATAGGGCGAAAGTGTGTAAGGGGAGACGGGAATCCGTTCCCAATTTCCCACCTACTACCTCCAGTCCCCTTACATGTCTTTCCCCCGCACGAGGCTCGAGACACCCGCTCCTGGCATGGCCGGTAAGAGCCGGGCCCCCGCAAAACCTTTGCTAGGTGGGAGCCCCCGTTTTCTACAGAAACAGGTTGGAACCCGTGGAAAAAAAAAGAGAAAAACAGAAAAAACAAGCAAAAAGAAGAAAGAAAAGGGTTCCAACCATGTTCACAAAGAAAATCGAGCACCTTGAGTTAATGTGAGTCCATGATCTTTTGTTTGTGAGAGTCTCTTCATCCACGATTCATTTGTCCTCTGTTCACTATTTGCCATGATGCCGATTCGAGACTAGCGTTCTCGCCGAAGAGGCTATGAGATGACTTGTGCGTCGGTTGACCTCGTAAGCTGCTAAATGATCTAGGACGTCCGCTACCTACGATCGAGGTTGTTTGTTGCTATAGAGGTCTGGAGAGCTGCATTGGTTTGAGTTAGGTTTGCTTGGGGACAAGCAAACGGTTAAGTGTGGGGGAGTTTGATAGATCGATAATTATACATGTTTTCACCCCTATTCTGAAGCCGTTTGTGATGTGGAATCTCGTGTTTTAAGCCGATTTTACGCTAGGTTGTGTGTTTATGTCATGTTTCAGGTCCCGGCGTTGGAATCGAGGCGGAGAAACGAGTTCTGGGTCGAAAGGAGCGAAGTTGGGACAAAGTGGGCTGCAGGAGGAAAATACCCGGTCAGGTGGCCAAATACCCGACCGGGTATTCATCATTTTTGGGCGCCCGAGAATCAGAGAGGGGCCCGGGAAAAACAGCAAAATCCCCGGTCGGGGATTATGGCGAGTGACCGGGGATTTCTCCTTTGATTGAAACGGTGTGTTGCGCTAATACCCGGTCGAAACCCAAAATACCCGACCGGGTATTTCGACCGGGTATCGCGACCAGGCAGCTGATATAAGGGAGAAGAAGGCCAACATTGAAGGGTTCCGAGTTTTTGAGAGAGAAATCGATTCCTAGAGAGAGAAAGCGACGAACCAGAGTTCCCAAGCGCCATAGATCGATCTTCAACACCATTGGAGCCCGTCTTGAGCTTGGAGAAGTGCGATTAAACGTCCAGGAGCAGAAATCCAACTTCACAGTATGATTTCCGCGTCTGAATCTGCTTTTGCTTCTTTCTCTATGGAGTAGTTTCCCCATTCATCTGGGTATGGGGAACCCTAGATTTGTATGCTAGGTCTGATTGTATGAACCCAAGTACAGCGTTTGTGAATTGATTATATTCGATTGAGGTTTGAATGATTGAATGACTTGAATCCTGATCAAATTCCTGTTGTTTCTGCTTTGACCTGGAATGAGAATATCTGCCTAGGTTGATAGAGTACCCTTAATCGAAGGTGGCGAATTGGTGACTTTAGTCGAGGAGCCAATTCGCTATTCTGTACCGAAGTTAATTCGGTAGTGGAGGTTTGGTTCATTAGGGCCTTAATCTGTTTACTCCGGTGGAGGTTAGTCGCCCGCTAGAGACTCAGATTGAGAGGGTCTGGAGACCTTTAGTCGAGACTTCAGGCTAATTAAGAACCTTCCGCAGTATAACTTTCATAAAAACTGAACTTGGTAAATTGCAATCCGACTTAACTGCAGTCTAGGGGGATCCATATCCGGGTGACCTCTCTTGACTTGACAACAAACCGTTTACTTGCTTTGTGTTTTGTTTGCTTGAGTTGCACTAAAAGTTCACCGCTAAATAACAAGAATTCACCGAGTAGTCATCACATCTAGGACCCGGGTTGACAATAAAACCCAAACCCGCTATACTACGCTTTAGTAAGTGGTTGCACTTGGCCATTTTCTAGAGTGACAGTAGGAGCGAGTCACCCAGCTAACAAAGACTCGATTAGAGTCAAGGTTAAGCAGTTTGAAACCTTTAATGCCAGTAGGAATGCCAAGAAAGACACATTTTCTGGCTCGAGGTGCAAAGTTTGATTTATGGCCACCAACAATAGTAGCATATGCAAGGCATTCAAACACACGTAGGCTCATGTAATCAGGGGGAACATGGTAAAGCATTTCAAAGGGAGATTTATGATGGAGAAGTGGTGTAGGAGTACGATTGATAAGGTAAGCGGCGTGGAGAACAAAATCACCCCAGAATGTAAGGGGAAGACCAGACTGAAATTTGACGGAACGAGCTACATTGAGTAAATGCTGGTGTTTGCGTTCAACACGTCTATTCTGTTGAGCTGTGTAAACACAACTCATCTCATGAGAGATGCCATGAGTGCGATAAAAGTCAGCCATATGAAATTCTTGGCCTTGATTAGTTTTGATAGTTTTAATAGGTTTGGAAAATTGGTTGTGAATCACCATAAGGCAGAAAGATTGCAGAATGGGATTGGTTTCAGATTTAGATTTCAGTAGGAAAACCCAAAAAACTTGACTGTGGTCATCAACAATGGTGAGGAAGTAAGAATAACCTCCTGTGGAAACAACATTTAGTGGCCCCCAAATATCCACATGAAGCAAAGAGAAAACATATGAACCGATAAAAGAGTTGCTGGGAAAAGGCAATCGTTTTTGTTTAGACAAATTACATGTCTCACAATGTTTGGAAGAAGGAAGAACAACATCATTACAGACATTTGTAATTGTTCTCATTCTAGACAATGATGGATGGCCTAGTCTGGCATGCCAGATATCAGAAACTGGAGATTGAGAGCTGGAAACTCCTGCTGCAAAGCTGGAAGGATAGACTGTGGAATTGAATGCTTGAGGCTTGGAGTCAGAAAAGAGGTAGAGACCCTTTTTCACTTGGGCTAAACCAATCTTCCTCCGAGTAATAAGATCCTGAATGGTACAAAAATTGGATTGGAAGACTAGTGAGACAGGGTGGTTTTTGGTCAACTTACTTACAGAAACTAAATTGTAAGTAAACGGTGGAATGAATAGGACTTGGGTAAGAAACAAGCCACATGGCAACCTGACTATTCCTATATGAGTGACTTTCACATGGTGTCCATTAGGCAAGGAAACATTAAAAGTGGACAAGTTACATATTATATGATCAATAGCCCCTGTATCTAACACCCAGATTGTACCATTTAAGGTTGGAGACAAAGAGGGAGTACCTGAAGTACTAACTGAAAAATGTGTCGGATGTGGTGCAGCTCTGACTACTACATTGCCATCTGTGCCCTTTATGGATTTCTTGTTCTTCAAACGGTAACAGTCTTGAATAGTGTGGTTTTCTTTCTTGCAATAGCGACACAATTTCTTGCCTTCTGTGGTATAATCTCTACGAACTGCTGGTGAGTTAGGTTTTCCAGAAGATGAAGAACCATGTGCCGGTAATGCCAATGAATTAGCTCCATGCTTAGCATAAGAACCCTTGATTTGTCTTTCAAGTTGAACCATATGTTTGAAAATAGACTCAATGCTGGGTAGATGAGCACTCATGAGGACCTGAGTGCGAGCAGATTGATAGGTATCATTCAATCCCTGCATAAATTTGATAATAAAATCCTCTTCCTGATACCTCCTCATCGTGTGGTAGGGACTATTAGGACAAGGACAACAAGTAAATGGCCTATACATCTTATAATCTTGCCATTTAGTACTGAGGACTGTGTAGCAATGAGAGACAGTGAGATCCCCTTGAACGAGCTTAGAAATCTTCTCCTTGACAAGACCCCAGCAGCGCCGGTGGAGAAAGACAGGGATAGATGTAAAGAGGACAGCAGCAGCCCGCCGTCGGCATGTTCTCCGGCTACGAAGGACGCCAAGCCCCGGCTTCGTTGGACCCCGGATCTCCATGGGGCTTTCGTTAAAGCTGTTATTGCACTTGGCGGTCCACAAAGTATAAAATTTCCTTACATTAATCGCCTAATTGTTGATCTCGGGAAGCAAAACATTATTTTATTTTATTTTAAATCAACAATTTTCTTACTTAACATATGATTAATTTCGTATTTCTATTGCAGGAGCCACCCCTGAGGCCATTTTACAGCATATGAATGTTCCGGAAATTACCCTACTCCATATAGAGAATCACCTCCAGGTAATTGAATGACGCGTGACAGCCTCACGCGTCGGGAACTAGAAATACGAAAACTAAAAGAAACTGAGAATACTGGGGTTTATTCTTCTTCGATAAATAAAACGTAAGGATTAAGTACATATTTATAGGAGAGTCTCCCTGAACCTACTCCTCCCTAAACATGGTAACCCTAACCGAGTCCTATACTTACTAGAATTACCGACTGAATAAGAATAATAAGCCGATTACTAATCCGATAATAAACAAATAACTAAAGCAATATTATAATAAGAGGCTGAGCCTCCCTACCCGCCCATGCCGATCGGCCCAAATGCATCAATCCTCCCTCCTTTCGAAAGCCTCGTCCCGAGGCTGCAGCTCACCTTCATCCTCTCCAGCCGATCCGAAGTCCCCGATCATGACGAACACATGGTTATTGGCGCAGCGATGACCATAGGTGAATCGTTCGTCACAGTTGTAGCAAAGCCCATCTCTCCTACGTCTTGCAGCCTCCTCGGGCGTCAGGTTGCGAATGACTCGGCGGGTTTGCTGTGGTGGACCCCGCTCCGTTCCCGGGGTCGGCGCTGGCGTAGCGGTAGCAGGCGGCGGGGGTGGATTAGAGCTCCCCTTCGACACCGCTGTCACTCCTCGAGACACAGCTCCCATTGCTCCCTTCTCAACCCGTATCTCCTCCTCTCGAATCTTGGCCAACCGGTACGCATCCCCGGTATTTTGCGGGTTAAAGGCGCGGATGTAGGCCGAGATTTCTGGCTTGAGACCGCCCATGTAGGTCCCCATGATCGCTTCCTTTCCCCACCCTCGGCAGCGATTGAGCAACTTCTCAAACGTCTGCTGATAATCCTCCACAGTGCCCGTTTGTTTAATTTTTGCCAGCGCCTCATGTCCCGCGGCCTTCTCCGAGGCCCCATACCGTTTCCAGAATTCATCCCGGAAATCCTCCCACCACATCTCCTTCCCGCTCTGCTCGAACTCCTCTTCCAACCACATAACCCACTGGTTGGCGTCACCCTCCAAGTGGAATGAAGCTAGGGCCACCTTCTGCTCTTCCGAGATTCCCTGATACCTGAAATATTTCTCCACCCTCGACATCCAGCCGGATGGATCTTCATGTCCCGTGAAGCGTGGAAACTCAATAGTGGCCTGCCGCCCCTTGAACAGAGCCGCCGCGGCCTCTCCTCTTGCCTCCGATCGCCCAAGACCCACAGCTCCCCGGTTCGGCTCGCCTAGCTCGACCCGGTCAGTTTCCCCGGGCCTCTTGGCCTCGCGGTTCGACCCGCCGTCTGACGAACCCCAGTCTGCGGCCCGACCTCCCCCTGCCGCGCCTGCGCCGAGCCCGCCGAGCTCTCTCGGCTCCTCCTGCTCCGGTCGTCGGGGCCCCGAGCCACTCGCTCCCATCCCAGCCCCTCCGGTGCTCCCACTGCGGCCGCCACCCATGCCCGTCGGCAGTCCCGACGGCGGTCGACGGTTCCCGGTGTCCATCGCCAAGCTTCCCCATGCGCCGCCCAATGCTTGGATCGCCTGGTCCCGGGTCTTCAGCAGCTCGCCACCCTGAGTTCCCCGAAGTGGCGTGGTTTGCGGGGTCACGGGCAGTGGAGATGAGCTTCCCCTCTCCTCTTCGGTCACCGGAAGCGTCCCCTTGAGTTTGTCGCCGGCCGGGATTAGGTCGACAGTCCGCCTAGCCGGTTCGCGGTTCCCCATCCCTGCGATCATCTCTGCGAGCTGGGCGATCGTTGCCCGGATCCCCTCGTTGCTCACCCGGAGCTCTCCCTGGCCGCTGGTGATGCGATCGAGCTTCGCATCGGCCTCAACTTGCCGTCTTGCTAGGGTTTCGTACCCAGCCTGATATCCCGCTCGGATCTCCTCCACGACAACCTGCAGTGTCGCTTGGCCCCTCTCCAGATTCCCCGTCGTGCCCTTGATGAGGCCGAGTTCCTCCTCAGTCGCCCGGAGGCGGCGATCGAGGGCTTCAGCTCTCGCCCTCACTTCCGCCAGCTCTCGGCTGGCCTGGCCGCCGCCGTCATCATCGCCCACATCCTGCGAGGCGGTGGCGTTCTTCTTAGGAGGCATCGTGGTCCCGGTTCTTTGTCGAAACCGGGCTCTGATACCAATTGACGCGTGACAGCCTCACGCGTCGGGAACTAGAAATACGAAAACTAAAAGAAACTGAGAATACTGGGGTTTATTCTTCTTCGATAAATAAAACGTAAGGATTAAGTACATATTTATAGGAGAGTCTCCCTGAACCTACTCCTCCCTAAACATGGTAACCCTAACCGAGTCCTATACTTACTAGAATTACCGACTGAATAAGAATAATAAGCCGATTACTAATCCGATAATAAACAAATAACTAAAGCAATATTATAATAAGAGGCTGAGCCTCCCTACCCGCCCATGCCGATCGGCCCAAATGCATCATTGAAACAATAAAAAAGCGGAAAAACAATTTATAGTTTAGTGGTGTCCGAGATATCATAAAAACCACAGTTTTTTTTTATGGTTTAAAAACCAAGAGAAGTATAGGCGTTTAGCCCAGAGGAAGGACGGCCCAAATGAGCAAGGTAACTAATGAAATTAAACCACAATTGTGGCTCGTTTCAGATTAATTTAATTATTTAGAGACGAGATTGTACACCTTTTAATACCATATATTTACTACAGCTAAATTCTTTCCCGCGATCATATATCAATCAATAACCCCAGTATTTATTACTAGTAGTGACTTGCAATCCTATGACTGAATATAAATCACTAGTCACTGGATTTGCTCATGCTTAATTACAAACCGCTGCTTACATTATTTAATGATTGTATTGGTTGTGCCCCATGATTAAATACTAATCATTGGTGACCTTATATCTCAATAGCTATCATCAGTTCTAGTCTTTTTTTTTACCAAAAAGACTTAGGTGTTGTTGGATAAGGTATGGACGGGTCAATCGTCTTATGCATGGGAGAAGGGAGGATTTGTTGTTCGTTAGTGTAACAGGGTTGCTCATTTGGTGATATGAAAAGTCTTACTAATGACCACAAACATTTTATTTATTTATTTATGAATTTATGGATACAGTTTCTTACTATAAAATTGGCATTTTTTCTTATTAAAAAATATATATTGTAGGAGCTACATCTAAGGACATTCTACAGCACATGCACATGAATGCTCCGGGACTTGCTCCGTTCCAAATCAGGAGTCACCTCCAGGTAAACTTAAGAAAATAAAAAGTGGAAAAATAAATTAATTGCTTAATGGTATGCAACATTTATTAGCGGGTTTGCAAAATGTGAGATTTTTTTTTTTATGAAGACAAAATGTGAGATTTAATTTTCCAATTTTCACGCGACATACGAAGAATTATCATATGTCGGTTCTGACATTACTTTTGGGTAGGGCTAGGGGTGTGTATTCGAGTTCGGTTTTTGGTTTTAACCGAAATCGATCTGATTAAATATATTGTCGGTTTTTTGGATCTGGATTTGTTTCGTGTTTCGAATTTTTTGGTTTCGGGTTCGGTTTTTCGACTGAAAACCTTCAAGGAATAACATTCAGTTCGTATTCTTAGGGGTTTGGGTTTTCGCGTTTTGATTTTGCTTTAACCAAACCCGATAAGGAATTTTTCGGGTTTTGGGTAACCGAAAACAAAATGTCCTTATCGGTTTCGGGTTTGGTTTTCAATGATTTTGGGTTCGGGTTGTATCGGGTTTTGGTTCGGGTAACTGAACCCGACCCGAACGGACATCCCTAGGTAGGGCTACAAATGACCTAAGGCGCTCGCGAGCAACTCGACATTCGAATCGGAAAAAATTCCTTCGACACTCGACTCGTTATTTAACAAGCCGACTCACAAGCCGACTCGTTAGTAAACGAACCAAGCTTGAGCTAGACCATGCTCAGCTTGATAAGCTTGTGAGCTAGCTTGACTCGGTGGCTTGTTGAGTTAAGCTCGCGAGCTGCCTTGTTTAGAGCTTGTGGAAGGATTAATTACCTTTTGAACATGAACATTATCTTGTTAATATGGATATGTATGGAAGTTAGATGTTATTGTTAGTTTATGGTGCTCTTTTTCACTTAATTTCATATGTTTACACATTTTAATAAGAATGATTTCAAATCGAGCTAATCTTGAGCCGAGCGTGTACTCAGCTTGACAAGTTGTATTAATGAGCATTAATTGAGTTCTACCGATACGAGCTCGAACTAGATTATTTTTATTCAAGCTGAGCACAAGCTCGAGCTAAAAATTTTATAAACGAGCTGAGCTCAAGCTAAGAAAAAGCTTGACTTGACTCGGATCGTTTGCATCCCTAATTTTGGGTCGACCGAACATTGATTATTACTTGTTAAGTAGCAAATTCATAATGTAAGATTTGGAGTGAAATCACATATTCAAAACTCTCGTGTATGTAATGAACTCTGTTTTCAAAACTGAATCGGAGGCTCAACCAGAAAAGTAGCAATTTAAGGTTTAGTAGTTAAACGTTACAAAACCGTTGGAGAACGTTGATAGAACCGTTCATGATATATAACATATAAGACTTGTATATTACACTAATTTAAGAATGAAGTTATCACTGACCATAAACAATTTCAAATTCATATCATCACCAAAATATCTAATAAATCATTCAAACCATCTCACAAAAGAAATTATATATTTTTTAATTCAAATTAAATTTACGGTGCTAATTAGTAGTGGACAACGTAAAGTCGACAACAATGTTGAAATAAGAAGAGGAAGCATATATAAAATTAATAATAATGATTTGATGGTTTAAAGTATTTTTCAAATTTTTTTTTTTGTTAAAATAGTGAACCAGCGGACCAGTTAAACCGTTGGGAAAGGTAGTGACTCAAAACACAAAACAAAAATAAACATATATAAGCCAACACAAAAATACCAATGTGCAACTTTACGCATTAACAAAATCTCATATATGATTATACTGAGAACATCTAACTCTGAACCATAAAAACATGGAAAAGAGACGTTGAGAAAAGTATCTCGAAATGAACCATATGTAAACAACACCAATACCAACATGCACATTCACTAGACAACACAATTTCAGATATAATATATATGCTATATAGAGAAATTCTTGCACTGAATTCTAAAAATATATGAAAAGATGTCTCAAAATATGTGAAAATACGTTAGAGAAGATGTTTCAAAGTTTACCTTGACATGTTGTTTTAGGTTCTTGGATGGGGTGGCTACCTCTTCTTTATAGTTGTGCTCCAGTTCTGGTGTTTCCAGTGACTTCTTTGTTTGACCCATGTCTTGATTAACCTGCTTATGTTATTAGCGGGGAAAAATTAAAACTAGCAAGTACCAGCAAACTCCAAATAGTGGGAAAAAGTTCATAATATTTACTATATTTTCATTTCTAAGATCAATGGCTGCATCATCGACATAGTTGTGCTCTAATTCTGGGATGGTGGAGGAATCCTTTGGTGCATCCTGTCCAGGACATTCTGACTTACAGTAGTCTCAGTTCTGACCAAGGTTCTAAAAGGAGTTAGGCGTAAGGTAGGCGCTCGGCTCCTGACTTGCGCCTTGGCCGATTAGGCGTAGCCTATGCGCGCCTAGGCGTTTAGAGGACAAATGGAAAAATTCTCAAATATTTCATGTTTTCTGGAATAATTCATATAATCCAAGTGCATATAAAATTAGCAATGCCTAGTTCTTAACAGTAAACACTTAACATAACAAATAACAAGCAAATAGTGACTAATCATCTGCTAATAGGTGCTTATAGAGGCAAGAAGCTTGTGCTACGTACCAAGGAGAATGAAGGAGCAGCAATTGACGAGTTTTGACTTTATTTCCCACTATAGCAGCGGAGCGATGTGAAGGCGAGAAGAGTGATCGATGAATTTCTCCTGCGGCGGCAGAGAGCAGCAAATGGGGCGAGAGCTAGGGCGGCAGGCGGTAGAATATGGGGCGAGAGCTAGCACGGCAGGCGACAGCAGATGTTACTTCCCGTGTTTCTGATTTTCTAGGGCAAGAGGCAAGTTTCTGATTTTCTAGGACAAAACGAAGAATATTGGGTTTAACCGCCTAAGCTTGCCCAGGAACGCCCAGGCACACCTTCTCTCCACTAGGCGCAAACTAAGCGCTATTCCTACCTACTAAGCACTACCAGCGCCTTTTTCAACGCCTATGGCCAAGTCAAGGCGATCCTCCACCGCCTAGCGCCTAATTGAGCCTAGGCGTGCGCCTAGGCGCACCTTCTTGAACCCTGGTTCTGACCACAAAAAATTTGCACTTGTCATTTGTCTTCTTAGAGAGCCAACTTCCTTCAAAGAACCTGCTCAATATGAAGAATGGCTAACGGCAGTTCAGTCAGAACTAGCATCCCTTCTTAAGACTAAGACCTAGGTATTAGTTGATCCTCCTCTCAACAAACCAACCATTGATAACAAATGGGTTGTTCGAATCAAGTACCTCTCTGATGGTAGCCTTGATAAATTCAAAGCTAGATTAGTTGCAAAGGATATACTCAAACTCCTAGAGTTGACTATTTAGACACTTTCTCTCATGTAGTTCAAATGACTACTGTTCGCATTTTACTTGCATTACCTTCAATCAAAAACTTGTTTCTTGAACAGCTGGATGTTAACACAACTTTTTTACATGGTGACCTCAATGAAGAGGTCTACATGGCCATACCTTTGGTCTCCAGGTTGCACCAACGAACAAACATAAAATTTTCAAATTAACCAAGTCCCTATATGGATTAAAACAGGCTAGTCGTCAATGGTTTGCAAAACTAGCTCTTGAAGAATTAGGCTATCAAAAGTCAAACAGTGACTATTCTTTGTTTACCAAAAACCATGCCAGCAATTTCACTGCCTTACTAGTTTATGTTGACGATATCATTTTAACTGGTAATTGTCTACCTGAAATACAGAGAGTCAAAAAGCATTTAGATGATAAATTCACTATCAAAGATCTGGACCAGCTTAATTACTTCCTTGGCTTGGAAATGTCAAGATCAGAATCATGCATTCATTTATGCCAACATAAATATGCTCTGGATTTACTTTCTGATATAGGTTTCTTGGCTTCTAAACTTGCTACTACACCTTCTGTAACTGCTACTGATTTGTCCAGTACAGATGGTGAACCACTTAATGTTGCTGCTCATAGTAGTTATAGAACTCTAATAGGCAGACTCCAATATCTATGTAACACTAGGCCAGATATTTGCTACACTGTCAATCCACTTAGTCAATACATTGATTCTCCAACTACTAGTCATGAAACAGCTGCACATAGACTTCTTCGTTACCTCAAAATCAATCCTGCTAGAGGACTCTTTTCCCTTCTAATTCTAGTATCAAATTAACTGCTTTTTCTGACTCAGATTGGGCAGGATGCCCTGAAACCCGACGCTCTGTAACTGGTTTCTGTGTTTTTCTAGGGTCTTTTCTCATTAGCTGGAGGTCAAAGAAGCATCAAACAGTTTCCAGATCATTCGCAGAAGCTGAATATCGGGCACTTGCAGACACATCCCAGAAACTTCAATGAATGACATATCTCTTCCAGTAGCTTCTAGTCCAGCCTCAGCAACCGTATTTCATCTATTGCGATAGTCTTTCAGCAGTGAAGATGATAGAGAACCCAATCCAACACGAAAGGACTAATCATATAGAAGTCGACTACCACTTTACACGAGACCAAGTCCTTGCCAAACGGTTGAAAGTTCGGCACATCTCCACCATTCTTCAACTTGTAGATCCCTTTACCAAGGCATTACCTGTGCATACATTCATCGACTTGATTTCCAAGCTTAACATGAAGTCTATCCATGTTTAGCTTGTGAGGATATTAGAATATAGGACCATAATGTAAACTTACAGCAAGTTAGATGATTAGAATGTAAATAGACATAGGATTAGTTAGAGTTAGTTACAGAAGAATCATTAGGATTAGACTATAAATACTGATACATCTCTTTATCTTTGTACGTTTTTCTCCAATCATTTATTCTGAATACAATCTCATTCTCCATAATCAAAGATTCTGGCATTGTCCCATAACAAGTACACCGGTGTTCGTTGATCCAGTATAACTGAGGCCGCTGATGCGCTCAAGATTAATGTCGAAGATGGATTCATGCAAGCTCCTCGAAAGAGTAATACAGTCGCCCACAAATTAGCCCGCTCTCATACTCTTATGAATGAATGTAATAGTTGAATTCTAAATTTGCTCTTGTTGAAGTATGATGGAGTCCTCGACCTGCTGAAGTGCAGAAAGGCAGAGGTAGCGCTAGAATGCAGCAGCAGAGTCAAGCTCCATTAGCAGATGATCGGAACGGGATTGGGTTTGGAAGGCAATTTGTTGTATGGAAAACGTTTCGTAACTTCACCCAATTCCCGCTTAAACGTATCTATTTGTTACGGCTAGTATAGTAAAGATAGTGATGTTAGTTTATTTACAACCGATTCTAGTTCGCCATTTGTCATGATAAACAGTAAAACATGATTGCCGGTTCTAATTTTCTATTCTACTAAGTTATAAATATCATAAACCCCAGCTGTGCAGAGCTGCGGAACTTTCGCCACTTTAGCTTTTCTACATCTTCCCGCCTTGAGCCGGCCGGAGTGCCTTAATTCCTGTCCTAGAAATTCTAATTTCCTTTTGGAACTAACCCAACTCATTGATAAGAAAAACCAAATTTGTCTTAATAAAAAAAACAATCAAATTTGGCGCTATTAGGGGAGCGGATCAGGTCAGTAACCTTATAATGAGTAATCATGAGTAACCCGTCCACATTAACATGACAGTAGCATCCTTCTCTCCTAGAAAGTTTTTTATCTTTTCCCTTTTAATCTTTAACAACGATTTCTCTCTCGTTTTAAGTCAAAATTAAATTTTTTTTTTCATAGATAAATCAGACTAAATGTGCTCTTTAAAATTATATTCACTTTGATATATTTTTAGTACAAAAAACAATGGAGTCATTTTTTACCAGTCATTACCATATGGTATGCTCCTATTTAATACCATATGGTAAGAAAGCGTACCATGATGGTATGAACATACCAATATAGTAAGAAGGTTGAATACATGATAGTGGGAGTATACTAACTGTAATTTACGACTTTCATCATTGTTTACTATAAGTTACCACAAGTTACCACCCACATACTATAGCGATAAAGTATGGTAATTTTTGGCCCAGTATTTTTTCACCCAGAAACTTGTAGATCCAATAGATCATGATGAACTCGTTCCTTCTGAGCCAACATTTTCAAAAACGACTTAAAAACGAAGAAGTTACCATATGGTATGTAGTTGGTAACGGGTGGTATGAAAAAAAGTTTCTCGATATATATTGAAAATTGATCTCATTTTGTAGAGCACAACGAACTCGTTCCATCTGTGCAAAAGATTGAAATTCGAGTTAGAACGAAGAAAATAAGAGCTGATTAAGAAAACTGGAGAAAATAAAATGCATTTAATTGACAACCCATATATCTGAATTTTCTGTGCCCATTTAGATCTAAATGTCCAGATTTAGTTACTAATAGGTAGGGGTGAAAATCGGTACGGTATCGGTATTCCAATACCAAATACCGAAATCCCAAATACCGAAGTACACCTTAAATTCAATCACAATCCCAATTCCTAAATAATTTCGGTATCCCAATCTCAATCCCTATATATTTTGGTATTCCAATCGGTACTTCGGTATCCCAATCGGTATTATCGAATACAAAATTAATTACCTTTACAATTAATTATTAAATATATAATTTAGATTTTATTGTTTAATTTAGGGGAAAAAACTAAGCAAAGAGTCTTGAATTAGGATATTATTAAGGAGAATAAAGGAGATGAGGCATCTCAAGTAGGGGTGCTAAACGGTATTACGGTTAACGGTTTAACTGATTTTGTTACCTGTAACCACGGTTACCGGTTATACCATTAACCACAACAAACGGTAGTCGGCAGCAGATCCATGGGAGACGGTATACCGAGGGACGAACGGTAAATTACCGTCGGCAACTCGGTTTCCCGACACCGAATGGGAAAGGCAAATGCCTTCAGCCGACCCTAAGTCCCTAAATAATTAACCTAGTTGTAATTAGTAATTAGTTCATCGAATCACGTCTCCCTCACCCCCTGCCTGTTACACGAGCACGACCTGTCGCCGCCGATCCCTCCTCCATTCATCTAATCTGAACGTCGTCGATCAAAACCGGCAGGACATTCGTCAACCCACTTCGCCGTTGCCCTGTTTCCGTCGACCCTGCTTCGTAGTTGCCCTGTTTCCGTCAACACCCTTCGCCGTTCCCCTGTTTTCGTCGAACCCCGTCGCCGTCGAAGCTTAATTGCTCGACCCCAGGACCTGAACCCAGCAGACAGCAGTTCGTACTTCGTCCTCTTCTCTCCGTCGATTTGAAGTTTGAGGTAATTAAGTGTTGATTACTTGATTTAGTGATTTGTAAATTGATTCATTATTTCATAATTCATAGGTATGGCGACGCCGAGTTCTTTGTTTGTGTATGTCGGTGTCGTAACTCGTACGCTTGAAGAGAGGCAGAAGAAGGATTTTGTCTTTTAGTTTTTTTTTTTTAGTTTTTACATTCTCGTAGGTGCCTCTGCCCTCTTGTTCACAAATGAAATTATTAAATTAATCAACAAACTATTAATGATGGGACAATGAGACAATTTGTCCCCGAGAATTATTAAAACAACAAGTCTGCAAGAGTCACTCAGTCATCGAGAATTCGGCCATTCGGGAACCCGGCGAGGCGTAGCTACTTTTCGCCCGCAGACAACAGCTCTTCCGGGAAATCGGGAAAGCGTTCCCCTTACCGAAACCGTTCCAAACGGTGAGCGGCATACCGAAGCTAATCGGTATCGGCTAACGGCGCAAGTGTGGGGAATTCCGGTATACCGGAAACCGGTCAAACGGTAATCGGTTAAATCGTTTACCGACCGTTTAGCACCCCTAATCTCAAGTTCTTGTCATTGCTTTTCGTTAATTTGACGATTTGGAGGTTGAGAGACGACTATTAATAGTGACGAAATGATATATGTATAATTAAATGACACTCTTGGTGGTTGAGGGTCGTGTAGTAGTGAATGAGAGAGTCTAGTTGAGAGGATAAAATACACACTAGCTTATATTTAGGTATTGATAAGTATTTCGGTATTACCGATCCCAATCCCGCAATCCCTAATACCGAATAACAATTGAAATTCAATCCCAAAAAATAATACGTGTATTCGGTAATACCAAATATAGACAAATTCGGTACGGTATTTGGTATATCCCAAATATCGATACCAAACTTCCATCCCTTCTAATAGGTCAATAACCAGTGGTTACTGACCCTATCCTAAGCCCGCCACTAGGGATGCGAATCACACAGCTGGTTAGGGGTGTTCAAACATTGTGGTAACCGTGGTAACCGTTTAATCGGTACTATTTGGATAATTTGGTTTGGTTAATTTGGATAATTGGTTTGGTTTGGTTAAAGTTTTTAGCTTGTTTGGTTTAGGTGGTTTGGTTTGGTTTCAGACACTCCTAACCAGTCAAACCAAATTAACCAGTTAAGTAATTAGTCATATATCTATTATATATTATATACACATACTTAATACTTTGCATAACCACTCAAGAGTTAAACGTTAATCCCTTTTATACCATAAAATATAAAGCTCAATATTGCTCCTATAGTGTATATTTGTATATGTAAAGTGTAGACCACAACATATGGACGCCTAATTTAGATAAATCTCATACATTATGATGGATGAAAACTTGAAAGGAAGGTCCTTTCCAGCCTATGATAATTGCTAAGAGACTAATTCAATTCACACAAACACAACAATTCATTAACCCATACCATTGTCATAAAATTTTGTTAGGTGAATACTTCTATACTAATCGTAAGATAATTGTTTTAGTTGCAAGTATTTATGTTAAGAGTCAACTATAACTATGTGTTGATTGTTATGTTTTATTCATGATATAAATTGCGAATTGATGCATTAACCGGAAAATTTTCTCACTTAATGATAATGTGATTTTCTACTGGTTAATCTGGTTAACCAATTAACAAAACCAATTAAACTTTAGTTTGGTTAATTTGGTTGTTGTATTAGTTTGAACGGTTTGATTATGATATTGTATGGAAAAAATCCCACTATACACATGTTCTTAAAAAAAATTCCCAAAATACATAAGTTATAAAAAAATTTCCAAAACTACACATGTTTGGCATTCACCGTTTTAAAAAAAAATGATGACGTATTCACCGTTCTTCTCTAACACGGTGAACAACGAGCGAGTCAATCACCGTGTTAGAGGAAAACGGTGAATAGATCACCGTTTTACTAAAACAAGGTGTATATTAAACCTCTTCTGTAGGCCACGATGAAGCGACGCGGATCGCTGACGTGGACAAACGCGATGTATTCACCGCGTTAGAAAAACACAGTGAATACCCCGTGTTTGTTTGCATCAGCGATCCACGTCGCTTTTCCTTTCACCGCGTCGCTCTTCCCAGATCTGACGCCTCACAGCACGTCACGTCGCTCGATCCGCGTCTGGCACCATTTTTGAAAAAGGCGATGCATTCACCGCCTTTGAGGGACGCGGTGAACCATCCCCATTAATTTTCGCAGATGCCTCTCATCCTTCCCTATAAATAGAACTCTTCCCCCCACTTACAAATCACACCACAACAATTTCAACTCTTTCTCCCTCAATTTATCCGCTCTAGACTCGTTCTAAGTATGCTCTGTGGTTGCGGCTAAGTCCGATCTTCCAGATCAGAAAGAATTACTAGAGTTTGACCCTAAAGCCCCCGTCCCGCTAAGCTCCCGTCCCGTACAAACTCGAACCCGTCGAACCTCTGTCCGACTTCTACCAAAAAATGGACGAAGAGGCTCTTCGTGTAGGTTTTTTTATTTTTTATTTTTAATCGTAACAATTTGATTTTGTGATTTTTTTTTATCAAAACAATCTCTTATTTCATTACTTTTTTATAGATGGGTGCCGAGATATACGATCCTCGATTGTATATCCATTATGGGCCAAGAGATATGAGTCTCTTAACCGATCAAGAAGCTCATCGCTCCCGTGCTATTTGGGATAACAATCCGGTAATTTGATGATTTATTTGCTTTGTTTTATTATTTTCTAAGGTTTTATTTTGCTTTATTTAAACTAACAAATTGATGTTTTTCCTATTTTTTTTGAAGGAATCACTTATTCCCGTCGTTCATAAAGGGACCACAAACTTGCCCGCTTGTATAGGTGTCAAAACATAGCCCGACCCGATTAACCCGCCCAATCAACCCGACCCGCAACCCGAATTGACTAAAAGTCAACAACCCGTAACTCGCCCAACCCGCAACCCGATTGACCCGCAACCTAACTAACCCGACTGACCCGCAACCCGATTAACCTGAACCCGATTGACCCGCAACCCGACTAACCCGCAACCCAATTGACCCGAACCCAATTGACCCGAACCCGACTAACCCGTAACCCGACCGACTCAACAGAACTTCATCTAATCCACTTGAATAATTATTATAATATACAATACATAGTTTATCAAAATAAAGTTTTTCATTCTAAACTTAGGTAAAATTATTTTTTCATTTCGTATATGAAATTTAAAAAATATGAAACTCACTTGGTATTATGTATTTTAAGAAAATTAAAAAAATTGAAACATGAAATGTCACTTGAACACTAAGTTCTTTAACAAAATTAAAAAAGTAAATATAAAATATAAAATCAACATAATGTCAATATTAATAATGAAGAATTAATAATTGAGATCATGGAAAATATTAATATAATATATAAATTAAACTATAAATAAAGTAAAGTAATGTATTTGATAATTTGATATTTTTAAAAGAAGAGAGAAATTTTGGTGTATTCAACTTTTTTGGAAGAGAAAGAAGAGAAAAATTTGGGTTCTTTGAATTTTTTAGAAAAGAAACCGTGGGAATTTTGGTGGTTTTGATTTGTGGGAAGAGAAAGAAGTGGGAAAGTTTGGTTCTTTTGATTATGAAAGAGAAATAAGGAGAGAAATTTTGAGTTTTCAACTTTTTGTAGAAGGAATGAAGGAAGATGAAAATTTGGTTCTTTCAATTTTATGGAAGAGAAAAAGGAGGAAAAGTTGAGTGTTTCTAATTTATTGAAGGAGAAAGAAGAAGATAAATTTTAGTATTTTTTATTGTGAAAAGAAAGAAAGAAACAAATTCGGTGTTTTCAATTTTTGATTTTTCAAAATTTTAGCCTTTGAAATATGAATTTTTAACTTTTATATGGAGGGCATGACTAGTTAAATTTATTCATATATGTTTTGAAGGCTAATATGTATATGTATGTAATTGTTTATGGCTAATAAATAAATTAACCATTAGTTACAACAATTATACTAAACTTGATAAGTAATCTTTGACGGTTCGTTATTTAGAGTATAAAGTATATGGTTAGGGTAGGGTGTATATGGTTAGTGTATAAGAATTGATGGTTTTGACGGTTCTAAGTTTTTTATTAACATATGTTCACTTGAAATCATTTGAAGTCTTTAACGGCAGGAGATCCATTTTCAATTTATGTTTATGGTACGTGGCTAGGGTACAAGGTATGTGGTGTAAAGGGCTCAAGATAGGGTGCATAACCATGGGTTATGCATCCATCAATAACCAAATCTGAACCCTTCATTTAGAAAATCCAGATCTAAGGATGGAGAATTAAAGATCATTTTTATTTTCTCTAGCTTTCTTAATCGGCTCATATCTTTTTCGTTTTAACTCGGATTTTAATTTTTTTTGCACAGGTGGAACGAGTTCATCGTGCTCTACAAAATGAGATCAATTTTAAATATTTTTTTAGAACAAAAAATTATGGCCTCTCGGTACCAACTGCATACCATATGGTATTTTCTTCATTTTTAATTCGTTTTTGAAAACGTTTGCACAGAAGGGACGAGTTCATCATGATCTATTAGATTTACAAATTTCTGGGTGAACAAATTATAGGACCAAAAAATACCACACAATACCATACAATACCACCCTGGTACAGGGTGGTATTGTATGGTATCTTCTTCGTTTTTAATTTGTTTTTGAAAACGTTTGCACAGAAGGGACGAGTTCATCATGATCTATTGGATCTACAAATTTATGGGTGAACAAATTATAGGACCAAAAAATACCACACAATACCATACAATACCACCCTGGTACGGGGTGGTATCTTGTGGTATACAATGTTAAAAGTCGTAAATGACAATTAATATATTTCTACTATCATGCATTCAAACATCCTACAGTCTTGGTTTGTTCATACCACCATGATACTTTTTTCAAACCATATGTATGCTTTTATTTCAATACCATATGGTATAGACTGGTAAAAAATGGTTCAATTTTTTTTGTTCGAAAATATATTAAAGTGGACATCATTTTGAAGAGCACAATTAATCTGATCTAACTGTGCAAAAAAAAAATTAAATTTCGACTTAAAATGAGTGAGAAATCGTTCGTCAAAGATTAAAGAGAGGAAAATTAAAGGCTTTCCAGGAGAGAGAGGATGCTGATGTGGACGGGTTACTCATGGTTACTCACCACAAGGTTACTCACCTGATCTGCTCCAGGTGTAAAGTATAGGATATATGGTTAGGGTATAACAATTAGCAAGTATCACTTTTTATCTATGTTTTGAAAATCAAAGTATGAATTTCACTTTTAAATTAACTATACTAGCAAAATCACACACTACAAGAAAACACGTCTATTGACGAAGAGGTTATTTGCGTCTAAAAGTCTTTTATTTGCCTCTATATATCTTTTGAAGCAGATAGGTTATTTGCATCGGAAGTGCTATTGTTTTTGGAGCCAAAAATAAATTCTCGTTTAAAAATTGGGATCACATCACACTTTGACATTGGTGGGAAGTGCGGCCGAGAAGGGGGGAAATTCAGTGGGAACTGGAAAGTGGGAACACATCTCGATGATGCTGTTATTTTTTATTTCTTTTTAAATTTTTGGTTTCTTTTAGTTCTCCCATATGGACTAAAGCCGGAAAAAATCCCACTGTACACATGTTTTTAAAAAAAATTCTCAAAATACACATGTTATGAAAAAAATTCCCAATCTACGCATGTTTGGGCCTTCACCGCGTCAGACTAACGCGGTGATTGCTTCACCGCGTTGAAGAAGAGCGGTGAGTGCATCACCGCGTTAGACAAACATGGTGATTGCATCACCGCTGTAGACAAACACGGTGATTGCTTCACCGCATTCAACGGCCGCGGTGAAGGCCTGACCTGCGTCGAATCTTTAAAAAAACGTAATTTTGTGCTCGGTTATCCGATCGTAGTGAAATTTTTTTTGATTCCGCATAATTTTTCGAGATCTTGCAAGCCGCAAACTGCCGAAGGAGGTTTGGTCCCCCTTCGTCCCGCCAAAGTCATCCAGGGAGAAAAAAGGCTTTTGAATTTTTTTAATTCAAATATGTTTTTCCCTTCCTCCATTAGTGCGTGGCAGTTAAAATCACACCTGGAAATATATTTTATTATTCCAAATTTATTTTGTTTGTATTTAATTTATGTAGCAATGATTTTTGTCTCTGATTTTGAAACTTATCTAATACATTTTTAAATAAGACCAAATATTTTAGAGTCAATTAAATCTCTTTCCGGACATGCTATATTTTAATGACTAGCATAATATACAGTAGCAAATATAATAATTGACTCTAAAACTGTTTACTTAATTTATTTCATAAAAAATATAAATGATATGGGTATAAGTGGCATTTATATTTATCTCTAAAGACTATTAAAATTGTCTCCATATGATATAACTATAAGTGACATTTGTATTTGTCTCTAAAGATTATTAGGTTTGTCTCTATATGACATAATTATAAGAGACATTTATATTTGTTTCTAAATACTATTAGATTTGCGTCTATAAAATATATGTAGAAGGGGCATTTATATTTGCATCTAAAGACTATTAAATTTGTCTCTATAGGACATAACTATAAGAACATTTGTAATTGTCTCTAAATACTATTAGATTTGCCTATAGAGACAAAAAAAATCACCTACTGAGACAAATAATATATTTGCTTCTATAGGCTGGTTTTCTTGTAGTGACAACTCAAGGACATATGGTTAGAGTATAGGGTATGTGGTTAGTGCATAATGTATTGATGATTTAGGGTATACAATCAACAACATATACTAACTTAATATTGTTGATTGAGGTTAAGGCTAAGTGTATATGATATATGTTATTGAGTATGTTATGATTGAAGTCACAATAATTTTACTAAGTTTGATAGTTAATCTTTAATGGTTCAATTTTAAGGATAATTCGAACAATTTTACACATAATTAGTTTGACAACAGTTTACCGAAGTTATTTGGGCAATGAGTTATTTCGAAATAACTCCTTTTATCACTCTGCTTTTGCCAAATACCACACGGCAAATACCAGATTTGCATGGTTATACTAAACTATATACTTTAATCCAACTAGCTTTTTACCCGGCCCGTTGGCCGGTGAGATTTATTTTATAATTTATATTAATTAAATTATTTATATGTTTAAATCATTTTGAATCTTTTATTGTGTTATTGATTCATAACAAAGTTTGTAGTATGTTTATATTGAAAATTTCCAATATTTAGCACACTCACTTGTGATGCTTCGGTTTTCTAATCATAAATTATGTCGTTGTCACGTCTCATTTAGAGCTTATGTCAAACTTTGTAAATCAAAACACTAATATTTATCGTATGTCAACCTAAACCACACACACACACACATATATATGGTGCCTTCTATCGTACCATGGTTAAAATCTAGGGTACAACATACCCTTAGTAAGAAAATGCTATCTAGACCTCGAATTAATCGGATTTTGAGGCATTATACTATACCCTAACCCTGGATGAGTGAACCCTTGGTCTTAGTTATCTAAATCATAGACCCTAAACCCTAGGATTTTGCATGTAATTTGTTGCATATGTTTCGACGAATCATTACCATCGATTTTTGTTTCTAGTTAAATTGATCTTAGTGTATGATTTTTTTTTTTTAATTAAGGCCTATATTTTAATCTATAAGAATTAGGGTATACTACCACATTGCAAACTTTTGTTAATTCGAGGTCTAGATAGCATTTTCTTACTCAATGTATGCTATACCTTGATTTTAGTCAAGGTACGATAGAACCATTCATATATGTATATATAGTTCAAGCTAGTGTGCACTATACTTTTTTATTCACACTACCATACGACCATTGACTTTTACTATTTAGACCCCGAATTAACCGGAATTTTTTGGGCATGATATTATACCCTAACCTCTAATAGGTGAACTCCAGTCCCTAATTCTCTAACCTCTAATTTATGCACATACTTCAGCATACCTATCTTATATCATATTTTGAGTAAAATCAAAAGTATAGTATACCTTGAAATTATATATGTGTGTATATATATATAGTAGGCTCAAAATTATCCAGATACTTCACCAGACCTATGTTATATCGTCTAATACTCATATTAAAGTTGCTACTTGCTTATCCCCCACCCTCGGGATAAAGATCCTGCTTTTACCCCCATAACATCAAATAACCATTGGGGTTGTCTATCGTTCGATATGTAATATATAAAGAGGCAAATCCTAAGATCCTGCTATTTATTTCATATTCTCTCCCGCCGCTCCCTTTATGGAGAATAAAAGGGTAGGGATGACAGGATCATAACTCGATATGGTTTTATTCTGTTCATCGTATCAGAGGTTATGTTATTTTTTGATTTTTTGGGCTTCTTTTCATTCTTCTTTGGCACCTATGGTTGTGATCAGAAGTATTTAGCCCTCGAAAGAGATTGAGATTTTAGGTCCTTTGGAAATCCAATACACGTTCACGATCCCCAAGTTTGGACGAAATCTCGACCCATGTTGTAAAGATTAGGACTTTTTAGTGAGAAATTCTTAGTAAAGATATTTCATTATTGGATCAATTTATTCATCCAAATTGAAACTTGACACACACTGTATCTCTCATGATAATTAAATTCTTTTATCTCGACTCATTTCCATTTTGGATGTTACTTTTTTTTTATCAAGACACTTAAATTGAGTATATTATACAATATGTATAAGTTGTTAATTCATGAAGTTTAGACTGAACCTTAACCCATGATCATTGTTTATATGTTGGCTTAGAATCACAATCTAAGACACTCACACACACACTATCGAGGATTTTGGTCTTAATATGGTTGTTGAATGTGTAATTTTCAAAGATTTTATCACTTATATATTAATAATTAATAAAGAGTGTCTACAATACACATATTTCAAGTGCATTTAAAATGTCTTATCATTTGAACAATATCGATGGATTTCATTTGATTATTTGCATTAACTTATTATCTTATACAACATATATCAATTCGTGATTTTCGAGTTTGGACGAACTGACAACCAATTTTGAGAGTTGAGATTATTGGATAAAGATACTTGATTGCTGGATAAATATGTTTATCCCAATTGACTATCTTACTAAAAATTGACAACCTTTATTTGGTAAATTCCTAGGTTAGTAGTTGATGAAACGTAATGTTTATCGTATATTCTCATGAAAGATTTCTCTAACCTTCACATATGTATTTTTCAAGGAATCTTGTGTCTCATCCTAGGGTATGAAGTAAAAGTTCATCAACAATCATACCTAAGTCATTTTGAAAATTTTGATTTATAATCGTGGACGATAACTCCAAGTCTGAAAGAAAATTTCTTAGCATACGACTTCGGATCTCAATAGAGCTTTGATCAATCAACATGATATAGAACAACTATTGTTAATGTGAACTTAGGACACATTATAAAATTATTGCAAATGCGATCACTCTTCATTTGAGGAGTTTAAGATAGAACATGATCTGAATGAATAAGAAGTTTTTTTTAAATAAATAATTGTAACTACTCGATCAAAATTATACTCTGACATTTTGCTAAATAATACTTGTTTTATTTTATAGACATATACTTTATGAATAAGAGAGTGTTTCATTGCAACAAAATATAAAGTAATATAATTTATTTTTTAAAGGTAATTGAATGTCAAATGTTTATTTTCTCTCTTTTCATATATATATATATATATATATATTTTTTTTGTTTAATCGATAAAACATTATTGTTTATGCGTATGTTTGTTTAATTTTTTCATCAAAATGTAACTTATCATTCATTTTAGTAAAAATGAGTAGAATTTTACTTCATAAGGTTTAAGTAGATATTTTTTATTTAAAAAATGTGATATATGTCACTCTCTGTTTTCTTATTTATATTTTGTTACTTGACAAAAAATTATTATTTATGTGTGTTTGGTTAAGTTTATCAACATGTAACTTATTATCAAAGCAAAAAAAAAAAGGATAAATGAAAAAGAATAATTGGATAAAAGAAATGGAAATATTAAAGAAGAGAGAGGTAGCTCCATAAATACATTAATAACTACTTTTTTTGTTTGTAAGAAGTTGTCCAACTTGACAAATTGTGGATCCTCCAAGTGCTTATGTGGCAAGAGATTACTTTTGAATTGCCATAATATATAGTATAGACTGAATTAATACTAAAATATCAAATAAACAATTAATGGTGTCTTTTGGTTGCAAATATTGATATCATCATTACTATTAGCTAGTGTACTTTATCAATTATGATTAATTGCATAACAAGTTTGCAAGTCATACAAATTGATTTAACATTTTGACTAGTTTTTTTCAAAAAAAATCAAGTATATATATACGAGGTAGAAATAAATTGGTTAAAAAGTTGAGAAAATATTTTAAATTAGTGTAATAAAATGTGTAAGTTGGTAACGAGTAATGAGTAAGTTACTCGATGCGCTAGCCCGAACAACCCGAAACCCGATCCGCCCGCAACCCGCCAGACCCAAAACCCGATGAACCCGCAACCCGATTTGTCCGCAACCCGATTGAACCCGAACCTGATGAACCCGAACCCGATGAACCCGCAATCCGACTAACCCGCAACCCATTTAAACCCGAACCCAATTGAACCCAGCCCGAACCCGCCCGATTGACACCTATACCCGCTTGGCATCAACAGTTGGCGCCCTATATAGAGAGGACCGGGTTGGGTATGTTACGCCATTTCATGCGATCGAAATCGACAACGATCTGCTTACGGCAATGGCGGAGCGATGGCGTCCCGAAACCCATACGTCCCACCTTGCGGAGGGGGAAATGACAATCACCCTCAAAGACGTGGCGATCCTCACCGGGCTGCCGATTTCTGGATATGCCATCATTAGTTCCACTACCAAACCCGAAGGAGGTTGGGGGCCGCTCATTCTTGCTGAATTGGGATTTGACGTGCCGACCACCACACCAATTCAAGGACGGGGGCATCCACCGTTGAATGCGGGACAAGTGTCGATCCCGTGGCTGGTAATTCACATCCAGAATGAGGTGGAAATCAATGACGAGACTCCGGAAGATCAAGTGGAGCGCTATGCATGCATCTACCTCATTGGTTTGGTGGGTGGATTTTTGTTCCCCGACAAGTCAAACCGGTGGATTCAAGGCATATGGTTGCCATTGCTCACTAGTGACTGGGACGCAATCGGGGAAAAGAGTTGGGGATCGGCCGTGTTAGCTGACGTATACCGGGAGCTGTGCACTTGCTCGAAGGTGGGAGCAAAACAAGCTGGTGTTGCGATGTTTATCCTACAGCTGTGGGTATGGGAGCATCTTCCAATGCTCGCACCTCTAGACCCACGTCCATACCGGAGAGCCGATGATGAGCTAAACTTTCTGCAAAATCCCCCTTACGGTGTCAAGTAAGTTTATTACGTACTTAGCCTAATTTAAAATTATTCCATGCTTAGCTAGATTTAAATTGAATTTATTTCGTACTTAGCCTAATTTAAATTTATTCCATGCTTAGCTAGATTTAAATTGAATTTTACGTACTTAGCCTAATTTACAATTATTCTATGCTTAGCTTGATTTAAATTGAATTTATGGACGTACTTAGCCTAATTTAAAATTATTCCATGCTTAGCTAGATTTAAATTGAATTTAATCCGTACTTAGCCTAATTTAAATTTATTCCATGCTTTTACTTACAAGGTGGATAGGAGCAAATACGAATGACCATCAACCTGAGCATTCGTTACTGTTTTATCGTATTGAGTTAGATAAGCCTTGGTGGAATCAGGTAATCATGTTTTATCATTTTTTAACAAGTAAAGGTTTTTCAATGTAAATGGTCGCTAATTGCATTATTTGAATGAATATAGGTTATTTGGGATCCATACCCACGTGAAGTGGTCGAACTGCATCATCTTAGAAACCCTCTGGATCACGAGACGTGGTTGTGCAAGGTGCCATTGATCTGTTGGCACGTCGTGGAGTGGCACCTACCCGATCGTTGATTGAGGCAATATCGAATGGAGCAACCAATTCCACAAACCCCGCCTTAAGGTTTCAGGGAGCTCCATGTCATCGACCTCCGACACGCTTCAAAGAATTGGATCCTAAAGCATCAGTACTACATCAACATCTGGGAGAATAGAGGGACATGGGTGGTCCAAGGGATGCCGGAGACGAGACCGATGGGCTACCACGATGGGTACATGCAGTGGTATCGGAAGTTCACCAACAGATGGGTGTCAAAGCAAGGTCCTGTGATGGGTTCGTTGGTAAGTCATCCTAATCTCCCTCGTGAGTCTAATTATTTTGTTTTAAGGTTTAATTAATTTTGATTTATTATGTACATGCTTAGGTTGATGGTTTGGAACACGCCAAACACACCCTCGATAGTGCTCCAACTATGGATGAGTGGAAAACTTCTTGGTTGAGCAGGCTTATGAACAACCTCTTGAGTTGTACCCGAGAGCAAAGGAGGGATGTCGTGGTCTATCCTCCTATTCCCGCTCCGGCACGCCCATCATTCCGTGATGGTGAGCCCATTGTGCCCCCGGTTGAGCCCCCACGAAGGAGCAAACGTAAGCCTCTGCCTACTTTCGAAGAGGTGCGTACAACTCAAGCAACCGAGCTCCCTGAACCATTTGAGTACGAGTGGGCACCTGCACCGGATGTCGCTGGAGGGTCATCAAGCTATGCTCCATCTCAGCAACATACCCTGATGTATCACACCCCGCAGCAACAGACCCCTCACATCCCGATCTACCAGCAGTCTACCGGTCCATCTCAGACACCGCCACCTCCACCGCCACTCGTAACTCCAGTAGGGGCTCGAGTTAAGAGACATCCGTGGCAAGTCGTTGAGCGAGCCCGCGAAGAAGCAGAAGGAGGAGGTGGAAGAAGGGGTCGAGGACGTCGTGGAGGACGAGGAGGAAGAGGTAGAAATGGGGGCCAGAATGAAGCAAATGAGTGAAATTATCGTGTTTATTCTAGTGTTATGTCATTGTAGTGAACTATCCATGTTGTTTTCCATGCTTTAGTGAACTATCCATGTTGTTTTCCACGCTTTTTAGGTCTTGTGATTTGAGTTTGCATTGTCTAAAAACTATCCTACGCACTTAAGTTGTCATTGAAACACTTTATTGATGACATTTCAAGTATGAATATTCTGGATCAATTTATCAAGAATTAGTATCTAATCTCAATACGAAAAAGTTGGGAAAATCAACCACGATCACGTAGAATTTTACAGATCTCAATTCCGAGTCCAAACGAGTGAGATAAGTTAGTTCAAAACTGCACATGTCGTTAGAGTAACGTTTGCGTACCTAAAACTAAAACGAACGTATCTTATTCGTTTGAGATCAAAATAACAAGCCGTTTGCGGCTACGCGATCGTATCGACAAGGAGAACATTTTAAAGTAAACAAATATAACCCATGACGTCTATATAATTTTGACGATCACCGACAATTAAAATTAAGATAGATGACTTGTACATCATTGGTCCTCGGTTATAGGAGCTCCATGCTGTTGTGGTTGTCCTGGGCAACGCCTCTTGTCATGACCAGGTTGTCTGCACTTGGAGAATTGCTTCGGTCCTCGCCTCGTGCGTTCAACTTGATCCATCTCATTGTGTATCCTTTCAACTCTAGGACGACCCTTGGTGCGTTTTAGGTGCAACTGTGGGATAATCAACTTTCCAGCGTATATAGTCCAATACGCTTCATCTGGCATGGGACTCAAAGCTGCATCATATGAGTTCTGTATCGCTTGTTCAGTGTAGTAAGGACTCACCAGAGTGTTTCTGTTCATGGTTAATGACTTAGCTACTGCCATTGCATGTCAACAGGGTATCCTCTCGTTTTGATATTTTTGACATGTACACTCCCCTGATTCATAGTGCAGAGTAACCGTTTGACGATTGTGGTCACGTCTACCTCCACCCCATACACCTGTTTCCACTGCAAATATCCCTTCACTGCGATCGAAAAGAACAACTTTATGCTTACTTGATTTTTCTTCGTTCTTCTGCATTTGCTCAAAAATGTCATGTGCTATCGGATGACCAGATATCTCCCTCCCTATCGCTAGCTGCAGCCGAGCCACCCGCCACTCGTTGACCTTCCAGTATGACATCTCCACTATGACAGAAATAGGCATCGCTCGAAGGCCCTTGTACACATTATTTATACTTTCTCCATGGTTGGTAGTTGCAATGCCTCATCTGGCCCCGTTGTCCATATGGAACGTCCACATGGCCAATTCTTGACCTTCAACCCATACTGCTCTAGCTCGGTGAGTCTGACGGATCGTCTTCATCTTCTGCTCGTACTTTTTTGGCTGATGTGCAACCGCTGCAAGGTGAACAATATAGAAATGGTCAATACATGATAAACAACAAATTATTAAACACATAGTTAACTCGCATTAAAGGACATTAGTACCTGCATGCCACAATTGATTTTTGATGTCTTTCTTCTTTCCAAATTTGTGTTGGAAATTGGCGAGCCAGTCTCGAATACACCAGCGCCATGTCCATCCCCACTCGTCAGGAAAACCACCCACGGCATTCCTAATCCCCGCGTGTCGATCGGATATAATCGTAACCCCCTCCCGCTAGGGGTGGGCATCCGGTTCGGTAAACCCGAACCTAACCGAACCGAACCGACTTCAAACCGAACCGAAACCGAAATTTTGTTGTTCGGTTCGGAAATCGGAAACAAAAAACGCATAGTTCGGGAGTCAGGGTCGTGTTGGCCGAACCGACAATCCGAACACCGAACCGAAAAACCGAAAAACTTAATATACATAGCCCAAACCCTCACTTACAGCCCAACTCTCCCCACACCCTACCGAGCCCAAACCCTCACTTACAGCCCAACTCTCCCCACAACCCTACCCTCTAGGCAGTCCGCCCCCTTTCCCACTCACGGTCGTCGCCGCTCCACTCCGCCGCTGTCTTCTCAAGGACCTCGATTCCTCTGGCTCTCCATCGACGCCGTCCCACGCAGAGCACAGCCGACTGACCCCTTCCCATTCCCTCCACCCGCTCCAATCTCATAACCAAAAACCTGTAAAGCAAAGAATGAAACACATTCAAAGAACAAAAAGAGGCAAAATCCATAAAAAAATCTCTAATTGTAAGAAGCAAAATGAGGAGACAGAGAAGAATTGAAGATCGGCAACATGCAAAGCACGAAGAAAGCAGTAGTAGATGGGGAATCTAGATCTACAATCTGGGATTTGGGACTCTCTCAGTGAGAGATGTAGATGCGCGACCAAAATAAAAAACAGAGACGAAGGAGAAAAAAACAAACCCAAATTTACATGCAATCGCTGCCGCCGCTGGGTTGTCTTCTCCGTCGATGACCATCGTCGCCTGAGTTGTTGTCATTGCCGTTGATTGCATGCCGCCGCCGGGTATTCCTCTCCGTCGAACGCCATCGCCACCTGAGTTGTGCAGGCCTGGAGTGTTTTGGGTCTGATAGGTAGAGGATGATGGTCGAGATTGGGGGAATCGGGGTGTCGGGGAGAAGAGACGATGGTCGTCGGTCGAGTTGGGGGAATAACGGAGTCGGGGAGTCGAGGAGAAGAGACGATGGTCGTCGGTCGAGTTGGGGGATTCTGGGAGAGAGGGAGAGGAGAGGATGATCGAGTTGAGAGGGAGATGTGATGATTGTAGAGTAAGAGTTGGGGGGAGTCGGAGATCGAGGGAGAGACTGGAGATGGAAGTCGGAGATCGAGGGTTTGAGGAAGAGAGCGGAGAGGCCAGAGCAAGAGAGAGGATTGGTGGCGGGTCTGGCGGCTGTAAGTGTGACCCAAAACCCTAAAGGAAAGGGGGATAGAAAAGAAAATGAGGAGGCGCTGGTGCCTGGTGGTGGGCAATTATCTTTCGGGTTTGAGTCTTCCGACCGAACCGAACCGGAATATAATTCGGTTCGGCCAAACCGAACCGAATTATATTTCGGTTCGAATTCGGTTGAGGGATTCTGTGATTCGGAAAATCGGGATATACTAATTCGGTTCGGTTCAAACCGAACCGACCGAACGCCCACCCCTACCTCCCGCTGTGTCACGTGTTCGTGTAGTTGGTCAAAGAACCATGCCCAACTTAAGATGTTCTCCCCTTCCACTATTGCAAATGCAAACGGGAAAATCCGTCTGTTTCCATCAACGCAGTGGCAATGAGAAGAGTTCCTCTGTACTTCCCAGTAAGGAAGGTTCCATCAACCTAATTAAATATTAGGAAGTAATTAGTATGAAATTTACTTGGTCTGCAAGAATAGAAATGTTTCTAATAGTAAACATGTATTAAAATACCTGAATAACCGGTATGCAGAATGCAAATCCGTCAATGCATGGTTTGAAAGCCCAAAAAAGACGGTGAAACATCAATTTCTCCTGTACTCGAACTTGATCCTCAGTGTATACATTGTTGTATACTGGCACGAAAACAATCCTAGGGTTGGACTCCTCCATTGCGGCCATAAGTCTAGGGAGTAAAGCATACGAACCCTCTCAATCACCATACACCTCAGCCATGGCTTTCTGCTTTCCATGCCATGCTTTTTTGTACCTTATCGTGTAAGAATGTCGATCCTTCACCTCGGCCATGATAGCTTTGACCTTGATATCTGGTTGTGCTTCGATAAGGTGTTTAATAGTTCTCCCAATTTTCTTTGCTTTCAATTGCCTGTGATCCTGGGAACGTATGGACGAGGAGCAAGTGTGATTGGTCTCAGCTTTTCGAATCACCCATACACCATTTCTCTTCATATTTGCAGCCCGCAGTTGCCACGTACAGCCCTCTGCATCATTCTTGCATATGACATGTAATTGTTTACTGTCAGAATATTTTACCTTCCACTTGAAATTGCGCCTCAAGGCCTCTTCGGTAAAGGCATCCTGCACAGCGTCCTTCGATGAGAACCCCATACCCACCTCCAAATTGGCCGTCGGATTATACACTGGCGTAGGGACAAAGTCGGGGGCATCATTCTGACTATGTAAAAATTGAGTTGGAACCTGTGTGTAGTATGGCGTCGGTGCCTCACGAAATACCATCTCGTCGTCGTTATCATCAGTATCTTCCTCCTCGCTCACTGATCTCAAATCTTCCTCAGTATCATCGTCGCTCGAGTCGAATGGATAGCTCGGCCCAGAAGGATCAACATGACCACCATCACCAACATCGTCTTCTCGCTCATGTGAAGTACGCCCTGCTCGAATGGTATTCTCGATTTCAGCCCACTCAGGCCCCCAAGCAGGCCATTGAACGCCATCGGCAGGTTGATCCTGTTGCAAGTATTCTTCCGATGGCACCCATCCTGCACTACTACCTCCACCATAGTTGATTGAACTACCACCCTCTCCGTAACCTCCTCTATAACCACCTCCTTCGTAGTTGCTCGAACTACCACCCCATCCGTACCCTCCTGCAAAACCATCATCATAAGAATACTGGTGAGAATGAGTTTCACCGACCGCCTCGGTCTCAACATACACCTCTGCTTGCCGCATCCCGTTATCGCTTAGGAACTGTAACATCATCGTAACCGCGTCATCATCGTTTATGACAACTTCTTGGTACACAAGCCCGCCAGTACTCATACATGGATACCGGTAATTAATTTTACCAAGTCTCGTCTGTCCGCTCGTACAAACCCTGTCTGCACAAATATCACAGAGTTTTTGAAAATTGAATCGCGACTCAATTTTCAGCTTAGTGGATACACCGTCCTCATAATCAATCCCTATGTCAGAGTTTGTAACCCTTCCATTCCACCGAATAATAAGCTGCAACTTCTTGAATTTATCCATATCTACAATTTACAATAAGTAACTATTAGCATAATTCCAGTAATTCATAACATCAACCATATTTGCTACGATAAGTAATTCATAACATAACAATATAACTACTAAAAACAACCATTAGGAATTAATACGAAAATTAAATCATACCGAAAATTCATGTTTTGTGTATGTTGCTCAGTTTTGGATGCTGAAATTTGAAGAGGGGGGAGGGATTACGTTTTTAGAACTGCAGGTGAGAGTGGTATTTAAAGAAAAATCGGCCAGTATTCACCGCCTTTGTCTCAAACGGTGAACAACATCACCGCGTTTGTCTCAAACGGTGAACATTAGGTAGTTGTGACCTAATTTTCACCTACCAGGTTTGGGAAACGTGGGAAATAATCACCGCCTTAGCCTGAGGCGGTGAATATGTTCCCCACTTTGCCCTAAGACGGTGACGTTTTCACCGCTTTTAACTTAAACGGTGATGTCTTCACCGTTTTTGTTAAACGCGGTGAACACTTCACCGCTTTGTACAAAGACGGTGAACACGTCACCGTTTTATTTTAAAACGGTGATATGTTCACCGTGTTTGACAAAAGCGGTGATTATATTCACTGCGTTTGTCAAAACGGTGAATGCCAAACATGTGTAGTTTTGGAAAAAAAATTATAACTTATGTATTTTGAGAATATTTTTTTTAAGAACTAGTGTACTTTAGAATTTTTTCCATATTGTATTCCATAGTTAATGAAATTTAGGCTTATTTAATTTGATAATAATCATGGTAACCATTTAGCCTTATTAAAAACTGGTTATGTCTCGAGCCAAATAGCGAAGCAAATTAATGGGCCTAAAGAGCCTTTGTTATAGGGCAACGGACTCTGGCTAGAATTTTCACTCGTCACTTGACAGCGGATTCTTCGAAACCCCACCCACCCACCGCTAAACCCATCAAACCGCCAACAGAACCGACTTTGAAAGTCCGTTTCTTTTAAAACCAAAACCAGTCATCAAAACCATCCAACTCGCCAACAGAAGTAGTCAATCCAACTTGTCTGCCCCTTAGAATTTCCTTTTTAACGCACTCAAACACTTCTTCTTGCTAGCGCATCACTACCCAAAAAGAAAAGAATCCGACTTTATCCAGTTTCGTTCACCAACATCCCAATAAAAACAATGTCGACACTGGAAACAACAGCCTCGTCGCCACCGCCGGAGCACAAGAAGATATTCCTGGCGGCAGTGGACGAGAGCGAAGAGAGCATCCACGCCCTGTCATGGTTCGCCAACAAAATCCTGCCGGCGTCTTCCTCCGGCCACCACCACCGCTCTACTCTCGTCCTTCTCTACGTCAAGCCTCCGCCGCCGCTCTATTTCTCCCCTGACGGTAAGCCACGAAAGTTCCAATCTTTTCCCCTTTTTCCCCACCTTCTCCTCTTTCCCCTGTTTTTCTGACCGTATACTCTGTTTTTCGGCGGGGGGATGCAGGGCATGTGTTTTCGGCGGATGTGATGGCGGCAATGGACAAGTACAGAAACGACGTCGCGGAGTGCATCATGGTAAAGGCCAAAAGGGTCTGCAAAGAAGCAGCTGGTGACAATGATAATGGTGATTACCAAGTTAAGGTGGAGACGATGATAGAGAATGGGGACGCGAGGGATGTGATTTGTCAGGTTGCTGAAAAGCTAGGTGTTGATGTTCTTGTGATGGGCAGCCATGGCTACGGCCCCATCAAGAGGTAATAATCTAAGCTTCATCTAAGGAGTTAATCGCTTATAGTGGTTAGTATGCTAATCGTTGATTATCTGCTAATCCTTAATTTTTCCTAATGGCAACAACAGGGCGTTTCTTGGGAGTGTGAGCAACCAATCTAGTTATGCTCCTAACAAGGGCACTTGTTAGGAGATGCTAACAGGGGCGGATCGGCCTCCACGTCGCCAAGGCTGCATCCATCGGTGGAGGAGAGAATGAGCCGATTTCATCGGCTGGGCAAAGCCCACAGCGGCTTGCGGGGCCCGTCGGGCCCACTAATTCAAAAACCCAAAAAAAAAACCCTAAACCACCTACCCCTTTTCAGTTCTCCGCCCATTTGGTTTTCCCCTCCTCTCTCTCCCTTTCTCTCTCCCTTTCCTCTCCCTTTCCTCCTCTCCCAAACGCAGACGAACGGCCGCGGTGCAGCAAACTCGGCGGCCGCGAAGTCGGCGGCAGCGAAGTCGGCGGCAGAGATCTCGGCGGCCACGACGAAGCAGCAAACTCGGCGTTCTCGGCGGCGGCGACGAAGCAGCGAAGTCGGAGTTCTGAAGTTGTAGATCTCGGCGGCGGCGACCTTACAGCGAACTCGGAGATCTCGGCGGCGGCGACCTTGCATCGATCTCGGCGGCGGCGATCTCGGCGGCGGCGATCTCGGCGGCAGCGATCTTGTCGGCGGCGACGAACTCGGCGATCTCGGCGGCGGCGCTTTGCAGGGAACTCGGGTTCTTGATCAAGTAAGGTTTGAAGCATAGTTTGTGGATATTAGTTTTCGATTGGACAGATTTGAGTTAGGGTTGCATGGTTGCGTTCTTCTGTGGATTTTGTTTCTGAGTTTTGTGGAATGGCTTCTGTTTGTGTCGATATTTAGTTCTGTTTGTGTCGATTTTGTTTATTTGATGTGCTTAGGATGTTAGTTCTTTTTATCTCTGATATATGTTTTCTGTGCCACTGATATTAGTATCGTTGCTTAGGATGTTAGTTCTTTTTATCTCTGATATATGTTTTCTGTGCCATTGATATTAGTATCGTTGCTTAGGATGTTAGTTCTTTTTATCTCTGATATATGTTTTCTGTGCCATTGATATTAGTATCGTTGCTTAGGATATTATTTCTTTTCATTCGTGATATTAATAACCATGCATGGGATAATCGTTGTTTTCATTTATGATATTTGTTTTGAACTTTTTTTTTTTTACTGGATCTGGGTTTCTTTGTTTTCTGAGTTTTGTGGATATGTTTTGTGTGCGTTTCGATATTAATTCTGTTCGGGCAGGATATCAGTTTTCATAGTGGATGGATAGTTGTGTGGTTGAGATCTGGGATTCGAATTATATATCCAAAACATTAGTTCCTTTCATAGTGGATAACAATTAGCATGCTTGTGGATATGTTTTCTGGGTTTGTGGATTTGATTGGATCTGGGTTTGGGTTGCTGAGGTTTGGGGATTTGGTGGATTTGACTGGATCTGGGTTTCATTGTTTTCTGGGTTTTGTGGATATGTTTTATGTGCGTTCCGATATTAGTTCTGTTCGGCCAGGATATCAGTTTTCAATTGTCTGGATAGTTGTGTGGTTGAGATCTAGGATTCGATTTGTAGATCCGAAACATTAGTTCCTTTCATAGTGGATAACAATTAGCATGCTTGGGATACTACTTTTTTATGATGTGGAATTGTTCTGTAATTGATTGTTCGGATATTAGTTATGTGTGTCTGGATATTTATTTACTCCGTCTTGATATTTCTCTGCCTTATATGGATGCTAGTTCACTTATATTAGTTCTGTGCAGTTGAGATATCTGTTATATTATGTCTGCATATTTATTCGTTGTATCTGGATATTACTTCTATAATGTTAGTTCTGTGATGTCCAGATATTAAAAATATTATGTCTGGATATTTGTACTCCATGTTTGGATATTTGTTCTCAATGTCTGGATATTTGTTTGCTCTTTATTGTATGGATTATAGTTACCTTATATTAGTTTTGCGTGGCCGGGATATCAGTTGATTTATACGTGGATATTTATATATGTTTCAGGGATATTGGACAATGGCAAGAACAAAAACAACATCGAAGAGACCGTAAGAGAAGGATCATCCCAACCTTTGTCGTGGCATAATCGAAACGTGGGGGGGGGGGGGGGCTCGGAGGGACATGATAAAAAAGATAATCGAAAATTTGCACAAACAAGACAACATTTGAAATTTTCCTTTTTTTATGTGGTTATAATTTTTTAGATTTTAGATTATGGGATTGCCAAGTTGGAATGAGAATAAATACTAATTGTATCGCGGTTTATCGAAAAACGACTTTGTTTTATTATGGATTTGCTTAAACTAAATATCAACACAAACAAACATAGATAAACATCCACAAAAAAACAAATGCAAACCACCCAGAATAATGTCCGTTCACACTAAAAAAAATCCAGAACACCTAGACTAATATCCCACCGCCTAAGACCAATATCGAGTCAGCCTGTAATTAATATCCTCACCACACAGACTAATACCCATCACACACAGATTAATATATGGATGTCTTACACTAATATCCGACTACACAGCAAAAATATCCACACATCATGAACTAATATCCTCCAATCACATAATAATATCTTATCACCACACACTAAAATCGACCATCCTACATTGTGTTCAAAATCATTTCCACAATATTGTCTTCTAAACCCGAAACCAAAACTCAAACCCTATATCTGAAACCCTAATCGTAGACACTAAACAAAAGCTTGAACCCTGAACCCTTAACTCTAAACCTCAACCCCAAAGTCAAATCCTAAATCCTAAACTCCAAACCCTAAATCGTAAACCCTAATTCTAAACTCTAAAGTCTAAACCCTAACACTAAACCCTAAATTGATGTAATCATATACAAATCAGTAGATAAACATCCACATAGAACAAATATCCAAACTACCCAGACTATTATATGACCTTAGCAAACTAATACCCACCACACACAGATTAATATCTGATCATCACAGACTAATACCCACCACACGTAGATTAATATCTGGCCATCGCAGACTAATACCAACTACACAAACTCTAAACCCTAATCGCTAAACACTAAATCCCTAACTCTAAATCCTAATCGCTAAACCGTAAATTGGTGTAATATGGTTGGCTAAGTTTGTGATGCTACATGCTTAAATAAACAAAGGATCACATCGGAATAGTTACCAAAAGTGCCCCAATATCCGTACAACATAAAAAATATCCACATCACCCAGACTAATATTCGTTCATACCATAAGAAATATCCGCACCAACCCTAACTAATATCCACCAGTTTCAGACTAATAATATCCAGCTACACAGCCAAAATATCCACACATCCCGAACTAATATCCTCCAATCACATAATAATATCTGTTTGAACCTAACTGAGTGTATGAGTGAGGTTCGGGAAAGAAAGTGGGTCAAGGGAGGTAAGCAAGGAAAATCGACCGTATTGATGTAGAACCAAGATCTTGGGAAACAGGGATGAGAGAATTAATTTTTAGAGAGAGAAGTCGATGTTTTTAGAGATAGAGCCTTCTAAACCCAAAACCAAAAAACTCGAACCCAATACCCGAAACCCTATTCGTAAATCCTAAACCCTCACTCTCCTACTATTATTGTTTCATGGGCCTTCGGCCCATAGGCCCTCGGCGGGCAGCCCTAACTAAGGTTGCAAGCCTTATGTGTTAGGACTTGATAGTTTGTTAGTTTTGATGGAATACACAATATCCATTACATCACAAACTAATATTCATTGCATATAATATCAGTTCATGAAAAAATAAATATTCATACTGAAAAACAGATAAATATCTACACAAACAAGCATAGATAAATATCACAAATTAATATCCAACCATTTAGCCATAAATATCCTCTATAGCCAAAAGAAATATTCATTGTAACCACACAAGTGAGAAATAGAAAAAGAAAAAAAAAAGGTGTTGAGAAATAGAAAAGTGGTGGACCCAGCGCCACTTTTCCTTCCTTTCCCAATCCCGCCCAAATTATGGTGGGGCCAAAGCCACCTTTTCAGTTTTGCGGCTGGGCCGGCTCATCTCCAAGTCCAAGATCAGCTAACTTAAATGAGCCATTACAAGCCTTCAACCCTCCTCCCTTGGATCACTTGTGGGCCGACGTGGCTATCATCTCCACCATGTCAGTATATGCTAACAAGTTCCCCTGTTAGCAGTTTCGGTGAGCAACCATTGTGCTCAGAACGTGAAGTGTCCAATCTTGATTATCAAGAGGCCCAAATCCAACAACTAGTGATTCGTAGTTCATCATTCCATGTTGTACTTTGTGTGTGTCTTAAAATTAAAGGATCATCATCCAACCTTGTAATTTGTATTTCCTCCATTAGATTTAGGAGCTTCTGTGTTTTTGATCCTCTAGATTATTTACTTTTGTGGATACTAAATAAGAAATAATAAGCATTCTCGCCACAAGTTATCTGAATTCTATTGGGACAATTGAAAAACTTTTTTGTGATTTACAAATGATTAGTAATTGGTGTTTTATTCTCACTGCAAATAATAAGCTCTCTCGCCAGAAGTTATTTCAATAGTAAATTATTATTAGTATAATTAATTGGTGAGTAGACTTAAGAGGTTTACTATCCTACTTGCGAGTTCACAGTAAGCTTTGTGGACCCGTTTATTCCCTTAAACCACCGCCCCTTCAGTTCCCACTATCTTCCCCGCGACGATTTTCTGGCGATTGGCCAAGTTGGCGGGTCACCATGCGTAACAATCCTGTTTCTTCCCCCTTCTTCCCTCCGACGATTCACTGGCGATTGGCCAAGCTGGATCCTCTCGCCGGATTTTCTACAGTCGCTACTCCTCCCAGCTTCTAATTGGAGAGTTCACCGTAAATCCCCTGCGAATAACTCTGGTCTAGCCGCCGATCCTCACCGATCGTTCATATAACCTTCATTCTCCGATCGGTGGCTGGACAAATTGGGACTCCAATTCATATGATAGATTCTTTTCAAGACCCTTATGATCCTCGACGTACTCTTAGCTAGGGAAGTAACCTCCTCCCCCTCTGCTCTATGAGCAACATGATTGGACAATCGGAGGGCTTTTTGTGGAGAGGAAGGTGGCATATATCTCTAGAAAGCTCGCCAGCTCCTCAGTTCTCCAAGCGTGAGATGTGGGAGCTCAATTCCTTTGCAGCTTCTAAATAAGATTGATAAATGGTGCATATTAGTCTTATTTCATCTAAACAAGATTGACCCAATTACTCTCCAATTCAATTACACGTTTCATGCAGATCATTCTTTTGCATGACTGGCACATGTTTATGTTTAAAGTGAAAACATGCCACCTGTTCACCTCTATTGGCCTCATGATCTCCTTCACTTGATCACCGAGAATCATGTTATAAAATTATTCTCATTGCTCTTTTTGTTATTTAAGTTTTTATTTTCATTAAATGTTGAGGTTTTATCATTTGATTTGTTAGAATCCATCATATACCTAACACATTCTTATAGATCCACTCATTTCAATTATTTTGTTAAGTTATGTTTGGTATTTTTGGATGTTAGTAAGAAAGCATGCATAACATAAAATTCACAAAAGTGAATACAATGTATGATGTTACCATGTTTGATGCGGATGGGTCATGTATTCCCATACATAGTCATAATCAAATATTCCTCATTTTGGTGGAAGAGGTCATTATTTTTTCAGTGTACTATAATGCATAGGAAGCTATATGTGAAACTGCGAGCTATTCATTTTGAATATAACACTATTTCAAAATATACTCTATTTTAAATCTCAAGGGTTGAACCATTATTGTGGTCCGATAACAATTTTATTGTGTAAGATGAAAATATTCATTGCACATGTTGTAAAAATTCTTTTATTCTTCATCGCAAAATTATTTTCTTGCCTCTTCACAATCACTTATCATATTTTCAATTAATCAACTCAATATAATTGTAAATCAAACTACTTACTCTGAAATCATATACAAGTCCATGAAGACTAAAGAGATTAAAAAGTTGACTATGGTCCTATTCGCATCCATTTCAAGTTAATACATGATTCCTTTTCGACCACAAAAGACATTCACCTTGATTTAAAATTATTACTTTCCACTGTTAATTAGTCCATTTATTTTTGAGAACCCGCAGCAGAGCGCGGGCCAATTTTCTAGTTACTATTATTTCATTAGGTATGATTTAGGAAGTTGTGAATACATTGTTAGGAAGAATGAAATTATAAAATAATGTATGTATTGTGTTGGTCTTACTTGTAATTAATAAAAATAGTAGATTATACCATCTCAATTAAAAGTTTAGAAAGTTGTGATGCTTGATTTTATATTTGAGTTCTCTTATTTTCAATATAATATCAGAAGGCATATAGTGACTCATTATTGTTTATCATAAAGTTTAATTTTATACAAAATCTATTAATTATAAGGGATTTAATTGCTTTGTAAGGTCAGTTCTAAATTAAATACAAATTGAGCTAGTTGGGTCTTATTGATTTGGATTTTTTGGCTTAAGTCGCCGAGCTCCCTCTCTATGCATTCAATGGCTGGCAGTCTCATCTTGCTTGCATAAATGGTCACTAGTAACAGGATGGATACCAAGACGAATCACAAGTCAATTGGTGAAATTTGGCTTACAAAACTAAGTATGGAATCCTGTTGTTTGGATACCAAGCTGACAATACAAACTTGATGCAAGACTTTCAAGGTACCAAGCCGACAGAGCGGCCAGATACTAACTTGATTAGTCTCTAAAAACTTAGCATGGAGATCAAGCTGACAAGATGAACTTGGTGGCAAGATTTGTAGAGTATCAAGTCGACAAGACAACGAGGTACCAACTTGACAAGCTATATAGAATGAGATTTCACATGTGGCAAATTCTTTACTCTTCCTGGTCTTATTAAGACCATAGAATGTTCCTACAGGATATTGATAATCTCTTTGATGCCTATTCTATGTTCTTTTCAAAAACCCTACAATGCATAATTACACAATTTATGGAGACCACTTGATAGGGCACTAAACCAGCAAGACGACTAGGTACCAACTAGGGAGATTCAAAAATTAAGTTAGGAGAGCAAGCCGACAAGACAAGTTTGGTAGCAAGGCAATGAGGTATCAAATTATCAAATCTCACAAAAACTAAGTATGGAATGAAACATAGTACCAAACCAATGATCCAGGCTTTGTGGAAACCTTACATGGTATCGAACCGCCAAGACATGGCAAGGCGGCATACATCTAAGTCGGAAGGAATCTAGGGCATGAATTAAGGGTTTGATTTGGCGATGAGGTATGATATCAAGCTCCCAATGCACAAGAGCAACAAAAAAGCTAAGGGGTCGTTTGGAAGTTACGCTTGTTTTGTTGAGATTGTCATTATGCATGTATTGTTTACAATGCAACGTTTTTTTTTGTTTTTTTTAGCAGAAACAATACATGGATTGTTTCTATGATGTGACAGAAACTATCACTAATTTTGAGTGATTGTTATATCTCAACTTTTAGTTGTGATTGTTGAGATTGTTTTGTCTCAGCTTTTAGCTGATGCGACATACACAATCACACATATCAAACGTTGTATTCTACAATGCATCAAATTCGACAATACATGTATAATATTATACATGCATTCTCAACAATACATCTATTTAACAATCGCAACTTCCAAACGACCCCTAAGTGTGTAGCCATTGAGGGCATCAAGGGTGTGATCAAGGCGTCATCATAAAGGCAAGACAAGGAGGGTTCAACCCATCCAATCAAGACAAGACGACAAGGGATAGATAAACATTTTATTGAATTCAAATTCTTTGTACTGTGCACTTCTAAAAATTAGATAAACGTACCTGAAAATCTAGTAGAAGGGAAAACAATAGATATCATTATTACCCGGAAATATTGAATTTTGATTTAAATGGCGGCAACCGTGTAGTCTAAAACAAATCTAATATAAAATTTTCCTATTACAAGAGATGAATTATAATTATATCGTTCAAAAGTAGAAAAAATAAAATTGTCACTTGATAAAACTACTGTGCCTAATGACTGTGAAATACTAAACCACTACAAAGAACCTACATAATTAACAGATTTTGGGTAGATAAATAATAACACTAATAATTAGCAAGATAACACAAAATGAGCTTCATCTCCCGCTTTTTTTTCTCCCTTTCCCCAGGTTTTTTCGGTTCACTCAGCGGCCTACAAAGTCTCTTTCTTTCATCAGTCTTTCAAACCAATTCGATTCACCGAGCAGCAAAAATCCCCATCGCAGAGCTCAGAATTTCCGCTTTCTTGGTTTTTCCTCTCTAGAAGGAAGCCATGAAGCCCCTCCGCTTGCTGAAACAACTCATCCCCCCTCTCACGTTCCTCATCGTTCTCGTTAAGTCACTCTCTGTTTTCCTTCCCCTGTTTTCCCCTGCTTTTGCTTCCTGACTCTGTTCTTTTAATTATTTCTGATGCAGGCTGTGTCGACGGTTGTTTTCGCGAAGCTACGCATTCTGATCAACGAGACCGAGCTCCGCGTAGACTCCGAGATCGACGTCTACAGCGATACATTCTACGCCGCCATTGAGAAGTCCGGCAAAGCTCTGCTCCCAGGGAACGAGACCACCGCCACATTAGCGACGTCGCTCGCCTCGAATTTCAATGGCTCACTCCCCACATTCTCCACTATCATGACTAAGGTGATTTGGGTCAATTCAATAATCTCTCAAAACGGGTCAAAAATTAGTTGATTTAAGTGGTGAATCAAAATCGTGATTCTACTTAAACATTAGCGTAAAGAGCGATTTTGACTACATTAGTCACATGAATGCTCAATCTCGTTTGAATTTTTACAGGTGGCGCCGACGTTATTCATGGCCGTTTCCGCCATACCAAAACTATCCCAAGCTTCCTTCGCGAGCCGCGACGGCCTCTTCCTCTCCGTCTACAGAGAAGACAAGGACCGAATTTTCCTGGTCTACTCGAACGCCTCCTTCTCGCCGACCTGGTTCACCCAACCGGTCAACCACGACACGGGCGAACCGTACGGGGTCGCGGTGGTCTCCAAAGCAATGCTGACCCCGAACACTGAGTGGTTTCGCGCCGGGCTCGACGGCGACGGCGTCGTTTCGTCCATGGGCCGGAGCTGGAAGGACGACCACGAGGGGATGCTGCTCAGCACCGTGTCGGTCCACGGGAAAGGCGTCATTTCGCTCGGGTTCGCGACGGAGACCATCGTCGACCACTTCACGTCGCTGAATTCCCGCGGTCTGTATCTACAATTGGCGACCCAGGAAGGGGAGGTGGTCGTCCAGCCGGCGGCGGAGGCTGCGGTGGTGATCGAGCGGTTTAGCAACGGGGTGTTGACGGTGAGGAATGGGGTGAATGGGGAAATTGGGAACTTGAGCTGCGACACCGCCGGGACGGTTGCTAGGTCGCCGGCGGGGACGGTTGCGGGGATCGAAGGGTCGTTTTACTGCTCCACTCTGATCATTGGCGGCGTCAATATGGTAAATCAAAAAACTCGTTGTTGTTATCTATTTGATTGTTTTAATGTTTTCACTAGTGGTTATAATAGACTAAACCGTTCGAAAATTTATGGGTCAAATTGAAACGTATAGTTTGGTTCTAATAGTTACATTTTCATATGAAATTTTATTAGTGTTATGTTTCTTTGTCATTCACTCATACATGTTGGAATTCATGTTTTATGGCAAAAATAATTTAGATGATTGGTTCAAATTTTTGCATTGTGGATTAAATAAATTGTTCGTTTTCTGTTCATCGTAGAATGCTTGATCCAGACTGTTACGAACTCTAATCTTACATTCATAATCCGATTTGTACTGAATATTGGTTGTTTGATCTTTAATTTGCACATCATTCTCTCAGCCTGATGTACCAACACTAGTTTTCACCATTTATAAACTCGTCGCTAATAAAGTTGGCGGTCATAATAAGTAATAACCCTCTTCTTAATTTTTTTTTTTTTTGTTTTTGGTTTCCTTGTTTCTGTAGGTTTACGTGCTGGCATATCCTGGAAGTGGATTGATGAGCCTGGTGGTAAGAATCACCAAGGCTTCCATCATTCTAGTCGGCGTTCTATTCAGCATGGTGGTTCTGCCACTTGCTCTGTTCCTGTGGATGGCGACCAGAGCAACGAAGAGGGAGCTCTACCTCTGCGCTTCATTGATCAAGCAAACAGAGGCCACACGGCAAGCCGAGCGCAAGAGCATGAACAAGACGAGGATATTCGCAGGGATCAGCCACGATGTCCGCAACTCTCTGGCTCAGCTCGTTGCATTAGTCCAATTCTGTCAAGAAGACACCACCAATCCGGATGCTAGTAAGGTTGCAGGGGATCTCCAAAAGGTCGAGAATTGCGCTCGCGACGCTGTTGGTGAGTTCTATATATACCTTCTCAATCTCTGTAATTTGCGTCAAGTCATTTCGCATTGTTTATTGAACAGAGTCATTTCTATTTCCATTAGGAATGCTGGAGTCGGTTCTGGACATCAACAAGCTGGAAGCGGGGAAGCTGGAACTGAGAAACGAGGACTTCAACTTGGGCAACCTCGTGGAGGAGCTCGTCGACAGGTTCTACCACTTGGGGATCAAGAAAGGGGTCGACGTCGTGTTCGACCCCTCGGATGCCTTCATCCACAAGTCACCTCACGTGCACGGCGACCAGACCAGGGTGAGGCAGATACTGTCCAACTTGTTGAGCAACGCCATCAAGTTCACCTCGGAGGGCCACGTGAAGGTCCGCGCCTCGGTGAAGAGGAGGAACCTGAGGAAGGACATCATCGCCTCCAACAGGACGTTCGCGTTCGGGTCGCTGCTGAGCTCCTGCTGCTGGGACAGGTGCGGCGTGAACGGCGAGAGCGAGCTCGATACCCTGCAGATGGCGGAGGCAGAGGATCCGAACGAGGTGGAGTTCGAGTTCGAGGTGGACGATACCGGGAAAGGGATCCCCAAGACTGAATGGAAGTCTGTGTTTGAGGACTACGTCCAGGCTACCAATAACAACTCTGCTTCTCATTCTGGTGGGTTCGGATTGGGGCTTGGCAATGTCCAATCTTTGGTAAGTAATGTGATCCTTTCTTCTTTTGGGTAGCATACAACATTGATGAGAACGTGTAACAATGTCTTTTTTTTTTTTTTTTTTTTTTGCAGGTGAGATTAATGAAAGGAGAATTGCAAATTGTAGAGAAGAAAGAAGGGGAGAAAGGGACTTGTTTCAGATTCAATGTCTTCCTCTGCACATCCACCCTTACGACAGAAGGCCAACAACAACAACAGAGTCCTTCTATCACGATGCGTCCTTCTTCGTTTGCACTCGCGTCGCCAAGGCGTGAAGATTCTCAAGTGATGATCTTGGTAGAAGGGGAGGAGAGGAGGAAAGTGTTGAAGAGGTACATCGAAAACACGAACATCAAGGTGGTCATCCTCACTCATCCGAGCAGCCTGTGCCAGGAGCTCGAGAAGATAAGGACGAAGCTCGAGATTTCTTCTCCTGCTGCAACAACCGTCGATCAACGTCTAAGTCGCTCCGTCTCCAACAGTTCGGATTCGGGAAGAAGGAACAACCTTAGGACGATGACCAAGGGTACTTGGTGGTCCAGATTCGTCCTGCTCGTGATTGATGTCAACTACCATCACGACCTGCACACCCGCCTGCTCGAGTTGAAGAGAGAGGGCGGCAACAATGTCCTGTGGAAGATCGTTTGGGTTCACGACCGGTTCATGGTGCACGATGGAGGCGAGCAGAGTCGACTGCTGCAGGAAACCCTAACCTCCGGTGGGGATTACGTGGTGTACAAGCCATTTCACGGGTCTCGAGTCAACGAGGTTTTGTCGCTACTTCCGGGAAGGAATAAGGGCATATTGTCGCCCATCATCCCTCATGGCAATGCTGCCATGTTGGCTCCTCCAACGACGGTACAGTACCAACGAATTTCTTCCAATAACTCAAACTGTTGCTGGACAATCGAGCTGGGAGACCCTGCCAACTGCACGATTTCCGAGTCGATGTCGACCGTCCGTCAGGAGGCCGTTCTGGTCAACAGCAGTGACGTTGGTGATCATGAAGAGATCAACAAGCAACCCTTGAAAGGGAAGAAGGTTTTGATTGTGGATGATGTTTCTTGTTTGAAGACACTGCATGGTCGAATGATGAGGAAGTTGGGAGCAAGTAGCGTTGAAGACTGCACCAACGGGAAAGAGGCTATTGACAAAGTTTCAAGTGCATTGAGAGAGCAAAGCAGGGAAGAAAATGGTCTTCAGGATTGGGTGCCGTACTACTGCATTTTGATGGATTGTGAGGCAAGTAAAAACAAATGTTTCAGTTTTGCCTTCCTTTCAGTTCGTGGACACTAAATAAGTGCTAACCTAACTCACTATCTCTCTCTCTCTTGTGTTTCAATGCGTAGATGCCTGAGATGAATGGGTACGAGGCAACGAGATGGATAAGGGCGGAGGAGGAGAGAACGGGGAAAGCAGGCAGGATTCCGATTGTGGCGATATCAGGACATTCCTCGACAGAGGAAGTGAACAAGAGTCTGGAAGCTGGGATGGACTTCCATTTGACCAAGCCATTAAAAGAGAATGAGCTGTTGGATGTTGTACGAAAGATTAATGTAATGAGTCATACTAGGCGGGATTGATAAGTAGTTGCTTTTTCCTACCGTAGCTGTACTGTGGTTGTACCAAAGACAAATAGCAGATTTTTTTTAGCCGCATCCATAAATAAATCTATATAAGATTGAAGCAGTGGGGGAGGGAAGTTGGATTGAGATCTCCTTAGACCACCCACAGCGTGGGTTGGTTTTGTGGGAAAAATGGGAAATGTGACCACAATGTGGGGAAATAGGAAATTAAATGGATTTTGTGGGTGGGAAAACCCACCAGATGAGACAAATGGTGGGGGGAAGTGGCGGATGGGAAATGACAGCCCTTTCTTTTTTTTTCCTGATTTTAGCAAAAGCTTGTTTGGAAAGTTGTGTTTTTGTCCCCAATGGTCATCTCGTATTATTGTGATTTTGTCATTGCTGATGTCATACTTAATTAGTGATGGAAAAAAATGTTTCCAAATTAAAAAAAAATTATATCGAAATGTTCGTATTAATTATTATCACTAAGTACATAATAATAATGATCATTATAAGAAAATAAAGTGACAAAATCAACTATAGATTGATTTTAACAAAAAAGTACTAAACTGATTACCCACTTTTCCCACCACCACACTGTGACCAAACCAACCAATTTTTCCACTTTTCTCTCTTTTTCCACATTTCCCCCACCCACATTGTGGATGGTCTTAGAGTCTATAGACGATGATTAGCGATGTTAGTAACTACGATCGCTCAAGTACTTGAATTTGGCTTAAAACTTTGATTGTGGATAGGGGCAACTGGGCAAGCTTCATAGCACATTTACTTGACGTTGAATTTTGACTATTAGGATAAGTGATTTTGATTTCACTAGGATAAGTGATTTTGATTTCAACTGCAAAGCCCTTTTCCATATTGATTTCACCCTTAAACAAAGGATATGGGCTAATCACAATTCAAATAGAGAATTGATTTTTGTGGTTTTTTGCCAAGTTCTACACATATTTTAAATCCAATTTGTTCATTGTTTTGGTTCGATTTCGTACTGAACTATATTGAAAAAGGTTTTCTGTCGTGAGTTTACTTCTTGAACTCGACGTACAATTGATATCAGGGGAGGAGCTATGTGTGCCCTGGGGAGGGGGGGGGGGGGGGGGGGCTGCCCCCGAGAATTTTGAAATTACGTACAATTTTTTTTACGATTTAGGAAAATTACGTATAAAGTAAAGTTTTATATGAAATACTATCGTGAGCAATAGTATATTACAAAATCCGAAGGTAGCTCAGCGAGCAATGTTCCCATTTTATCCCAGCAGATCCAGGTTCGATTCCCTATTGATGGTGTTCATTTATAGATTTTAGTGAGTTCCATCGTCTTTACATATTACGCATTGAAATGCATGATTTATTTTTGTAGGTTACTCATTTATTAAACATAACACATCATAAACTTTTTATGCCTTTGTAATAACAAAAATAAATTAATTTCCTCATATTAATTTTTTCATATTTGCTATTATGACACAACAACTCCGACCCCTCCGAAACTTAAATCCGGGCTCCACCCCTGATTGATACCGTGTTTGTCGTTTAAGGTTGCTTTGTTCGGCAAGTATCGAAGGTAATCCTTAACAGCCTGTTTGGATACAATTCAAGAAGAAATGGAAATGGAATTCTATTTCCAATTCCTATTTTTATAGAATTTCATTTCCAATTTTAGTGTTTGGTATAATTCCTCCAACTAAATAAATGAATTGCACTTTTAACAATAATTAATAATATAATATATTTATTTTATCTTGAGAAATGAAATATGAATGATAGAGAAAGAGAGTAGTGTGATAGTTGGTTAATAAAATAATAATAAATAGGGGTTAAAGACACATTTGGTCACTGAGATTACAAAATCGGGACATGTTTAGTCACTAGAAAAAGTTAATATCAAATTTGGTCACTACAATTACTAAAACTGGACGCATTTAGTCACTCGCCGTTAGTCTCCGTCCAACTCCGTTAATGAAGTCCGTTAAGTGCTGATGTGGCAAACAGAATTGCCTAATCAGCCGGATATAACCCAACAAAAATAAAACCCGACCCGCCACGTCATTATAACTCGCCACCTCATTAAAACCAACCCAACCCAACTCATGACCCAACCCTACCCTACCCAACCCTTCTTCCTCCTTCCTCCCCAACCCAATTTAGGGTTTTCCCCCAACTCAATTTAGCTAGGGAAAGGAATTTCGTTCTCATTCAGTTGGGGCTTTGTAATTGTAATGCAGCAAGAGCATTGAACGCCATTTTCGAGAGATGGGGAATCGAAGCGCAACCGGGGCAATGGAACATAAGCGACGAGCTCTGCAGTGGGTCGGCGCTGGGTGCAAGCCCCACCATCGACGAGCAAGCTTTCAACCCTTTCATCAAATGCGACTGCACTTTCAATTCCGCCACCGTCTGCCGCATCACCGCCCTGTTTGTACCCACCTCTTTGTTCCCTCTTTTTTTTTGGGGGGTTGCTCTATAAAGTAATCATCTTTGTTGTTGGTTTGTGTTCGCAATTTGCAGGACAACAATCCTTCTTTTTCTTCTCTGCTTCAACATTGGTCTTCCCCTCCGGCTCCGGCCGATTCTTCTTCCCGGCAGTCGATTTTGCTTCCTTCCGAGTCGGATCCGGGCGATTCCGACTCGATTTCACTTCCTTGATGAAAGAACTGCTAAATTTAGTTGGGGGAAAACCCTAAATTGGGTTGGGGAGGAAGGAGGAAGAAGGGTTGGGTAGGGTAGGGTTGGGTCATGAGTTGAGTTGGGTTGGTTTTAATGAGGTGGCGGGTTATAATGACGTGGCGGGTCGGGTTTTATTTTTGTTGGGTTATATCCGGCTGATTAGGCAATTCTGTTTGCCACATCAGCACTTAACGGACTTCATTAACGGAGTTGGACGGAGACTAACGGCGAGTGACTAAATGCGTCCAGTTTTAGTAATTGTAGTGACCAAATTTGATATTAACTTTTTCTAGTGACTAAACATGTCCCGATTTTGTAATCTCAGTGACCAAATGTGTCTTTAACCCTAATAAATAGTGATGGGACCCACTAATTCCATCTTCATAAACACAATTACTATCACTTTTGATAGGAATTGTAATTCCCAAAACTTAGCCCAAATGGAATTCATTTCTCAACCTTCTTATCCTTCCAAACATAAAATATGGAATTGGAAATGGAATTCCAATTCCTGAGTTTTTTATCGATCCAAACAGGCTGTAAGAGACTAGGATTGAAGCACTACGTAATGCAAGTAGGTTGGGAATTGGGAGTTGCTCGTCTGCCTCGAGGAACGTAAACAAAGAAAATAACAGGCAGCAACAAGTCCTCTTTAAGGTTTTCTTCTAAATGATAGCTCCGAGAGAGACAGTCAAGAATGTAACACTAGACGTTTCAAAGGAATCATTCCAACGCTGTCGCCAGTTCTATTTCTCGAAACGTTTCCTCCCTCTTCTAGTTAAGAATCCATCAGCTTCTACAACTATAACAACCAAAAAACAAAAAACGCTGAACAATGTCTCTACTGGCATTGAGTTGCTCTGCTTTGCTTTCTTCTCCTCTTCATCTGTCCTTCCTAAAGCTCATCCTGCAAAGCCCAAAAAAGAATCATAATTATCAGGCAGACTGGAAAGAAAGAAACTGCTGAAGCTATCTTGAGTTAGTACTACGGCCCGAGTTAAAAACGTACATGTAGTTCTTCTTCGTCCTTGAAGTCTTCAGCACCCTCGGCTTTAAGGTCAGAGTCGTCTTCTGTGTCGGCATCTTCAGTGTCATCATCATCCTCAGCCTGTGATTCACATCAGATAACAAAATACAGCATGTTAAACTTAAACCACACAAAGGGGATGATACAGAAAAAGAGGGAGGGTGGGAGAGAGAGGGAGGGAATAGTGGATAGTATTGAAAAAGCTTACATCAGAATCGGCAGGGTCGTCCTTGGATGATTCCTCCTCTGCCTTCTTTTCGGCTTCTTCAAATGCTGCCTTTTCAGCCTATCATCAAACAAAACCAACAGAGACTCGTGTCAATCGATCAGGCAAGGAGTTCTCTGTGAAAATCGCGGACTTTTAAAGATGGTGGGAGAAGACGGTATGCTATACTTACATCTTTGTTCTTGGCCCATGTTTCTTCAGCGAACTTCTTGGCATACTCGGGATCGTCGCAGATCAAGACATTGTCAAACAAGGTTCCAGATTTCACCTGCCACAACTCAATGCCCACATACTTCATGTTGGGGAAAACATAGATCTCTGGATCATCCTTGAAATCTGCCAAAAAATACACAAATTGATTAATTATCACTGATAAGCTATCAGGCAACAATGAACAGCAAAGAACAGCTAATAAGAACTAGGCTGAACCTGGGTTGTCAATCATTGGAGCCTTCCACTTGCCCTTGTAGTTGGGGTTCTTGATTTTCTGTACAAGTGTGGATACAACAAATCAGAACTACAGGCCAGAGTGTATTAAAGATCAAGCTACTTTGTTTTTAATAGTAGATTCACAAACCTTTGCCTTCCATGGACCCTTGTACTCTGGGTTGGGAATAGTTGGGGCAGTCCACTCACCATCTTCCTCATCATCCCAATCTTCGGGCTACAGTTGGAAAGGCAAGATATAATAAGATACAACGATAATAGCATGACAAAAGAATTAAAAATAGAAAGGCTTGCTAGTTATCAATTACCTTGGTGGCTTCGGTATCGGGAATCTCCTTAGGGATGTCATCATATCCCTATATGAACAGATCAACATCATCTCTAACAGGTTTCTACAAAATCTACATGAAAGAAAGATTAACAGTGGCGACGCTTATAGTTTACCTCTGGCTTCTTGTCCTCAGGGTCAGGAATGTACTCCTTCTCATCCCAATCCTCAGGCTTCTTGGCTTCAGGATCCTTGATTTTCTTGGGAGGGAGAAGGCTCCAGTCAGAGTACAAGCTGCCAGTTTGCTTCTCCACATTGTCAATCAGAATGCTGTAAGTAGCATCAGGGCGAATGATGAATGTGTAAACATGGGAGAGCTGGTCAGTCTCACAGGGGACTTCCTTCTTGATCAAGTGGTTTGTTCCATTGTAAGTCAGAATAGCATGGACTTTCTTGGTACTGTAACCACAGATATCAGGTCCAAACATAATACTGCAAGCAAAGAGTAAACCCTCACATCAGAAATCAAATGACAATTTAAGTCTAAACCAATAGCATAGTGAGATTGGGGATAAATGGGTAACCTGTATGGAGTGTCACCACCGAATTTGGTTTGGTCGATATCACCGCTCATCAGCTTCATGTACCCACCTCCACAATCAAGCTTTTGTTCGTGCTTGACAGAGAATTGAAAGACTAGGGTTTTGTCCTTGTTGCTAAATTCAGGATACTCTGCTGAAATAGCATAGAACCTGTAGTCTTCGCTTGTCTGGATACCTGCATTGGAATTTTGCCGCAAATTATCAGCAAGCAAGCTACAATATGAACCATATACCTTCCACTAGTTCAACCTCAATGTACACACACAATTAGGAAACCTAATTGATCAGAAAAGAATTTTCACCTTTGTCATCAGCGCCGCCATTCCACTTTCCGGCGGTGTAGTTCCACTCTCCAGCCATGTTCTCATCTTTCTTCCAGTCGGATTTAACCCATTTCTTTTCCCAACCATCTTCAGTCCAAAGTTAAAAAAAAAAAAAAACGACGACCAGAATCAGAAATGAACAAATGCTAAAGCTACATATCTGAAAATGAAAGCCTAGCGTTAAACCATCAAAGATATAAAAATTAGACCTCCTCAAATTACTGGGATAACCATACTTTACAAACGGAAACCAACTCCATAGCTATCAGAAACTATCAGAGAAACCAAACACATACGTTGATCATCAGTTCACAGTCACTCAATAGCTCACAGCTAAATCGCACGGCCAAACAATCAGCTACCGCAAGTGTGCACTACTACAAGACCAGAAGTACGACTAGCTCAATAATCCAACCATCCATTCACAGATCTAAACAAACACCGGTGCATTCCGAGTTCATCACTCGCTATCAATCCAAATTCAAGCAGTAAGGATCAGATCCAAACAATTCCAACATTCGCCGCCAATGGTGTCATACACTGAAAACGACGATTACTAAGCCTGATCCTCAGGGGAACTACATTGAATGTTACATAAGGAGACAACTCGATCAACCAAAACCGAGGCTACACTAACAGGCCGATAAATGATCGAAACGCCGAGGGAATCAAACGCATCAAGCAAATGGAGATCTCGAGAGGGAGGGGACCACGATGATACCTTCGAATTTTTCTTCGAAGAAAACGGTGGCGGAGGCGAGGGCGAGAGAGGAGAGCAGGAGGATCAGGCAGAGCGAATTAGGTTTCGCCATGGCCGGCGCACGAGATAGATACAAAGATAGGGAGGAAGCTGTCGTTGGACTCTGATGGAAAGAGAGTGCGATAGTGGTGAAATAGGTTTTTATAGCAGGGCTCTGTTCATCGGTTCTGACGGCGGGCGGGGACTCTCACTTCCCCCATTCGCCGTTAACGTCCTACGTGGAGGACGGGAGGGCAGGCAGCAAATGATAGTCCGCCACGTCATTCAAGGGTGTCATTTGTGTCAACGTGGCGCGGGGGGATTGGGAAGCGACACCGAAATGGTGCTGTTTTCTTCTGAAGGTATTTTTTTCGCGGGGGCCGGCCGTGAGAGTGTTTGGTTTCCATTGGTTAAACGGATGGGTGGGACCAAAATGGAAATGGTATGAAATTAATTAAAATTTCGAGTTAATATTTGACGTTTTTTGTCCTTCTTTCGTGAGATTAGGATTAGCCGATTAGGATTAGTTGGGATTTTTCTCTAGAGTCTAGAAACATCCATTGTAGGAGATCACATGTGATAGAGGATTAGATGATGCCAGAAATTAAAACATAGGGGGTGCATTGATTTGCTTAAAAATTAAAAAGATGAAAAATATATTGTTCGGACATTTAGTCATTTACTTGGTTTCATTTTTATGGAACATTTACTTGGAATTTATAGGTAATTTCAATTCCATGATTTTATGTTTGGAATATGGGCATCTATAGTCAAACACAGTGGGCAAAAAATCATATCTATTTCGCATCCAAACAAATGATTTATTATTCGTAATTATAAATCCCGAATATAAAGCGCAACGTTCAAACTCACTCTAAGAGAATTATAAGAGAAGAGATGGAATTGTGTTCTTATTTTTATTTTTTACTTGATTGTAATTAAAATGCGATAACTAATTTCAAACATAACTAATGGCCGAAATTGTGTAATCTAAGAGTTTTTGTGTATTTTTTCTAGCCTAATTTCGATAACGAAAATACATAAATTTAACCGAATTTGGCTTTACCGCTACAAATACATTTTCACCAGTTATTAGTGATGGCAATGTGATGGGGCGGGGCGGGTACCTCAATTCCCATGCCCCGCACTACGCTATTACGGGTCGGGCAGGTAAAACTCACGCGGATACGGAGCGTGACGACCCACTCTTAATGTTATTTGGAAAAGATACACGCAAAATTTACTTTTTACGATAAAACAAAGGGAAAACACTTTAAGTCTAACAAAGGGAAAAGATACACGCAGATGAAACAAAAATGCTGATAATAAAATGGGTAATTAAGTCTAACAAGTTGAAATAAAAAGACTCTAACTAGTTGAATAAAAGTCAAAATAAGAGAAATATATATAGATACCGTAAGAAATTGAGACAAAATGGGTCTAGAACGTGGCTGAGTGGAGCATGGCTGGTCAGAAGTAGATACTCATGCCCCCACTTCACATTGTTGCGGATCGATTAATACACGCCCCATCGCAAATCAGGTCGGATAATACCCGCGGAGCGACTTCAAATTGCTATCAGATGACCATTTTAACCATATTAAACTTAGAATTCAAGTTTTGGTTGGCAAAAAAGTGTAGAAGAAAAGTTCCACTAAGTATATATACAGACAAGCTCACACATATATATATCAAACATTAAATCATTTTAACCATATTAAACTTAGAATTCAAGTTTTGGTTGGCAAAAAAGTGTAGAAGAAAAGTTCCACTAAGTATATATACAGACAAGCTCACACCAGGGACGGAGCCAGGAATTTAGGTAAGGGGGGGCCGATAAAAATTTTGAAGTAAGAATTTATTATGTTATTTATTTTTCAACACAAATTACCAAAATATTGACACATAGAAGTCTATTTTTAACTAGTAGAAGAGTTTTGTATAGAAAGGTTGGGGATGAGAAAGTCCGATACAAAGTAAGATAATGGGCAAAAAGTAAAAAACACTACTAAAATGGAAAACTTAGGTACCAAATCGTAATGTATGCGAAATTTGGGACAAAAGGTGTACTAAAATGAAAACATTTGGTACCAAATCGCACATGCATAACTTGGGATTAAGAAGCAAAATTTCATGAATTTAAACTATTCATGCAAATTTAGGTACCAAATCGTAAGACAATGGGCAAAAAATGTACCCAAATGAAAAATTAGGTACCAAATCGTAAAACATGTAAAATTTGAGCTTAGGAATCAAAATTTTACAAAACTCAAAGCTGCAGCTAGCATCAATCGAACCTAAGACCTCCTCTTCAAAATTATATGTTACACACCGCTAGACCACAGCTTGTGTTATGTATTGTTAGTGCAAAGTCGGATTTTAATATTTTAGGGGGGGCCATGGCCCCCCCTGCTTACACGCTAGCTCCGTCCCTGGCTCACACATATATATATCAAACATTAAATCGTACAAGGAACTCATTGCAATTTGGATTATCTCCATAAGAGGACAAATATTGAGTATAAAAATAGGAGACAGAAGGCTCGATTACTTGGATTAGAAGTTACTCTTCAGTCTGCAAGAATAGTGCAGAGAGATAAGCAACATGCACATAGCCTGCTCAAATGATTAGGGATTGGTGTAGTTGGAAGGAAAAGAGCACTAACGACTCTTTGTTACTAAAAGTAGAGGTGGCAATTCTCAATCCAATCCATCAATCCAATCCACAAACCTATTAAAAATATCTACCTAATCCAATTCATTTAAATTCAATTCATTTTATCCAAATCCAATTGGATTGGTGAATTCATGGATTGATCCATGGATCCAAATAGAAAATTACGATTTGGTACCTATACTTTTTATATTTTACATTTTGGTACCCAAAATTTAATTTTTAATACAAAAATATCATTAGAAAATTACGTTTTGGTACCTAAAATTTTTCATTATGACATTTTAGTACCTAAACTTTTTACATATTGCTATTGGTCATTGGTTGAGGATGTCATTTGGATTAATGGATAATCCACCAATCCACTTGATCCAATCCATGAATCCACCAATCCATTGGATCCAATCCATTTGATCCATGAATCCACCAATTCATGGATCAATCCAATTGCCACCTCTAGCTAAGAGTCTTAAGAGTTAAGACCAAAACAATATCTTCCAGAAAGATTGAAGTTTGAGTTTAAATCTTCCTTCACTGTAATCATTGACCACCTTATTGCTGACAGTAAACAGTTGATTTCTTCAAAGTAAAAGCTTGCACATCTTGTTGATAATAAACAGTTAATCTCTTCAATGTTGGAAGAGGAAAAGGAAAGGGCTAAATTACACGTTTGGTTACTCAAATTATACAAATCTTTCATATTTACCACCCGAATTACTTTTCTTTTTGATTCGCTTCTAACTTTACGAATTGTTTCATCATTAGTCACCAGCCATTACACTCCGTTAAATTTGTCCTACGTGGCAGTCAACTATAAAGTTTGACCGTTAACTAGTGACGTGGAAATTAAAAAAAGTAAACACTTATATTTATGGTGGAGGAAGCCATTGGAAGGAGAGGTGAGAAGCCGAGGAAGGAAGGAACGCAGAAGAGGAGGTGTAAAAGTGGGCGGCCGAAATCCCTCAATGCCCGGGCCTCTGCAATTCCTTTGCTAATAATTAATTTCTATTAAATAATGAATATGATAAATCACATAGTCAAAGTAGGTTGAATGATGAGGTGGAAAATAAATATTATTTTTTTTAATTTTTTTTAATTTCCACGTCACTAGTTAACGGTCAAACTTTATAGTTGACTGTCACGTAGGACAAATCAGAAAGAAAAATAATTCGAGTGGCAAATGTGAAATATTTGTATAATTTGAGTGACCAAACGTGTAATTTAGCCAAAAGGAAAGTATCCATGTTTTCAATATTCTTGTGAATAGTTCTTCCTGTCTTTATGGGCAGATGTCAATGGCAACAACTTCAGGACCTCATTAGAAAACAGGTGAAGGATCAAGAAGTCATCATAGTTATATTAGTTAACCTAACTCGAGGTTAAAGCAAACAGCATTACAAGTACAGTTGTACATATGTAGTTGAATCGATAAGAGCATCAACCACCCGCTACCCATCTGTGCATCTCCATCAACTTCAGAAGGCCACATTGAATCCTACAATTCAGACAACAACTGCGTTGCTCATGAAGGCAAAGGCGCATGAACTTTCCTGGGAAGACTAGTAACAGGATGCTCAAAAGACGTGCTCAGCCTCTCATCATAACAAAGCCAACTCCCGATTGAAGCGAAAAGGCTATGGCTTTCTCAACGAGCAACAACACGAACCATTGTCTTATTTCCTTCAAGATTCCAACGTCACCAGCTCCCATGTCCTCAAAATCGAGTAGCATATGCATCTACCATCATCAAACAATTTGTATATCCCCACTGATCCTATGATGCAGGTAATAAATGAGTTTCCCATGAAGGCAGAGGTGCATGAACCTTCATGGGAAGACCCGTCATAGGATGCTCAAAAGACAAGCTCTCAGCATGTAATTCATGGCCACTACACACTTCCCCATTCCACTCATGAACTCCTTCATACTTCACATCACCTTTAATCGACAACCCGACAAACTGGCAATGCAAACGAATTTGATGCGTCCTTCCACTCCTATGAAACGCCCTAATCAAAACCTCATCCTGCATTTCACCACCACCACCATTATTGCCCATTTCACTGATTTCTCCTCAACAACTACCATTCCCCCTCATTCTCCCTCTAATGATTCTCCTAAGCTTCTTCTCTTCCCATTCACAGACAACACCTCAAATGTAGTCTCCATGTCCCTAACCAAAGACCCGCCGGGCAAGATTCGCCCTGCATCTGATGCTGCATACACACGCCACGCCCCGAATTTGGATCTACCGTGGCCCGATTTAACTGTAATCCTTTTCCAATATGGAGAAGCACCAATGCACGAAGCAATGTAAGTCTTCCTCACCTTGTGATCAGTAAATGCCTTGACTAGCTTAGCGGCTGCCTTGTGTGATTTGGTGATGATCATCACGCCGCTAGTGTATTGATCGAGCCGATTCGCCAGGTGGAGCTCCGGCGGCCAATTGTATTGTCCGCAACACAAACATCCGATTTGGAGCTCGTACTTCAAATTCATTGTAGTCTTGAGGGCAAAAGTTGTTAACTTTACCTAAACACGGAGATATGAAAATTCAATTGGGAAAGACGGGACAAACAATAAGTTACTGAAACTTCTGAAGTGACCTACCAATGGCGTCTGCGAATGGGGCGGTTTTTGCGCGGGAAAGGAGAAAGGCTAGGACGAATTCCAACACGGACTCGCAGTAAATTCCTTGTGGTTTAGTGACAGCCATTAGCCACTGATCTTCAAACAAGACCTCGGTCGTTGACAAGGAGAAAAGGCTGGATCTTGAAGAGGCGGATACTGTTTTATCGTTACTCTTTCGTCTTCCCAATCAAACCCTCGCGGCTTGTTCAACTCAGTGGCAGTTCCCTGTTAAACCCGGGAGAGTAAGATTCAAGAATCGTCAGCAGATTACTTTTTCATGAAATTGGATCGGGGAGGAAAGGAACCAGAAGCTGAAATCCCTTGGAATTGGCTGCAGAACCTAGAAGTGAAGATCGAGCTTGTGTTGTGCAATGAGCAGAAAAACCTCGAAATGCCTTCGATCCCCGTCGACTAAGAAACCAAGGGCGAAAAGATGTTAGCTTTGGCGCTCAGAAGATCCAGGACTTGTTCCAGGAGCAACCAACGGAGCCATAGAACCTCACTAACCGTGCTAGCCATAGCCCGATATTCAGCTTCAGCAGAAGAACGAGCAACTACCTTCTGTTTCTTGGTACGCCAAGAAATGGGAGCATTACCAAGACGAATGAAAAAACCAGTAGTCGAACGATGAGTACTCTCGCATCCACCCCAATCAGCATCACAGTAAGCAACCAGATCGAGCTCACCACCGGCGGGGAAATAGAGACCCTGTCCCGGAGACTGCTTGAGATATCGCTGAATTCGAAGGGCAGCATCCATATGATCCTAAGTGGGTGCATGCACAAAGAGACTAAGAAGGTTCACCCCATACGTGATGTTCGGACGGGTGACAGTAAGCAGTGCAGTCAAAATCGCGCTTTAAAGCGTAAAATCGTACGATTTTACGTTTCCAGGGTAGGAAAACGTTTCAAATCACCAATAAAATCGTTTGTTACTCAAAATGGGTCAAAAGCGTAGTAGAATCGGTAAAATCGTTAAAATCGGTTAAAAACTCATTTTTATACCGTTTTTGTATGATTCCAAGCAAAGGAGCAAAACTGTCTCCTTTCATCAAAATGACGTCGTTTTTTATTAAAAAAAAACAAAAAAAAACTATCGGACTCCCAAAAGGGAGAAGGGGCTACGCTGAACCCTAATTCCATCTCATCTCCATCTATCTCCAGCTCTGCTCCCACCCTTCTCGTCATCTCCCTCGGTCGCTGATCGTCACCTCCCTCGGCCAATCGCCCGTAGCTCGTCGTCGTCGCCCGTCGCAAGTCCAGCGCCCCATCACCCGTCGCAAGTCCAACGCCCCGTCGCCCGCTGCCGCCCTAACTCCGTCGTCCGTAGCTCGTCGTCCTCACCCACCGGCCATCGCTCTTCGCTGTCAAAGGTTTTTCTCTTTTCTCGTTATATTAGTACTCATATTATAAATCTATAGGGTACCCTAATACGTCAAATTCTGGACTACTGCTTCATCATGGATAGAGAGGCAATAAACTAACAAGAAAATCTACAGAAAAGTCTGAATACGTACGAACTACATTGGTTAAGTTGGGGAGTCATTTTGTCCACATTCATGGAAAAAGCGGAAACAGAAGTTCACCCCTAGAAACATGAGAATCTTCTTTGAAATTTATCAGCTTTTTCATGTTTGCTATTTGATTTATGTGATAAAATGGATGAGATATTTGTTCTATGTGTACTTATTTAGACATGAATTGCATGTATTTTTTCTTTTATCTAAACTCTGTGAACTCATATTTTACATAGTTTATGTCGTACTTAACATTATTTTAACTATTATACAGGATGCATCAAAAACTTACGCTTTTACGCTTTGATTCACCGCTTTTCGATTTTACCCCTTTTCCGCTTTTAGGTAGAATCACGCTTTTAACTGCATTGACAGTAAGGTACTGAAGACGACCAAGTAGTCGACGAAACGGAGACCCGTCAGCCAAGGGGAAGAAGAGGACCGAGTCAGGTGATGATTCTGCTCGACTGGAAAGGAACTTGGTCGAGCTGCCTGTACCCCTGATTCTTCAAGGATATCCAAGGTATACTTGCGCTGACTGAGCATAATACCGTGCGGAGGTTGGGCAACCTCAATGCCCAAGAAATAGCGAATAAGACCCAGATCCTTGATGCTGAAATGCTGATCAAGGAAAGACTTGACGTGATTGATGAAACCCATATCATTGCCGGCAAGAAGGTTATCGTCAACATATATGAGCACTCAGAAGATCCAGGACTTGTTCCAGGAGTCTCCTCGCAGCTTCCTTTCTCTGCCCTCTTGAACCCGAGACAGAACGTAATCCTCTGTTCTTCTTGCAATCTGCTGGGAAGAATGAAGAGGTTCTGGCTTCTTCTGTGTTCTCTTCAAATGGCGTCTTGAATAGAGAGCTTATGTTCCAGAGGAGGGTTCTTCATAGTCTTAGTACACATGCGGCAGCAGCTATGGACCTGTCTACTTCTGATGGCTTGACTGTTGATAGAATTATTGCTAGTAACTGGGCCATTCTTGATGAAAGTGAGAGTGATTGGAAGAGCCATGCTGCTGCCCTTGCTCAGTCCATTCAAGTCATCAAGAAGCGGTTGCAGGTTATGGCTGTTCTTAGGTTCTGGAAATTCAGGAAGCGATAATCGAGTCGGCGGTTCAATTTAGAATTGAATTGAACTTATTAGGGGTCATTTGGATTTTGGAATGGGTGGATTGTTGCCTGAAAATTCATTATCTAATGGATTCCTGCTCATCCAAAAACAATACATCGTTACAACCTGACCATTTCATAATCTATACATTTTAAAACCTGCAAGTTCTTATAATCCATGTATTTGAACAACCCGTGGTGCAAAACATCCCTTTGTTTCTGGAGTGGCTGAAATTTTAGTTCATTTCCAGTACCCTGGCTGTTAATTTCTGCATGATTTCTAGTTGTTTTGATACTGTATTCGTGATCCATGATTGTAATTTGTGGCAGTGGAAGAAGTTGATGGTTAGATTAGATCTGCTATCAGCACAGCTGAATAAGCCAGACCTATGGGATGATCCTGTTCTTGCGGGAAGTTTAAGCCGGGAGCATGGCTCGGTGATGGGCAAGATGAAAGAGGTGAAAGCATTGGAACAAGATCTGATTGAGCACATTGATATGATAAAGTTGGTTCGCGAAGAAGCAGAGGCTTCCGACTTGGAATCAGTGGGGAAACCATGCTTCTTGTTTTTTAGGCATGTGCTCTTTTCCTGGTGCCCTAATGATTAGATTACTCGGTAGAACTCTTACCTGGACCAATATATTGAACCTGCTTATCTCTTGCTTAGCTTTAAATGGTAGTCTTGAACTATTGATCAGAAGGGTCGGCTACTATCAACATGGAACGGTCTAAAAAACCAATATGTTTACGGGACTCATTTACATATCTTACATTAGACGCAGAATTCAACATTGATACAACTAAGCCCCAAACTCATCCTAATATTTCATCAGTATTTGCCGTTAGGGAGATTTCGGTTTTTTAACTCGGCTTAATGCTTAATGTGATACACATGAACATATTATGTCACCAAATTTTTATTTAACCATGTTGGACATATCATGTGTAGCTTTAGCATGATCAATGACTTATCACGTGCTTGCTCTGCAGGAATCATTGAAAGCCTTGCTTGATATGAGAAGAAATTCCACAGAGAAAGAACTTGAAGCTTTGTTGTCTGCAGAGCATGATTCTTGCTCATTCTCAAAATTGATATTCTCCCCATCCTCGAACAGATGAGGGTTTTGCATACCTGCCCATGTATCCAGTCCATGAAATTCCATGTTATCTTTTTTTATCAAGTTCTCTCCCGTTAAGCAAACATGCCTAAATTTGAGATTTCTTTTGCTACCTTATCAGACTAGATGGTGAGTATGCATTTGGCTATGCAAAAGCAGAAGTAGGAGTCCACAGGCTGGTTCGAATCTCCCATTTCGATGGCAGTAAAAGGCGGCACGCATCATTTGTAGCAGTAGCCGTGATTCCAATTCTTGGGGAAGGGTTCACAAACATTTAAATCAATGAATCCGACCTACGAATCGAACGTTTCGAGCTGGGGGAGCTGGTGGGCAGCATGTTAACTCGATTGAGAGTGTTGTGAGGATAGTTCATATTCCAACTGGGGTAACTGCCACATGCCAGAACGAAAGGTGAAACTTCTTAACGACTAAAGCTCAAGTTATTACCTTTACATGTTTTTCAGGGTTAAATCCATGAGTTCTCTGTAGGCTCCAAATGTTGAAATGATTCTGATTGGACGGATTTGCTGCAGATCACAACATATGAAACAAGTCATCAGCTATGTCAGTGCTTCAGTCGCGGCTAGACCAGCTTGAGATGGCGAGGCAGGCCCAGGTGAATGCTCAACACACTCTCAATCGTTGACGGAAATCAGCTGGGGCAATCAAATTCGCATGTATGTCCTTCATGTAAGTGATCACAGAACCATTTCTTAAAGCTTTCATGTGTACTGGTCTCTTTGTAGAGAACTATCACTGTTGTTTTGAGTAGCTCAAGGAATGTGACATTTTGGGTTTGCTTTGTGTTTCTCTCCAGCCATATCGTATGGTTAAGGATCTCCGAACCGGGCACGAGGTTTCAAACCCGGATCCAGTAATGCATTGTTGTTGGATAGATGATACTCTTGATGAATACTGATCATTTTGTCTCTAATGAACTCGAGTATAAGTTTCTCCGCATGAGGATTTGTTCCATTTAATTCTAATTTTATACATTTAACATTTTCAATGATCATGTACTTCATCCTAATTCATACCAATTAGGATCACATTAAGAGCCAATTACAACTTACAAGGCTTTACAACTTTTAAGCTATGGGCTTTAAATGCCGAGGCCTCCGTTAAAATTTAAAGGCTACGACTTTCATTGTGGGTTCTACTCTGACGAACGCGAAACCTCTTCCGGCTACTCAGCTACAGTTGCCCGCCAAACGGTCAAATGACATCGTATTAGCCTCTCCGGACTGTCAATTAGAGCGCGGAAATCAGATAAGTTCCCTTCTTCGCCATTCTCTGCAGAAAGAATCATAAGTGTAGCAGCTGGGTTGGGGGGAAAACTAAAAAGGGAAAAAAATCAAAAAAAGGTTCAAATGGCGGCGCCTTTCATCGTCCACCTCGCCAATTCTGCGCGAACACTCTTCACACTGATGCGGGTGTTTGTGGCGGCAGACCCAGCTCGTGTTGGCCCGTAGTTTTGTTGCAGGTGCTAATTCTCTTTTCGTCCTCATAAAATTGCTAGTTTCTTTTGAGGCCGAGGTTATTCGATCTTTATGTCCCCCTTTCTTCAATGGGTTTCGAAGGTAGGGAATTGAATCTTACTGTTTTCCGGTGTTGGGTTATTTGTTGTTACTTGTTTGCCGATAGATAAGAGCGAGAAATTGGCGGGAAGGATGAAAAGAAACCGAATTCATCCTTTCTAGGGTTCTTATTTTCTGGTTTTGTTGGGACTTGGGAGGGTTCAGATATGGAGGCGTCTTCTTCTTCGTTGTCGGTGATATCTCTAGAAGACGTTTTGGAATGTCTGATGAATGACGGCACCATTGATGCTCTCAAATTGAAGATCATCAATAAGCTCAAGGCCAATGTACACCCATCTCTATCTGAGCTCATTCTTAAATTTCAATTTGCTTTTCCTTATTAGATTTGTTTGAATTGGTTCCAAAGATTTGAATTTCGGTTGGAAATTGAGAATTGCTTACTGTTTGGCTTATGTTCGGTTGCATATTTGGAAATCCTTACTGTTAATGAGAAGGAAAAGAGTTCCAAGAGAATTAGATTGTGTTGATTCATAGGCTAAAGAGATTCACTTTTTTTCCTGCTAAGCTAGTGGGGTTAAAATGTGCTTAGTTATAGTTTCTGGCCTCTTCTCGGTACACGTGGCTCTGGTGATCGATCGTTTCATTTGATAAAATCAGATGACATTATTCGTTCATGTTGTCGATCCTCTTTTTCTTCATATGGAATGGCCATTAATTCAATCGGGACTTGAGCTTTCCATTATGCTGCTTGTCTGATTGGCTGTCAATTTGATGCAATAAAAGGAATGGTATATTTGTTAGAACAATGAAGTGTTACATGCATTGTCACCCTGAATGCGATCTGATCGCATCAAGGATTTTCTTTTCTCTAAAAAGTTAGCATTTAATCTGAACTTATATCAGAAACCATGATAATTCTATCTCTAGAGATTTAGCATTTCATCGGAACCTTTATTGGAACCCTTAATCGTGGTTTCTTTGCGACCATTAAATCTTTTGTTTAGTAGAACTAAGTGTCCTAGGAGTTAAGGCTGTTGATAAAGGTTGCATCTCGTTGATCTTCTGTTAAACTTCTGAATACCTTTTGCACTCTGAAAGCAATTGATTGTGTAATTAGCTTTAGCAAATATTCTTTTCACGGGAAGAGCTGAAGAATACAACCATAAAATGTCCGAGCAGAGTAAGGTTTTAAATACACCTGGCGCACAGAAACAGACCAAGAGGGAACTATTCGATGCACTTCGACAAGAACTTGAGTAGGCATCTCGGTTCTTTTTATTTCCTCTTTCATTTCTCTGCTTGATGTTATTCATTCAAAGTTCAATCGAATCCTATTAGCTGCAATTTCCACGTTCTTTTCATTTGTAGAACTCCTGTGCTCGAGAAGGCTTCGAAATCAGTGTGGGAACTGATTCTGGACAACAATGGATTGGGGAAAGAAATAAGTGAAACGGTTGAAAGAGTGTTCTGCAAATTAAGCGGCCAAGAGCCTCCGTTGTTTCCACCTCCGAGTAATCATGAACCAAAAGTTTCTAGGGACAAAGAGAACAAGGAAGAGACAGAGAAAGAAGAGGAGTTAACGATAGCAAGTATGAAGGAGAAATCTTTGTTGAAACATTCGAAGAAAAGGCGGCACAGCGACATGAATATGGAGAAAGGTGGCGCTGCTAATGAAGTTGCAAGAAAATCAGCTGATGATCGATCGAGTAAATCTCCCCATTCAAAGACTTTGAACCTTGCTTAGAGTAGAATGAGATCATTTATAAGAACAAAGAATTTATTGATTTGGTTCCTTCGCTTTCATTGAACGTTTTTTACAGTCATAGTTTTTGAAGTCTTTCTGCAGAGAGTTTAGTTTACTTCTCAAGTGCAAACTTATGAGTTGAAAGATAATCTGTTTACATGTTGGAATGAAATTCAATTTGAGCCTATATGACCCTCCTCGCTACTTATTTGGGTGAATTATAAGCCACGAAGACTTAAACACGAGAAATATCTATCAGTAAACTCTTTCGCCGATTAAAATACCAATTTATCACAATAACTCAAATGATACCATATCTTACTTTGCCATTGCCACAAGAAAAGTTGAGATGAAATTCCATTTATTCTGATTTGTTTCAGTTTCTGCATTGCATTTGAGAGATCTGTTCACTTCACTCTCCAGAGTACAAAACATGAGAATCTCTCAAGATCCCTTGTTCATCAAATTCTCTCCGCCTCCAACTAAGCTAAAAAACCTAGTAAAGTTCCAATCTTTCCCTAAACCCCTAGAACTAAGAAAAACCAAGGCTGTCTCGTACAAGAATTGGCCTAACAATGGTAAACAAATAAGCTTCAAGAAGCTGTGTTCAAAATCATCAGCACATACCCTACTCTCAAATCTTCTACCTAAAACTGTAGTGCCTGCTCAAGATCCATTCTTAGAACGCTCTCGAGGTTGTTACCCTGGTCAAACTGCATCATCCCAAAATCATCAAGATGGGGATACTCAAAAAACTCTGATTGCTGCTGCTCATTCATTTCCCCACCCGTCGTAATCAAATCAGTAGCAGAGGGATCCTGAACAAAATCCTGTCGTTGCTGATTCTGCTGCTCATACATTTCTCCACCACTTGTAATCAAACCAGCAGCAGCGGGATCCGGAACAAAAGTATGCTGCTGCTGCGGATTCTGCTGCTCATACATTTCCCCACCGCTTGTATTCAAACCACCAGCAGCGGGATTCGGAACAAAATCCTGCTGCTGTTGCTCATACATTTCCGCACCATTTGTAATCAAATCAGCAAGAGCGGAATCCGGAACAAAAACCTCTTGTTGCTGATGTTGCTGCTCATACATTTTCCCACCATTTGTAATCAAATCAGCAAGAGCGGAATCTGGAACAAAAACCTCCTGCTGCTGAAGTTGCTGCTCATACATCTCCCCACCACTTGTAATCAAACCAGCAGCAGCGTGATCCGGAACAAAAACTTGCTGCTGCTGCTCATACATTTCCCCTCTACTTGTAATCAAACCAGCAGGAGCAACATCAGGAACAAAACCTTGCTTCTGCTTCTGATGCTGCTGCTCATGCATTTCCCCACCACTTGTAATCAAACCAGCAGCAGAGGGATCTGGAGCAAAACCCTGCTGCTGGTGATGCTGGTCGTACAACATCTCGTTCGGACGAATTGCAAATTCAGCATCATGATCAATCTCCATATCTCCCAGGAGTTCCAATCTTTCCCTCATCAGGTAATCCTTATCAACGACTAAAGAAGGAGACCCATCCAGATCCGATACCGACCCACTGAAATGACTGATGCTCATCATTTCAGCATCCAAAAGGCTGTTGCTGTTGATCTGCCCATTCGATAAAGAAGGACCTGAGCTCGAACCATAATACATTCTCTGTGGTTCAGTATCCAACAGGTTGTTGCGGTTGATCTGGTCATTCGACAAAGCAGCACCTGAGCTCGAACCATAATGCATTCTCCGTGGTTCAGTATCCAACAGGTTGTTGCTGTTGATCTGGTCATTCGACAAAGCAGCACCTGAGCTTGAACCATAATACATTTTCCGTGGTTCAGTATCCAACAGGTTGTTGTTGTTGTTGATCTGCCCATTCGATAAAGCAGCACCCGAGCTCGAACCATAATACATTTTCCGTGGTTCAGTATCCAACAGGTTATTGTTGTTGTTGTTGATCTGCCCATTCAATGAAGCAGCACCCGAGCTTGAACCATAATACATTCTCCGCGGTGCTAAGTACTGGTTCCCCATGGTGGAGGCTGTGGCTGCTGCTACTGACTTATTGGAGCTAACAAGCCCAACATTAGGGTTAGGTTCTGGGAGCATCTTCTCACCCCGCATTGCAGCATTGGTAGTCATTTGCTCATCTGAATGGGGAAAATTGCATAACTATGTTATCTCGGAAGAAAGTTGCAGGGAGAAAAGGAACAAGCTTTTTACTACGTTGTTTTAGTACCTGGAATTGGGGATGGAGAGGAAAGCTGGGGGAACTGCTGCTGAGGATTTGGGTTCGTAACCGAGTTGGGGGTCGGGTTGAAATCGGGATACAGAGTTGGGTAGTAAGGATCTTCGAGACTGGGGAATGGCTTACTGCTTAGTTCAGAGAGGTTTTGGTCGGCTTGTAGAAGACTCTTGTATGGCTTGTCTAGGTTCCCTGGTGAAAACACTATTTCATGCCTCCTGGAAAAGAAGAAGAAAGGTATTAGAGCAAACAAGGAATCAGTGGAACTTATGAAAAAATTGTGTTGCCAAATTGTAGAGGGTTGTTAAAAAACACATTTTTTCAAATCAAATTAATTCCTATGTGATGATTGAAATTGTTAATTTGTTATTTAACAAATGATATGCTCAAATATCACGACTAGATAGAAAAGATTGAACAATATCATACTTTATTTTGTATCCATCCCGTCAAACGAAATCAGTTTGCACAAATTCAAGGTAACTTAAAAGCAAATCATGTTACTAAAAGTAGGGTTTACGAAAATGATAACCACTAGTCTCAAAATATCGATTCATAATAACTTATAATTAAGTCAAACGAATAATATTATAGATTTTCAAAATTGAAAAACACGATCAGAAATAATTTGACACATAATAAATTTGTAAGTAAAATCTAGCTATGGGTACTAAGAGCCATCATAGATCAAAGACATTTATTTCTATGTTAAAAAATTAGAAAATACGACCAGAAATAACTCGACACACAATAATTTGTAAGCAAATATAGCTCTTGAGTACGAAGAGTCATCATAGATCAAACACATTTATATGTCAAGAACAAATTGTAGTTACAATAGTTGATATTGTCGAGAGAGTTCCAAGATTAATAGTTATAAGAATTTAATGTCAAGAACACATTTATACCACTTTGCACCTAATCCTATCTACTAATATTAATAGTTATAAGAATTTCGAAAGCAAGATCGTAATAAAAAACCAATTTATGTCCCTTCAGTTCAAATTTTCCACAACTCGATCATTCAATTAACTATTAGTATTAATGGTTATCAGAATCTCGAAACATGATCACGTCAAATAACTATTTTCCTTTGTATCATATCTACAAATATTAATAGTTGTACGAATTTCGAGAGCAAGATCGTAATAGGAACCAGTTTATGCGCCCATCAATTTGTATTTCCCATAACTTGTAAGTAAAATCTAGCTATGGGTACTAAGAGCCATCATAGATCACACATTTATTTCTATGTCAAAAATTCAAAAACACGATCAGAAATAACTCGACACACACTAAGTATAGCTCTGAGTACGAAGAGTCATCATAGATCAAACACATTTCTATGTCAAGAACAAATTGTAGTTACGATAGTTGGTATTGTCGAGGGAGTTCCAAGAATTCATACCATACCACTTTCCTCAGAATCATATCTACTAATATTAATAGTTATACGAATTTTGAGAGCAAGATCTTATTAAGAACCAAGTTATGTCCCTTCACCTTCAGTTCGAATTTCCGACAACTCGATCATTCAATTAACTATTAGTATTAATGGTTATCAGTTGATCAAAACATGATCACGTCAAATAACCATTTTTCCTTCGAATCATATTTCCTAATCTAAATAGTTATAAGAATTTCGATAGCAAGATCGTAATAAGAACCAATTGATGTCCCTTCAATTCGAATTTTCCATAACTCGATCATTCAATTAACTATCAGTGCTAATGAATAACGATTATCAAAATCTCAAAATATGGTCACGTCAAATAATCAACTCATCTTAATAAATCGACTCAATATGACTGTTTTAATTAAGTTGATAATATTAAAAGCTACCGGACTTTGAAAACACGTATGAAAATCCACGAATTCACCAACATGCACGAAAAAAGAAAAAGCATACGTGGAGAACCAATTTGTTTTCACCTGCATTTCGAAGCTTGGCCGCCTGTGAAATCCGATGTCGGCATCCAGATTGTGTGCTTTCTCGGCTGCGGGTCCTTTTCTTGAAAGAAACTTGGACACTGATTCAACTGCAACATAAAATCACACAAACCCACTTCATCAAAACCCAGAGAAAATGAAATGAATCATTATCAGAAAACAAAATCACAAAGAAAACGCGGCAAAAAACCTCGATACGAAGAACTCCAGGCTCCTTTTCACGAATACAGGCGTCAATGGCGATGATATCAGACCACTGCATTTCCATCTTCCTCTTCAACCCTCCTTCCAATATCTCCCAGACCAGTTTCCTCTTCGCGAAGTAACACTTGGTCGTCAGATCACTCGTATTCTTCGCAACTCTCTGTTTTCACACACACACACACAAAAACAGAGTGGAATAAAAATTTCATGAAACCCAGATGAAATCGGAAGTGGATTTCGCTGTTAAGGTCATTTTTTACCTCCCAAGAACCGATCTTGAGCATACTTGCGGGAGTGATGACAGGTTTCGGCTTATCGGAAGCCGCCTGGGACTTGGGTTCCCTGAGCCTGGTTTTTCCGGTCGGAGGACGATTCAGTTGTCTCTCGATCCACCTGGCCAGCTCGGGAGAATTGTTCAGCTTTAATCCGAGTGGTTTCAAGCTACTGAGGTTATCTGGCAAATTCAGCTGCAACCCAAAAAGAAAACGAACCCATAAGAATTAAAAGAAGAAATTCGTTTCACTTCTCCACCATTGCCAGAGACAGAGAAAAGAAAAACAGAGTATCTTGAGGGAGGGGAAACCTGCTCGAGACTGTAGTTAAAAGTTGAATCTGTAGCATTGTTGGGATTGGTCTGGTTAATAACATTTTGTGAAGAAGAAGCAGCAGAAGAATTCCAAGTTTCAGGACGGTAGAAATTATAATTCTGAATCCGATTTTGATACTGGTTCTGTTGCTCTGCATTTCGGTTCCAGGGGAAATTTGGGCCATGAGAAGAATTCTGAGCCATTGTTCACTCCCCAAGCTTTTTTTTTTCTTTTCTTATTCTTTTGTCAGGTGAGTATCTAGGCTTAGATTTGAGAGGAAACCCAGTTGGATTATGACTTGAAAGGAGAGCGAAAAAGGGATTGAAAATGGCGGCGGGCTGCAATTTAGGGAGTGAGAGTGAGAGACAAGAGGAGAAAAAACAGAGGAATAGTCCTTTTTTTTTATCCCGATTATTCTCTCAATTTATAGAGGTATGATTTCAACTAAATACTCTACTCTCTAACTAATTTTGAATTTATTAATTTATTTCCCTGACTTATTTATTTATTTATATTTATGGTATTGGGCTAATTTTCATGCTGTTTTTTTTTATTAGCTGGGTATATTGGCAAGACATTTAAACTCATTTTCATGGGGAACAAAATATATGGAAGGAGAATCAAATGAGTAAATTCATTGACTTATTCTTGTCTTTATTTCTTGTTTTGCAATCAATTTTTACCATGTTTTGGTATACCATATATAGGGAATTAGAATATTAGCCTTATTTATAGGTCACGTATTCACTCGTTTTCTTATTTCTTCGCAATTTAACTTTTAACTAATTTTCTTTATCGAATCGAGTTTCTGAAGTTCCTACTAGCTGATTTTCTCTGTCCCTTGTTGTTAGGGTTGCGACTTTCATCATTGATGTGTTTTATACATATTAGATTAACTCGTAATAAGATAACGTTAGGCTTAATATTTAGATTATTGCTTTATTGGATCGAGATTAGGAAGTTTCTACTAACTCATTTTCTTCATTCTTCGTTGTTAGGGTTGTGGCTTTCATTATCGATGTGTTTTACATCGATCACATTAACTCATAAGAGGTAATGTTGCAATTCATGTTCAAAGTGTTGTTTTATAGGATCGATTTTTAGGTCTTCGATCTTCATACTAGTTCTATCTCTTGCCACGATTTTCATATTTGCCGATCAATTTATTTTGTATGGCTCAACATTATGTGTATAACTTTAACACAACCACTCCATATTATTTTTAAGGAAGTTTTTCAATATGATACTCATTTTGCTAGGCTTCGAAACAAACAAATTTCCTGTTGTAGTATGAAGTCCAGCGGCGGATCCAGGGGGGCCACCCCCCGGGCTGCGGCCCAGCCCTCCTCTGGATCTCGAGCTAGTATAGCACTTGTAATTTCCGATTTTTGGTATTCGTTTTAGTATTTTTCACGTTACGGTCCAACCATCTCCACCTTTTTTCAAAAGTGGCCCAGTGCTCTACCCTGTCCTGAATCCGCCGTTGACGACGTCTTGATAATACCAAGAGTTTTGGGCATGATACTATACCCTAAACACTAATGGATAAACTCAAATCCCTAGTTTTCTAACCCAAATAATGAGATTCGTTTAATCTTATAATGAAAATCAACAATAATTTCGACGAATCAGAACCATTCATTTTCATTTCAAGATTAAATGAATATTATGCTTTGGGTTAGAAAACTAGGGAATGGGGTTTATCCATTAGTGGTTAGGGTATAGTATCATGCACAAAACTCCGATTAATTCATTATCTAAATAACAAAACTCAAACGGATGTACGGTAGTCTAACGTACGCCCGGGCGTACGATAGCATGAACCATATATATATATATATTGTTATGTAGGGAATTATAAAATTTTCCTTATTTATAACTCATGGATTCACTCATTTGCTTATATTTGTCCGCAATTTAACTTTTAACTAATTTTCTTTATCGAGTCGATTTTATTAATTTGCTACTAGCTAGTTTTCTCACTCTTTTGTTGTTACTTTGTTAGGAGCATGGCTTTCATCATTGATGTATTGTTTTATATCGATCATTAACTCGCAATAAGATAATGTTATGCTTAATGTTTAGAGTATTGCTTTATAGTATCGATATTTGGAAGTTTACGCCAATTTATTTTCTTCGATCTTCGTTGTTAGGGTTGTGGTTTCATTATTGATGTGTTTTATATCGATTACATTAACACATAATAGGTTTTTCTTACAAGAATTAACACATAATAGGTGATGTTGCAATTCATGTTCGAAGTATTGCTTTACAAGAACGAACAAGGACTTGGTCTAGTAGTAATACCACCAACCAATAACCTGGAGTTCCCAAGTTCGAATTCATTAAATAGTACCTTAATAATATAAAGTAAATTTTTATCATCCTTATAAAAAAAGTATTGCTTTTATAGGGTCGACTTTTAAGTCTTCGATCTTTAGACGAGTTCTCTCTCTTGCCACCATCTTCATTTTTGTCAATCGATTTATTTTGTATGGCTCAACATTATGTGTATAGCCTAGAATTATACACAACTGCGTACATAACCTCTCCATATTTTCTTTTAAAGGAATCATAAGTTATTCGTTTTACCTCGATATTTTCTCTTCTATACGAAAAAAATCATATTAAGTATGCTCTACAAGATTATATTCATTTTGCTAGGTTATGAAACAAACAAATTCCATGTTCTAGTACGACGTATTGACAAATTTTTTATTGGTTGTTAGACGCGAGATTTGAAACTAAGATGTGAATGTTATCAAAGGTAAGATAGTCTAATCACTACAAAAAAGACAGTCATTACCGACGTCAAGTTTTTCGTCGAAATAAATCAATTTGCGTCGGAAATGAACTTTTCCGACGACATATAGTCGTCGGACGTCGTCAGAAATTGTCCCGTCGCTAATAAAATATTACTGACTAGGCGTCGGAACAAAAATATTATCGGCGACATAAAATCGTTAGTAATAAAAAAATATGACATCACAAATGAAATCACTCATGACGGCCGAATTTGACGAATTTTTTATTGACGACAATTTTTTTCGTTTTTGACGAATTTTATTCGTAAATAATCAAGCATTTCTAACTAGCCGTCATTAATACTATTTATACTAACGTTGACAAATCGTCGGAAATAAATATTTGTAACGAGAATTTGAGCGAGATATTTTTATTTGATACGTTGTACACACATTTGTGAGGTTGTTTGTGCGTCAATAATTTATTATTCTCGACGGACAGTCAGAAATATTATTTTTACGAATGCCACCAAACTTTCGTTAAACTACATTTTTTCCAACATGACGTCAAAGAAAGTAGATACACTGACGAAAATAATTTATTCGTACAATCGAAATTGTGCATGAAAGGAATCTTTTCCTCACACATTGTACATTATTGATAAATCAAATTTTTTGATGCCTCGCTAGAATTACAATGAAATATGATTTTTCTAATCAATTTGCGACTCTCACTCGATACATTACAATTATAGGTATATCATTAAATAAAACTACAACTACAATGCTATTACATAATAATCTAAATAATTAGTTCATTTCATGTACAAATAATACAACAGTAAAAGAAAATAAGGGCTGAATCTAAATAACTATTAACAACAATCACATCCCTCGTCGCCGTTCTTTCTCCGCCGCCGGTAAGGTGAAGTCTGCCGCCGAGTGAGGTGGAGTCATCATCGCTATCCTACGTCCTCCATGATCAGAAACACCAAAGATACAAACAAACACAAATGAAAAACGAAAAATAATGGTCTAAATCGACCCATAAGAAGGATCCAGGATAAAAGCAAACCATAAACAAAAATAAAATGCAACCAAGAAAAGGATTGTAGTCACCTGTCGCCCCAGTCTTCAGTGGTGCCCCTTTCCTCTCCGCCGACGACATTTATTTCTCTTCTTCTTGATTGAACTCCGAAAAATGACAAAAACAAATGCAATAGGTCTGCTACGAACAGAAGAAGGCGAGTTTGGTAGAAAGAATAAGAGCATTTGGTGGCCGGCTATGAACAGAAGCAGAATAAGAGACGATGAACATAAGCAGACGGAGAGATCGGAAGGCAGAGGGAGAAGACGAGAGGGAATGGAATTTTATTTTTGTGTAAGTTTGCTTCTTTCGGATTTGGTTTTGCTTTTTAAAAGAGAAGAGAGGAAAGATAAGGGTGCAAATTCTTAGAATGGAAGAAGAACCGTCGTGCGGCGCCTTTAGAAAAGAATGGACTAGGGTTTCGGAGACTTCGGCCCCTTTAAAAATGTTAATACTTATTTTTATTTTATAATTGTTGATGTTAATACTTTTAATCAGATGATTTATTTTATGGCCACAGTGGGTTAATAAAATGACAAATGAGATAATTATGGTCATTGACAGATTGCCAAAATAAAACATATATTTATCTTACTTCTTTTATATTTAAAAGGAATTAAAAAATATTGTGCTCCACGTTAGCCTCGGAGGTAGTGATGACAATGCGGCGGGTCTGGGCGGGTAGCTCAATATTCATGTCCCGCCACATGCTATTGTGGGTCGGGGCGGGTGAGTTTACATTGTTTCAGGAGAGGAACGGTAAGAGAAGAAAAAGAATGCCGACAAAGAATATCCGCGTGGGTAAGGGATGTGGCGGGTAAACATACTCTTACATGTTATTTGAAAGGTATGATATATAATTACACTAAATTGCTTATATATACTAACATTTAGTAACTTTATGAAGTTAATTTGAAATTTTTTTAAACAATTTAGTAGACCCTGCAAATGAGGACCCGACTCGTTGACCCGACCCGACCAGTTGACCCGACCCGAACCCACCCAAAAAATAGATAATGGGTTGAGATTTTTGTAACAAGGCACTTCCATAGACTTCAATACTGTTTTGTGGAAGGCAACAACTTCTTATGTTCTACAAAACTGTGATGAGGTGCAAGATTTTATAAGGTACATATATATACCAATTTTTTATTTGTTGTATGCTAGAATATAATTTTTTTAATTAGTAACATATTTTGTGCAACGTAAATTATAGAAATCACAAGGAACAACAAAGTACTCGAGGTGCTCTTATGGTTGAAGAAGCGCATAAGAAAGAATTTGCTAAGTGGCTCTTATTGGAGGTATGTATGTCATATATGATTAAAATTTTGATATAAAAAAATTATTGAAAGCTGTTTTTAATTTTATCCTTACAATTATTGCAGATTCCATGAATGCACAATGATAAGTGTTAGATTTGAATCCTTCTTTGTTATCCTTAGCTCGAGAGCCAGACAAACGAGTCCTGCACTACACATGCAATTGTATCAATGGATTCAGAGTTCACACTCGTACTCGCGAGTTAACCAAAAGCAGCCAGAACACTAGTGTGCTGGTCAGAGGGGAGAACGACGGTGGAATTCCTTACTATGGCGTTCTTACCGACATCATTGAGCTTCGTTATACTGAAGGGCTTTGAGTTGTACTATTTCAGTGTGAGTTGTATGACACCGTTCACAAAGGCGTTGGTTACAAGAAGGATGAACACGACACTATTATCATCAACACAACGCGAAGGCTTAGTACGAATGAGCCATTTGTTTTAGCTAGTCAAGCAATTCAAGTTTATTATGCGCAGTCTTTGAGAGATCCAAATTGGGAAATTGTGGGTGAAACACTACCAAATTTTTTGTTTTAGATTCCTTCTAATGCAGAAAGAGAAGGAAAAGGAGAAGGAGCATTAGAAGAAGCCTATCAAGAAGACAATATTTTAATTGATGATCATGGGGTTCTCCAAAATGAGGGAAATGATTTCATAAACTGGACTAGAGCAGAGTTTGAAGATTAGGACTAATTTGGTCTTGTTTGTAGATTGGCATATATTACCTAATTTCTATTTTTTATAAAGCAGTGCTTATTATAATTACTTAAAAAAGATGTATTTTTTATCAATTCAATCATTTCTAGAAAATGTCATGCTTGTGGATCGGGATATATTTACAAATGCCCGATTTTCATAACTTCCTCCCAGTAATTCTTATGAAGAAAAAACGCGTCGAGGGTAATTAATTTTGTAAGAAAGGTTTTAATTTTTTCTGACAACGTTTTATCGATGACTATGTCATATAGTCAGTAATGACCAATATTTCCGATGCATTTTTCGATCCGTCACATAAAATCATTTTTTAACTAAATAGTATTGACGAACTGTTTATGGCGTCCAAAATGATTTTTTCCTGACCAAGCAGTACCGACAAACTGTTTTTTTGCATCAAAAATTATTTTTTTCTAACCAAATAGTGCTTACGAAATTTTAATTGTGTCACAAATAATTTTCTCCCAACCAATTAGTGCTGACGTACTATTTATGGCGTCAAAATTAATATTTTTTTTGACAATCGTGTCTTGGTCGTCAATAATAATCATTTTTTTCTGACGGTAATTTTTTACTGGTCAGTAATATTGAGTATTTCTAACGCGGAAAATGAAATCATCAAGCATAACGAATGTTGGAAATTGAAACCAGCCCAGAATACATATTAATGACAAAAAAACACAATTAATGACAAAAATTCAACTCTGTCAGTAATTATGCATATAGTACTGACGAAAACTATTGTTCGTCGGAATTATGCATCTTTTTTGACGCAATTTCTGAGTCGTCAGTAAGTTTTCGTCAGAATTGTCTGCCGTTTTTGTAGTGAATGGTAAGTTGCCACAACAGTGAAGGCTTGGGAGTTGCAGATCCCAGGTTCAAATCCATGCGAGGCCCGTTGGTGTTCCCGGAGGTATAAAGTTGTTGGCATTGACGTCGGATTGAATGCAGGTGAGCCCAAATTTAGTAGGACCCACTATCATAAAGTGGCACGTGGCACTGAGTTTCTGGGTAATAAAATAAATAAAAAAGATGTGATGAATGTTGTCATCCATACATAGCTAATAATGTAATTAATTATAAAATAATAGAAGGGGAATGGTTTTAGGGATCCACGTGCGGAATTGGAGCAGCCAGGGATTAACAATCATTGGGACGTAAGCCCATAATCTAGTGTGTCATAATGACATGGAAAGGCTATCGCCAAATATAAAATGCAGGCCACGCGTGCTTGTGGGCCCACCACACAGTCACGCCCAGAACCGGAACCAGATCTTCAGCGGGCCCCCATCTTTTCAATAAAGGCTTTCCCCATTTCCTTCCCTTCTTCCTACTTATGACCTACTTTCTTGGTACGCCAAGAAATGGGAGCATTACCAAGACGAATGAAAAAACCAGTAGTCGAACGATGAGTACTCTTGCATCCACCCCAATCAGCGTCACAGTAAGCAACCAGATCGAGCTCACCACCGACGGGGAAATAGAGACCCTGTCCTGGAGACTGCTTGAGATAGCGCTGAATTCGAAGGGCATCATCCATATGATCCTGAGTGGGTGCATGCACAAAGCGAATAAGAACGTTCACCCCATACGTGATGTCCGGACGGGTGACAATGAGGTACTGAAGACGGCCAAGTAGTCGACGAAACGGAGACCCGTCAGCCAAGGGGGAGAAGAGGACCGAGTGAGGTGATGATTCTGCTCGATTGGAAAGGAAATGGGTCGAGCTGCCTGTACCCCAGATTCTTCAAGGATATCCAAGGTATACTTGCGCTGACTGAGCATAATACCGCGCGGAGATTGGGCAACCTCAATGCCCAAGAAATAGAGAATAAGACCCAGATCCTTGATGCTGAAATGCTGATCAAGGAAAGACTTGACGTGATTGATGAAACCCATATCGTTGCCGGCAAGAAGGTTATCGTCAAGATATATGAGCGCTCAGAAGATCCAGGACTTGTTCCAGGAGTCTCCTCGCAGCTTCCTTTCTCTGCCCTCTTGAACCCGACACAGAACGCAATCCTTCGTTCTTCAAGGCTTCACTCTTTGCAATCTGCTGGGAAGAATGAAGAGGTTCTGGCTTCTTCTGAGTTCTCTTCAAATGTCGTATTGAATAGAGAGCTTATGTTCTAGAGGAGGGTTCTTCGTAGTCTTAGTACACATGCGACAGCAGCTATGGACCTGTCTACTTCTGATGCCTTGACTGTTGATAGAATTGTTGCTAGTAACTGGGCCATTCTTGATGAAAGTGAGAGTGATTGGAAGAGCCATGCTGCTGCCATTGCTCAGTCCATTCAAGTCATCAAGAAGCGGTTGCAGGTTATGGCTGTTCTTAGGCTCTGGAAATTCAGGAAGGAATAATCGACTCGACCGTTCAATTTAGAATTGAATTGAACTTATTAGGGGTCGTTTGGATTATGGAATGGGTGGATTGTTGCCTGAAAATTCATTATCTGATGGATTGCTGCTCATCCGAAAACAATACATCGTTACAACCTGAACATTTCATAATCTATACATTTCAAAACCTGCAAGTTCTTGTAATCCATGTATTTGAACAAACCGTGGTGCAAAGCATCCCTTTGTTTCTGGAGTGGCTGAAATTTGAGTTCATTTCCAGTACTCTGGCTGTTAATTTTTGCATGATTTCTAGTTGTTTTGATATTGTATTTGTGATCCATGATTGTAATTTGTGGCAGTGGAAGAAGTTGATGGTTAGATTAGATCTGCTATCAGCACAACTGAATAAGCCAGACCTATGGGATGATCCTGTTCTTGCGGGAAGTTTAAGCCGGGAGCATGGCTCGTTGATGGTCAAGATGATAGAGGTGAAAGCATTGGAACAAGATCTGATTGAGCACATTGATATGATAAAGTTGGTTCGCGAAGAAGCAGAGGCTTCCGACTTGGAATCGGTGGGGAAACCTTGCTTCTTGTTGTTTAGGCATGTGCTCTTTTCCTGGTGCCCTAATGATTAGATTACTCGGTAGAACTCTTACCTGGACCAATATATTGAACCTGCTTATCTCTTGCTTAGCTTTAAATGGTAGTCTTGAACTATTGATCAGAAGGGTCGGCTACTATCAACATGGAACGGCCTAAATACCAATATGTTTACAGGACTCATTTACATATCTTACATTGGACGCTGAATTCAACATTGATACAACTAAGCCCCAAACTCATCCTAATATTTCATCAATATTTGCCGTTAGGGAGATTTCAGTTTTTTTACTCGGCTTAATGCTTAATGTGATACACATGAACATATTATGTCACCAAATTGTTATTTAACCAATTTGGACCTATCATGTGTAGCTTTAGCATGATCAATGACTTGTCACGTGCTTGCTCTGCAGGAATCATTGAAAGCCTTGCTTGAGATGAAAAGAAATTCCACAGAGAAAGAGCTTGAAGCTTTGTTGTCTGCGGTGCATGATTCTTGCTCGTTCTAAAAAATTGATATTCTCCCCATCCTCGAACAGATGAGGTTTTTGCATACCCGCCCATGTATCCAGTCCATGAAATTCCATGTTATCTTTTTTTATCAAGTTCACTCCCGTTAACCAAACATGTCTAAATTTGAGATTTCTTTTGCTACCTTATCAGACTAGATGGTGAGTATGCATTTGGCTATGCAAAAGCAAAAGTAGGAGTCCACATGCTGGTTCGAATCTCCCCTTTCGACGACAGTAAAAGGCGGCACGCATCATTTGCAGCAGTAGCCGTGATTCCAATTCTTGGGGAAGGGTTCACACACGTTCAGATCAATGAATCCGACCTACGAATCGAACGGTTTTGGGCTGGGGGAGCTGGTAGGCAGCACGTTAACTCGACTGAGAGTGCTGTGAGGATAGTTCATATTCCAACTGGGGTAACTGCCACATGCCAGAACGAAAGGTGAAACTTCTTAACGTCTAAAGCTCAAGTTATTACCTTTACATGTTTGTCAGGGTTAAATCCCTGAGTTCTCTGTAGGATCCAAATGTTGAAATGATTCTGCTTGGACGGATTCGCTGCAAATCACAGCATATGAACAAGGCATCAGCTATGTCAGTGCTTCAGTCGCGGCTAGACCATCTTGAGATGGCGAGGCAGGCCCAGGTGAATGCTCAACACACTCTCAATCATTGACGGAAACCAGCTGGGGCAATCAAATTAGCATGTATGTCCTTCATGTAAGTGATCACAGAACCATTTCTTAAAACTTCCATGTTTACTGGTCTCTTTGTAGAGAACTATCACTGTTGTTTTGAGTAGCTCAACGAATGTGACATTTTGGGTTTGCTTTGTGTTTCTCTCCAGCCATACCGTATGGTTAAGGATCTCCGAACCGGGCACTAGGTTTCAAACTCGGATCCAGTGCTTGAAGGAGAGCTAGACGGCTTCATCTTGAGCTATCTCTCATCTTCCTTGGATAAAGATGATGAACACCAATAAACCCTTTTGATAGGAGTAGAGTAGTCCTAATGAGGGTGTAGGGAAGATTCAAAGGAAGAGAGTAATGTATTGTTGTTGGATAGATGATACTCTTGATGAATACTGATCATTTTGTCTCTAATGAAATCGAGTATAAGTTTCTCCACATGAGGATTTGTTCCATTTAATTCTAATTTTATACATTTAACATTTTCAATGATAATGTACTTCATCCTAATTCATACCAATTAGGATCACATTAAGAGCCAATTACAACTTACAAGGCTTTACAACTTTTAAGTTATGGGCTTCAGATGCCGAGGCCTCCATTAAAATTTAAAGGCTACGACTTTCATTGTGGGTTCTATTCTGACGAACGCGAAACCTCTTCCCACTACTCAGCTACCGTTGCCCGCCAAACGGTCAAAGGCCAGAGAAATGTGGGTAAACGACATCGTATTAGCCTCTCCGGACTGTCAATTAGAGCGAGGAAATCAGATAAGTTCCCTTCTTCGCCATTCTCTGTAGAAAGAATCAGAAGAGTAGCAGCTGGGTTGGGGGGGGGGGGGAACTAAAAAGGGAAAAAAATCAAAAAAAGGTTCAGAAGGCGGCGCCTTTCATCGTCCACCTCGCCAATTCTGCGCGAACACTCTTCACACTGCTGTGGGTGTTTGTGGCGGCAGACCCAGCTCGTGTTGGCGCGTAGTTTTGTTGCAGGTGCTAATTCTCTTTTCGTCCTCCTAAAATTGCTGGTTTCTTTTGAGGCCGAGGGTATTCGATCTTTATGTCCCCCTTTCTTCAATGGGTTTCGAAGGTAGGGAATTGAATCTTACTGTTTTCCGGTGTTGGGTTATTTGTTGTTCCTTGTTTGCCGATAGATAAGAGTGAGAAGATTGGCGGTAAGGACGAAAAGAAACTGAATTCATCCTTTCTAGGGTTCTTATTTTCTGGTTTTGTTGGGACTTGGGAGGGTTCAGATATGGAGGCATCTTCTTCTTCGTCGGTGATATCTCCAGAAGACGTTTTGGAATGTCTGATGAATGACGACACCATTGATGCTCTCAGATTGAAGATCATCAATCTGCTTGATGTTATTCATTCAAAGTTCAATGGAATCCTAATAGTTGCAATTTCCACGTTCTTTTCATTTGTAGAACTCCTGTGCTCGAGAAGGCTTCGAAATCGGTGTGGGAACTGATTCTGGACAACAATGAATTGGGGAAAGAAATAAGTGACACGGTTGAAAGAGTGTTCTGCAAATTAAGCGGCCAAGAGCCTCCGTTATTTCCACCTCCGAGTAATCATGAACCACAAGTTTCTAGGGACAAAGAGAACAAGGAAGAGACAAAGAAAGAAGAGGAGTAAACGATAGCAAGTATGAAGTAGAAATCTTTGTTGAAACATCCGAAGAAAAGGCGGCACAACGACATGAACATGGAGAAAGGTGGCGCTGCTAATGAAGTTGCAAGAAAATCAGCTGATGATCGATCGAGTAAATATCCCATTCAAAGACTTTGAACCTTGCTTAGAGTAGAATGAGATCATTTATAAGAACAGAGAATTTATTGATTTGGTACCTTCGCTTTCATTGAACGTTTTTTACAGTCATAGTTTTTGAAGTCTTTCTGCAGAGAGTTTAGTTTACTTCTCAAGTGCAAACTTACGAGTTGAAAGATAATCTGTTTACATGTTGGAATGGAATTCAATTTGAGTCTATATGACCCTCCTCGCTACTTATTTGGGTGAATTATAAGCCACAAAGACTTAAACACGAGAAATATCTATCAGTAAACTCTTTCGCCGATTAAAATACCAATTTATCACAATAACTCAAATGATACCATATCTTACTTTGCCATTGTCACAAGAAAAGTTGAGATGAAATTCCATTTATTCTGATTTGTTTCAGTTTCTGCATTGCATTTGAGAGATCTGCTCACTTCACTCTCCAGAGTACAAAACATGAGAATCTCTCAAGATCCCTTGTTCATCAAATTCTCTCCGCCTCCAACTAAGCTAAAAAACCTAGTAAAGTTCCAATCTTTCCCTAAACCCCTAGAACTAAGAAAAACCAAGGCTGTCTCGTACAAGAATTGGCCTAACAATGGTAAACAAATAAGCTTCAAGAAGCTGTGTTCAAAATCATCAGCACATACCCTACTCTCAAATCTTCTACCTAAAACTGTAGTGCCTGCTCAAGATCCATTCTTAGAACGCTCTCGAGGTTGTTACCCTGGTCAAACTGCATCATCCCAAAATCATCAAGATGGGGATACTCAAAAAACCCTGATTGCTGCTGCTGCTCATTCATTTCACCACCAGTCGTAATCAAATCAGCAGCAGAGGGATCCTGAACAAAATCCTGCTGCTGGTGATTTTGCTGCTCATACATTTCTCCACCACTTGTAATCAAACCAGCAGCAGCGAGATCCGGAACAAAAGCCTGATGCTGCTGATTATGCTGCTCATACATTTCCCCGCCGCTTGTATTCAAACCAGCAGCGGCGAGATCCGGAACAAAATCCTGTTGCTGCTGCTCATACATTTCCCCACCATTTGTAATCAAATCAGCAAGAGCGGAATCTGGAACAAAAACCTCCTGTTGCTGATGTTGCTGCTCATACATTTTCCCACCATTTGTAATCAAATCAGCAAGAGCGGAATCTGGAACAAAAACCTCCTGCTGCTGAAGTTGCTGCTCATACATCTCCCCACCACTTGTAATCAAACCAGCAGCAACGTGATCCGGAACAAAAACTTGCTGCTGCTGCTCATACATTTCCCCTCTACTTGTAATCAAACCAGCAGGAGCAACATCAGGAACAAAACCTTGCTTCTGCTTCTGATGCTGCTGCTCATGCATTTCCCCACCACTTGTAATCAAACCAGCAGCAGAGGGATCTGGAGCAAAACCCTGTTGCTGGTGCTGCTGGTCGTACAACATCTCGTTCGGACGAATTGCAAATTCAGCATCATGATCAATCTCCATATCTCCCAGGAGTTCCAATCTTGCCCTCATCAGGTAATCCTTATCAACGACTAAAGAAGGAGACCCATCCAGATCCGATACCGACCCACTGAAATGACTGATGCTCATCATTTCAGCATCCAAAAGGCTGTTGCTGTTGATCTGCCCATTCGATAAAGAAGGACCTGAGCTCGAACCATAATACATTCTCTGTGGTTCAGTATCCAACAGGTTATTGCGGTTGATCTGGTCATTCGACAAAGCAGCACCTGAGCTCGAACCATAATGCATTCTCCGTGGTTCAGTATCCAACAGGTTTTTGCTGTTGATTTGGTCATTCGACAAAGCAGCACCTGAGCTTGAACCATAATACATTTTCCGTGGTTCAGTATCCAACAGGTTGTTGTTGTTGTTGATCTGCCCATTCGATAAAGCAGCACCCGAGCTCGAACCATAATACATTTTCCGTGGTTCAGTATCCAACAGGTTGTTGTTGTTGTTGATCTGCCCATTCAATGAAACAGCACCCGAGCTTGAACCATAATACATTCTCCGCGGTGCTAAGTACTGGTTCCCCATGGTGGAGGCTGTGGCTGCTGCTACTGACTTATTGGACCTAACAAGCCCAACATTAGGGTTAGGTTCTGGGAGCATCTTCTCACCCCGCATTGCAGCATTGGTAGTCATTTGCTCATCTGAATGGGGAAAATTGCATAACTATGTTATCTCGGAAGAAAGTTGCAGGGAGAAAAGGAACAAGCTTTTTACTACGTTGTTTTAGTACCTGGAATTGGGGATGGAGAGGAAAGCTGGGGGAACTGCTGCTGAGGATTTGGGTTCGTAACCGAGTTGGGGGTCGGGTTGAAATCGGGATACAGAGATGGGAAGTAAGGATCTTCGAGACTGGGGAATGGCTTACTGCTTAGTTCAGAGAGGTTTTGGTCGGCTTGTAGAAGACTCTTGTATGGCTTGTCTAGGTTCCCTGGTGAAAACACTATTTCATGCCTCCTGGAAAAGAAGAAGAAAGGTATTAGAGCAAACAAGGAATCAGTGGAACTTATGAAAAAATTGTGTTGCCAAATTGTAGAGGGTTGTTAAAAAACACATTTTTTCAAATCAAATTAACTCCTATGTTAGTAACATGATGATTGAAATTGTTAATTTGTTATTTAACAAATGATATGCTCAAATATCACGACTAGATAGAAAAGATTGAACAATATCATACTTTATTTTGTATCCATCCCGTCAAACGAAATCAGTTTGCACAAATTCAAGGTAACTTAAAAGCAAATCATGTTACTAAAAGTAGGGGTTACGAAAATGATAACCACTAGTCTCAAAATATCTATTCATAATAACTTATAATTAAGTCAAACGAATAATATTATAGATTTTCAGAATTGAAAAACACGATCAGAAATAATTTGACACATAATAAATTTGTAAGTAAAGTCTAGCTATGGGTACTAAGAGCCATCATAGATCAAAGACATTTATTTCTATGTTAAAAAATTAGAAAATACGACCAGAAATAACTCGACACACAATAATTTGTAAGCAAATATAGCTCTTGAGTACGAAGAGTCATCATAGATCAAACACATTTATATGTCAAGAACAAATTGTAGTTACAATAGTTGATATTGTCGAGAGAGTTCCAAGATTAATAGTTATAAGAATTTAATGTCAAGAACACATTTATACCACTTTGCACCTAATCCTATCTACTAATATTAATAGTTATAAGAATTTCGAAAGCAAGACCGTAATAAAAAACCAATTTATGTCCCTTCAGTTCAAATTTTCCACAACTCGATCATTCAATTAACTATTAGTATTAATGGTTATCAGAATCTCGAAACATGATCACGTCAAATAACTATTTTCCTTTGTATCATATCTACAAATATTAATAGTTGTACGAATTTCGAGAGCAAGATCGTAATAGGAACCAGTTTATGCGCTCATCAATTTGTATTTCCCATAACTTGTAAGTAAAATCTAGCTATGGGTACTAAGAGCCATCATAGATCACACATTTATTTCTATGTCAAAAATTCAAAAACACGATCAGAAATAACTCGACACACACTAAGTATAGCTCTGAGTACGAAGAGTCATCATAGATCAAACACATTTCTATGTCAAGAACAAATTGTAGTTACGATAGTTGGTATTGTCGAGGGAGTTCCAAGAATTCATACCATACCACTTTCCTCAGAATCATATCTACTAATATTAATAGTTATACGAATTTTGAGAGCAAGATCTTATTAAGAACCATGTTATGTCTCTTCACCTTCAGTTCGAATTTCCGACAACTCGATCATTCAATTAACTATTAGTATTAATGGTTATCAGTTGATCAAAACATGATCACGTCAAATAACCATTTTTCCTTCGAATCATATTTCCTAATCTAAATAGTTATAAGAATTTCGATAGCAAGATCGTAATAAGAACCAATTGATGTCCCTTCAATTCGAATTTTCCATAACTCGATCATTCAATTAACTATCAGTGCTAATGAATAACGATTATCAAAATCTCAAAATATGGTCACGTCAAATAATCAACTCATCTTAATAAATCGACTCAATATGACTGTTTTAATTAAGTTGATAATATTAAAAGCTACCGGACTTTGAAAACACGTATGAAAATCCACGAATTCACCAACATGCACGAAAAAAGAAAAAGCATACGTGGAGAACCAATTTGTTTTCACCTGCATTTCGAAGCTTGGCCGCCTGTGAAATCCGATGTCGGCATCCAGATTGTGTGCTTTCTCGGCTGCGGGTCCTTTTCTTGAAAGAAACTTGGACACTGATTCAACTGCAACATAAAATCACACAAACCCACTTCATCAAAACCCAGAGAAAATGAAATGAATCATTATCAGAAAACAAAATCACAAAGAAAACGCGGCAAAAAACCTCGATACGAAGAACTCCAGGCTCCTTTTCACGAATACAGGCGTCAATGGCGATGATATCAGACCACTGCATTTCCATCTTCCTCTTCAACCCTCCTTCCAATATCTCCCAGACCAGTTTCCTCTTCGCGAAGTAACACTTGGTCGTCAGATCACTCGTATTCTTCGCAACTCTCTGTTTTCACACACACACACACAAAAACAGAGTGGAATAAAAATTTCATGAAACCCAGATGAAATCGGAAGTGGATTTCGCTGTTAAGGTCATTTTTTACCTCCCAAGAACCGATCTTGAGCATACTTGCGGGAGTGATGACAGGTTTCGGCTTATCGGAAGCCGCCTGGGACTTGGGTTCCCTGAGCCTGGTTTTTCCGGTCGGAGGACGATTCAGTTGTCTCTCGATCCACCTGGCCAGCTCGGGAGAATTGTTCAGCTTTAATCCGAGTGGTTTCAAGCTACTGAGGTTATCTGGCAAATTCAGCTGCAACCCAAAAAGAAAACGAACCCATAAGAATTAAAAGAAGAAATTCGTTTCACTTCTCCACCATTGCCAGAGACAGAGAAAAGAAAAACAGAGTATCTTGAGGGAGGGGAAACCTGCTCGAGACTGTAGTTAAAAGTTGAATCTGTAGCATTGTTGGGATTGGTCTGGTTAATAACATTTTGTGAAGAAGAAGCAGCAGAAGAATTCCAAGTTTCAGGACGGTAGAAATTATAATTCTGAATCCGATTTTGATACTGGTTCTGTTGCTCTGCATTTCGGTTCCAGGGGAAATTTGGGCCATGAGAAGAATTCTGAGCCATTGTTCACTCCCCAAGCTTTTTTTTTTCTTTTCTTATTCTTTTGTCAGGTGAGTATCTAGGCTTAGATTTGAGAGGAAACCCAGTTGGATTATGACTTGAAAGGAGAGCGAAAAAGGGATTGAAAATGGCGGCGGGCTGCAATTTAGGGAGTGAGAGTGAGAGACAAGAGGAGAAAAAACAGAGGAATAGTCCTTTTTTTTTATCCCGATTATTCTCTCAATTTATAGAGGTATGATTTCAACTAAATACTCTACTCTCTAACTAATTTTGAATTTATTAATTTATTTCCCTGACTTATTTATTTATTTATATTTATGGTATTGGGCTAATTTTCATGCTGTTTTTTTTTATTAGCTGGGTATATTGGCAAGACATTTAAACTCATTTTCATGGGGAACAAAATATATGGAAGGAGAATCAAATGAGTAAATTCATTGACTTATTCTTGTCTTTATTTCTTGTTTTGCAATCAATTTTTACCATGTTTTGGTATACCATATATAGGGAATTAGAATATTAGCCTTATTTATAGGTCACGTATTCACTCGTTTTCTTATTTCTTCGCAATTTAACTTTTAACTAATTTTCTTTATCGAATCGAGTCTCTGAAGTTCCTACTAGTTGATTTTCTCTGTCCCTTGTTGTTAGGGTTGTGGCTTTCATCATTGATGTGTTTTATACATATTAGATTAACTCGTAATAAGATAATGTTAGGCTTAATATTTAGATTATTGCTTTATTGGATCGAGATTTGGAAGTTTCTACTAACTCGTTTTCTTCATTCTTCTTTGTTAGGGTTGTGGCTTTCATTATCGATGCGTTTTACATCGATCACATTAACTCATAATAGGTAATGTTGCAATTCATGTTTAAAGTGTTGTTTTATAGGATCGATTTTTAGGTCTTCGATCTTCATACTAGTTCTATCTTTTGCCACGATTTTCATATTTGCCGATCAATTTATTTTGTATGGCTCAACATTATGTGTATAACTTTAACACAACCCCTCCATATTATTTTTAAGGAAGTTTTTCAATATGTTATTCATTTTGCTAGGCTCTGAAACAAACAAACTTCACGTTGTAGTACGACGTCCAGCTGCGGATCCAGGGGGCCGCCCCCGGGCTGCGGCCCAGCCCTCCTCTGGATCTCGAGCTAGTATAACACTTGTAATTTTTGATTTTTGGTATTTGTTTCAGTATTTTTCACGTTACGGTCCAACCATCTCCGCCTTTTTTCAAAAGTGACCCAGTGCTCTACCCTATCCTGATCCTTCTTGTGTTTGCTTTTCCCCTGTGTTTTTCCCCTGTGCTTTTGTCGTTCTTTCTTTATTTCTTTCCTTTTGTGTCTCTTTCTTTTGGCTGCACTCCTGGTGCCCATCTGTATCGGATTCTTCTTCTTTTAATACAACTTTCACCTTCATAAAAAAAAAAAAATTAATACCGTTTTGACATGAATCGCATGCTCAAAATGACAATTATGAGGAGGGCGCACTGAGTGCACCCGAAAAAGTGAGTGCACCGTATACGCCACTATATATATATATATATATATGGGGAGTTCTACGGTACCCCGGGTGAAATCCGGGGTACCGCATACCTTAAGTAAGAAAACGCTATCTAGAACTTGAATTGACTGATCTTTCGGACATTATACTATACTCTAACCCATAAAGATCAAAATCTAGGTCTTAATTCTCTAAATCTTATATCCCAAGATCAATTTAATTAGAAATAATAATCGACGGTTATGATTCGTCCAAATATAGGCAAAAAAAAGTAATGCTCCATCTTAGGGTTTATAGTTTATGATTTAGATAATTAGGACCTAGGGTTCACTCATTAAGGGTTAGGGTATAGTATCATGCCCAAAAATCATGCTAATTCGAGGTCTAGATAGCGTTTTCATACTCAAGGTATGCGGTACCCCGGATTTCACCCGGGGTACCGTAGAAGGCACCATATATGTATATATATATATATATATATATATATATATATATATATATGGATGGTTCTATCGTACCTTAGGCAAAATCAAAGGTATGATATACCTTGAGTAAGAAATTGATATATAGACCTTGAATTGACCGGAGTTTGACATCTGGCATTGTTCCCAAACCATTAAAGATTAAAATCTATGTCTTAATTCTATAAATCTCATATGCTAAGATCAATTTAATTAGAAACAAAAATCGACGGTCATGATTCATCAAAATATATGTACCAAACTACATGTATAATCTTAGGGGTTAGGCTCCATGATTTAAATACCTAAGACCTAGGGTTCACTCATCAATGGTTAGGGTATAGTATCATGCCCAAAATACCGGTTAATTCGAGGTCATGATAGTGTTTTCCTACTCAAGGTATATCGTACCCTGGATTCTACCCAAGGTACGATAGAAGCCACCATATATATATATATATATATATATATATATATATATATAGTGGTGTTTTCGGTGCACTCACTTTTTTGGGTGCATTCAGTACACTCGCTTCATAACCGTCATTTTAAACATGCGATTTATGTCAAAATGATGTCAATCATCACTTATAATGTAATGAACAATAACGCACATGAATTTGCAAAAAGCCCATTGAAAATTTACTTTAATTTGAAGGATTTAGAGTTTAGAGATTTAGGGTTAGGGTTAGGGTTTACAATATGGGGTTTAGGGATAGAACTCAAAATTGGAGGTATAAGGCTTAGGGTAATCCGCTAATTAGTTGTTATCATATGTTATGTCATCATATTACACTAATTCTACACATTAAAATTCAAAATCCGACACCTTAAGATTAGTTTTTGAGTTGGGTGCATTGAACGCACTCATTTTTGTGAGTGCACCGAAGTAATCACTTATATGTATATATATATAGTTATGTAGGGAGTTATAAATTTTTCCTTATTTATAAGTCATGGGTTCACTCATTTGCTTATATTTGTCCACAATTTAATTTTTAACTAATTTTCTTTATCGAGTCGATTTTATTAAGTTACTACTAGCTAGTTTTCTCACTTTTTTGTTGTTACTTTGTTAGGAGCATGGCTTTCATCATTGATGTATTGTTTTATATCGATCATTAACTCGCAATAAGATAATGTTATGGTTAATGTTATGAGTATTGCTTTATAGGATCGATATTTGGAAGTTTACGCCGATTTATTTTCTTTGATCTTCGTTGTTAGGGTTGTGGTTTCATTATTGATGTGTTTTATATCGATCACATTAACACATAATAGGTTTTTCTTACATGAATTAGCACATAATAGGTGATGTTGCAATTCATGTTCGAAGTATTGCTTTACAAGAACGAACAAGGACTTGTCTAGTAGTAATACCACCAACCTAGAACCTGGAGGTCCCAAGTTTGAATTCATTAAATAGTACCTTAATAATATAAAGTAAAATTTTTATCACCCTTATAAAAAAGTATTGCTTTTATAGGGTCGACTTTTAAGTCTTCGATCTTTAGACGAGTTCTCTCTCTTGCCACCATCTTCATTTTTGTCAATCGATTTATTTTGTATGGCTCAACATTATGTGTATAGCCTAGAATTATACACAACTACGTACATAACCTCTCCATATTTTCTTTTAAAGGAATCATAAGTTATTCGTTTTAACTCAACATTTTCTCTTCTATACAAAAAAATCATATTAAGTATGCTCTACAAGATTATATTCATTTTGCTAGGTTATGAAACATACAAATTTCATGTTCTAGTACGACGTATTGACAAATTTTTTATTGGTTGTTGGACACGAGATTTGAAACTAAGATGTGAATGTTATCAGATCCCAAGTTCAAATCCATGCGAGGCCCGATGGTGTTCCCGGAGGTATAAAGCTGCTGGCGTTGGCGTCGAATTGAATGCAGGTGAGTCCAAATTTAGTAGGACCCACTATCATAAAGTGGCACGTGACACTGAGGTTCTAGGTAATAAAATAAATAAAAAAGATGTGATGAATGTTGTCATCCATACATAGCTAATAATGTAATTAATTATAAAATAATAGAAGGGGATTGGTTTTAGGGGTCCACGTGCGAAATTGGAGCAGCCAGGGATTAACAATCATTGGGACGTAAGCCCATAATCTAGTGCGGCATAATGACATGGAAAGGTCGTCGACAAATATAAAATGCGAGCCACGCGTGCTTGTGGGCCCACCACACAGTCACGCCCATAACCTGAACCAGATCTTCAGTGGGCCCCATCTTCTCAATAAAGGTTTTGGTGATAGTTTGGTTGGGATACTTACAATACATGCATTGTCCATAATGCATCGTTTTGTTTTTAAATTTTCTGCACAAAAAATACATGTATTGTTTGCTTGATTTGACACAAACTATTATTCATAATGAGTGATAGTTAAATCTCAAGTTTTGGTTGAGATTGTATGGTAGAGATTGTTGGGTTTTGTTTTGTTCTAGCTATGTCCCTACCTTTTTATGTGTGTTGCTTTTTTAATATTAAGAACAAAGGGCAAAAATGACATTTCATCCAAAAAGTAATATAACTTATTTCAATATTTGAATAACTATCATAGAAACCAAACGATGTAAACTACAATACACCAATTTTCTTATATACATGTATATTATTATGCATGCATTATTTATAATGCATCAATTTAACTATCGCCAAAACCAAACGACCCCACATTCCTAAATAAATAACCAACAACGGACGGTTTGGATTAGAATGAATTGTTTGGTTGGATGAGATGGGGAGGAGTGGAATAGTTTATTGTTAACTTTTTTCATGTATTTTATTACAATTTCAATTTCCAATTTTTGCATCAAAATCTTTCCCACTCATTTCCGTCGAGGTCAATTTCCTTTTCTCTCTTCTTACAGTCGAGCAATCTCAATTAATTTGAGGGTACAGAGTATTTGAAATCTCAACTCTATAAACTAACACAATTCCAACACAAATACATTTAACCGAACCATGTTTCTGCAATACATCTCTCATATAATAACATGCAATTAAGAAAACTAACTTCATCGAGGAGTGGAATAAACGGCGGTTACACGAATCAATGAAGGCAGAGCCGGAGGGAGAGTAGCAGCTACGAACGCGACGCCGGAGGCGGCAGTGGCGCGGGTCGTTGGTTGGAGCGGTGGGTTTGGTTTGCCAACTGCAGCGGCTTTGGAGATGCGGCGGTGACAGGTGGTGGACAGTTTCTTTGCATCCGTCGGTTCCCATCAACGGAATCCGGCCTAGGCGAGGCAGGCGGCGATGGTTGCCAAGATCAAGCCGGGAGAGGAAACAGAGTCGCGACGACCTTCTTCTTCTTCCGCAGGCGCAGATCCACTTGAAGACAAGAATACACAGGAACATGGTGTAGCGAAGGAACACGAAGACAATCCTGAAGCGACGGGGAGGGCGTCAATCATGTGCATTTCAGAAGGATCCACCCCCAGCGCAAGGAGCAATCGGAATGGAGGAAGGTGTAGCCGACCGGTGGGGAGCGGGTTCGCAATCAGTTATTGAGACAGATATGAGGCCTTCTTTTAACTGGACGGTTTCTTCGCTTTCCCTCTTTTCAGCGACCTTCCAGTTCATGCTCAGTCTACCTCTCCTTGATGCGTTTACATACTACTCTGTTTTGTTATTCGGATTATAGCCTGTGGCTTATGAGTTATGGGCCTCATTGACTCCGTTTAGAGGGAGATATTGAGTGCCATTGAGTGGCCATATTTCGTTTGTTCATTTTGCAGGCTTCATCAATGCCAGAACTGTTGATACAGCGACACAATGGTTGGCAATTTGGAGGAATAGTGTATAGCAATGACGAGTATGTTTCCTCTTCACACTTTCAATTCCGGCATCCAAATTCCGGTGGCAGTTACAAATTGGAGCCTTCAATCCCAGATGCATAACGATTCTGATGGTTACAAGTACAGGACAATTATAATTACGACGGATATGCGGTCACAATTCCACATGTGGTTCATAACCACATTCAGTTTACGACTTTTAATTCTTACTCAATGATACATTTAATTATACACTTGTGTTTGGTACATTTGTTGGGTGTTGATTGCAGGTTTGTGCTCGGCATAAATTGGCTGATACAAGGTTCTTCAAGAAGTTTGCCGGAAGAAGAATTCTTTTACGTTTATTCATTTTTTTTTATGTTTCTAGGCATACTAACAGGGCTGCCCATTGCGTGGCATAAACGGTCCTTGCATCGGTAGCAACCCTTTTGGTTGACTATCGCTCTTTTATTTTCACTGCATTGTAACACTCTATCTATTACGATCTATCTATGACAAAAAAAAATTAAGAAAACTAACTACATCGAGGAGCAGTTGCGAATCCACAATCTCGAGTTAGGAGGGGATATAATAACAGTGTCCCACGATTGAACCTGAATCTTCGAGGGACCTAATAGCCTCATCCTATCACTTTCTAATGTTTTCTCAAGATATAAGTACACATTATAACCTTTAATAAAAAAACTTAAGGGGTTGTAACCCATCGAAGCTGCAAGTAGCTCCATCATTGTGTGTCAAGCGAGGTGAAACAAGTTTCCAATCAAACTGGAAGGATGGAATGATTGAATGTAACATCGATTACCATATTTAGGGGTGTGCAATAGGTTGGTCCGTACCGGATCGCACCGGACCGAATCGACACTTGGACCGGATCATATCGATCCGAATATAACGTGGTCCGATCCTTGGTCCCATTAATTTTATAAATATTTAAGAAAAATTTGACAAAAGTGACATATGAACATGACCAAACCCGACTAAAGCGTACCAAATGCAATGTTGATCCAAAACTTGATCAAGAGATATCTTTCACTATTGAATCGCGATTCTCGTGAGTTTGGTTCGATGTTTACCGGACAACACCATTGCGCACTCCTAATCATATTGATACATTGGCTACTACTTTGTTAAACATAGGATGCAAAGTGAGTCATTGTAGTTAATGGCGCAAACACTATCCAAATTAGTAGAGTTGGGGGAAAAGGGGTGATGTATGTAAGGTGATATTAGTTGAGGGTCGAAACGTTAGTTGATTTTAGGATTATTAGAACGTGTTGCATATAAGAGAAGGGTGGATATATATATATATATATATATATGGTGCCTTCTACGGTACCCCAGGTGAAATCCAGGGTACCGCATACCTTGACTTTGAAAACGCTATCTAGACCTCGAATTAACAGGATTTTAGGGCATGATACTATACCCTAACCCTTAATGAGTGAACCCTAGGTCCTAATTATCTAAATCATAAAGATAATTAGGACCTAGGGTTCACTCATTAAGGGTTAGGGTATAGTATCATACCCTAAAATCCTGTTAATTCGAGGTCTAGATAGCGTTTTCAAAGTCAAGGTATGCGATACCCTAGATTTCACCCGGGGTACCGTAGAAGGCACCATATATATATATATATATATATATATATATTAAGGTAATGACCATATATAGTGGTTAGTGTTTAAGTAAGTGAAAGAGTGATATCATTAACAACAAGAATGGATAATATATAGGATAAGAATGGACTAAGTTTTGCATCACCAACTTGCTTTCATGAGTAGTCAGCTTGAAGTAAAGAAATGGATATGATTAAAAGGGTTAGTAAAAGGGTGTTATCCAATCATATGCCAAGACCTTTAAGTTGTGCATTTGTTTTTTCTTTCTTCTTCTTCGGTTTGGGCAGAGTGGGGGAAAGGAACAAATCAACTAACTACAGGCTACAACTTTGGAAAATATATGAATGTCTCATCTTTCTCTCTTATTCCCACTTCATCTCAAAGCCCATTTACAATGACATTTAGGTCAAAGATGGTGTTCTCTTCACTTAAAAAGAACGTTATATGAAAGTAGTAAAGGTGGCACTAGTGGTGAACAAACACACTCGCAAACCGATTCATCCGTACAATCCGATCCAAATCATTTGTATTTATCGCTTAAACGAAGGTTTAGGGTTGGGTGAGCATTTTCTTTTGTACAACCCACCTCTGGTTGGGTTGGGTTTGGATTTTGGATTACACAACCCGTAGAACCCGACCAACCCGTGTTCCAACTATTGGTATAAGTTTGTATCCAAAAAATATTATATTGTATATAGCCATACTTATGAGAAAATTATGATATTTCGCTATGTTTTTCTCCCATCATCTCCCTAATCTAATGCATTCTTCGGTTTTAAAGTTTGGACATAAAATTAATATAGCTATGATTCACGTAATCCTTTTTCTTATGTATAATTTTAATAGAATAACATATTATGGATGCGTTCGTTTATAACCTTTTTAGCCTATTTCAACAAATATCGTGAAAAAAACTAGCCATATATTGAAGTAAATCACATTTTATTAAAATTCAAACAACATTTGTGAATTTTGATACCTTTCACCTTGGTTTACTCGTTTGAAATTTTAATTAGTTATAAAGTGTTTTTATGCTGTAGAATAATTATATATTTTGTGTTGAGTTGGGTTTTTACTTAAAATTATTGCCAAAATGACCAACCCAATTAGAAACAAACCGTAGTGTTGTGATCTCAAGACTTATTATTAAGTGTGGGGATCTTATTATAATTAGCCTACCAACCCGTGTTTAATGTTGTTAGGGTTTGGCTCGGCGTGTACTTAAGGGGAAGCAAGCTTATGTTAACTCCCAAATGGAAAAACCTAAGATCAATGATAGATCAGCTGAGAACTCACGTTCTCCGTGGACTAGTCCCGTTTTCACCAAACGGGGGAAATCACGTAAATCTTGTCTCTCGTATTTTTCGTTTCCGCACTATCGTTTTCTACATGGTATCAGAGTTGTGAAAGAATCCACGGTTAATATTCGCTATGAGTGATAAAGAGGATGGAGCTTTGCACAGCTCGACCAAAGAGCAGCGGCGGCGGTAGCGACACTACCCAGGCAATCCCGTGGCCCTCTCCCTTTCCGATTCAGAACACCGACAGTCCCAGTAGAATGTTTGTTGGTGAACTAATCACCGAAATCAACTATGGAGAATGGGTTGGAGACATCAGAGACTCCTTTATCGCCAAGAATAAACTTGGCTTAGTTGATGGTTCAATTTCGGCGCCGAAAGCCGGGGGCGAAGACTATGCTGCTTGGAAACAAGCCGATGCTATGGTGAAAGGTTGGCTTAAGACCGCCATGACCAAGAATATTCGGAGTAGTGTTCGGTTCGCGAAAACGTTTAGATATATATGGGTCGATCTCCAAGCCCGATTCGGCCATGGTAGCGCGGCTCGCATGTACGAGTTGAAGCGCACTATAAACTTGCTTCCATAGGATAAGACATCCATCGCCACATTCTATACAAAATTACGGGGGCATTGGTACGAGCTCAGCTCGTTGGCTCCCTCTCTTGAGTGAACTTGTGGTGGCTGCACGTGTGATGTCCCAGATTTTCAATGCAATTTACTCTCGGTTAGTCAGCTTACAGCTGATCTTCCTGTTGCCTTAATATTTATTAGTAACTTCTGCGTTGTTCATGACTTACCATCTAGGAGGCTGATTGGGATGGGTAAGCACGTAGATGGGCTGTATTATCTCCGATTGGTTGATGGGCAGCATCTGGTGGCTCATACGACTCGTCGGGCAGTGGATAAGACGGCTCTTTGGCATGCACGCCTGGGACATCCCTCCATTGCCAAGTTGACAGTTTTGCAAAAGTATATTTCGACACCACTTCTTCAGCGGACTTCGCCTTGTCATTCTTGCATTCGAGCTAAACAAGCGCGTGATCCTTTTCTGTCTAGTTCAATCAGGACTTCCTCTTGTTTTGAACTCATACATTTGGATATTTGGGGCAGCTGCCACGTTCCCTCTTTTTCGGGTGCTCGTTATTTTTTGACGATTTTGGATGATTATAGCAGGGCAGTTTGGGTTTATTTACTGCGGTTTAAATCTGATGTTGCTCGTACTCTATTATCTTTCTTTCATATGATACAGAGGCAGTTTGAAAAGGTTGTTCGACGTATACAGGCAGATAATGGTCCTGAATTTGTCACGAACGAGTTTCGCAGTTCTTATGAGCAGTTTGGTATTATTTTGCAGACATCTTGCACAGATACCCCGCAACAGAATGTCGTTGTCGAACGCAAGCATCGCCACCTCTTAGAAACCACGCGTGCTTTGTGGTTTCAGGCTAATCTTCCTCTTGATTTTTGGGGCGAGTGTCTGCTCACTGCGGTTTAATATGACTATATAGGCTACAATTATTTTATGAATTTTTAATTATAATTTTTTTCATCATAATGGTAATATTGGATGGATTTTTTATGTTGCAAATAGTTTGTTTAAGAAATATTTGAAATATAAGCAAATCGTAAAAATACTTTTTGACCTAAGTTCACGCACTTTCTATTTCAATGTGATTCAATTAAAGATTGAGATAATTTGGAGACTAGTCAAATTATCAAAATGATAATTGTGTGGATGAGCATAACGAATATATCCCGTAGTATTCAGGATGTATTATAAATGCACCATAATTAATAACATCGTTAAAATTGTGAAAAAATAAGCATGTATTATAGCACTATTTAAATCAAAGATCTCGAGATTATAACTGGCATGTATACCAAAGTTAGGATTTGTTGGTGAAAATCAAGCCTTTTAGTTTATATTAATCATAAATTATTCACCACTGACCAATTAAATGTTGAAGTGACTTAATAATGATTTCTATCATCATGAGAAGAAAAGAAGGCAAGGATATGGATCGTGATGCTTGTGAGTTGTGACCTGTGAGCTAGCAACCAAAATCCAAGTCCATGGCTTTTGAAACTGACCCTTTTTTCAGTTTCTTTCAGTTCCCTCTTGGTGGAAATGTGACCCAACAAATGGACCGAAAAAATCCTTGTATTCTCCCTCTCTTCCCATCCTTACATATGGGAAGCTCCTATCCATTTCTTGCTGTTTTCATTCTAATCTTGGGAGTCATATACTCTCATATGAATCACATAAATGGACACTAAACTTCGAGACTACTAACGTGTGAGCCATTACACGTTATTTTCTTACAAACTCGTCGCTAAATTTTTGAATAGCTAATATAACAACAAATATTACTTATCCTTATCAGTTTTGTTCGAATTGTTCATACTAGAGTGCCAGCTAATCCAAATTGATAATAAAAAAGGGGTAATTGTTTGAGCCTAGAATGTTCTAGGTGGTTTGATGAAGAACGAGCAAAGTGTCTGTTCCAGATGGTGGGTGTACTCCTGATCCCTGCAAAACAAGGGTCTGTGGGCGGTCGCCCAGGACACTCTCCAATGCTTAAGTTAGAGAAAGAAGATAGAATTTATGTTCGTGTTTAGAGAGAGAGAAAGTAGTTGAGTTACCATCAATGCAGGTATGAAGATATTTATAGTCAGTTAGGTTGGGTTTGAGGCATTAAATGCCATGTCAGGCGCCCTAGACACGTCCTGCTTTATCTAGACCGCCTACGGCTGGCAATTAATGCTCAGTCCTGCAGTCTTCGAGACAAATATCCTAGGAAGATCTTCTTTTTCTGCCACCAACGGTACTTTGTGTCAGGCAGCCTACTCCTTGTCCCGTCCTAGGCTAGACGCCCACCACTCTCTTTTCCCTATGTACGCTCCCTCCTTGGGTCCTTCGCTGGGCCTTGCCCGATTTACTCTCTTTGGGCCTAAAGCCCAACACCGCTGCTCGGTCCAATTCCAACATGCACTATCTAACACAATCAAGTTCCTTCGTGTTCTCCTACGTCATAGCAATTAGACCGTCTATGTAGCTTGTTTATTATTAGTTCGAGTTAGCTGACACACTATTCTAGAACTTTTTGGAGAAAACATTGATAAAGTAGACAAAATTATCATTACATTAACAAATTCAAACCCAAGAGACAAGGTCGTCACAAATCAAAGTTCAGTGACCGGTTTTTCAATGATCCGAACTTTCAATGACAATTAAGATAATGACACTCTCGTTCCGATTTGTTAGCGATCCTAAAGTTTAATAGCAATTTAGGTGTGTGCTTGAGATGCTAGTTAGTGCCCAATTTGTCAATTGGATGTCTCTAGTTGTGTGTTTGTAGGCGTTGACACAAAGAAAAGAATCACATGGGTTTCCTTCCCCCCTTCCATACATAAACTAATGCAATAAGATTGTGCTTGGAGATAGTAATAGTATGACAATCTTAGTGGGGTCCTTTAAAAATTGGCCTCTCTCTATTCCCTTTTTGGCTTAATTCCTTTTTATCTCCATGTAATCTTGAAGGTGCATGAATTGTATCATTGTGGGATCTAAACGATATTGATGTTTAATTAAGAAAAAAGTTGCCAAATGCTTGATTTGCAAGGGGAAGTTTCATGAGTGTGGTTGATGTGTAATGTGGCCTAGCAATCTAGCATAGTATGTCATGGAAAATTAAGAAATCTCACCAAACTCATTGAAAGTATAGCTTTCCTATTCGTAAATCATTCAACGATCTGCCTATAGCATCACTCATTTGGGACAAATCTCGACATCATTGGGAAGAAATTTTTTACTGAACTTGTCATGCGTTCTTCATTTACTTACATTCTCTTTCGTTCTAACATATACACTTAGATATTCTGTGTCATTGATATTATACATGCAACTATGATTGATGGACTGAAGAACACAACTTTACATTTCTAATCCTCATCCATTATCTATCTTTTTGTGTTCTGAGTTGTGTATCCACATCTTAATCCTTGTGTTGCAGTCACTGTTACAAGTCAAAGGTTACTTCAACTATTAGCAAATCAAAGAGAAATGTGAAAGGCTCACTTCAATGGTATGACTAACTAGTAGAGAGCTGCCAGTCCACCAACCCACTGTATAATTGTCGAATGATGACCAGAAAGTTTCCCCTGTAGTATGATGGATATAAGAATCTTGGAGGGTGTCTCCCCCCTGTAACTTTCAACTGGATTTGGTGCCTCTTTATTTCCACGCATGGTAGCCAGCAATGAACAGAAAACGAAAGCAAACCAATTGAAATTCTCTCCAACTTGTTCCATCACAAAAAGAAAGCCATCTATCTTTTCCTTTCTCGACACTTGGAATCCACTTCCCTTATTTTGCTCTCTCTCTCTCTCTCTCTCTCTCTCTCTCTCTCTCTCCCACCAATAGCAAGAAATGTTTCTGGGTTTGGGGAATGGCTGGTTTTTCAGCAGCATACAATTCAGCAGACTGTCAGTTGTCAATGATCTATCTAATGGCGCAAAACTGGGATGTTTTTTCTTCTTTTGGCTTATTAAAAGCTTGTGCAAGAATGTGTATATGAGAAGACACAGAAGACATAAAGAATCTGTGCCTTATCTTATCTACTAGTTCTGATCATTGTCAAAGGCCAATTCGTATACCTGGCTGTAATTATCCACAAAGTGGACATCAAGCCCTTCCTTAACCTGAGGCGAAAGTTCGTCGAAGTCCCTCCTGTTAGCTTCCGGGAATATGATTGTCTTCACGCCACTCCTTCTAGCCGCAATAGTCTTCTCCTTCACCTGGATCATCACAAGATAGTTAAAAACCTGGAAAAAAGTAGATCATCGTAGCTACTAGCAATTGAGAAAAGGAATGGTGCTTTAGGATCTTTGCAGTCGCATACTCCACCAATAGGAAGGACTTTCCCAGTCAGTGTGACCTCTCCAGTCATGGCGAGATCTTTTCGCACAGGCTTCTTCATTGCCAGAGAGAGCATGGACGTGATCATGGTGCACCCGGCGCTGGGCCCATCTTTCGGGGTGGCACCAGCTGGCACGTGGAGGTGGAGTTTCGTGTTTGCAAAGAAACGGTTGTCTGGTTCTTCCTTCCGCAATGCTACTCGCGCATATGTGTGAGCAATCTGGGCACTCTCTTTCATGACGTCTCCCAGTTGGCCAGTGAGCTGGAGGGCTCCTTTGCCTTCTCCTTGCTCAATGAGAGTGGTCTCTATGTACAATGTGGATCCTCCCATTGCGGTCCAGGCAAGACCCATGACTACACCAGATGGAGTCTGGTCGTACATTCGCTCAGCGTGGAAGACAGGCTTTCCAACATAATCCGTCAAATTCGATTTGTCAACCAAGACTTTCTCGACTGTTGAAGTTGATTCACTTTCCTCCTGTTCCGCAGTTTCCAACGAGTCCTGCCACAGTAAGTGCTGGGTTAGAGGGGTGACGAATTGGTAATGTTGGTAGCAAGTTTATTTGTATGTACTTAAAAGAGATTAGATAGAATTTCATAGTTTTCCACTTCTTCACATAGTAACGATATTTACATATCAAGAGGTTAGTATCTACCTTTGACTCTGTAGATTGATCTGTAGGATTAGAATCTTGATCAGACGAGCTCTCAGCCAGCACAACTTCTGCTTCAGCAACTGTCACCTCAGTTTGTCCTTCAACATTTCCTTCAACAGATTCTGCAGAGATCTTCTCAGCATTGTCAACTTTTTCTTCACTTGCTTTTCCATTCTCAAGAACCTGAGCTTCCGAAACACCTCGGACTCCTTTTCGTACAAGTTGCAAGGAGATCTGTTCGGGAAAGAGTAATCATAACTTGATAAGAAAGAAAATAAATTGTAATTATTGATCACAAATAAGGTTTAAGTCATGAGAAAGGGTCAAACCTTTCGGTAGATCTTCTCAATTTGCTTCTGAAGATTCCTGACCCCAGCTTCTCGGCAGTAGCTCTCAATAAGGGCAAGAAGAGCAGCATCAGTCATGTCAACCTGGAATTTACATATCAAACAACATCCAACATTCATTTTTAATTAACCTTTCGTGGCAAGAAAGAATTGCCAAGAGGGTTAAGGAAAGCGATAGAAACACTTCGTGGCAAGAAACTGACCTGTCCAGGCTTGATACCACATGCATCACGAGTAGACTTCTCCAAATAATCTCTGGCAATATGCATCTTTTCGTCGGTGATATACCCAGCAATAGTGATGACCTCCATTCTGTCCAGAAGAGGAGTTGGTATCGTATCGACTATATTTGCAGTGCACACAAACAGAACCTGCAAAAGCACCGCAATTAGTACAAAATATGGAATATCCGGAATCCTAGCATAAGCTGAAACCTTCATGGATTTGCCAATATTGAAACACTTCATTCCCAATATTCAAACGTGACATTATAAAAATCGTACTGACCTTTGAAAGGTCAATTGGAACATCCAAATAGTGATCGAGAAAATTGGCATTTTGTTCCGGATCAAGAAGCTCCAACATAGCACTTGCTGGATCACCTGAATGGCCCCTGCCCAGCTGCCATACCAAACAGAGAGCCCTTTTAGAACTGAAGGACTTTTCTATGTATCTCAAATGCAGTTCTAACAATGCTGCGAGTAGACCTTCAACAAGAAGACGAGAAATCATCAAATTATTCCGATTTGCTGATAAAACTTCCATTACCTTGTCAATCTCGTCAATCAGGACAAGAGGGTTAGCAGTTCCGACATTCTTCAGGCATTGCACCATCTTTCCTGGCATTGCACCAATGTAGGTCCGGCGGTGGCCCTAGGTGTGAAGTTGACTCAGTCAGACAAGACATTCAAGAAACCACTCACACATATTGCAATAATTGTGTCGTAACAAGTCTTATTAACCGTACCTTAATCTCGGCAACATCAGATAAACCGCCAACTGAAAACCGGAAGAATTTACGGTTTAAGGCCCGTGCAATTGATTTGCCAATGCTGGTTTTACCCACCCCAGGTGGGCCAGAGAGACAAATGATTTTCCCTACAGAACAGTTTGCAATAAACAGAAAATAAGATGACTGATGATACGGCGTTAACATACATTTGGAAATTTAGGAAACAACCATGAGAACTAGACCTTGTGCAGTTCCTCGTAGCTTCCCAACAGCTATAAATTCCAATATCCTTTCCTTGACATCAGATAATCCATAATGGTCCTCATCCAGAATATGTTGTGCCCGGAGGACATCGAAGTTCTCATCACTTTAATGGAGAAGAAAAAAATGCACTCTGAGAATCTGAGTCTAAGTAAACCGAGTAAAATATTCTGCTTGACTTTGTGAATTTCGGCTCAATATATATTTATTGATCTATAAATTTTCCAGATCAAGTGGGTAGACTTACAACCAACCTGTAATTTCCCCAAGGCAATACAGTCAACCAATCCAAGTAATTGCGAGTGACATTGAATTCACTCGAACTCGCCTCTAGAAGTTGTAGTTTCGTGAGCTCTTCTTGTATCACTTGCAAAATAGAAGCCGGTATGTGCTCTTTGTTTCCTTCAATCCTTTCCCTAAATTTTTCTGTAGAAACGAAATAGATAAATAACCATTCACAATGTTCCCGGAAAAAAATCAAAATCAATACTTAATGGCCTTCTTCCAAACTCGCACAAGAACTCACCAGAAAGAGCAGTCTTGTCATCCGTCTCTAGGCCCAATTCCTACATCACAGAGAGAGCTCCAATTTTCAACAAAAAAAAAACAAGCACAAACAGGTAGATCAAGGAGGAAATGAAGGGGCAAAAACTACCTTTTTTATGATCTTAAGTTGTTCAGTCAATAAGTAACGCTTCTGCTCACCGCCAATCTTTTCTTCAACCGCCTTTGCAATCGATTCCTAAATTTGGTCGAGAATTTAATGAGTGAGAGCTGAAACATTGACAGTAAACTTCAACAACTACACAAAACAGTGAGTCTACTGTAGAAAACCTGAAGTTTGGTTATCTCCATTTCTTTCTTCACCAACTCAAGGGTAAGTCTCAGCCTATTATGCACCTGAGACACGAGCGTACAAACGTTATGCAAAGAAGTAAACATCAAAACTAATTACGAAACGGAATAAGTCAGAGTTTCAATGTCATTTACATCTAACTCCTCAAGAACTTCCTGGCACTGCAACTTGTTTGCACCAGAGATTGCAGCCCCAAAATCAGCTAACCTTGAATAAGTAAAGTCACCGATATGCTGCAGACATTACAAAGAAAAAACTAATTACCAAGATAACAACAGTACACAAAATTCAATTTTAGTGATCAACTGGAAAGTGAAGATGTCAAGTGATTTTTGGTGAATGCACAAAGGACACTAAAAAAACAACTCGAACCTGAGTGTAAGTCTGGACATGATCTCTCCAGAGGGAAATCGATTTCAGAACATCTCTAAGGGTTGATATCACTTCAAATGATGTTGCCTTAATAACATCATCATCCTTATTATAAGGTTTGTCCTATAAAACCAAGTTGAGAGGGGTAAGCCACAGAACCTGAAGTATCTGCTACATTTTTAGAGACTAGAACATTTAAGAACTTGCATATCAAGACTAGGAGCTCAGAGATGGAGATAGCATACTTTGATATGATCGACCTTCACAGTAAGTGGTTCTTCACTGACCTGTACAGAATCCCAAAGAGTTTGAGCTTAGAGGTAAAGAAAAATACTGGCATGATATTAAGACAGAAAGAAAAGGGGGGAAGTTTCATTTATACTCAACCATCTCTGTGATGCGAAGTCGCCTGTGACCAACAAGAACAACCTGGTCTCCCTGGATAGTTGAAATCTGGCCAACCACATTATAGAGAAAATTGAATCAATGTTTGCCTTCTTTTACCAAACAGAAAAAAAAAAAAATATGCCAACTGTATCAGCCAGCAAGGTTATATAAAGTCGAGGAACCTGAGCTAGGGTTCCAACTTCATGCAGGCGATCATAGAGATATTTCCCTTTGAGACTGTCCGTGCTCTTCTCTGAATCTGAACCAGATACCACACTGGGATCAGAGCCTGGCTCGTCTTTGAGGAGAAAAGCACCAGCATACGGAGCTTGTCTTTTCCTTGCTTCTTGTAGTGCAGCCATTAGTTTGGGATCCTAAATTTGTACAAAGTAATTACATTACTCGATCATAATGAAACATGGTGTGATTTTCGACAGCAAGAATAAGCACGAAACCCAAGGGGTCGGTAGAATGTCCAATACCTTTACATAAATAGGCATATAGAAACCAGGGAACAAAGGTCTATGAGGCAATGGAAGTGCCAAAACCTGCAAAGGACAAGCAAAATGTGTATCAGTTATATATATAGTAACTTAAGAGGTAAGTCCTTTGGAAGAGGAATTCTAACGGATCAATTTGACCCAATTGCTTCATTTTGAGACAATCTGGCCAAATTGATCGGTTTGGCAGCACAAAATTTAGATTAAGCAATTCTGCCAAGGTAATTTCAAACAGACTCGTTGTGAGGCAATTCCAATTGTGTAGGTTGGGAGCAGACAATTCGATTGACTCGTTTTAAATGACTCATTTTGTAAAATGAGTCAGTTGGCCAAATTGTCTCGATTTTAAATTGATCCATCTAAAACTTCGGCTACATTTGTACAGTAAGAACCAAGCCAGATGTTCATTTAGCTTAGTGGCATTTCTAATCCACCCAGACAGAAACTACAAGTTCTTCTGCCTATTCTAACATATTTTCAGCAACAAAAGCTATACATTGAACCATCTAGAGGCTCCTATGCTTTGTGATGACAAAACTCACTCTTCGCAAGCCATTACCATCTCCATAGCACATGGCAATCTAAGGGAATACACATACAACCAAAACGCAAAAAACAAACCATCTTGAATTCCAAGCTTCCATCAACTCCTTAGCAATCCAAACAAACGACCAGGCAAAAAACCTGTCTTTTTTTTTACAAAACCCACCGTTAGATAGTCCTCGAGCTTCGGATTAGTAGAAACAATAGCGGAGGAGCTACTGCTGGAATCTCCGGCATCGCCATCGCTGTCGTCCCCCTTAAGTGCAACCTCAACCAGCTCCCCACTGCCCGTTCCGTCGCTGCCGCCGGAGGAGGAAGAATCCGAGCAGAAGAAAGCCCTCCTGAAGGAATTGGGATGCCTGCTGGAGCTTCCCCTGCTCAATTCAGCGATCGAATTGATTGCTCTGAGCAAAGGGCTCGACGACGACCCAGAAGCTCCGGCGGAGTTGGGAGCAGGGGTTGCTCGGAGGCATGGGGAAGCGATGTGGGCGTGGAGATTGCGGGAAGAAGAAGAGAGAAGCTTCAACATTTCGGTTTTTTTTGGGGGTGGGGAAGGTTTTTGCGAGGGAAAGTCGAGATTTTGGGAGATGGGATTTGTTCAGGGAATTGGGAGGAGAAGAAGAAGAAGAAGGGCGCTGAATGGTGGTGGTAGTTGTTATTTGTTAAGCCCTTCATAAACCCTATGGCTTGTTTGCTACTACTCATGGTTTGCACTTGTAAATCCGGTCTAGTAAAAACTAAAAACTGGAGCCGAATTTTCACCGTTTTACTCCTCTGATACGAAGGCTAACATGTAGTGCACACATTTATATATATAGTGTTTGAGATGGATGTTTTTTTTATGAATTGGTAAGCTTTTATATCATCAAGAAACCGTGACAAAACTAATGGCAACAACCCTGCCAACTAAGTCACTATACCACTATTGTCAAAAAAAAAAAAAAAGTCACTATACCACTGTTTTTTCTCCACCCAAAACTACTCTGCCTTAGGCAATACAAAAAGGAAACCTATAAGTGAACCAAGAGTGAAAGCTAGCTAGTCCCAAAAACTATCAACAAGAACAGCAGGGAACAACATAGTGAGATCTTTTCGAATGCTCACTATCATCTCATTGAAACTTTTCTTTGATCCTCCATGCTTCAGATAACATCTTTCACGCCAAATGGAGCTGATCATGGACCTCCAAATTGCCCTAGCAACTTGAGCTCGCTCCTGCTTCCCTTTTAGATGGGTTATAGCCCACTGCAGTTTTGTGCCCCACTCATCAGAAGGAACTCTGGGGGAAAGCCTTAGCCAGCAACCCTGCATACAACTCTTTATACACCACACATTCACCAAAAAGATGTGATCTTGTCTCCAAAGCACAAGAACAGAACACACATGAGAAGAGACCTCTCCCTACCCATCTGGCCACCTTATCACTGGTGGTAATATAATTCTTAACAACCAACCAAACAATAAATTTGTCCCTAGGGGGGAGAGCCCTTTCCAGACAAGAGAGCACCAGAAAACAGACATCTCCTTAGGCCTGAAAGACTCCCAAACCAGCTTAATCCTATACCTTTTCATAACTTTCCCAGCCCACAGAACCTCACCATTTGCCATTGACATCAGTTGACTGATTTTGTCCCTGCTCTTCAACAGTTTTAACTAGATCCAAGACCCTGTTTTTGATTGAAACGTCCAGAAATCATGATGCTTAAGCCTATACTCCCTCAGCCACGCCACCCATAAAAAACCCTGTTGCAGGAGGATAAGCCAAACATGTCTGATTACACACGCAAGTTCCAACTCACAAGGTCTCGTATGCCCAAACCACCCTCATTCTTTGGGAGAGCTATATAATGCCAAGCTGCAGTAGCCTTCTTCTTCCCATCTTCACTAACTCCCCATAAGAAATCGCTACACAGTTTCTCAATTTCTTTAATGACCCTTTTTGGTAGAATAAACACCGCCATCCAAAACTGAGTCAAGCTAGCAAGAACTGAAATAACAAGTTGTAATCGCCCTGCATAGCTAAGGAACTTAGTTTTCCAACTATGAATTCTACCGGTTATTTTATCTAATAAAGGCTTACATGCCTTGATAGATAACTTGCCAGGAATAAGAGGCAAACCCAGATATCGAATAGGGAGAGATCCCAGCTTGTATCCTGCACTCTGAGCCATTTGTTTTTGCCATTCAATGGGAAGACCTCCACAAAATAGTTCACATTTCTCAGGGTTAGATTTCAGGCCAGAAATTCTTCTAAATTCCCCCAACACCCTCTGAACACATTTGATACCATGGTTTGAACCGTCAGAGAACAAAAGTAAATCATCTGCAAACATCAAATGAGTCAAACCCAACCTCTTGCACATCGGATGGAATTGCATTCGACCTTCCCTAACTGCTTTCCCCATTAGACAGGACAGTATTTCCATAGAGATAGCAAACAGGTAAGGGGACAGAGGGCCCCCTTGCCTCAATCCTTTACAAGCCGAGAAATACCCCACAATACCACCATTAAACCCCACACTCAACTTAGGGGTAGTCACACACATAACAATCCACCTCACGAAAAGATCAGGGAAAATTCATTGCTCTTAAAACTGTAATTAAGAAATCCCAATCCAGCGAATCAAAAGCCTTCATTATATCAAATTTAACAATGCTTCTGTTGATGTGACTTGAATCGGATTATCAGCCGCTACGACTGGTAATCGGGGGTAACCGTTTCCTTTGCCAGATTGGATTAGGTTTAGACCCACTTGGAGAAGTACTATAAATACTTCTCATACTCCTCTATAATCTGCAATCTCCTCGATATAGTGAAACTGGCTCTCTCTCCCCCGTGGATGTAGCTAACACACATCGTGTTAGTGAACCACGTAAATCGTGTGTCTGTGTTTTTCGATTCTCGCTTTCGTTTTCTTGCTTTATCGATTCTGGCGATTTCCCGATCCGTAGCAGCGCGTTTATAACAAGTTGTATCAGAGCCGCGGCTAGAAATCAGACTAGGGTTTTCGATTCAGAAGAATGACGTCGGTGAACATGAAGATCGAAAAGTTCACGGGGAAGAACAGCTTCGCTATATGGCAGATCAAGATGCAGGCTTTTCTAAAACAGCAAGGGCTGTGGGGGCCGCTGTCTACGAAACAGAAGAAGGCATCGGTCGATGACGATGAGTGGAATACCCTGGAGGAGAAGGCCCACTCAACCATCATGCTATTGTTGTCTGATGACGTCATCATTGAAGTCGCTGCTGAGAAGACTGCCGTGGGCTTATGGTTAAAGTCGGAGAGTCTGTATATGACGAAGTCTTTAACCAACAAGTTGCATCTCAAGCAACAGTTGTTCAGCTTGAGGATGCAAGAAGGTACGCCTTTGAGGGAACATCTCAAACAGCTTAACTCTATTTTGCTGGATCTGCGTAATATAGATGTACAAGTTGATGACGAGGATGCTGCCCTAATCCTACTGGTTTCTTTGCTGAGTTCATATGAGAATTTTGTTGATTCTTTTATTGCTGGTAAAGAAAGCGTGTCGTTGGAGGATGTTAGGTCTGCTCTTCATACGAGAGAGATCAGGCATAAGGCATCCGGATCTGGTACAGGTGGTGAGGCATCGGGTTTGGCTGTTACAGGTGGAAAGGGAAAGAAGAAATCTGGTAAAGGGAATTCGAACAAGAATTCCAAGGGTCTCGGTCCACAGCCAGGTGATGCTTGTCACAACTGTAAGGAAGTGGGGCATTGGAAGTACAACTGTCCCAAGAGAAGAGGGCAACAGAAGAAACAAGGTTCAGTTGCCGTGGCAGAAGTGGACAACAGTTCTGAAGACGATCTCGCCTTGGCTGTAGATGAGAAGGCACATCGTGGTGATGTGTGGTTTCTGGATACTGCAGCCTCATATCATATGTCTCCGAACAGGGATTGCTTCACAACCTACGAGCAGATAGATGGTGGTAACGTGGTCATGGCTAATGGAGCTGTCTGCAAGGTTGTTGGAATCGGGTCCATAAAGGTTCTGTAACACCCTACCCTATACGTTTTGCCTAATCATATTGTTCATATAATTGCAGCGGAATTAATCTCGGGTGTTACACTAATTATCAAAATTTACCCAAATAAAATTTCGACATGAATTACTCGCGTAATGGGCTAACAGTTCTTCCATCTGATCCTGCAAAATAATTCATCTAAATCCATGCATTCATAGACAAACATATACACTCACTGCCATATGCATTGGCTTTTCATAGCCATAGTCACAGTTTCATGTTACACCACTGCATCCTATACTGATACATGCCATAATCGTCACAACTTACATAATTACACAAATATACACATCATCATCAACTTTCCACACCTGTGGATATCTCACACTACATCAGAAGCTAGTATGCACATGAAAAACGTTCTCAAAACATTTTTACAAAAAGGTGTGGATCACTGGCCAAAATCCCGAGTAGTAGTCCAAGCACAGAATAGTTGAAGACCATACCTCATCTTGCCTTCAACTCTTGCTCAGCTCCCACCTATACACCTATCTACTATTGTTGCTGATGATGATCTGCTTACACATGGCATAAGCAGAGAAAAGGGATAAAAGAGGGTCAGCTCATAGCTGAGTGAGATAATCATAGCATCGTGAGTTCATAACAGAGCATACCCCTACCATACATCTAGCAAACAAGCCCAAGCACTAGGATCAGACCTCAGCCATCCGACATCCCAATAGGCAAAAGACTCAACCACCTTGACTTATGCATATGCGTCTTATCATGTTTTACTTATAGGCGCCTGGCTACTCCCATGCTATTAACTCTCCCGGGAAACATACCCCACATCCCGTCGGATGTAGTCATACATACCCCAACATCCCGTCGGATGTGGTCATACATACCCCACACCACTATGGGTGTAGTCATACCCCGACACCGCTCTGGGTGTGGTCATATCTCGTAAGAATTCTTCAGTCACCACCACATGAGAGGTGTGACTATCATACATATCATAATAGAGTAATAGCATAGGGAGCCCTAATTACTATGTAGTTGACCGTGAGACCACAACACTCATATTTGGTATCCTTATACATGATTCATATCTCATCTTGCTTAATCATAATTCATTACTTGCACATGTACTTGACCTGACCATAATTGGCTCAACATAGGTAAATCAGGAGTCGTATAATTGCACTTCCTCGGGATAAACCCTCGTGCAAGTCATCCTCCTTAAACATCATAATATCACCAGAGAATATATATTTTTCCCACATGTGCATCCAAATACAACAATCATGAACAATCATACCCTATCACCTTTTCGAACCATCATAAGGCATATCAACAGTCAAGCCCACAATTTGCAACATATACACAATCATCAGCATAAGCCAGGTCCATATCGATTAGGGCAAGTCAATAATATCATATAGCAGTCCAGGGTTCATCATATAGCACAAAAGTCCATACACCCCTAATCATGCCATTCTAGTTCACCTAGGTCTATTCTAAGCATCAATATAATTATCGTGATACGACAAACCCGGTATGCCGTGCTAATCCCTCACCAGTTCTGGTCCTTCAAACACCGGTTTAACCTTCCCGTACTAAAACGTCAATTTCACGAACGAACCCCGAATTAAAATCCGAGACCGTCCTAATATCCCCTGCAGTATCCCCGTCAATATTAGTTCTAGGCTCCGGGTCAAATTCTCGATAAAAACACATCAAACCCTGGCCGGAGCTAAATTCAGCGATCCCGGCTCCGACCTAAATAATAGCCGAAATTCATTGATTAGAACCAGAGGATTAATTACCTCACTGCAGGAAGCTCGTATATGAAATTTGGGCTTAATCCGGCTTCCGAAACCTCCGAACCCCTAATTTCTTCGATCGGAAACTCAAGAAATTCCTGATCCAAAAACTCGTTTTAAAGCTCTAAATCGATAAACTACGGTGAATGGATGAATTAGGCATTACTTACGGGATTTTTGGATAACTAGATCTCAAGAATTGAGCTCGGAGAATTTTTCTGTTCCCTCCCCTGCGCGCCCTCTGCTTCTCGGTTTCTCTCGGCGCTCAGTGATAAGGAAAAGGAGGAAATGGTTTCTGATGGGGAAAGTAATGGACCAGGGGAATTATATATGCCGACCGCACATATAATATATATATATATATATATATATATATATATATATATAATATATAATTAATACGTATACTTATCCGATCGATCGATAATCCGATTTTCGCCGAAATATTGTCAAAACACTCAATTTTAAATCGTGAACTTTCTAGCGATCGAAATATGGGTTTTGCCGGAACGGGATGTTACAATTCTCCCCTCCTTAAAAAGATTTCGTCCCCGAAATCTAACCTTGGGTCAATACTACGCATCCGCACTTTCCCTCTCCTAACCTACACTATCACATATCTTGTTACTACCTAACTCTTAGGTTAGGAGATCTGAAGTACATAAATAAACACATAATACCTTAAGTTCCCAATATAAGGTTTCAAAAACCTATACTAGGCTATCACAACATAAGCACATCAACAAGTTCAAAACATAGCTTACTAAGCAAGATTGTTAACCTGCAAAGTAGGTTGCCACTAACACAAGGTTATATCAACCTACAAAATGGTTGTCACCACTGCATCAAGAATCATATCCATATTAAAACTCTACCACAACAACTCGTTATGTTAGCATAGTCAAAGATCAACTGCATTGCATAGCTAGTCATCGTGCTTCTCGATTGGTTAATAGGATTTCTAGAACAACTTCTGTGCGAGCTACAAGGAAATATTGGCCATAACTTGATCCACACACCATTAAAAATTACTGCCAAAATCATCACTTGGGCAACAAGATAAAAACTCCACATATTTTCGAAAATCTCTTAAACCATAAAATTTTCAAAATTCCTTCAAATACTCAAAATCATGTTTGATCATATGCAACTGACTATGCAACACATCATCACCTTTGGTCCCAATCCCGGAAATTTTAGTGCAAGTACAGGCATGGAGTACTCCCTCCCCTTACGAGGGTGATCAGTCCTCAAGAGTGAAAGTAACATACCCATAATGCAGAAAACAAACCGGCTCTGATACCAAACTGTAACACCCTACCCTATACGTTTTGCCTAATCATATTGTTCATATAATTGCAGCGGAATTAATCTCGGGTGTTACACTAATTATCAAAATTTACCCAAATAAAATTTCGACATGAATTACTCGCGTAATGGGCTAACAGTTCTTCCATCTGATCCTGCAAAATAATTCATCTAAATCCATGCATTCATAGACAAACATATACACTCACTGCCATATGCATTGGCTTTTCATAGCCATAGTCACAGTTTCATGTTACACCACTGCATCCTATACTGATACATGCCATAATCGTCACAACTTACATAATTACACAAATATACACATCATCATCAACTTTCCACACCTGTGGATATCTCACACTACATCAGAAGCTAGTATGCACATGAAAAACGTTCTCAAAACATTTTTACAAAAAGGTGTGGATCACTGGCCAAAATCCCGAGTAGTAGTCCAAGCACAGAATAGTTGAAGACCATACCTCATCTTGCCTTCAACTCTTGCTCAGCTCCCACCTATACACCTATCTACTATTGTTGCTGATGATGATCTGCTTACACATGGCATAAGCAGAGAAAAGGGATAAAAGAGGGTCAGCTCATAGCTGAGTGAGATAATCATAGCATCGTGAGTTCATAACAGAGCATACCCCTACCATACATCTAGCAAACAAGCCCAAGCACTAGGATCAGACCTCAGCCATCCGACATCCCAATAGGCAAAAGACTCAACCACCTTGACTTATGCATATGCGTCTTATCATGTTTTACTTATAGGCGCCTGGCTACTCCCATGCTATTAACTCTCCCGGGAAACATACCCCACATCCCGTCGGATGTAGTCATACATACCCCAACATCCCGTCGGATGTGGTCATACATACCCCACACCACTATGGGTGTAGTCATACCCCGACACCGCTCTGGGTGTGGTCATATCTCGTAAGAATTCTTCAGTCACCACCACATGAGAGGTGTGACTATCATACATATCATAATAGAGTAATAGCATAGGGAGCCCTAATTACTATGTAGTTGACCGTGAGACCACAACACTCATATTTGGTATCCTTATACATGATTCATATCTCATCTTGCTTAATCATAATTCATTACTTGCACATGTACTTGACCTGACCATAATTGGCTCAACATAGGTAAATCAGGAGTCGTATAATTGCACTTCCTCGGGATAAACCCTCGTGCAAGTCATCCTCCTTAAACATCATAATATCACCAGAGAATATATATTTTTCCCACATGTGCATCCAAATACAACAATCATGAACAATCATACCCTATCACCTTTTCGAACCATCATAAGGCATATCAACAGTCAAGCCCACAATTTGCAACATATACACAATCATCAGCATAAGCCAGGTCCATATCGATTAGGGCAAGTCAATAATATCATATAGCAGTCCAGGGTTCATCATATAGCACAAAAGTCCATACACCCCTAATCATGCCATTCTAGTTCACCTAGGTCTATTCTAAGCATCAATATAATTATCGTGATACGACAAACCCGGTATGCCGTGCTAATCCCTCACCAGTTCTGGTCCTTCAAACACCGGTTTAACCTTCCCGTACTAAAACGTCAATTTCACGAACGAACCCCGAATTAAAATCCGAGACCGTCCTAATATCCCCTGCAGTATCCCCGTCAATATTAGTTCTAGGCTCCGGGTCAAATTCTCGATAAAAACACATCAAACCCTGGCCGGAGCTAAATTCAGCGATCCCGGCTCCGACCTAAATAATAGCCGAAATTCATTGATTAGAACCAGAGGATTAATTACCTCACTGCAGGAAGCTCGTATATGAAATTTGGGCTTAATCCGGCTTCCGAAACCTCCGAACCCCTAATTTCTTCGATCGGAAACTCAAGAAATTCCTGATCCAAAAACTCGTTTTAAAGCTCTAAATCGATAAACTACGGTGAATGGATGAATTAGGCATTACTTACGGGATTTTTGGATAACTAGATCTCAAGAATTGAGCTCGGAGAATTTTTCTGTTCCCTCCCCTGCGCGCCCTCTGCTTCTCGGTTTCTCTCGGCGCTCAGTGATAAGGAAAAGGAGGAAATGGTTTCTGATGGGGAAAGTAATGGACCAGGGGAATTATATATGCCGACCGCACATATAATATATATATATATATATATATATATATATATATATATATATATATATATAATATATAATTAATACGTATACTTATCCGATCGATCGATAATCCGATTTTCGCCGAAATATTGTCAAAACACTCAATTTTAAATCGTGAACTTTCTAGCGATCGAAATATGGGTTTTGCCGGAACGGGATGTTACAATTCTCCCCTCCTTAAAAAGATTTCGTCCCCGAAATCTAACCTTGGGTCAATACTACGCATCCGCACTTTCCCTCTCCTAACCTACACTATCACATATCTTGTTACTACCTAACTCTTAGGTTAGGAGATCTGAAGTACATAAATAAACACATAATACCTTAAGTTCCCAATATAAGGTTTCAAAAACCTATACTAGGCTATCACAACATAAGCACATCAACAAGTTCAAAACATAGCTTACTAAGCAAGATTGTTAACCTGCAAAGTAGGTTGCCACTAACACAAGGTTATATCAACCTACAAAATGGTTGTCACCACTGCATCAAGAATCATATCCATATTAAAACTCTACCACAACAACTCGTTATGTTAGCATAGTCAAAGATCAACTGCATTGCATAGCTAGTCATCGTGCTTCTCGATTGGTTAATAGGATTTCTAGAACAACTTCTGTGCGAGCTACAAGGAAATATTGGCCATAACTTGATCCACACACCATTAAAAATTACTGCCAAAATCATCACTTGGGCAACAAGATAAAAACTCCACATATTTTCGAAAATCTCTTAAACCATAAAATTTTCAAAATTCCTTCAAATACTCAAAATCATGTTTGATCATATGCAACTGACTATGCAACACATCATCACCTTTGGTCCCAATCCCGGAAATTTTAGTGCAAGTACAGGCATGGAGTACTCCCTCCCCTTACGAGGGTGATCAGTCCTCAAGAGTGAAAGTAACATACCCATAATGCAGAAAACAAACCGGCTCTGATACCAAACTGTAACACCCTACCCTATACGTTTTGCCTAATCATATTGTTCATATAATTGCAGCGGAATTAATCTCGGGTGTTACACTAATTATCAAAATTTACCCAAATAAAATTTCGACATGAATTACTCGCGTAATGGGCTAACAGTTCTTCCATCTGATCCTGCAAAATAATTCATCTAAATCCATGCATTCATAGACAAACATATACACTCACTGCCATATGCATTGGCTTTTCATAGCCATAGTCACAGTTTCATGTTACACCACTGCATCCTATACTGATACATGCCATAATCGTCACAACTTACATAATTACACAAATATACACATCATCATCAACTTTCCACACCTGTGGATATCTCACACTACATCAGAAGCTAGTATGCACATGAAAAACGTTCTCAAAACATTTTTACAAAAAGGTGTGGATCACTGGCCAAAATCCCGAGTAGTAGTCCAAGCACAGAATAGTTGAAGACCATACCTCATCTTGCCTTCAACTCTTGCTCAGCTCCCACCTATACACCTATCTACTATTGTTGCTGATGATGATCTGCTTACACATGGCATAAGCAGAGAAAAGGGATAAAAGAGGGTCAGCTCATAGCTGAGTGAGATAATCATAGCATCGTGAGTTCATAACAGAGCATACCCCTACCATACATCTAGCAAACAAGCCCAAGCACTAGGATCAGACCTCAGCCATCCGACATCCCAATAGGCAAAAGACTCAACCACCTTGACTTATGCATATGCGTCTTATCATGTTTTACTTATAGGCGCCTGGCTACTCCCATGCTATTAACTCTCCCGGGAAACATACCCCACATCCCGTCGGATGTAGTCATACATACCCCAACATCCCGTCGGATGTGGTCATACATACCCCACACCACTATGGGTGTAGTCATACCCCGACACCGCTCTGGGTGTGGTCATATCTCGTAAGAATTCTTCAGTCACCACCACATGAGAGGTGTGACTATCATACATATCATAATAGAGTAATAGCATAGGGAGCCCTAATTACTATGTAGTTGACCGTGAGACCACAACACTCATATTTGGTATCCTTATACATGATTCATATCTCATCTTGCTTAATCATAATTCATTACTTGCACATGTACTTGACCTGACCATAATTGGCTCAACATAGGTAAATCAGGAGTCGTATAATTGCACTTCCTCGGGATAAACCCTCGTGCAAGTCATCCTCCTTAAACATCATAATATCACCAGAGAATATATATTTTTCCCACATGTGCATCCAAATACAACAATCATGAACAATCATACCCTATCACCTTTTCGAACCATCATAAGGCATATCAACAGTCAAGCCCACAATTTGCAACATATACACAATCATCAGCATAAGCCAGGTCCATATCGATTAGGGCAAGTCAATAATATCATATAGCAGTCCAGGGTTCATCATATAGCACAAAAGTCCATACACCCCTAATCATGCCATTCTAGTTCACCTAGGTCTATTCTAAGCATCAATATAATTATCGTGATACGACAAACCCGGTATGCCGTGCTAATCCCTCACCAGTTCTGGTCCTTCAAACACCGGTTTAACCTTCCCGTACTAAAACGTCAATTTCACGAACGAACCCCGAATTAAAATCCGAGACCGTCCTAATATCCCCTGCAGTATCCCCGTCAATATTAGTTCTAGGCTCCGGGTCAAATTCTCGATAAAAACACATCAAACCCTGGCCGGAGCTAAATTCAGCGATCCCGGCTCCGACCTAAATAATAGCCGAAATTCATTGATTAGAACCAGAGGATTAATTACCTCACTGCAGGAAGCTCGTATATGAAATTTGGGCTTAATCCGGCTTCCGAAACCTCCGAACCCCTAATTTCTTCGATCGGAAACTCAAGAAATTCCTGATCCAAAAACTCGTTTTAAAGCTCTAAATCGATAAACTACGGTGAATGGATGAATTAGGCATTACTTACGGGATTTTTGGATAACTAGATCTCAAGAATTGAGCTCGGAGAATTTTTCTGTTCCCTCCCCTGCGCGCCCTCTGCTTCTCGGTTTCTCTCGGCGCTCAGTGATAAGGAAAAGGAGGAAATGGTTTCTGATGGGGAAAGTAATGGACCAGGGGAATTATATATGCCGACCGCACATATAATATATATATATATATATATATAATATATAATTAATACGTATACTTATCCGATCGATCGATAATCCGATTTTCGCCGAAATATTGTCAAAACACTCAATTTTAAATCGTGAACTTTCTAGCGATCGAAATATGGGTTTTGCCGGAACGGGATGTTACAGGTTCGGACACATGATTGTTCGTTCTGTACCGTGAATGATGTCAGGCATGTTCCACGAATGACAAAGAACCTGATATCCTTGAGTCTACTCGACAGCAAGGGTTTCAGCTTCAAAGGAAAAGGTGGAGTTGTGTATGTCTGCAAAGGTTCAAGGAAGGTGCTGAAGGGCGTGAAGCGTGGGACCTTGTATGCATTACAAGGGTCTGTGTTGTCTGGTTCTGCTGCAGTTGCATCATCTCAGGTTCATCAGGAAGATATGACCACTCTCTCGCACATGAGACTGGGGCATATGAGTGAACGAGGAATGCAAGTGCTGTCGAAGAGGGATCTTCTTTGCGGGCACAAGGTGCAGAATTTGGAATTCTATGAGCATTGTGTGTTTGGGAAGCTACATCGCAGCAAGTTTCCCAAGAAGGGTATCCACCGGACGAAGGGGATACTGGATTACCTCCACTCCGACTGTTGAGGTCCTTCACGAGTTGAATCCATTGGAGGCAGCAGGTATTTTCTGTATATTATTGATGATTATTCGAGATTTACTTGGATTTTCATGATGAAGCAGAAAAGTGAGGCTTTCACAAAGTTCAAGCAGTGGAAGACATTAGTGGAGAATCAGACCGGGAAGAAGATCAAGAAGCTGCGAACGGACAATGGTCTGGAGTTCTGCAATTCTGAGTTCAACGAATTCTGCAAGGATGAAGGGATTGCCCGTCATCAGACTGTTAGAGATACACCCCAGCAAAATGGCGTTGCAGAAAGGATGAACCAGACATTGTTGGAGAGAGCACGGTGCATGCTCTCTAATGCTGGACTAGAGAGAAGATTCTGGGCAGAAGCAGTGAACATGGCGTGCTTCCTGATCAACCGTGGACCTCACAGGTATCGAGTTGAAGACTCCTTATGAGGTGTGGTATGGTAAGACTGCTGATTACTCTTCACTGAAAGTTTTTGGGTGTCTTGTTTATTATCATGTGGATCAGGGGAGGAGCTACCTTGTGCCTTCCCCCCCAGATCGCGTGTAAAAATATCGGGAATTTTGAAAATTCTGAAGAAGTTAACTATTGTAGAATAACAATAATGTGAAATAATGAGCAACAATGTTCTGGTCTAGTCTAATGGAATGCAGCTGCTTGGTATTTGTGAATACCCAGTACCATGGTTCAATGCTTGGTAGCAACATTGTTTTTTTAGTTTTCCTACTTTGGTTGAATTTTTGTTTAAAATTTAGATTGATCACTTAACTTTTGTACTTATTCAAATACTTTTTAATTTCAAAGTTCAAACTAGATAATGAAATTTTGGAGCTTATAATATTTTTCTAATTTAGATAATTAAATTTTGGAGTCTAGATAATTAAATTTTGAAGCTTATGACTCACAATGTAAATATTTTCTTATTTTTTTTTACGAATATTATACAATAAAGTCCGGCCCCCCCCCGACCACTAGATCCTAGCTCCGCCCCTGATGTGGATGAGGGTAAACTGAACCCAAGGGCAAAGAAGGGTGTATTTGTGGGTTACGGAGATGGAGTTAAGGGATTTCGAGTCTGGTCAACTTCTAAGCATCGAGTTATACTCAGTAGAAATGTGATATTTGATGAGAAGTCTATGTTTATCCCCATGTTGAAGGTTACTATTGTTGAAGGTAGCAGGAATGTTGATAAACAGGTGGAGCTGCAAACTCTCAACGAGAGTGAGTTTGAGCACCAAGTTGGAGAAGATCAACATGATGAGATGTCTCTGCAGAGCCAGAAATTTCAGAGTCCAGTGCACGAGCTCAACAGTCTATTGCTTCCGGTAGACCGAAGAGAGCGACTGCAGGAGTACCTCCACAAAGGTATGGCTTCGAGGACATGGTGGCGTATTCATTTCAGGTTGCTGAAGAAGTGGATGCAGGTGAGCCACAGTCCTATAGAGAAGCAGTTTTGGGTGGTGAAGTTGATGAGTGGCTTGCCGCAATGGTAGATGAGATGGAATCCCATGACAGGAATTAGACTTGGGAGCTAGTCAAACGACCACAAGGAAGGAAGATTGTTACAAACAAGTGGATCTACAAGAAGAAGGAAGGAATCACTTCTAAAGAGGGCATGAAATTTAAAGCTCGGGTGGTTGCACGAGGCTTCTCGCAGAGGGAAGGAGTTGACTACAATGAGATTTTCTCACCAGTGGTCAGACATACTTCGATCAGAGTGCTACTAGCAATAGTGGCACATTATGACTTGGAGCTCGAGCAGCTAGACGTGAAGAAAGCTTTCCTGCATGGAGAGTTAGAAGAAGAAATTTACATGACTCAGCCAGAAGGATTCGAGGTTCCGGGAAAAGAAGACTGTGTTTGTAAGCTGAAGCAGTCCTTGTATGGGCTTAAGCAGTCTCCGAGGCAGTGGTACAAGAGATTTGACAGTTACATGCTTGAGCTGGGCTACAGCAGAAGTCCATATGATTGTTGTGTGTATCACAACAAGGTGAAGGATGGTTCAATGATCTATCTTGTTCTGTATGTGGATGATATGCTCCTAGCTGCGAGGTCGAAGTCTGATATCCAGAAGTTAAAGGGGCTTCTCAGTGCTGAGTTTGAGATGAAGGATTTGGGAGCTGCTCAGAAGATCTTGGGTATGGAGATTTACAGGGACAGGTCGAAGAAGAAGTTTTTCTTGTCACAGAAGAGCTACATCCAGAAGATACTGTCGAGGTTTGGCATGTCTTCAGCAAAGCCCTTAAATACTCCTAGTGCTTCAAATGTTCATCTATCCTCAGCTTATGCACCGCAGTCAGAGGCTGAGAAGGAGTACATGTCGAGAGTCCCATATGCTAGTGAAGTAGGTAGCTTGATGTACGCTATGGTATGCACTAGACCTGATCTTGCACATGTTGTTAGTGTTGTCAGCAGGTTCATGATACAACCTGGGAAGGAGCATTGGCAGGCTGTGAAGAGGATTTTCCGGTACCTTAAGGGTACACCTGATGTGGGGATTAGCTTCGGAAGTGATACAGAGTGCTTGGTGTCTGGGCATTCTGACTCGGACTATGCTGGAGATGTTGACACAAGGAGATCGATGACCGGTTATGTATTCACTCTTGGGAGTTCTGTAGTGAGCTGGAAGGAAACTTTGCAGTCGGCGGTGACATTGTCTACTACTGAGGCAGAGTATATGGCGTTGACAGAAGCTTCTAAGGAGGGAATATGGTTCAAGGGACTGGTTGGTGATCTGGGTCTACATCATGATCAGGCAGTGGTGTATTGCGACAGTTTGAGTGCAATATGCTTGGCCAAGGATCAAGTCCACCATGAGAGGACTAAGCACATCAATGTGAGGTATTATTTCTTGAGGACAAAGAAGAGGATTAAGGTGAAGAAGGTTGGCACTGCTGATAATCCTGCTGATATGTTCACGAAGCCGGTTCCACATGGCAAGTTCCAACACTGCTTGGACTTGCTGAATGTCTTGAGTGGGTGACTCCGCCCTACAGGGCATTGATGGCGAGAGAGAGAGAAGGAGAAGAGTACATCAGAGATTTCAGAGGAAGAGGATTCAAGTCAAGGTGGAGATTTGTTAATGTGACTTGAATCGGACTATCAGCCGCTACGACTGGTAATCGGGGGTAACTGTTTCCTTTGCCAGATTGGATTAGGTTTAGACCCACATGGAGAAGCACTATAAATACTTCTCATACTCCTCTGTAATCTGTAATCTCCTCGATATAGTGAAACTGGCTCTCTCTCACCCATGGACGTAGCTAACACACATCGTGTTAGTGAACCACGTAAATCGTGTGTCTGTGTTTTTCGATTCTCGCTTTCGTTTTCTTGCTTTATCGATTCCGACGATTTCTCGATCTGTAGCAGCGCGTTTATAACAGCTTCGTTGGGAAATATCATTTCTTTGATACTTCTGAACTAACTCATGAGTCAAAAGAATATTTTCACCAATTACTCGCCCTTTTATGAAAGCAGTATGGTTATTACTAATAAGGGAAGGCAAAACTGCACTAAGACGGTTTGCTATAATCTTGGCAACACACTTATAAAGTGTGTTACAACAAGAAATAGGTCTGAACAGCTTCATTTCCTCCAGGTTCTGAGTCTTAGGAATCAAAGCTAAGAGAGTAGAGTTAGTACCTTGGGGAAGAGAGCAAACTGAGAGACAGTGCTGCACAACCACAGTGATTTCAGGGCCTACAATATGCCAGGCAGATTGGAAAAAACACGCTGGAAAACCATCTGGTCCAGGGCTTTTATCAACTTTAAAACCAAAAAAGGTATTTTTAACTTCATCCTCGGAGATAGGACGTGTTATGCTCTCTTTTTGCACCTCATCAACCTGAAAATGCAAGAGATTCCTCATCTCTTCAATACTACAAGCCTCAACTTCATGATCCTTCTGCCCTAGTAACCTTTTGTAGAAAGCCTCAGCAATACCACACATGCCATCTGTATTTGTAATTCGAACCCCTTCATCATTTACCAGAACTTGAATCATATTCCTTTTATTTCTGATTTTTACCGATCGATGGAAATACCCTGAGTTGGAGTCCCCAACCTTCAACCAAACTTCTCTAGATTTCTGCCTTAGAAAAGATTGCTCAGAATCCCTAAAACTTTTTACTTCTGCAGCTATTCAAGCTTCTTCTTGAAATGTTTCAGTAGAAGGACTCTGTAAAGCACTAGCTTGCGCTCCTAACAACTCTTGTTCCTTCGGCTTTACTCTTTTATGAAGATCAGAGTACTCCCTTTTATTCAGCTGCTTCAGTAACCCTTTCAATATTTTCAGTTTCCTGTTGACTCGCTCCATTTGTGATCCCACTACTTTAGAATTCCAAGCCTCCTTCATAATATCCCAGTATCTCTCATTCTCCATCCAAAACTTGAAAAAATTAAAAGGTTTAGGAAGTGACTTGATAGAACTATCAGTGTTTACAAACACTAGAAAAAGGTCAGAGACTGCAGGGTCTAAGATATCCATTGTGCTAGAGCCAAATGCATCAAGCCATTTGTAGTTTATAAAGGCCCTATCCAGTCTCCTCGCAATTGGGTTACCAGACTGTTTATTGATCCAAGTAAACCATGGCCCAGATGACTTATGCTCGACAATCTCATTATCATACTGCCATTTTCTGAAGTCAACCATACTAGTACTAACTCCAGGAGAATTTGAGGCCTCACTCACATCCCCAATTACATTAAAATCTCCCACTATAATCCAAGGCTCAGATTGGACTTGCAAAGCCCCCACATCACTGTAAAGAACTCTTCTCTATGATTCTTCATCTGAGGCATAGATCACTGTAATAAAGAAAGGTTTACCCGAACAAACCATGGCATGTATAAACTAGTCAGAACTATGAAGAACCCTCAACTGCACGTCAGGCCTCCAAACTAACCCAATTTTACTTAAACCTAAAGCATTCCCAACAACCTTTTTCTCCCTACCCTGAAAACGCTTGTTAATAAGTTCCTCGACTTTGTCAACTTTCACTCTTGGTTCTAGTAATGCTATAATATCTATACTATTTTTATTTACTAAAAGCTGCACAGCTTTATTTTTATCTGGGTCCTTAAAACCCCGGGTATTCCATGATATAACCTTCATCTGCACTTACCTCCCCTACCCCCTCTCTTAGGAATAGGAGCTACATGCGACTTCTTCTTTCTAGCCTGACTCACAGTGATCCATGGGTTCTGCTGAGAATCTGGTGGAATTGATAAACGAGATTGTCCCCCCTTAATTGGTAAACTATTAGCCAAAAGCGGAGAGGCAAATGAACTTCCAGCAATCACTGTTGAGCCCTTCACCGCATCCACAAACTTAGCAACCTGATCTCCTACAGCAACCCCATCATTAATCACAGAACCAGAAACTTGACCTTCCTCCACAGAAACCCCTGAACCAGAAACTTTACCTTCCTCCACAGAAACCACTAAACCAGAAACATGACCTTCCTCCACAGAAACCACAGAGTCCACATTTACTACCTCTTGTTCAACAATAACTTTCTCTTTTCCCTTATTTAAAACTCTCTCCACAGACTGGATGACTTCAGCTTGAACCTCCTCAACTCCAATGGCCTGAAATTTAGGAACCCACCTCTTACCCACAGTCTCACCTTTATTACATTCATGACCATACACCTCACACTTAGAACAGACTATAGGCTTATTCAGATATTCTATCTCAATATCAAAAACCGGATCATCATCTGGGTATAACCGAATCTTAGTTGGAAAACTATAATCCGCAACAAGATTAACACACACCTTAGCAAATTCTAACTGATGGCATTTGCATGTAGTTTGATCCATCCAGACCGGCGGAACAATAGTGCTGGCAACCCATTCGAGCCCCTCAAGAGTATGATACTCCAGCGGAATTCCCCAAATTCTGACCCATATCGGCAACTCCTCAATCACAAGAGCGACCGGCTGAATTCTTGGAGCCCATTTTCTGAAGAAGATCTGATTACCATGATAGTGCCACGGCCCCGATTTGAAAACCCACTGACTTGTCGCAGCATAAGGGAACTGGAAGACAAGCAAGTGAGGACCAAATCGCGAAACCAACACCGGACCATCCCTGCCCCAGAGGCCATTCGCCCACTGTTGAAGAAGCCCCAACTTAGGGAGAGCCCCCACGAACTGCCTGATTAACCAGTCCTTCCACCTTTCTTCACCCCTCTTCTTCACTTCGCGAGGTAAACGATAACCATCATTGATCCTTTCCGGAGGGCAGAAACGCATCCTGTTAGCAGGCACGACGTCAAACAAAGAAGCCCACGTCACCTCCTCCCCAATCGGAGCTGTGGATGACGGAGAGGCCGCCATGGCGGCGAGAGAAACCCTAACCAGAACTCTTTCGCCCAAAGAGAGAAGAGAGAGGGAAATTTCTCTTCCTTCTATTTAGATGGATGTTTTTTGTCATTCATAGAGGAGGGAATTTTTAAGCTCTCGTTTGACATTAGTTGTTCAATCACCACCACATCCACCGCTCAGGTATCACTTACCCATGAGACTTTTTAATTTATTGCGAAATGAGATGATCTAAATTCCTTCGGTTTTGGGTTTCAAATTAGAAAATTTGCAATCACTTATTTACATAGTTTTCATCTCCTACTTTTAATTGCGCGAGATTTAAAGTTTCTTCATCTAAATTTCATAGCAAACTATGAACATGAACACAGAAGCAGATGTGAGTAAACAACTAAAGATCACAAAGCTTGTATTTTTAGTGGTATGAAAATATATTTGAGCTCATAGATCAATTAAGTGCATCTCATCTTTCATTGAAAACTAAGCGAAATTTAAAGATTCATTCACTGTTATATAAATGTTTTTGAGTAAAATATGTTTGTGTTAGGGGTAAAGGTCGAGAAGGCCACGCGGCGCACTTAGGCTTTCCGCTCAATTACCCAAAAAACCACACTACTCCGATATGATCCGCGGAACTGCTAATCGCGAATCCCGCATAAAGGTTCCGCATAACTGAATCCGCGGAAGGAATGCTAGTGGGTCCGCGTATCTGTCTCTGACCACCTTGTCTTGTCACCGGGATTTGCCCACCAAACCCAGAGAGGCTATAAATACCACATTTACTACACTCAGAAAGGGGACTTAGGGGTTCTCTCTCTACCCTTCTCCCTAGATTTTCCCCTTGTAACCTCCCAATTGTAATCTCTCCCTCAGTATACATTCGAACGTTAATCTGGAATCAAGAGGGGTATCTGTTCTCTTGTCGAATCTACGTTAAGTCCCCTGAATTACCGTGCAAACCTCCTACTCTCAATCTTGCACAAATAGTTTAGAAATTGATATTGCATGCATTTCCAAAGGTTAGTAGTGAATAACAAATTATATATATATATAGGCGGTTCTAGGGTGCCCAGGGCAAAATCCGGGGTATGGAAGACCGGAGCAAGGAAAATTACAAAAAGCATCATGAAGCATTAAAGCTTTTTTCATTGGACTTCAACCTAACTGTACCCCTGTTTAATTATATCGATTAAGAGGTTAAACCCTATGGATACGACCCACCGCCACCCTAACCAATTTCCAGTCTCCCTTCTATGATCCCTCATTCGTCTTGGAGAGTCCCCTCTTAGTTCGAAGTTCAATCGTAAGCTGCCTATCAAATCTGAAATCTCCAACAAAATCATCGTTTCTAAACCCAAATCCTTTTATTATTTAATCCACATTCGATTTAGCTCCCTATCCAATCTCAAATCCCCAACATCATCATGTTTCATACCCCAAATCTATGTATCCACATTCGAAGAGAAGATCCCCATCCAATATGAAATCCTCACATAATCATAGTTTTGAACCCCAAATCCTTGTATCCACAAATCGACGTTTTGTTCCTCGTCATTTTATTTCTGGGCGGAATTTACTCACCTATCTCTTTCTAACACGATTACGGCGACCATCTCTATTATTGTGTTCATCAAATTTTTCATTTGCAAAAGAACCCTTGAAAGAGGTTTGCTAACTCTAGGGTTCATGTCACTAGTTCTTTGTCATCTTGTCTTAGTGTTATTATCATTTGCAAAATAACTTCTATCTCTCGATGAAATTAAGGTTTCCTGATATGTAGTGTTCGTCTCGCCCAGAGGATTGAGGAAGAAGATGAAGAAGACAGAATTTGATTCGAATCGAATGGAGAGGTCTCCTTAATTTGTGTTTATGTATTAACGGTGCGTTTAGGACTAATTCTAGTTGGACTGGGTCTGATCATTGATTTTTGTAGGCTTTTAAATAACATTCAAAAGTGGGCTTGTACATGATCCATGGCACCTAGTTTGTTGATAATAGATACTGAGTTCCGGATTATCATTAGGTTGGGCCTTTGATAATTGTCTATCCCAGTTTTCGGCTCTTTGTTTTACTTGATTTTATATTTTATTTCCATCTGATTCTGCTTCTAAAATCCTGATCATGCCTTGAGTTCACGCAATTTGAACATAATTATGTGTTCCATCTTTTTTTGGGATTTGGTAAATGGTAGCGTGTCTCTTTACACATTTAGTGGTACGAGGTAAACTACAATCCGCCCAATTTAACTCTGAATCAATTGGCCCTATTCCACTCTCTCACTGATTGCCCCTCTTTATGCAATGCACTCGTACATAAAAAACCTCTTGTAGACTAATTAGAGGCTTGTGGTTGGATACTGAGTGATGATATTATTTTAATTTATTTTTTGAAACGAAAATTAGAATTTCACTTTTGAAGTACCTATGTACTTTAGTTGGGCAAGTATTTTCAAAATGTAAAATTTTATCAGCGTATAGGTATACAATTGTTGTATAAGGTGTTGATGTTAAAGGAAATGGGTACTGACTGGTTAGGGTATTAGGTTGTTGATGGTATAGAGTATATGGTATATGGGTAGGTTATAAGGTGTTGATGATTTAGAGAATATGGTATTGATTGGTTAGGGTGAGGGTAGGTGTTGTTTTCTTTTTTTCTCGATTTTATATTTTTTTTTATATCTGCTTATAAAAGAACTTAGACATAATTATTGTAGCGTGACACATTTATCGGTACGAGATAAAATGATTTGGTGTGTGCAAGGTAGGTTCCTATTAACGATTTTGCCTTGTTGGTTATCCTTGTTGGTAATCCCGGCCATTAGCGATTCGCCACATATGGAACGAAAATTAGTTAGAGTTCTTAAGTTCATCTTTCTTCATTTATTCTTTGATTTGAACCTGCATGTTTTTGCTCCAAAGGATTTTGTAGTGCTGTGCTAAAGACAATTCGTCCAATTTAACTTTTCATTAATTCCCCATTTTCCACTCTCTCACTACCCCATGAAGCAGAAACAATCCCCTATGATATATTTACCGTTCATTTTAACCCTTCACTTAATAAGAAAGCGAAATTTCACATGATGATAATAAATGTCATGTAGCTTAATTGGTTAATTGTCCTTTAGTTGCTAAGTTAATAAAGTAGAGGTTTGTGGTTCGATACTTAGCGACTATCAATTTTTAATTTTGAAAGTACCTATGTACTTTAGTTGGGCAAGAAAAGTTAATAAACAATAAATAGAAAAAGAAAATAGTTATCTATGTGGCATTGCTAGAAGAATTCCTAATTTAGAAATCTTGCTAGTTTAAAAAGAACTCCTCCATCCCTAACCATTGCTAAGTTTTTTCCATCTAAGCTCCACCTCATCTAAGACCATCTCCATCCTTGCAATCAATAAGCAATTTCTAAAGTGGGCCCTTATCGCCACATCACCAATCAAGCAAAAATCTCATTCAATAATTTCCAAACCCCTACATCCCTAAAACCAATAAGCAATTCCCAATAGTGGGCCCATACAATTTCTTACCACATAACAAGGAAAGAAAAAGTAATTGAAAAATAAAAAATATCCTAGGTGGCATTGCAAGATGAATTTCTTATTTAGCAATCTTGCTAAATAAGAAAGCACCCCCACATCCTTGCAATTGCTTAAAAGTTGTGCCACCTAGGATTCCACTAAATAAGCAATGAGATGGAGATGGTCTAAGGTGTTTATGGTTTAGAGCATAAGCCTATAAGGTATTGAAGGTTAGGGTATAAGGTAGGTAGCAATGTGTTGATGGTTTAGATTATATATGGTATTGATTGGTTAGGGTATAAGGTGTTATTGTTGTAGAGTATATGGTATTGATTGGTTCAGGTATTAGGGTTTGGTTTAGGGTTTAGGGTTACAATAACATATACCAAATCAATAGATTAATTTTGCTAAACGAAAAATTTTGTTAATCTACAAAGTCAGTCTAAAAGCACATCCCCATCTCCCGCCGTCAATTCCTAAATTTTTCCTTTAATCCGATGGTGAAAGACCTTCAATCCTTTCCGCGGCGTGTCACCCAATCAGATTTCACCGTTTCCGGAAAGTCGCATTTGCCCATAACCAGTGCTGGCATTACCAAGGCCGAGGCAGCGGTAGGGAGTGTGATTTTCAATAAATGGGAAGGGCTGGAAAGGCTAAGTAATTTTACAAGTCCATTTATAAATTCTTTAATCAGAGAAGTAGAGACCATGCTCCGAAACCCGAGAGGCACTCATCTCCTGCTGTTGTTCGTTCCTCCTCCTCTCAATCCCTGAAAGACCCATTTCTCCCATTTTCTCGAATGAAACTCTTAGAATCAACCCCATCCGCCTCTTCGTCCTCCTGTCCCATGCTTTATTTTCAGGTGCAGTGGTAATGATGAGACTGCGTATTATTTTAGATCTCAGTTCCTTTCATTATGTCCTTGTTAGATCATGACTGTTAAACTAACTCCTTCGTTTTATTCTTTCTTCTTTTCTCTCCATACATGGTCTTTGTTAGAGGCAGGGAGGGGAGCAATGACAATAAGTCGCCGTCTGAATATTGCCAAAAAAAATCATCATATGTTGTTACGATTCCATAATAGGTGTTGTGGAACCCTACGTCATATGGTGGTTTTTTTGTGCAATATTGACGCGTACATGTTGATCATGCTCCGAAAATATATACAAGAGGGGAAGTTACCATATGTATAGTATAAAAGTGGGAGGGAAAGTACAATGTTTTGTTTTTCAAGATTTGTACCTTTAGTGTTTGAGATCTTAATAGATCGGTGAGGGATCTTTCACTCAATAAAAATACTGTAGTTTATTTCTTGATTACTGACTCCATTTTCAGAAGTCTTTTACTATTGGGCCAACAGTATTTTTTCCGGGTTTCGAACTCTGCTCCTCTATCGCTGCATGCTCTTGTCATTTCACGCCTAAAATAATAAAGTGAAATGGAAAAAGAAAAATTTTCATTTCATAATTTTAGTAGCCAATATTAAATAAATTTATAAACAAGTAAAAGATACGATATAATAATTCAATAAAAAACGAGTGCTTAAAATTATTCAACTGAAATGTTGCACATGATTTATTTAGGGAGCAGCCTCCATATCGAATTAAATCAAATACATCCAAACTATTCAGAATTCAATCAACAAACATCGAATTGCAAGACATCCGATTGAAGAACACAGAATGCAGCAGTCTTCTTATAAACCAAACAGACACATAAATAAAACGACACCGCAGAAGGCAACAGTCTTCTTATAAACCAAACAGACACATAAATAAAACGACACCGCAGAAGGCAGTAGTCTTCTTATAAACCAACAGTCTTCTTATAAACCAAAGAGACACATAAATAAAACGACATCGCAGAAGGCAACAGTCTTCTTATAAACCAAACGACGCCGCTTCAAGCTGACAGTGGCAATCTTCACATAATCCTAATCCGAATAGGATAAGGACTTCCATCTTCACTTGAAGTTTTCAACACTAATCAAATAGTTGCAGCCCTTTTACACACGCATTCAGAAGAACTCAAGTGTCCAAAACTCTGGTCCTTAGGTTGCTACTTCTGGTAACAGGCCTCTTCTGCAAAATCGATAACGACGATTTTAGTCGGACAAAAATATTGGATGCAACTGCATTGTGTAGACACGAGCAATTATATTTTATTATTACCCTAGGTTGCTCGTAATCTTCGTGAGAATCAACATCATCGTCATTTTCATCATCGGATGGCCCAGACCCAGTACACTTTCTTGCATTATGATTGGTAGAACCGCACTTACTGCAATGCTTTTGCCTTCTCTTCGGTACTGTTTTCGACTGATTTTGAGTGGTGGGAGGATCAACATCGGTGTCATCGCCACCGCCACCTTCTTCCGAAACACCAGCATTCGGGGCATCGCCGTTTGAGGTTGGCTTCACATAGCCAACAGGATGTGGGCATCGGGTCCTATAGTGGCGCCATTCCCCACAATTACTACACTGTCGTGGTTCTCCTTTCTTCCTTTTAGAATTTTTAGCCCCCGAACCTTTAGCTTTGACCTGTAATGGATCCAACAAAATATCATTCACCTTCGGTCTATTAATGCCGGGTATGTCCACGTTGCCAGTGTCCACCATGTCCAGCTTTTCACATAATGATTGAATTCCCTCATGAGCAATCTTGAAGCACTCACTAGATTTTGCCCCTTTTAACATTAGTTGTAAGCTGTTTTGTTGAATAGTACCATATTTGATTGACAAAATATTTTATACAAAGTGAGTAAAATTAACGTTCACCTAGCTTCGAACCAATATTAAAAAAAAATAGTCATGGGAAACCTCAATGCGAAAAGTTGTGATTCATCTATTATGTCCGGTTCCTCCAAGCTCTCTAGTGTCTTCAGCTTCTTTGACCATCTTCGACGTACTAGGCCTTCAGGAAGTTCCAGTATGCTCTCTTCTTTCAGTACAAAAATCATATGACGGCATGGTATTCCCATATAATCGTAGTGATTACAACTACACTCCATTGCAAAGGGTTCAACTGTGTACGTGACTTGAAAAACCTTATCCATGCCAGACACCTTGACCTTGTACACACACTCAATTTCCGATCGCTCTGACTCCACCTTTATGCAACATGCCGACTTTTCAACCTCGTCTCTGAATAAGAAGAATGTGTTCTTTGTGAAAACCGCCGCTCCACTCTTCTGAAGTGAGACTAAGACATTGCTTGTGATGGTTCGTTCTCGATGAATGGATTCAAAATCAGCATGACGCTCATTCTCCCTCATATCCCTAGTCCAACGATCAAAGTGAATAAAGAACTCAAGGAGATTTTTATCCTTCTCGATATAGTTCAGTCCTTCACATCTTGATGTTGTACTCAAGCCTGCGAAGAACTTCGAACGCAAATATGCAAACCCCCCATTCATGTCTTTGCACAAATAAATTGGAGACCCAATTGTTGCGCTGAAGGGAGCATTCCTCAACCACTGATTTCCACTTTTTTTCGAATTCTGAAGGTTCCCAACCAGCTGACACAAAATGCTTCCATCGGGGCAAAAAAGTAGGATGATTCTTCACATTTCTAGTTATAGTCTTGTCTATATGCCAGGAACATAGACGATGTGTTGCATTGGAAAATACTTTATGAATTGCATTACAAATTGCTTTATCCCCATCTGTAATAACAGTCTTGGGATTTACACCGCCTAGCCTTCTCTTCAAAGCCCCCAACACCCAAATATAATTTTCTCCTCTCTCGTTAGCCAAGAAAGCACATGCAAATACGCAAGTTTGCGAATGGTGGTTGACACCTAAAAAAGTACAAAATAAGTTAGATTATGCAAACTGCTAGGGTTATTTTAGCATGCTCGGGATCATTCTATGTGTGAAGGAAAAGTACCTGAAAAAATCACGAGAGGCATCTAGTAAATGTTCCTTTTGTAAGTAGCATCGAATGACAGTAATTCTCCAAAGCATGCATAATCAGCAACAGAAACACTATCGGCCCACAAGATGTTAATAAGCCGGTCGCCGTCATCCTTCTTTAGATCAATAACGAAATGATCGCTCGCACTGCATTTAGCTTGCAGGTAGGCTAGGGCTGTTGCGGCATCACCTTCACTGATTTGTTCTTTCCTCTCTTTGTCCACATAATTATATGCATCCTTCCTCGTGTACCCCAAATTGTCGTAGCCTCTTGCTTCTGATACGGGCAGATTCACAATTTGAGAAGTTTTCATACCTGCAGCTCTTCTAAAATTTATCGCTGCTTTAACTACATCAATCATACAACGTTTCCCTTTCATGTAGTGTCTATAATTCTCTGGGGATCGTTTCATGTGTGTGTACATCATCAAACTGGTGCACATACCACTTCCCATCGACCTTGTCGTGTTTAACACGCATCTTGGCTCTGTAGTTAAATCTGGTCTCCCCTCTTGCTTCTCTCTTACGTTCTGTGCTTTTCATGCGCCTCTTTCCCTCGCTAGAGCATACATAGTCACGCCATATCATCACTTGGTTCTTATCACGATCAATGTCTGATTTTCTGATGTCAAAGCCTTTGACTAACCCGTAGTCCATGTAGAAATCATAGGCTTCTTCTGTATCATCGAACTCCATTTTTTTAATATCTTCAGGTTGTAGAAATATGAGATCGGCGACATTATCTTCCTGGGAGGTGTGACTGGCTCCGACACCATCGTTTTCTTGGACTGGCTCGGACGTCAATAGTAGGACTGCCTCTAACGTCAATGGTGGGTCTGCCTCCGACGTCATTGTCACTGCGGGAAATTTTGGTGAACCAACGATGTAGATTACAAAACCCTACTGGGAATGATGGCCGAATTAATGCTTGAATGGGCCACTTAATAATTATCCCCATTAAACCGAATCATAACACGATTTGTGATATCTTATTTTTTTGGTAGGAACGATTTGAACTTTCTATTCTTTATCTTAGTGATTTCTTTACCATTTTCAGAAATAACGAAAATATTTAAAATGAAAAGGAATGCTTAGTAAAGCCAAACGCCAACTAACTCTATCTGTGTACTACGTGTATGGGGAAGGATCAAATATTAATATGAGCGAATATTTACTAATAACACTCAATTTTTTATTTAATCGAAAAACAAAATATATTTTTATTTTTAGGTTTAATAACTACCCATGTTTATCCCAAGTTCATGTACCTTAGACTAAACCCTAACTATTTTTCCGCGGGAAAATATGCCGCCACAATTTATCCCTGTAACCTTGTATATATAATTAATCTTCAGCGGTAGAGCAGTGGTTCCATATCCTTCTTTGCCGCAATTTTGAGTACAGACTAAAGCTTAGAGGCACAACATGGAAAATAGGAGGATTACTCGCTTTTCGTCCAAGCTTGTGGTATGTCTAATAGCTCTTTAACCATTGAGATTCATTCTAGTTAATTTATTAATCGTAGGTTCACTGTCATTGAAGGAGACCAACGAATTTGTGACTCCAACAAAGAAACCAAGGCTACCCATAGGTGTGCGCACTCCATCCACTCCTGCTGCAGTCATCGTTTTTATTTCGGACAATGAATCTGACTCTGAGGTAACACCAAAGAAGCCAAATAGAAAAAGTATTTCCCTAAGTTCTGTTGACAAGGTAATAAAGGTGTCCTATTTGCCATTGAAGTGTTCTTTGCCGTTATTCCGTCAGACATAACGAATGCATTTCGACTCGTGTTTATTTGTGGTCCTTATTCTAGGTTGTTTTGAAGTTTAAGCTACCTACTGGTATGGAAAACAATGATGAGCAAATCCAACTTGCTCACTATATAATTCTAGCCAATCTGCCACCTGACGAAGTATTTGTCAAAACCTCAAACAACTCTTGTACTAGGAAGTCATTGTGGTCCTTAACCCCTCGCTCATTCGTAGATGCTGAAGTAATCTACGGAACTCCAAAATTTTGTTTTGTTTGTCCACCATCAATGCTTTCTACGTAAAAATATTTTGTAAAAAATCTATAGTATCATGAAGTATTTTTTGTCCATGTTGTATTAGGTTATAACAGCGGTGCCCTGTCACTTGACTCTAGAAGAGTTGTGGACAAATGCTAACGACGGAAAAGGAGTGTGCTATCTGCCTGCTGAACTACAGGTTGTGGTCCGATTTTTCTTAAGATTAATTTCCTGTCACCAAACAAATACAACACATGTTTTTTTAACGTGAATGATATTGTGTCACTACAAGAAAAAGTGCTTTTTGCAAATAAATTATTTGGTTCCTAAAGGTCAAAATTTGGTTATAAATACATTTTTGTAACCAAATATTTTTGGTAGCAGAATTGGTCGCTATAGCCGCGTTACCAATACCTACCGCAACCAAAATATAGATTGGTAGCGAAAAATAAAGATATCGCAACCAAATTTTGCCAATAATAAAAACCCTTGATTTTTTGCGACCATTTAGATTTTGTTTTCATAGTCTAAACTAATGGTTGGGAATGTGGGTGATTGGTCGTCATAAGTACAAATGACAACCAATCAGATATGACTATTAGTAACCTATTTTTTTGGATGCAAATAGAATTTACTTACGTTTTATAGGTGACTATTTGATTTGGTCGGCAAATCAACCTATCTCAACCAATTAGAGCATTTTGGTGACCAATAGTTTTAGTTATGAAAGTTTAACGCAACATTAAAAATTGGTCGTAAAAAATACATATGTTGACCAATTATATCATTTTTGGCAACTAATAATTTTAGTTATGAAATTGCTATACAACCATAAAATTTGGTCATCAAAAACCCATATGCCAACCAATTACATTATCTTATGCAACTAATTTTATTAGTTATGAAAATTTAACACAACCATGATAATTGGTCGTAAAATATATGAATGACAACCAATCATACCCTTTACGACTAATTCTTATGGTTATAAAAGTTTGAATACAACAATAATAATTGTTGCGGTAAACACATTAGCCGACCAAAAAACTCATTTCATATGACCAATTTGATCAATGAGATTTTGGTCACTAAACAAAAAAATATTAAAAAATAATAGAATTATAATATACAATTGTTTCATATAACAAAATTGTGTAGTAACCAAAATATAATTACACAATTAATTCTTTAGTGACCAAAATCACAATTACACAATTTATTGTTTAGTAACCAAAATCACAATTTATATGTTGAAGGAAATTACTGTTGTCGACTTGTTTCCTGCAATTTTGGCTAGCTTGCCTTTGTACTCCATGAGCAGCTCCAGCTGCTGAAGCAAAGTTCAAGTAGTAATTAGTAACTTGAATACTTGATCATACAAATTTACATTAAGGAAAGGAATCAAAACCAGTACCAACAGAAGGCAAAGTTGGCTCCAAAAGAGACCAGAATCAACTGCACAATCTAGGGTCTTGCTCTGTGCATTCCTTAACCCCAATCTTCGCTGGCTTCGGATGGGCCAACCGAGGATTTGTTTTCCACCAGATCCTATCTATAAAATTATCAAGATGTATTATATAGAAAAAGAAGTAAAAAAAAAAAAAGGAATCGAATCAATTAGTCTTCTGGTTGGTTCCAGACTTCCATTGAACAAAACCATTTTCGACAATCACAAATCAATGGATCTCTCCAAGTAAATAGCATACCAATCCGAGGAAAAACAAAGACCGATAGACTAAGAGAGACAACACACACCTGGAACCAAAAAGCACCGTGCAAATTGGCGATCTCGATTTGTCCTGCCCCCTCGACACACGTATCCATGCTCCACTTCCTCCTTTAGAAACACATCTCTCTTTCGCCGATTTACCATCAAGCTACCCCAAGCATCTATAGGGGCGAAGATGAACTCTCACACAGAAAGGGACACAGAGAGAAATACAAAGACAAGATTCAGTAAAACTGTAAAGTAAAAGGTAGAAGCTACCTGAAGGTTGATTGGACTCAAGTATACAGAGGCAGAATTCAATTATGTTAGTCTGGTAACTATAGGTAACTTATTGTAAGCCAAAAACTCAGGGAGACGTGTGAAGAGAAGTATTTCATTATAGACATGAAACAAACAGTTGTAGTTAAAATGTCTAACATGAAATCAAGAAACTTTTGAACTAACCATATGTACTGTAATACTCATATTCACATTTCACTAGTCCAACAAAATTGTTGGTGGTCTTGATATCTGGGAAAAGAACTCCATGGTCACCCACTTCCACAATAGCTACAGCCCATTCAACATCATTTTTAAGTTCAAAATTTTCACATAGACAACAGAATCAAATCCATTCATTGTAAAATAAGAAAAGTTCGATCATTAATTAACTGGAGGCATATAATGGAAGTTCACTGTAAACTTGAAGATAGGATGGGAATTGGGAAAGCAGAGGCACCATTACTCACCTGTTAGAGTCACCTCCATATGCAGAGATGTTGCTGCTGATACTAATCAGAGGAATTACAGATTTCTAAGTTCCCATGCTTCCATGATTGATCATCTCAGTTCATGATTCACCATTAAATTATGAAGCTCCTCTTGAGATCCTACTGCTTTTACTACAAAACAGATACACAAATAAACCAAAATCAGTAGGCTCCCATGTTTATGCTCCACCAACAGGATGACATTCACATTCATGAAAACAATACCATTTTACTAACATAAGGTAATAAACAACTAACTTAAGGTGACTACTGCCAGAGAATCTTTTTCATGACAATAGATAGATAGATAGAGAGTTAGAGAAAGAGTGAGCGCTAGATTATTACCTTAGAATAGAAACTCAAATCCAAGAGATTATTTGATGATTTCAGATCTGCGTTGATCACTACTGCCAGGCAGAACGTGGCCGGGCAGAACTCTAAACCGAAGGATATTTCATTAGTGGTAGGAAAGTTACAATGACCACATTCTTCTGTTTTTATTTATATTTTACAACCCAGTGATATGAAAAGGGTATCTTTCTCAGAAATGAAAAACAATACCTTGTCATCCAATCCAACATCTTCGAAACCAGAGAAAGCATCAGCATATGATACCTCAGCCCACTGCAATCAAGATTTGTTAGTTAGAAACGGGACTACAATCATGACGAGCTCTGATCGGAGCATCTTTGTCTCCTTTGATCTGGTTCAGCTAAGTTTCCTAGCCCTGCATCAGCTCGAGTTTTATGCTGCTAATTTAAAAGGCTATTAAGACTGAAAATGATAAAGAGCTTGAATTACTTACAATCACAATTACAATCAGACCACTATTAGCAATAGAATTCTAAACACTACGCTAGTGGTTGACAGGTCTATGGTGCTGATTTTAGAAAAAAATAGATATCTAGCTGAAATCCATAGCAGAGAAATGTGGCATCCTTGCACATCAAGACATTTCAACTATAAAAATGCTCCCGTACTGTCATTTCACTCTCAAAATCCACCATCGTCAGGGGATATGTTGAACAGAACATTAGGGACTAAGCTTATGTGTTTGTTTCTTTTCGGTCCCAAGGAAATAATGTAAACAAAAGTTAAAGTATCCGGTTAGAGATAAGTGCTTACATCAATCCTTATGACTTCCACTCTGTTCCATCCCAGGGAACCACAACCTAAAGTAGAAAACAACAAGATTAATTTAGAATAAGTTAAGAGAGCATTGTAAGGGAATCATGGCCAGCATACAACAAAGAAGACCTCTAGAGAAGAAAACTTAAGGTAAGGACAACATCCAAAATATATCACTTAGTTCGGTTACACATATATTCACAAATTGAAATACATACCTTTAAAAGAACTTTTCCCTGAAAACTTATATACTCCTGAGAATGCAATCTGAAGACAAAATCAAGGAATTTAAATAAAATCGACAAGTCTACAAATTGCATTATGTCGTATACAGTCAACTGAGCATAAAACATATACACACACAACTCAGGACTTGGTCATACAAATGCGAGTCCATTACAATGTCGACTGAGCATAAAACATACACACCTCTGACCTGGAAATGTTCGATAATCTACTTTGTGTTCTCACAGACAATATCTACATTCCTTGTCTTGGCCTCAATCCATAAGAAAGCCTCAGCAATGTCTCTATCCTAGAACAAATAATCAGTCAATCATTCGAATAGGAGCTCAACAACACTCAAATATTTCCATAACAAAGCAAAACTTATGGAACACACATCAATTCTCATGCTATAACCAAACATAGAAAGAAGCATATCATCTATCTATCATACAAGGAAGCCTTAACCAGTAGGTTCAAGAAAGAAGCTTGTTCTCCTAACCTAAACAAAACGATTAGATATATGAACCCCTAACATTGCACACTGCAAACATGCATACAGCAAAACCAAACCGTTATCTATATTCTCACACTACAAAGGAGAAAGAGACATTCGCAATTGGAACAATCCTAAGTTCTCATATGAGTTGGCCTTGCTTACGGAGAATCGGAGATTACCTAAGATCGATTTACGCACTGGAAACATAGGCTTCAATCTTGTCGATCGATTCCTTCGTCGAGGATGTTGAAGCTCGAATGGAAGAAGGTTTCGTGATTTGATTTTTAGAAGATGGATCACGCAGCGACGAGATTTCGCGATTGAGAGAGGAGATCCAGAAATCTTCGTTAATGGCGACACCGTCACTAAGAGGGACTCTACTCTCTTGGCGATCGATTCGGATGTGAGAAGGAAGCTCGACTTGTTTGAGCAAGGATTCAACGGCGACAGAGATCGAAATCGATTTGAGCACTCAGTCTGGTTCGCTGCTTCACCGATTCAACCGATGGCGGGAGCTAAAGGACGGTGATGAATCTGTAGTTGATTCCGCGGGCGAGATACTTGAGGAAGAGAAAAGGAAAGAGCGACGGACGACGGAAGGGTTAGAGGAATAAGGAAATTTTAGGACTTTAGGGTAGCCGAGTTGTTTTGTGTTGTAATTTTGTTGCAACTTCTTTTTTAAATTTTATTTATAATTTATTTTTCCAACTTTTGATATCTAATCACAAGAACCCTGACGTGTTAGTAGCTAGTAAGAAAAATACGACTTGCGGTATCCTGATTGTTATTTTTTAATTTCATTAACTCAATTGAATTGTTGCTCATCAATCATCATATATAATAAGTCGATGGATTGATTGTCTTCGAATTAGGATGGATGAAGTTGGGAAGCAAAATCTCCCATAGGATAAACAAAAAGACAACGTCTCCCCATTATTTTGATAGAGCTAGTTACTAGTAACACTAACAGTACTAAACAAAATGGCCCTGCTAGAAGTGTTTCATGGCTACTTGTTTAAAATGGCTATCGATTTTATAATTAAAAAACTGGTTGGAAAAAGTAAAAATACGTTATCAAAATTTTAATTGATTGCAACCAAAATATTTGGTTATGTAAAGTTTTTTTAAAAAAAGCTAAATTCATAACCGATACATTTGGTTGGAAAAAGTACAAATCATTACGTAACCAAATCTTTTGGTTGGAAAAACTAAAAATTATTTTGCTACCAATATTATTTGGTTGGAAAAAGTATAAATCATTTTGCAACAAAATTATTTGGTCTCTTCAAAATCTATTTGGTTGTAAATACCAGTCTTTTTGCAACCAATTTTATTTTGGTTGCAAAAACTACTTTTTCTTGTAGTGTGTTGACAAAATTTCAATTGTGCAACTACCACATGGGCAGGAACTAGTGATTTCATGTGGAATAACACCCAAGAGGGCATTAGACCTGTACGAATCAAAATTCCTTAGTCGAACCAATATGGTGAACAAGGTAAACTGTTCGTCTTAATAAGTATTACATGGTTTGCAGTTTATTTTTTAATACGTTTCTTAATTTGTACATATGGTATTTATGCAAGCCTTGTGGAAGATTCTCTATCGTGAACAAGGTCCGGGATTGTCGCCACCAAGGATTGCGGAGTTTTCGTACACAAATCTTTCAAAGGATCAAGAACAACTACATCGGTAAGTATTTCCATTTTGCGTGATATTAAACGACGGCTTATCAACTTGTTTATCATGCAATGCTTTCATTTTATGTAGGTCTGACAGTGGAGTCTGGGTCTGCATGTGGATGTATGGCTCAAGCTGGGACTCCTCTTATATTTGGGTAAAGACAAGTCTAGTTCACTGATCGCCCGTAACTATCACAGGAAAAATAGGCAAGGGTACCTATCGTTCTAATGTAGTATAGCAGGAAGCAAGGTCGTATCCACAGAGACTTCGTGTACTAGTACTCAGCTTTTACCTATTATCTAGTCAATCGTTTTTAGTTGATTTTCGTTTAGAAATAAAAACACACGCAATAATAAAAACACAATAAAGTAGTTTTCAAAGTAAAATCAAGTGGAGAAGGCGTTGTCCTGGAAGTGAATCCCCCTAATATGCATTTTACAGACAAGTTGAATTTAACATAGACGAGTGTTAATATCTTAGACCGTGAAAATTCCCAATTAAGTGTTAACCCGTTTGCACATGTATTAACACCCTTTTGACTTAAGAATCAAGTGAAACCGTGGCTTACAAAAATCTTAAACCAAAGCAATAACCAGATTTATGAACTTTCGTATTAGGTTTTTAAGCTAATCCAGAGGAACTACGTGACCCCATTGCCGGTGGCTCCGATCAATTCCTTCTTTTCACGAGGGATCTAACATGCAAAATTACCTCGCAGTCTCATTTACATGTATCAGATAAAATATACAATAGACGCGTACTATTGATACTTGCACATGATAAGTCGAGAAAAGATCGTAAGAACGAGAACAACACGTCTATATCAGAGATACCACTCAATCAAAGTAAAACATATTAGGGTTCATCAAATCCGGAACAACTAGAAGATTAGCCGGACATGATGAGATTTAGAAAGATGAAGGTTGAGAGCATAACCATGATGATGACGACGACAAAGACGGAGGGGTCGAGAATACGGTATGTATATTGAGTTAATAGACTACACCTAGCAAACATCTGACGGGGGAATAATCGTTGGGCGAAGACGGTGGAAACCGACCAATCTACCACCACAAATGATTATCAAAACCCCACAGAACAGAAGCTTCCTTCGGTAATCTCAATAACGCAATATACCACGGTATTCCCAAATACGAACACGAACATGAGAACCACGATGGATGAAATACGAGATATGACTAACGAAATGAAAAGAAGTAACAAGAGTTTGGAATGAAAAGTGAACAGAGTTTCGGCTAACTTCAAATACAAGAAAGGAAGAGCAAAGTGAAGCAAAAATGGTCTCTAGTGTGTGTGTCCTCCCCCTCTATTTATAGTACTTGCTTGAGCTACTTGCTTGTAATAAATGGACAAGCTGCTTGCTTGTCTCTCGGCCGCTTTGATAATGGCCAGCTGCTTGCTTTCATTCAATGGCCAGCTGCTTGCTTTCATTCAATGGACGAGGCAATTAGCAGATGCTTGCTTTCAAATAATGGAGCTGCTTGCTTCTTTGTTTGGACCAGCTTGCTTCAGCTACTAGCTTCACACGAGAATCCCAAAATGGACCAGCTTTTCCTTATGTTTAGCAATAGGCAGTTTGCGGTTTGACTCTGCATTGTTAATTAGCTCTCTTTCCGTGATTCATCATCATAATACACGATGGGTCTCGTATATTGATAACAAAAGGGGACGCGACCGGAGTGGTACGGCTCTTTGCCCTCGCCCGGGACGTCGCGGGCTCGAGTTCCACCGACGCCAGATTTCGAACCCTAACCATCTTTTTGTTGAATTGACACATTATTCCGTTCTTATTGGATAGAATACCCTGAAACATGACTCAAACACAAAACCAAACATAAAATCGGGAAATCGAATGAACTTAATACAATTTATGTTATTTTAGGATGTAAAAGTGTAGGCAAATATATGTATAATTTAGGTGTTATCAAATTCCCCCACACTTAATCCTTTGCTTGCCCTCAAGCAAAGCACGAAAAATGTAAGTTCAATCAAAACCAATTTCACAAGAGCTCTAACCGTGAGTTGGGAAAATGTGAATTTCATATGATTGCTAAAGATGGTGCAATAGGTACAAAGTTATGGATGCGTTCAACCACCACAAACAACATTCGATCGTAATACTCCTGTGACATTGGCAACTCTGACTAAGATTTATAAGAACATTCTTCTATCTTTATTAGTCATTCGACACAATCAATTGTTCAAGCATAAGGTTCACAAAACATAGCATGAGAGATCGAGCCAATAGATCTTACTTGGGATTTTAGAACTTGGAAAGTCTCTCTCACTCGACCAGTGGGGTCAGGGTAAATGCATGTAGCATGTATTTATCACTCTTTCCCTACCATCTCTCTGCCATGAGCTTATTGTTCGAGTCTCCAAAGTTGTGTCACCACTGACTTGTCAGATAGGTCTTTGTTCGGGTGTCAAAATGGGGTTAGGGGTACGGACATGTGGAAGTACTTTCGATCTGGTGGTAAGTTCAAGGTTCCAAATTTTTTTTTTTCAAAACCATGACTTTTCTGCTTATCTTTGTAAGATGAAAATATAGACAAGGGAGAAGATTTTGAGGATTAATAGGAGTTTAAAATGTAGCCAATGTGGCTTTTGAAGAATGACTCCTATTTATCATAAGTGCATGAAAGATGGTGGCCAACTGATCACTTTTTTTTTCTTTTTTTTTTTCTTTGTTAATTTTTTTTCGAGTGGCCAACAATTCCATTTTTGAAAAATGCACTTACAGAAATCGTTTCTTCCTATCTCAACTTTTGTATTTAATAAATGAAGCAGAAAGTCATTCGTTTAAACCATTCACACGGAACCTTGAAAAAGGGTTCAAAATAAATTGAGGCTTGAAGAACAGGGATTGGTTTAAAACTGGTTGTCACCGAACAAAAAGGCTCGTCTCAACGGGGTTTGACTAAGGGATATGATGTTCAGGGTAGTCATTTTGGTTGTAGGGGTAGAACCTATTGCCTCCGTCATCCTTGTCAGTGGTGTCACGACTCAAACATGTATAAATCAAGCATATCATCATGCACAGAGAGGGATCTAACACACAAGAAAGAAACGATCATGCTCAAGTCTCACGTGGTTTACTATATGATCTGTTTCCCATGCTATGCTTCCCAAACATTATGCAACAACAATCAAAGATGATAAATTTCTTTTTCAAGATATCAGATAGTTCTTTCCATCAAAGAATGAGTAGCACGAGAAACATTTGTTTTAATCCCTCAGTCGTCATTATAGGTTGACATGCATCCAAATTGCACTATTCTTGTACCAATTTTAGACAAAGATGAGACTCAAAACAAAACACTCTTTTTAGTATTTATTTCAATTTTTTTTATTAAATTTTATGATTTTTCAAACCCATTTTTTTATGGATGATGAGATTATTGAAAACAATCACAGTGATTCTTTGTCAAAACACATGAAAACGAACGAATATACCCCCCCACACTTGAATTGGACATTGTCCTCAATGGACGAAAATATAGGGAGTAAGGATTCGAACTGTTACCATTTTCCTTGTCATGGGATATAGTGGAATGATGTTCGGTGATTGTGGTTCCACTTGGCGAGTTCTTTGGTCGATGTTTCGTGACGGTTTTTATTCTTGAAATTGAAAAACTCAAAGAAATGTAAAATAAAAGAAAGGGAAGAAAAATGCAAACCAGCATTGGGTTGCCTCCCAATAGCGCTTCTTTAACGTCGTATTAGCTGGACTGTAGTGTACTTTGTCAAGGTTTCTGAAGATGAAGTGCCTCGGCATTAGGGTCGAAATTGCCACCGAGGTATGGTTTCAGACGATGACCGTTGACTTTGAATGTTCCCCTCTCGGGATGCGAAATTTCGGCAACGCCGTAGGGAAATAGTTGTGTGATCACATAAGGACCGGTCCATCTGGACTTGAGCTTCCCAGGAAACAACCGAAGACGAGAGTTGTATAGCAAGACTTGATCTCCAACGTGGAAGTTTTTGTCTTGCTTTATCTTGGAATCGTGGAGTCGTTTCGTTCGTTCCTTGTATAACTTGGCGTTTTCATAGGCTTGTAGGCGCATTTCGTCAAGCTCATTGATTTGGGCCTGACGATGGTCCTTGGTAGCATCTCCGTCGAGGTTGAGGTATTTCAGCGCCCAGTAAGCTTTGTGTTCCAACTCGACGGGGAGGTGACAGGCTTTGCCATACACCAACCGATATGGTGAGGTGCCGATTGGTGTTTTGTATGCCGTACGGTAAGCCCATAGTGCAGTGTCGAGCTTTGTTGCCCAGTCCTTTCTTGATTGACTGACTGTTTTCTCCAATATCCTTTTGAGCTCACGGTTGGTGACCTCCACCTGACCACTAGTTTGAGGATGGTACGCGGTGGAGACCCGGTGAGTTACACCAAATCGTTGGAGAACTTTGTCGAATTGACCTTGGAAATGGGTTCCTTGGTCGCTGATGATTGCTCGCGGTGATCCAAACCTGGAAAACAGTTTCTGCAAAAACTTTCCAACACTTCGAGAGTCATTAGTTGGCAAGGCTTGTGCCTCGGCCCACTTGGATACATAATCCACTGCCACGAGTATGTATTTGTTCCCGAATGAGGTCGGGAAAGGTCCCATGAAGTCAATTCCCCAAATATCAAATATTTCACAAACAATGGATATTGTTTGTGGCATTTCATCACGTTGGGAAATATTACCTGACCGTTGACACGCATCACAGGTGCGTACATATGCATCACAATCTTTGAAGATTGTTGGCCAATAAAATCCACATTCCAATACCTTTCGCGCTGTGCGGTTGGCTCCGTGGTGTCCTCTGGTCGGACCTTGGTGGCAATGAGAAATTATGCTCCATGCTTCGGGTTGCGGGATGCATCGGCGGATGATACAATCTGCACAGACTTTAAACATATATGGCTCTTCCCAAAAATAAGATTTAAGGTCAGAAAAGAATTTCTTCTTTTGTTGGTACGAGAGCCCAGTTGGCAGAGTCTTTCCCACCAAGTAATTGGCAAAATCCACATACCACGGGGTGTCAAGTTCAACTCTTCCTACAGTGTAGAGTCGTTCATCCGGAAATGTTTCATTGATTTCATCCGAAACATCATCTTTTGGATTTTCCAGTCGGGAAAGGTGATCTGCTGCCAAATTTTCTGCGCCTTTTTTATCTCGAATTTCGATGTCGAATTCTTGGAGAAGAAGAATCCATTGAATAAGACGAGGTTTAGCGTCTGTCTTGTTCATTAAATACTTCAAAGCAGAGTGATCAGTAAAAACAACACATCGTGATAAAACTAGGTATGATCTGAACTTATCAAATGCAAACACCACAGCTAGTAATTCCTTTTCAGTTGTTGTATAATTTTCTTGAGCATCATTTAAGGTTTTACTTGCATAGGAAATTGGTTTGAAATGTTTGTCATACCTTTGGCCGAGGACAGCTCCTACGGCATAGTCAGATGCATCACACATGAGTTCGAACGGGAGGCTCCAGTCGGGACCCACCATAATCGGGGCGTGGGTCAGTTTGTGCTTTAGTGCCGCAAATGCGTCGTTGCATTCCGCCGTAAAGTCAAATGGAGCATCCTTCTCGAGAAGCTTTGTCAATGGTCGAGCAATTTTGGAGAAGTCTTTGATGAAGCGTCGATAGAAGCCGGCATGCCCCAGAAAACTCCTTATTGCTTTCACATTGACTGGTGGTGGAAGGTTGGAGATGACGTCAATTTTGGCTCGATCAACCTCGATGCCTTGTGATGAAATTTTGTGTCCAAGGACAATGCCCTCGGTCACCATAAAGTGGCATTTCTTCCAATTGAGAGCGAGATTCGTCTCTTCGCATCGGATTAGAACTTTTTCGAGGTTGTGGAGGCATTTGTCGAAGGAATCTCCGAATACTGAGAAGTCATCCATGAGGACTTCCATGATATCTCCCACCAACTCGTCAAAGATGGCAATCATACACCGTTGAAAGGTTGCTGGTGCATTGCACAATCCGAAAGGAATGCGCCGATACGCAAAAGTGCCGTACGGACAAGTGAATGTGGTTTTCTCTTGATCCTCTGGTGAGATGGGAATATGAAAGTAGCCAGACATCCCATCGAGGAAGCAATAGTAATTGTGGCCGGCCAATCGCTCGAGCATTTGATCAATGAATGGGAGTGGGAAGTGATCTTTTCTGGTGGCATCATTCAGGCGACGATAGTCGATGCAGACTCTCCAACCGGTGACTGTTCTGGTGGGGATGAGCTCATTCTTTTCATTGGTGATGACGGTCATCCCGCCTTTTTTCGGGACTACCTGGACAGGGCTCACCCATGAACTGTCGGAGATGGGGTAAATTACTCCAGCATCGAGTAACTTGATCACCTCAGCTTTCACTACTTCCTTCATGTTCGGATTGAGTCGACGTTGGGGCTGGACCACCGGCTTATAGTCATCCTCCATCAGAATTTTGTGCGTGCAAAATGAGGGATTGATTCCTCGAATGTCGGAGATCTTCCAAGCCAAGGCTCGTTCATGACTTTTCAGTAGTTTGATCAATCTCCCCTTCTGCTCCTCAGTTAGGGCTGCGTTGATGATGACGGGGAGCTTGGAGTTCTCTCGAAGGAAAGCATACTCGAGGTGGTTTGGTAACTGCTTCAGTTCGAGAGTTGGTGGTTCTTCGATGGAGGACTTGATTTTCTCCGATTTAGGGAGTTCTGCCACCTTCTCCTCCTGTTCCAATTCTTCGGATTCCTCCAATAGTGCAGCTTGCTCAATTTGTTGGACAGATCCCGTTATTTCCTGTCCTTGAGTAAGGAAAAGCTGTAAAGCATCTGAATGAAGAATCTCAGAAACAAAGTTAGCAGTCTCAGCATCAATTATATCCGAACAAAAATCAGCATCATCATTTTCACGAGCATATTTCATGCTTTCTGGAATTTTGAATGTCATTTGTTCTTCCCCTACTCTCAAAATCAATTTTCCATCATTCACATCAATTAGAGCCTTTGCAGTTGCAAGAAACGGTCTACCAAGAATTAATGACACATCGACATCCTCATCAATATCTAGGATCACAAAATCGACTGGGAATATGAATGAGCCAATTTTAACAATTAAATCTTCTATGATTCCCCTAGGATGCACTATGGAACGATCAGCCAACTGGATGCTCATTGTGTAGGATTAGGTTCACCTAGCCCTAAACGTTTAAACATTTTATATGGCATAACATTTATACTTGCTCCAAGGTCAGCTAAAGATTTATCAATATACACAGAACCAATTAAGCAAGGTATAGTAAAACTCCCTGGGTCTTTTCGTTTCTCTGGAAGCTTGTTTTGGAGGATGGCCGAACATTCCTCATTCAGCATCACTGTTGACAGATCCTCCAATTTTCGCTTGTTGGTGAGGATTTCTTTCAAGAAGCGAGCATACTTTGGCATTTGAAACATGGCCTCCACAAATGGGATGTTAACATGAATTTGCTTCAGGAGGTCCAGGAATTTGCCGAAGTGTGCGTCAAGGCGATCCTTGTGGATTCGTGATGGGAATGGAATTTTCGGCTTGTATTCTGGCACCACGAGCTTTTGGGGTTGAGTGGTGTCCGCATCTTTTTCTGGATTTGTATCTTTGTCGGTTTGAGGGGAGTTGCTCGGTTGCAACTTTTTGCCGCTCCGGAGTGAAATGGCCTTCAAATGTTGCTTCTGCTTCGGATTGATTTCGGTGTCGCTCGGCAGGCTGCCTTGATTCCTCTCAGAAAGCAGCTTGGCTATTTGCCCAACTTGTGTTTCCAAATTATGCACAGAAGCTTGAAGATGTCGTTGGCTCGCTTCAAGGTTTTGGAATCGATCCTCGTAGACGGAAATGTATTTGTCCAAAGCTTGGAATTTGGAGTCGGAGGTGGAGATGAACTTGCCAATCATATCTTCGAGACTGGATTTCTTTTCTTGTGGTGGCAGTTGTTGATGGTGCTGATTGGAATTGCTTGATGATGCTTGATTAAATCCGGGTGGAGCTCGTTGATTCCCTTGGTTGGACCAAGAGAAGTTTGGATGGTTTCGCCATCCTGGATTGTATGTGCCGCTATATGGATTTCCGCTCCTCTGAGGATTGTTGATATAATCAACATGCTCGGTGGTAGATGTTGAGGAGATCAACTTGCACTCGGTAGTGTTGTGGTCACCAGCACACCATTCGCACTTGAACACCTTGCCGGATACAGTGAGCTGGTCGAACTTTTTGTTGAGGTTTTCAACTTGTGCGGCCAAGGCTGTAACTGGGTCAACTTGGTGTAGTCCGGCACTTCTGGTTGGCTGTGGTCGGCACTTGTTTCGGGGGGAATACCATTCATAGCTATTCATTGCCATGTCTTCGATTAGCTGCTCTACTTGGGGAGGTGTTTTGTTGTTGATGGTGCCACCCCCTGCTGCATCAATTGATTGTTTCGTCTCTGGATTTAGCCCATTGTAGAAGGTTTGCATTTGCAGCCAATGGGGAATGCCGTGATGAGGGCATCTCCTGAGAGTGTTCTTGAATCTCTCCCAAGTTTTGTAGAGAGTTTCAGAGTCTTCTTGGCGGTAGGCGGCGATGTCGTTCCTCAGCTTCGCCGTCTTGCTTGGCGGGAAATATTTTGCTAAGAATTTTTCAGCCAACCCATCCCACGTTGTGATGGAATTCCGTGGTTGACCGTCAAGCCACTCCCGTGCTCTGTTGTCCAGGGAGAACGGGAACAGTCGAAGGCGAATAGCATCGACGGATGCACCATTGATTTTGATGGTGTCACAGAGCTCCAGAAACTTCTTGATATGAGTGTTGGGATCTTCGTCGGGCATCCCATTGAATTGCACCCGATTTTGGATCATTTGTAGCATCCCAGTTTTGATTTCGAAGTTGTTGGCTTCGATATTGGGCCTTCAGATGCTTGAGTGAGTTCCGTCCAAGGTAGGACGGGCATGATCAGACATTGTCCGATTGTTCACTTCGGCGTGTTCTTCCGCCATTGTGTGTGGCTGCACTTGTTGCTCTCTCCTTCGTTGACGAAGAGTTCTCTCAATCTCGGGATCAAGGTCGACCATTCCAAGTGGGTGGTTTCGGGTCATGCACTATTTCAAGCAAAAAAACAAGAACAACCCGTGAAAGCAACAAGTGTGATATAACAAGAAAAATAAAGCGACTAAATCAATAGTTCAAAGCTTTTTCTAATAACTTAGTCCCCGGCAACGGCGCCAAAAACTTGATCGCCCGTAACTATCACAGGAAAAATAGGCAAGGGTACCTATCGTTCTAATGTAGTATAGCAGGAAGCAAGGTCGTATCCACAGAGACTTCGTGTACTAGTACTCAGCTTTTACCTATTATCTAGTCAATCGTTTTTAGTTGATTTTCGTTTAGAAATAAAAACACACGCAATAATAAAAACACAATAAAGTAGTTTTCAAAGTAAAATCAAGTGGAGAAGGCGTTGTCCTGGAAGTGAATCCCCCTAATATGCATTTTACAGACAAGTTGAATTTAACATAGACGAGTGTTAATATCTTAGACCGTGAAAATTCCCAATTTAGTGTTAACCCGTTTGCACATGTATTAACACCCTTTTGACTTAAGAATCAAGTGAAACCGTGGCTTACAAAAATCTTAAACCAAAGCAATAACCAGATTTATGAACTTTCGTATTAGGTTTTTAAGCTAATCCATAGGAACTACGTGACCCCATTGCCGGTGGCTCCGATCAATTCCTTCTTTCACGAGGGATCTAACCTGCAAAATTACCTCGCAGTCTCATTTACATGTATCAGATAAAATATACAATAGACGCGTACTATTGATACTTGCACATGATAAGTCGAGAAAAGATCGTAAGAACGAGAACAACACGTCTATATCAGAGATACCACTCAATCAAAGTAAAACATATATGGGTTCATCAAATCCGGAACAACTAGAAGATTAGCCGGACATGATGAGATTTAGAAAGATGAAGGTTGAGAGCATAACCATGATGATGACGACGACAAAGACGGAGGGGTCGAGAATACGGTATGTATATTGAGTTAATAGACTACACCTAGCAAACATCTGACGGGGGAATAATCGTTGGGCGAAGACGGTGGAAACCGACCAATCTACCACCACAAATGATTATCAAAACCCCACAGAACAGAAGCTTCCTTCGGTAATCTCAATAACGCAATATACCACGGTATTCCCAAATACGAACACGAACATGAGAACCACGATGGATGAAATACGAGATATGACTAACGAAATGAAAAGAAGTAACAAGAGTTTGGAATGAAAAGTGAACAGAGTTTCGGCTAACTTCAAATACAAGAAAGGAAGAGCAAAGTGAAGCAAAAATGGTCTCTAGTGTGTGTGTCCTCCCCCTCTATTTATAGTACAAATTGAGCTACTTGCTTGAGCTACTTGCTTGTAATAAATGGACCAGCTGCTTGCTTGTCTCTCGGCCGCTTTGATAATGGCCAGCTGCTTGCTTTCATTCAATGGACGAGGCAATTAGCCGATGCTTGCTTTCAAATAATGGAGCTGCTTGCTTCTTTGTTTGGACCAGCTTGCTTCAGCTACTAGCTTCACACGAGAATCCCAAAATGGACCAACTTTTCCTTATGTTTAGCAATAGGCAGTTTACGGTTTGACTTTGCATTGTTAATTAGCTCTCTTTCCGTGATTCATCATCATAATACACGATGGGTCTCGTATATTGATAACAAAAGGGGACGCGGCCGGAGTGGTACGGCTCTTTGCCCTCGCCCGGGACGTCGCAGGCTCGAGTTCCACCGACGCCAGATTTCGAACCCTAACCATCTTTTTGTTGAATTGACACATTATTCCGTTCTTATTGGATAGAATACCCTGAAACATGACTCAAACACAAAACCAAACATAAAATCGGGAAATCGAATGAACTTAATACAATTTATGTTATTTTAGGATGTAAAAGTGTAGGCAAATATATGTATAATTTAGGTGTTATCATTCACATATTGGAAAACCACACTTGTTTGTTATTTTTGAATCATGCGTTAAGCACCATGCTTGTTGATGTTGATAGCCATGCACGCAAGTGAGGAGGATGCAGATCGCTTTGTACCTTGTTCGAGAGCCCATGAACTACATAAGGCATACGGTGCTCACAAAAGCAAGAACAGTTGCACCTCAAGTTCAAGCTGCAGTCGAAGAGTATAAGAAAGCCCATGAAAGGAGGAAAAAGGAAAGAGAAGAGCACAAGGAAATCCAATCAAAGAGCCCAAGGATAACCTGATTTTGCGTTTTTTTTCAAGATGATGGACAACCATGTTATGTTTTTTTTTTCAAGATGATGGACAACCATGTTATGTTTTGTTTTTCAAGATGATGGACAACCATTTTTGGTTTGGTTTGGTGAATGCTTTCTATATTTATTTTTTCGTGGAAACTATATTGACTTTTCGGTAAGGAGTTTACTTTTACAACCCTATGCTAAGTAGGCATGTACGCTATTGGGGTCTTCTTCAATAACAAATTGCTTTTAAACCCCTATGCCAATTAGGCAAGTCGCAACTCGTCCACAATTAAAGTCGCAACTCGCACCCATCCCTTCCGAATCGAGTCTCAAAGTATCTAGCTTTAACCTGGCTACTACCTTAGCCAACAACTGGCAATTTCCAGCTTTCCAGTTACACTTTTGCACAATCTGAAAAGGGACCTTCTAGACTTGATCTCCAGCTCCCAAGTAATCCCAAGTGTTCACAAACATCCCAGGTTCAATACAAATAAATAAAATCTCATTTTCATCGAGCCATGCGTGACGAACAGGCTTCCAAAGTGAGCTACCCGAAATGGCAAAGGGACTTGACCAAAATTCCAGCTTCCAACTTGTGAGTAAGGTTGCTTCTGTTTCAAGCCATTGTATCTTGTAGAGAGGTTTAATTGAGATCATATCATTCCACTTCGTTCCCAATTGCCCTCGTCTAATTAAATTTGCATTGATGTATGGTTAACCCAAAAAGTAAAACTGATTGGCTCCCAATCAGCATAATTAATGACAAAAACCCGTACAAGACAGATAGAAAATTCTTAGGTAATTAATTTAATGTTCCTAGGATATGGAAAGGCTTCCATTCCCTGAATTTCCACCAACTATGTATGCACTCCCCTTTTAGTGAGAGAATTCATTGTATTAATAAATACAATAAAAAGGCTTACATAATTGATGGATTCGTTATTGTGTATAATTAAAAGGGTATATTTACTATAAACGAAGCATGATAGATTCACCGGGGGAATAAAAGAAGCATGAGTCTTGATGAAAAAGGGGGAAAATCACCATAGATCAAAATTTATTATAATCAAGCCATTTAAAATCCATACTATTCACGCCTATCATCACTATACTTGTGACCAAATATAAATAAAACCATAATTTTCAAAAACCATTAAAAATTGAAAATGAAATAAGTAACACATTCTTCGGCCTAATTGGAACTGCTTAGAACAAAAGCGGATTAAAATCTCCCCCAATAAAATTCATTTGCAATTTCATAGGTAGTCCCTACTTCCACTTCTACAATTTTGAGAAAACACCACTTCTCAACTTCATCCTCTCTACAACAATGAAATCCAATTGCAATTTCAATGAATGAGACCAACATATTAATTTACCACTACTAAACAATTTATATATCATCTCCATCATCTAAAATCTTTAATAAAGAGTAAAAAAGGGCCCACCAGCGGGTCCATTTGAATTGCAAGAAGAATTGCACATGATGCAAATTTGAACCCAATAGCTTCTCACATCATAGAAATTTAAATATGCAATTGCACCTCCTTGACACATCATCTTGCAAGTCACTAAAATTGCACCATTGGAGATGACCATTACTGCATCTCGTCACCTGTCTTAGGGATCCTAGCCATGGCAAATTCAAAAAATACTGCATGCATAGAAAAATCCAGGTTTGGGCATTTCAGAAATCAAAATAGGAGACTTTCCTAGTCAGATGATGTACTGGCTCCCCTCAGTACCTGACAGTTTTGAGTGCTAGAGAATAAAGGAAAAGACAAAAGACTGAAAAAAACCCAACAAAGACTTAGTAAACTTGTTAACAGAAGACATCCATTGCTGGCCCCTTTGCTGCTCCAACGCTCCACCCCGCCCTGCATCAATCGACTCTCATGCAAGCCGAGGACGTCTGCTTGAGGAGGCCTCAGGGGTCTCTTGATGCTCTGTATGCTGATTCTCAAGAAAAGTATTGGTCAATTCGGCTATACGGTACACCGGCAAATAAGCGCACTAGTCCTCCTTAACATAAATGCTCAGATCTATCCCAACCCTTTCAAGAAAGGTGGTGACGAAGGTGGCATAGGGAAAGGTAGTATATCAGTTTTCCCCTTTGGGAGCAGCTTCGACCGTGTTCAGACACATTAGAGATGCGAGGTTAACAGGAACACCTCTTTGAGCTTGCACAAGGATAAACAAGTCAAGTTTACGAATAATGGAATGACCACGGTACCTAGAAAGGAAGCAGTTGACGATCAACCAGTGGACGAATCAAAGAGGATCTGGGAGGAAAGAAGCCTGGATGCGCCCCTTATTGTTTTGCCAGTTCAACTTCAAACTCAAAATCGTACAGCCGCCCAAGATCGCTTCTGCTCTCAATGGGGTCTCCTCCAGCGGGAAGATCAAGGATCTCAGCAAATTGATGAGACTGAAATCAGACTCTATGTCCGAGGAAGATCAACCCCAGATGAGAATCAGAGGGACCAGAAAGCTGTAGATTGTGGTAGAACTTCCTCACGACATGGGGGCAGTAACTTGTGCTTCCTCGACTCCGGAGAACAAAGAAATTTTCCCAGCCAAGATTTTTTATTAACGTCTTCACTTCTGGAGGGAAAGGAATTAGGTGGATGAACTCTTACTCGGCGACAATGGCGGTTTTGCTTGTAAATGAAAGATAGTCACCGAGACTGGAGGTGGATCGGCAGTCTTCGTTTGATAGAGATAGTATCCCCATTTCCGCAAACAGTCTACTGTAGCCAGTCTAGCTCGCTGTTGTCTCCTAAGTTGGTGGCAGGTGCGTTCAATCTCTGGATCCAACGGTAGTAAACCTCCCGACTGGCTACGTGTCATGCACTATCTGCACGCAATCAAGCAATGCAAACCCGTGAAGGCACAAGTGGGAAAGAACAAACAATCAATGCGAAAATGAAAATTCTAAAGTAACAGAAATCACTTTTCTTCAACAACCTAGCCGTCCACGGCAACAGCGCCAAAAACTTGACTCACTCCTACTGTCACTCTAGAAAATGGCCAAGTGTAACCACTTCCTAAAGCGTAGTATAGCGGGTTTGGGTTTCAATGTCAACCTGGGTCCTAGATTTGATGACTACTCGGTGAATTCTTGTTATCTAGTAGTGAAACTTTAGTGCAAGTCCAAATTAACAAACAAACAAAGCAAGTTAAACGGTTATTTTCAAGTCGAGAGAGGTCACCCGGATATGGTTCCCCCTAGACTGCAGTTAAGCCGGATTGCAATTTACCAAGTTCAGTTTCCATGAAAGTTATACTGCGGAAGGTTCTTAAACAGTCTGAAGTCTCGACTAAAGGTCTCCAGACCCTCTCAATCTGAGTCTCCAGCGGGCGACTAACCTCCTTCGGAGTAAACAAATTAAGGCCCTAACGAACCAAACCTCCACTACCGAATTGAATTCGGTACAGAATAGCGAATTGGCTCCTCGACTAAAGTCGCCAATTCACTACCTTCAATTAAGGATGCTCTATCAACCTAGGTAGGGGTGTTCAAATGGTTACCATGGTTATAACCAAACCAAATAAGGCTAAATTCCATTAACCATGGAATACAATATCCTAACCAAACCGTCCAAACTAATACAACAACCAAATTAACCAAACTAAAGTTTAATCGGTTTGGTTAATTGGTTAACCAGATTAACCAATATAAAATCACATTATCATTGACGATGAAAATTTTCCGGTTAATGCAACAATTCATAATTTATATAATGAATAAAATATAACAATAAACACGTAGTTATAGTTGACCCTTAACAAAAATACATGCAACTAAGACAATTATCTTACGATTAGTATAGAAGTATTCACCTAACAAAAATTTATGACAATGGTATGGGTTAATGAATTGTTGTGTTTGTGTAAATTGACTTAGTCTCTTAGCAATTATCATAGGCTGAAAATGGCCTTCCTTTCAAGTTTTCATCCATCATAATGTATGAAATTTATCTAAATTAGGCGTCCATATGTTGTGGTCTACATTTTACATATACAAATATACACTATATGAGCAATATTGAGCTTTATATTTTATGAGTCTAAAAGGGATGAACGTTAACTCTTGAGTGGTTATGCAAAGTATTAAGTATGTGTATATAATATATGTTAGATATATGACTAATTACTTAACTGGTTAATTTGGTTTGACTGGTTAGGAGTGTCTGAAACCAAACCAAACCACCTAAACCAAACAAGCTAAAAACTTTAACCAAACCAAACCAATTATCCAAATTAACCAAACCAAATTATCCAAATAGTACTGGTTAAAACGGTTACCATGGTAACCAAACCATTTGAACACCCCTAAACCTAGGCAGATATTCTCATTCTAGGTTAAAGCAGAAACAACAGGAATTTGATCAGGATTCAAGTCATTCAATCATTCAAGCCTCAATCAAATATAATCAGATCATAAACTCTGTACTTGGGTTCATACAATCAGACCTAACATACAAATCTAGGGTTCCCCATACCCAGATGAATGGGGAAACTACTCCATGGAGAGAGAAGCAAAAGCAGATTCAGACGCGGAAATCATACTGTGAAGGATGAGTTTCTGCTCCTGGTTGTCAATCGGCACTTCTCCAAGCTCAAGCCGGGCTCCAATGGTGATGAAGATCAAGCTATGGCACTTGGGAACTCTGCTTCATCGCTTTCTCTCTCTAGGAATCGCTCTGTCTCTCTAAACCTTGGAACCCTTGATTTTTAGCGATCTTTTACTTTAAAACTGCTGCCTGTCGCGATACCCGGTCGGGTATTTTGGGTAGCGACCGGGTATAATTGAAACACGCCGCTTTGCCTCAGGAGAGATCCCCGGTCATGGCCAATAATCCCCGACCGGGGATTTTCGCCTCCTGCCCGGGCTCTTCTCTGTTTCTCTACGATGCCAAAACGATAAATACCCGGTCGGGTATTTGACCCCCTGACCGGGTATTTTCCTCCTCCAGCCCACTTCGCTCCTTTCGACCCAAAACTCGTTTCTCCGCCTCGATTCCAACGCCGGGTCCTGAAATATGACATAAACGCACAACCTAGCATGAAATCGGCTTAAAACACGAGAATCAACATCTCAAACGGCTCAAGAATAGGGGTAAAAACATGTGTAATTATCGGTCTATCAAACTCCCCCCACACTTAACCGTTTGCTTGTCCTCAAGCAAACCTAACTCAAACCAATGCAACTCTCTAGACCTCCATAGCAACCAACAACCCCGATCATAGGTAGAGGATTTCCTAGATCATTTAGCAGCTTACGAGGTCAACCGACGCACAAGTCATCTCATAGCTTCTTCGGCGAGAGCACTAGTCTCGAGTCGGCATCATGGCAAATAGTGAACAGAGGACAAATGAATCGTGGATGAAGAGACTCTAAAAAACAAAAGATCATGGACTCACATTTTTCAAGGTGCTCGATTTTCTTCTTGAAGATGGTTGGAACTCCTTTTCTTTCTTTTTTGCTTGTTTTTCTGTTTTTTTTCTTTCTCCAAAGGTTCCAACCTGTTTTTCAGAAAATGGGGGCTCCCACCTAGCAAAGGTTTTGCGGGAGCCCGGATCTTACCGGCCATGCCAGGAGCGGATGTCTCGAGCCTCGTGCGGGGGAAAGACATGTAATGGGGCTGGAGATAGTAGGTGGAAATCGGGAACGGATTCCCGTCTCCCCTTACACACTTTCGCCCTATTCGCATGGGAGATGTTAATTTAAAGCAAATTTTCGAGCACCTGTTATTTCCAAAACATGATACAAGAGTCCATGACAGGTAGAGAGTCCACAACACCACACAATTCAAGGGTCCTAAGATCACTAATTCACACAATCAACCAACACAATATGAAGAAGAAATGAGACTTCTTAAATGCATCAACATCCTCCATAGTGCTACACTACCTCCCTAGGTTGCACATTACTAAAGAGACTGTCAATTCAAAGCATACTGAGCAGGCAATTGCAAGGAACACGTACTTGGAGCCCTCAAATTTAAAAATTTGGACAGTGGACTAGGCTCCAAGCACACAAACAGATCTAATGCAGTCAAAAGATAAACATCCCCCCCACACTTAAGATCGACATTGCCCTCAATGGAGAAGAGGGAAGGAAAGGGGAACGATGTTACCGGTGTGCACGGACTGCATGAGACTGGAAATGGACCAGTCGGAATGAAGCGGACTGGAGAAAGGACCAGTCAGGTACACAGGCACAACTAAAGGAAACCAAAGAGCTCAAACACAATACGTTAGGTCCAATGGTCAACCCAATATTACATCATCCAAAACAAAAGAAAACAAACCAAAACCAACCCAGTTTACAATCCGACCCAAAACAAAAGAAATAACCAAAAACCGTGGCGGGGTTGCCTCCCCACGAGACCTTCTTTACCGTCTTGTAGTTGGACGCCCATGGTGGATACTCAGCGTGGTGCAGGAACAGGTGACTCCAAGAGCGGATCCACGTCGCTCTTGAGGTACAGCTTCAGGTTGTGGCCATGCACCCGACGGGTGCGACCACCAGCATTGGTTAGCTCGACCTGGCCATCCTACAGAATGCAGGCGAGTGAGTACGCGGATGGCCAGGGTGGGCGTGGTACAGGAGGTGGAACCATCTCATAGTGGTCTCCACCTTTCTTCCGAGTAGGCTTAGCCACCTGCTGCTTCTGCCGCCACTCCTCCTTGATCTTTTTTGTTCGGAGGCGAGGCTGGATGGAGTGGCGGCGAAGGAGTGAGAGGAGGGTCCTGCAAAATGGGAGATGCAGAAGGATACACGACAGGCTCGTGTACCTGGTCAGAAATAGCATGCACGGGTGTGACAGCAATCATAGCACAGTGATCGAATTCAGTCACAGAAAAAGTAGCCTGTTCATTCCCAGCACGCAGTATCAGTTTACCATCATGCACATGAATAAGTGCCTTGGCGGTGGCAAGAAATGGTCTACCCAGAATCAAAGGCACATCCACATCCTCATTTATGTCCAGAATAACGAAGTCAACAGGATATGTGAATGCACCCACATTAACAAGCAGATCCTCTATGATACCCCTAGGATGCACAACGGAACGATCAGCCAGCTGAATGCTCATCCTAGTAGGGCTAAGTTCACCTAGGTCTAGCTTTTTAAACAACTTATATGACATGACATTTATGCTAGCGCCTAGGTCCGCCAAGGACTTGCCTACATGCATGCTGCCAATAGTAAGAGGAATAGTAAAAACTCCCTGGGTCTTTGCGCTTTTCGGGCAGCTTGTTCTGTAGGATAGCAGAACACTCCTCGCTCAGCAGCACTGTCGAGAGATCCCCAAGTTTCTTCTTGGTCGTGAGGAGATCTTTCATGAACTTTGCGTACTTGGGCATCTTCGACAGTGCCTCCACAAACGGTACGCTGATGTTGAGTTGCTTCAACATTGCCATAAACTTGGCAAACTCCGTCTCCAGCTTGTCTTTGTGTAGGCGAGTGAGGAAGGGACGCCGGGGCACATGCTCCTGAACCACTGGTTGTGGCTTGAGAGCAGGGGCTTCCTTCTCCACCCGCACTTCTGTATCGTCGGCTGGAAGTGCTGAAGCAGGTAGTGGTTCCTCCTGCCTGGCCGGGGCAGGATCAGCGGATATGGTCTTGCCGCTCCTGGTAAAAATGGCATCCAGCTGCTGGTGCGGCTCTCGTGGATTGGGGATGGTGGTGGCAGGTAGAGTCCCCGGGGCCCGGGTAGTAATTTGGCGAGCTATGACACTAACCTGGTTCTGTAAATCTTGCAAAATGGCACCCTGGTTCCTCAGTCCTGCCTCCAGTGAGGCTATGCTCTGGTCCACCCTCGTGAAATTTTCCTGACAGGTGGTCATGAATGCCGCCAAAATGTTCTTTAGCTCGGTCATCTGATTATCTGGAGCTGGAGCTGCTGCTGGCTCGGCATACTGACGTTGAGGCTGATGCTGAGGAACCGGCCCCTGTCTAGCCTGGAAAGGCTGCCTCTGTTGAAAACCACCTGCTGGTGCCGGGAAACCAGGTGGTTTAGTGGTGTTGCTACTCCAAGCGAAGTTGGGATGCTGGCGCCACCCCTCATTGTATGTGTTACTGTATGGATCGAGGCGCCGAGCATTGGCGATGAAGGCCAACTATTCTTGGGGAGTAGAAGACTCTCGCATAGCCTGACAGTCCTCCACCAGATGGTTCGGGCTCTCACACCACTGACATTGAGCTACTGGAGGTATAGTCGTACCTCTGCCCGGAATAAGACTGTTGGGCTGCTTCAATGTCTGCACCAACTCAGCCACCTGCTGCTCGAGTCCGGATCTAGCCTCCATGGCGTGCACACCACGATCCCGGGAATTCCTGCCTCTGCTGCTCTGCCCCCAGGAATGATCTCTGGCAGCCAAGGTACTTATCATCTGGTTCAGCTCGGGTGGAGTCTTAGTGAGAATATCCCCTCCTGGGCATAGAGACTCAATCACCCTCTGGCTGTCCGGGGAGAGAGCACTGTAGAAGTTCCCTACTGTGAATGCGTCACTGAAGCCATGATGGGGACACTGCCAGAAATATCCCATGTACCGCTCCCATGCATCTCTGTGGTCTTCGATGATGGATAGTACCTGTGCACGAACTTGTCTGCCAGATCGTCCCAAGAAGTGATGGACAATGGGGGCTGGGTCTCCAACCACCTCTTAGCATTCCCCGCCAGAGAATGGGGGAAGAGGTGAAGGCGGATTGCGTCATCCCGGACACCGTTCAGCTTGAACCCGTTCGTCAGCTGCAGAAAACGGGAAAGATGCACCCTTGCCTCCTCATCCTTCAAGCCATGGAACTGGATAGAGGATGTAATGAGTTGAATCCAGCATGGCTTGATCTCGAAGTTGTTCGCTGGAATGGGCTGATAGAGGATGACCGGGCGGATGTCAGCAATCCGTGGAGTGTAGTAGTACTCCAAAGGGGGACCCGGCGGCGGTGGATGATGATGAACCCCATCGGCTTGGGGTCTGGGGTCGTTCCCCAAGAGCTGATTCACCGGGGGTGGGTTGTGTTCACCCTCCATCTCGTACTCGTCCTCGGACTCGCTGCTCAAATGGCCGTCTATGCGCTCTACCGTAGCCAGTCTAGCTCGCTGTTGTCTCCTAAGTTGGTGGCAGGTGCGTTCAATCTCTGGATCCAACGGCAGTAAACCTCCCGACTGGCTACGGGTCATGCCTTATCTGCACACAATCAAGCAATGCAAACCCGTGAAGGCACAAGTGGGAAAGAACAAACAATCAATGTGAAAATGAAAATGCTAAAGTAACAGAAATCACTTTTCTTCAACAACCTAGTCGTCCCCGGCAACGGCGCCAAAAACTTGACTCACTCCTACTGTCACTCTAGAAAATGGCCAAGTGTAACCACTTCCTAAAGCGTAGTATAGCGGGTTTGGGTTTCAATGTCAACCCGGGTCCTAGATTTGATGACTACTCGGTGAATTCTTGTTATCTAGTAGTGAAACTTTAGTGCAAGTCCAAATTAACAAACAAACAAAGCAAGTTAAACAGTTGTTTTCAACTCGAGAGAGGTCACCCGGATATGGTTCCCCCTAGACTGCAGTTAAGCCGGATTGCAATTTACCAAGTTCAGTTTCCATGAAAGTTATACTGCGGAAGGTTCTTAAACAGTCTGAAGTCTCGACTAAAGGTCTCCAGACCCTCTCAATCTGAGTCTCCAGCGGGCGACTAACCTCCACCGGAGTAAACATATTAAGGCCCTAATGAACCAAACCTCCACTACCGAATTGAATTCGGTACAGAATAGCGAATTGGCTCCTCGACTAAAGTTGCCAATTCACTACCTTCAATTAAGGATGCTCTATCAACCTAGGCAGATATTCTCATTCTAGGTTAAAGCAGAAACAACAGGAATTTGATCAGGATTCAAGTCATTCAATCATTCAAGCCTCAATCGAATATAATCAAATCATAAACTCTATACTTGGGTTCATACAATCAGACCTAACATACAAATCTAGGGTTCCCCATACCCAGATGAATGGGGAAACTACTCCATGGAGAGAGAAGCAAAAGCAGATTCAGACGCGAAAATCATACTGTGAAGGATGAGTTTCTGCTCCTGGTTGTCAATCGGCACTTCTCCAAGCTCAAGCCGAGCTCCAATGGTGATGAAGATCAAGCTATGGCACTTGGGAACTCTGGTTCATCGCTTTCTCTCTCTAGGAATCACTCTGTCTCTCTAAAACTCGGAACCCTTGATTTTTAGCCTTCTTTTCCTTTAAAACTGCTGCCTGTCGCGATACCCGGTCGGGTATTTTGGGTAGCGAAATATGACATAAACGCACAACCTAGCGTGAAATCGGCTTAAAACACGAGAATCAACATCTCAAACGGCTCAAGAATAGGGGTAAAAACATGTGTAATTATCGGTCTATCACAAAGCACTAGCGACATGAACCCTAGGGTTAGCAAAATGAAAAGTTTGATGAACACAATAATAGACATGGTCGCCGTAATCGTGTTAGAAAGAGATAGGCGAGGGGAAATAAAATGGCGAAGAACAAACAAGACAAAATAAATTGGGAAATTCAAACTACGTCGAATGTGGATGCAAGGAATCGGGATTCAAAAATATGATTAAGTTGGGGAGTTCAAATTGGATGGGGAGCTTCTCTTGGAACTGTGAAGGGGCGTCCCTCCAAGACGAGAGAGGGATCGTGTAATTGGTTAGGGAAACTGGAAATTGGTTAGGGCGGCAGTGGGTGTACCCATTTGGGTTTGCAGTCTTAATCCATTTAATTTAATCGGGGCAGTTAGTTGGACTAGGATGAAAACAATCTTAACGCGTAAGGAGGTTTTTTGTAATTTGTTTAGTTATTTAGTGGCGCAGTTAGGTTCAACAAACGTGAGTCGTGGAGATTGAGAATGAATGGTTAAGATTTGGCCAAGGTACCCGTACCCCGGATTTTTCCCTTGGCACCGTAGAAGTCACTATATATGCCATATATGGGTCAGACTGGCGTACGTCAGCCGTATACTATACGTCAGGTACTACTTGTGAGATATCTCTATCTAGACCATGAATTAAATCGAGTTTGGGGTATGATATTATACCCTAACCTCTAATGGATAAACCCCAGACACCGATTTTCTAAACCCCAACCCGAAGTTTGATTTAATGAAAAACAAAAATTGACCGTTGAGATCGGCCAAAGCTCATCTAGGTACATCTAACGGCTAGATCACCTGACGTACCAGTCATTACCCCATATATATATATATATATATATATATATATATATATATATATATATATATATATATATGGGGAGTTCTACGGTACCCCTGGTGAAATTCAGGGTACCGCATATCTTGAGTAAGAAAACGCTATCCATAACTTGAATTGACTGATCTTTCAGACATGATACTATACTCAAACCCTTAAAGATCAAAATCTAGGTCTTAATTCTCTAAATCTTATATACCAAGATCAATTTAATTAGAAACAATAATCGACGGCTATGATTCGTCCAAATATAGGCAAAAAAATCAATGCACCATCTTAGGGTTTATAGTTTACGATTTAGATAATTATGACCTAGGGTTCACTCATTAAGGGTTAGGGTATAGTATCATGCTCAAAATCCTGTTAATTCGAGGTCTAGATAGCGTTTTCATACTCAAGGTATGCGGTACCCCGGATTTCACCCGGGGTACCGTAGAAGGCACCATATACATATATATATATATATATATATATATATATATATATATATATATATATATATATATATATATATATATATATATATATATATATATATATGGTTCTATCATACCTTGGGTAAAATCAATGGTACGACATACCATGAGTAAAAAAATGCAATCTAGACCTCGAATTGAACGGAGTTTGGCATCTAGTACTATTCCCCAACCCTTAAAGATTGAAATCTATGTCTTAGTTCTATAAATCTCATACACTAATATCAATTTAATTAGAAACAAAATCAACGGTCATGATTCGTCGCAATATATGCAAAAAATTACATGCACAATCTAAGGGGTTAGACTCTATGATTTAGATAACTAAGACCTAGGGTTCACCCATCAAGGGTTAGGGTATAGTATCATGCCAAAAAAATCGATTAATTCAAGGTGTAAATAGCGTTTTCTTACTCGAGGTATGGCGTACCCTAGATTTTACCTAAGGTATATATATTAGAGGAGTATATTATACCTATAACCCATTAAGAAATATACAATAATTTTGTTTAGTAGAATTTGTTACGGCCAAGGCTGGCACTCGATTTCCACCAATGACTTATTTAAGCAAGTGGGTTAAAAATTAATGACTTAATTAGATTAACTTGGTTAAGCCTAGCTTTACCCAAGTATATGAAAATTTTTATTGGTTCGACATGTATTATGCTTAGATATTTATGAAATTTCTATGATAAAATTAGATACAATGATGATTTAATATAGCTTATTCATTGGGATTAATTTTTTTATACTTTTTTCTCCCTTGGAAATTACGCTTTAATTCTAAATTTCTTACCTTTTTTTAATCTTTTTTCCATTTCATTTCTAGTTTTTCTTTCCTTCTTTGCATTGCATATCATATTTCATTCTCAATGTTTTTTTACTCTTCGTCTCCAATTCAATTTCAAGTGTATATATAAATGAGGACATTGGTCTATGTTAATCACACAAAGTCTCAATTTAAATACATGTTCGTCTAATCTTTTTGCTATTTTTTGTATGAGATGTGGTTCATTGGCGCTGTGACCTTGCGGCTGGAAGGAAAATGGAATTGACTAATGAGTAACTATGTTAGCTTTTGAGATGGTTGAGGTTTGTATTGTTACCTGCCGATACTAAAGGAGGAAGAAGATCTTATGGGATGACCGAACACGAGTGGTTGATGTACGCTACTGCATGGGTCTATGATAAAGAAAATGACGACATGTCAACAATGCTAGTGATTAGATTTGTTGAAAATGATGTTTGGTTTGAAGTGACTCAGTGCTCATATGAGTTAGTTGAATCGACTTGATTTCCTAATTTGAGTGGGTTTCCTGGTTCGGCCAAGTTTGGGTTGATATTTGGTTTGGGTTAAACTTAGTCGACCAATGGGTTGAAATTCATGCTTATAATTCTTGTTTTCTCTTTTAAGATACATTGGTTCAAATTTCAATACTTGTCTATTTTTTATAAAGAAATAAGTTTAATAATTGTGAAGGAAAATATGTCATTCATATTTTAGATCTCGTTGTAGGAATTTAAAATCGGATAATATTTTTCTCATTCCAATCTTATATATTGTATTTATATCTATATCTATCTATCTATATCTATATCTATCTATCTATATCTATCTATCTATACTATATATTATGACAATTCAAAAGTAACATCTTGCCACATAAGCACTTGGAGAAATAACAAGTTGTCTAGGTGGACATTTTTTTTACTAACAAAAAAGTTTATTATTGATTTATTTATTAAGCTATCTCTCTCTTCTTTTAGTATTTATGCTCATTTTTACTCAACATTGATAATAAGTTATATTGAAATGTAAATAAAAACAAGCATAAATAATAATATTTTTTGTCAATTAAACAAAATATAAAGATGAAAAAATGACATATATCGGGTTTGTTTAAACAAAAAATATTTGATTAAATCTTATAAAGTAAACTATCTACTCATTTTAACCAAAAATTATTAATAAGTTACATTTTGATAAAAATTTAAAATAAAAATACACATAAATAATAATATCTTTGTGTATTAAATAAATTATAATGACACAAAGAGACAAATTAAGCATTTGACAATCAATCAAATTTGAGAAATAAAATATATGAATTTATATATTAAACCTTCTCTTCTTTATAATATATATGTCTACCAATTAAAATAATTGTTATATAAATAATTATTCATATAATAAAATAATTTTCAGAATATAACTTGATCGAGCAATAATAATAATTTTTTTAAAAATATTTCTACTCATCTTGATGAAGTGAAAATATATATTCATGTTCTACCTGAAATTTCTCAAATGAGAAGTAATCACATGTAAAATATTTTATAATTTGGTTTAAGTTAACATTAAAATATTTGATTTAGATGATTTTGGTTGAGCAAACTCAATTGAGGTCATAAATAGTATGCTTATAAATTTTCTTTTCGGATTTAGAGTTATTGTCTAGGATTATACATCAAAGTTTTCAAAATGTCTTAATTATAAGAGTTGACGAACTTTGACTTCATAGTTTAAGATGAGACACAATATACCTTAAAAAATGACACGTGTGAATGTTAAAGGAATCTTTGTTGAGAATATACGATAAATATCACATTTCATCAATCACTAACCTAAGGCATTGATCAAATAAGGATTGGACAATTTTTATTAATAGTTGAATGCCTTTTAGACAAATCAAAATTTGAGGATTGAGACAATAAATAAATATCAGTGTGTTAGTTGAGATATCTAAACAAAAAACTTTTATAGTTACAAGAATCTAAATCAAGGTGTTGGGTTAAAATGAAGAATTTCTAATAAGAATGAGCTTAATAAGGCAATTGTAATAAGTCATTTGGTTATATGGTGCGAGTCTATGACTCCATGTCAACTTTTGGCAATCATAAAAACTTTTCAATATCAAAGTATCAAATAGAAATATGCTATTTTGTAACAGTAAGCAATTTGTATTGACAATAAATTTGTCTACAATAAATCTGAGTATTCAAATGTATGTGAAATGTATGTGAAATGTCACAATATTTGTATGAATTCTTAAAGTTTATAAAAAAGTTCAAAAAATTATAAACCATCATTACTTAATATTATAGGAATACGAGGGTGGAGTTACATAAGACAATGATTAGATGGGAAACAATTGAGCAACTGTAACATATATTTGACTATTGACTAAAAAAGTTCATCCTATCATTGCGAAGACGAATTGAATGAAGTCGATGATTGCTCATTGATCCCTCTTCACACTTGATCTGTAGCTGACAACTGGTCTCTTTTTCCTAGAGATATGTGGTTGTTTGTGGTTGACTAGGCATATTAAACTCTTCTTTCCATTTGTTTCTTAATTTCTTCCAGATTACAAAGGCTGGATCGTAAATTTTCCTGCTCAAATCAATGAATGTATTTCTCTTCATTTTTCAGGTAGTTGTTTATGGTTCTCTATGTTGTATACATTTGTGTAAACATGTAATAGACAATTGGAATGGTTTATTGCTTGGACTTAGAGTATCTCTCCTTTGGTTGAATAATTGATCATTTTACTTGCCTATTGCATCCCAATTTTGTGGATGATAAAATGAAAAGCAGAGTTGTTTATTATATTCATGAGTGACATGTCACTAGCTATATGATTATGATATGATCAGTATGTAAAACATAGCAGGGGGTTATAAGTAGAAGCGAACACATGTGAGGTTTTATAAAGGTGCGAAGAAGAAAGAAAATGGTGGTGGTAGTCTCTAAGTTGTCTATGTTGACGTTCTTTCAATTTCTACACGTTTGCAATGACATTTGTTTGTTTCCTTAGTGTGAATTTTTGCCTAATTGAATCTTTAACTAAACTTGATTTTGGCTTGATCGTTTTCTTGACAACAGCTATTTGGATTGATGCATCAACCGTGCTCATGAATGAAGATTTTACAAGATACAATGAGTTGAGGTTTATTAGAGTATCCAGTTTTTACAATTCGTCTATGTTGTTATTAGGTAAAAAAATACACCATTATTTTTTTGAAGGGGTATGTAGCTCTCTACAAAAATAAACTGTGTTTATATGCAATTTAGTTTGCTGAAAATTTTTGTTTTAATAAAATAGTGACAATTAATAGTTCTATTTTCGGTTGGTTTTACTAGAATATTTTAAAGATAAATTAAATGAATAAGCAGAAGAATGATGATGTGGATGCTAATGCGTTTTCTCATTCTTCTAAAATTGCACAAGTAACTGATAGTGCACGATTTTCGTGGATTTATAGTGCGATATTATGTATTATCATACAAACATACGAGAAGGGAGAAGAACAGAAAAGCTCTTTATTTTTTTTATTAATTGAAACATATTTGCTTACTTCATTTTTTAAACTTCTTTGTCACTATTGTGTGCTAAAACATTGATAATCTCTTATGTTTATATCCTAAATTATGGGTTCGATACCAACTTATAAATAAATAAATAAAGGTCTACTAAGAGCTCATTTAATAAAATTAAATTTTTATAAATAAACAAAAGATATAAAAGTGTGTAACAATACCTAAAATCAAGTAAGCGAGATTAACAATTCAATGTATAATAGTTTAACATGCATAAATCATAAAATGACCATTGGATCTAATCACACCGAATTAGCAACATGTTTAAAACTTAGTGGTTAACCCAACTTAAACGTTAAAAAACCTCACTCATATAGTCTACACAACAATATGATTTAGTAATTCTAAAAATTAATACTAAAATAAAATTTTGACATTGCTTCGACCTACTTAATACTCCAATTTGATATGCAATCAAGTTATATTTGGGTTGCAATTTTAAAGTTATCCACTATTTATAATATACATAGAAACGCAAATTAAGTATTGAATTACAATTAAAATAATCAAAATATGAAAACCAAATTATCAAATCACCAAATAAGTACTTATGGGAGATTTAGTGGCTAGCTAACCGTTGTAAAAGTCGTATGATTTTTCAGATGTTAGGTTTATGTATGTTTTTCTTTTAAAAAATACAACAAATATGCGTAGTGTGATTGGTTGTAGCTCTTCCCTTTCTTTAAAGTGGTTATAGTTCAAATCACCATAAGTATTCCTTTTTCTAAATAAATAAGAAAGAAATAAGTAGTTGTGAAGACAAAACTGCCCTTCCTACATTCACTCTCGATGCAGGAAATTTGAAATGGAGCAATGGGTTTTGGCTTTCACCTTTAATAATATGTGTTGATTATAGGGTTAATAACTTAATATTTTATTATGGCCCAAAACCCCAAACTATACCCAAATAATCAATTTTGGCTCGTGGTTTTAGAAATTGTTATACTAACTTCAACTTTACACTATATAGACTCAATTGGCCGGACGCGTGATTTGACCGTCAATTTGGACGGTCAACATTGTTAACTAACGATCCAACTCACTGTCATGTCAGCACCCAAATTAAAAAATTCAAATTCAAATCACAAATTATTTTCTTATTTCCTTTATCTAATAAGATAATAAATTATGGTAAAAAATAATAAATCAAACAAAAAATTAAGTTCTTTTATCTAATAAGATCATAAATAATGGTAAAAAATAATAAATCGAACAAAAATTAAAATTTTTGGGTATAGTTCAGACCATAATAAGGTATTGACACTAAATTATATTTAGGGATGGTTTGTAGTTGTGATTGTTAAATAGATGTATTGTTATGAAATTCATGCTAACCTACCATACGCCCGTTGAGTTTTGTTATTTAGATCATGAACTAACCAGAGTTTGGGGCATGATACTATACCCTAACCTCAAATGGGTAAACCCAATCCCTAATTTTCTAACCCAAAGAATGAGATTCATTTAATCTTAAAATAATAACCAACAGTTCTGATTCGTCAAAATATATCAAAGTACAAATAATAGGTCTGAACACGACCGTATGCCTAGCCTTTGTCATTGTCATGAATATATTTATAAGGGTTATACGTATAATATGTCCTTCTACTATGACGTTTTATCAAACATGCCCATCTACTATTTTTTACATCAAACATGCCCATCTACTATTTTTTACATCAAACATGCCCCTGTATTTTGTAAAAATGATAAAACATGCCCTTTTGTTAAAATTTTCATGCTAAAACCGTTAACCAAGGCCGAACTTTAGTTTGGGCGACACAAATGACTAAAATATACCTAATAAGTTCACTTTATAATTTTTTTGGTTCTTTTGTATAATCAAATCATTCAAATAATTTCACTTTGAAAAGACCCAGGGAAATAAAATAGGGGACAAAACTGACATTTTCCCTCTCATTTGCCGATGTTTGGTCATCTAAATCTCAATTAAACCATGATTGACGATTTTTTCAATGGAAATTTTAACAGAAGGGCATGTTTGATAATTTTTTCAAAGTACAGGGGCATATTTGATGTAAAAAATAATAGAAGGGCATGTTTGTCAAAACGTCATAGTAGAGGGGCATATTATACCTATAACCCTATTTATTTTTATAATATAATGGTTTAGGCTAGCATACGCCTGAGGTACGTGATAGACCGATAATTACACATGTTTTCACCCCTATTCTGAAGCCGTTTGAGATGTGGATTCTCGTGTTTTAAGCCGATTTCACGCTAGGTTGTGTATTTATGTCATATTTGAGGACCCGGCGTTGGAATCGAGGCGGAGAAACGAGTTCTGGGTCAAAAGGAGCAAAATTGGGACGAAGTGGGCTGCAGGAGGAAAATACCCGGTCAGGTGGCAAAATACCCGACCGGGTATTTATCGTTTTGGGCGCCCATGGAACAGAGAGGGGCCCGAGCGTGAAGGTAAAATCCCCGGTCGGGGATTATTGGAGCAGACCGGGGATTCTTCCTCGACCAACAGGCGTGTTTTAAATAATACCCGGTGGATACCCAAAATACCCAACCGGGTATTTCGACCGGGTATCGCGACAGGCAGCCAATTTAAAGGAGAAGAAGGCCAACATTCAAGGGTTCCAAGTTTTAGAGAGACAGAGCGATTCCTAGAGAGAGGAAGCGACGAACCAGAGTTCCCAAGTGCCATAGCTTGATCTTCATCACCATTGGAGCCCGGCTTGAGCTTGGAGAAGTGCCGATTGTCAACCAGGAGCAGAAATCCATCTTCACAGTATGATTTCCGAGTCTGAATTTGCTTTTGCTTCTTTCTCCATGGAGTAGTTTCCCCATTCATTTGGGTATGGGGAACCCTAGATTTGTATGCTAGGTCTGATTGTATGAACCCAAGTACACAGTTTATGAATTGATTATATTCGATTGAGGTTTGAATGACTTGAATCCTGATCAAATTCCTGTTGTTTCTGCTTTGACCTAGAATGAGAATATCTGCCTAGGTTGATAGAGTATCCTTAATTGAAGGTAGTGAATTGGCGACTTCAGTCGAGGAGCCAATTCGCTATTCTGTATCGAATTCAATTCCGTAGTGGAGGTTTGGTTCGTTAGGGCCTCAATCTGTTTACTCCGGTGGAGGTTAGTCGCCCGCTAGAGACTCAGATTGAGAGGGTCTGGAGACCTTTAGTCGAGACTTCAGACTGTTTAAGAACCTTCCGGAGTATAATTTTCATGAAAACTGAACTTGATAAATTGCAATCCGGCTTAACTGCAATCTAGGGGGAACCATATCCGGGTGACCTCTCTTGACTTGAAAACAACCGTTTAGTTGCTTTGCTTGTTTGTTAATTTAGACTTTCACTACAGTTTCATTGCTAGATAACAAGAATTCACCGAGTAGTCATCAAATCTAGGACCCGGGTTGACATTAAAACCCAAACCCGCTATACTACGCTTTAGGAAGAGGTTACACTTGGCCATTTCCTAGAGTGACAGTAGGAGTGAGTCAAGTTTTTGGCGCCGTTGCCGGGGACGGCTAGGTTGTTGAAGAAAAGTGATTTCTGTTACTTTAGCATTTTCATTTTTCGCATTGAGTGTTTGTTCTTTCCCACTTGTGCCTTCACGGGTTTGCATTGCTTGATTGTGTGAAGATAGTGCATGACCCGTAGCCAGTCGGGAGGTTTACTGCCGTTGGATCCAGAGATTGAACGCACCTGCCACCAACTTCGGAGACAACAGCGAGCTAGACTGGCTATGGTGGAGCGCATAGACGGCCATTTGAGCAGCGAGTCCGAGGACGAGTACGAGATGGAAGGCGACCACAACCCACCTCCGGGGAATCAGCTCTTGGGGAACGACCCCAGGGCCCAAGCACCGTCGCAGGGTCCCACCTTGGAGTACTACTACACTCCACGGATTGCTGACATCCGCCCGGTCATCCTCTATCCGCCCATTCCAGCACAACTTCGAGATCAAGCCATGCTAGATTCAACTCATTACATCCTCTATCCAGTTCCATGGCTTGAAGGATGAGGAGGCCCGGGTGCATCTTTCCCGTTTTCTGCAGCTGACAAACGGGTTCAAGCTGAACGGTGTCCCGGATGACGCAATCCGCCTTCACCTCTTCCCCCATTCTCTGGCGGGGAATGCTAAGAGGTGGTTGGAGACCCAGCCCCCATTGTCCATCACTTCTTGGGATGATCTGGCAGACAAGTTCGTGCACAGGTACTATCCGGCATCGAAGACCACAGAGATTCAGCGGGAGATCACTCATTTCCGCCAAGAGCCAGACGAGTCACTTCGTGATGCATGGGAGCGGTACATGGGATATTTCTGGCAGTGTCCCCATCATGGCTTCAGTGATGCATTCACAGTGGGGAATTTCTACAGTGCCCTCATCCCAGACAGCCAGAGGGTGATCGAGTCTCTATGCCCAGGAGGGGATACTATGCCCAGGAGGGGATATTCTCACTAAGACTCCACCCGAGCTGAACTAGATGATTAGTACCTTGGCTGCCCGAGATCATTCCTGGGGGCAGAACAGCAGAGGCAGAAATTCCCGGGACTGTGGTGTTCACGCTATGGAGGCCAGGTCCGGGTTAGAGCAGCAGGTGGCTGAGTTGGTGCAGACATTGAAGCAGCCCAACAGTCTCCTTCCGGGCCGAGGTACAGCTCCGCCTCCAGTTGCTCAGTGTCAGTGGTGTGAGAGCCCGAATCACCTGGTGGAGGACTGTAAGGCCATGAGGGAGTCCTCTACTCCCCAAGAACACGTGGACTTCATCGCCAATGCTCGGCGCCTTGACCCATATAGCAATACCTACAATGAGGGATGGCGCCAGCATCCCAACTTTGCCTGGAACAGCAACACCACAAAACCCCCTGGTTTCCCAGCACCAGCGGGTGGTTTTCAGCAGAGACAGCACTTCCAGGCTAAGCAGGGGCCACCACCACAGCAGCAGCCCTACCTGCCTAGACAGGGGCAGCCATTCCAGCAGCCCCAGCGCCAGTATGCCGAGCCAGCAGCAGCCCCAGCTCCCGATAACCAGATGACCGATCTGAAGAATATTTTGGCGGCATTCATGACCACCAGCCAGGCGAATTTCACGAGGGTGGACCAGAGCATAGCCTCTCTGGAGGCAGGACAGAGGAACCAGGGTGCTATTCTGCAAGATTTACAGAACCAAGTCGGTGCCCTAGCGCGCCAACTTACTGCCTGGGCCCCGGGGACTCTACCTGCCACCACCATCCCCAATCCACGGGAGCCGCACGAGTACAAGATGCTATCTTCACCAGGAGTGGCAGGCCCACATCGGCTGATCCTGCCCCGACCAGGCAGGAGGAACCACTACTTGCTTCAGCACTTCCAGCCGATGATACAGAAGTGCGGGTGGAGAAGGAAGCCCCTGCTCCCAAGCCACAACCAGTGGTTAAGGAGCACGTACCTCAGCTTCCCTTCCCCACTCGCCTACACAAAGACAAGCTGGAGACGGAGTTTGCCAAGTTTATGGCAATGTTGAAGCAGCTCAACATCAGCATACCGTTTGTGGAGGCACTGTCGAAGATGCCCAAGTACGCAAAGTTCATGAAAGACCTCCTCACCAACAAGAAGAAACTTGAGGATCTCTCGACAGTGCTGCTGAGCGAGGAGTGTTCTGCTATCCTGCAGAACAAGCTGCCCGAAAAGCGCAAGGACCCAGGGAGTTTTACTATCCCTCTTACTATTGGCAGCATGCATGTAGGCAAGTCCTTGGCGGACCTAGGCGCTAGCATAAACGTCATGACATATAAGTTGTTTAAGAAGCTAGACCTAGGTGAACTTAGACCTACTAGGATGAGCATTCAGCTAGCTGATCGTTCCGTTATGCATCCTAGGGGTATCATAGAGGACCTGGTTGTTAATGTGGGTGCATTCACATATCCTGTTGACTTTGTTATTATGGATATAAATGAGGATGTGGATGTGCCTTTGATTTTAGGGATACCATTTCTTGCCACCGTCAAGGCACTTATTGATGTGCATGATGGTAAACTGATACTGCGTGCTGGAAATGAACATGCTACCTTTGCTGTGACTTAATTCGATCACTGTGCTATGATTGTTGTCACACCTGTGCATGCTATTTCTGACCCGGTACATGAGTCTGTCGTGTATCCTTCTGCACCTCTCACTCCTTCGCCGCCGCTCCCTCCAGCCTCACCACCGAATAAAAAGCTCAAAGAGGAGTGGCGGCCGAAGCAGCAGGTGCCTAAGCCTACTCGGAAGAAAGGTGGAGTCCACTAAGAGCTGGTCCCACCTCCTGCATCACGATCACCCTGGCCATCCGCGTACTCACTTGCCTGCATTCTGCCCGATGGCCAGGTCGAGCTAACCAATGCTAGTGGTTGCACACGTCGGGTGCACGGTCACCACCTGAAGCTGTACCTCAAGAGCGATGTGGATCCGCTCTTGGAGGCACCTGTTCCTGCACCACGCTGATTATCCACCATGGGCGTCCAGCTACAAGACGGTAAAGAAGCGCTTGTGGGGAGGCAACCCCACCACGGTTTTCATTTATTTCTTTTGTTTTGGGTCGGATTGCTAATAGCTTTGGCTTTGGTTTGTTTTCTTTTGTCTTGGATGATGTAATATTGGGCTGACCATTGGACCTAACGTATTGTGTTGGAGTTCTTTTGTTCCCTTTAGTTGTGCCTGTGTACCTGACTGGTCCTCTCTCCAGTCCGCTTCATTCCGACTGGTCCATTTCCAGTCTCCTGCAGTCCGTGCACACCGGTAACATCGTTCCCCTTTCCTTCCCTCTTCTCCATTGAGGGCAATGTCGAACTTAAGTGTGGGGGGGGATGTTTATCTTTTGACTGCATTAGATCTGTTTGTGTGCTTGGAGCCTAGTCCACTGTCCAAATTTTTAAATTTGAGGGCTCCAAGTACGTGTTCCTTGCAATTGCCTGCTCAGTATGCTTTGAATTGACAGTCTCTATAGTAATATGCAACCTAGGGATGTAGTGTAGCACTATGGAGGATGTTGATGCATTTAAGAAGTCTCATTTCTTCTTCATATTGTGTTGGTTGATTGAGTGAATTAGTGATCCTAGGACCCTTGAATGGTGTGGGGTTGTAGACTCTCTGCCTGTCATGGACTCTTGTATCATGTGTTCAGAATAACAGGTGCTCGAAAATGTGCTTTAAAACAACGTCTCCCGTGCGAATAGGGCGAAAATGTGTAAGGGGAGACGGGAATCCGTTCCCAATTTCCACCTGCTACCTCCAACCCCCTTACATGTCTTTCCCCGCACGAAGCTCGAGACATCCGCTCCTAGCATGGCCGGTAAGAGCCGGGCTTCCGCAAAACCTCTGCTAGGTGGGAGCCCCCATTTTCTGAAAAGCAGGTTGGAACCTTTGAAAAAAAAAGAGAAACAAAAAAAAAAACAAGCAAAACAAAGAAAGAAAAGGTAAAATCCCCGGTCGGGGATTATTGGAGCAGAGAGGGGCCCGGGCGTGAAGGTAAAATCCCCGGTCGGGGATTATTGGAGCAGGCCGGGGATTCTTCCTCGACCAACACGCGTGTTTTAAATAATACCCGGTCGATACCCAAAATACCCGACCGGGTATTTCGACCGGGTATCGCGACAGGCAGCCAATTTAAAGGATAAGAAGGCCAACATTCAAGGGTTCCGAGTTTTAGAGAGACAGAACGATTCCTAGAGAGAGGAAGCGACAAACCAGAGTTTCCAAGTGCCATAGCTTGATCTTCATCACCATTGGAGCCCGGCTTGAGCTTGGAGAAGTGCCGATTGTCAACCAGGAGCAGAAATCCATCTTCACAGTATGATTTCCGTGTCTGAATCTGCTTTTGCTTCTTTCTCCATGGAGTAGTTTCCCCATTCATCTGGGTATGGGGAACTCTAGATTTGTATGCTAGGTCTGATTGTATGAACCCAAGTACAGAGTTTATGAATTGATTATATTCGATTGAGGTTTGAACGATTGAATGACTTGAATCCTGATCAAATTCCTGTTGTTTCTGCTTTGACCTAGAATGAGAATATCTGCCTAGGTTGATAGAGTATCCTTAATTGAAGGTAGTGAATTGGCGACTTTAGTCGAGGAGCCAATTCGCTATTTTGTATCGAATTCAATTCGGTAGTGGAGGTTTGGTTCGTTAGGGCCTCAATCTGTTTACTCCGGTGGAGGTTAGTCGCCCGCTAGAGACTCAGATTGAGAGGGTCTGGAGACCTTTAGTCGAGACTTCAAACTGTTTAAGAACCTTCCGCAGTATAATTTTCATGAAACTGAACTTGGTAAATTGCAATCCGGCTTAACTGCAGTCTAGGGGGAACCATATCCGGGTGACCTCTCTTGACTTGAAAATAACCGTTTAGTTGCTTTGCTTGTTTGTTAATTTAGACTTTCACTAAAGTTTCATTGCTAGATAACAAGAATTCACCGAGTAGTCATCAAATCTAGGACCCGGGTTGACATTAAAACCCAAACCCGCTATACTACGCTTTAGGAAGTGGTTACACTTGGCCATTTTCTAGAGTGACAGTAGGAGTGAGTCAGTACGCTTACCTTACCGTACGCCCGTCCATTTTTGTTATTTAGATCTTGAATTAGCCGGAGTTTGGGGCATGATATTATATCATAACTTCTTATGGGTGAACCCCAGTTAGTGATGGCAATTTGAACCCGTCCCACGAGTATTACTCGACCCGTGATGGGGTGGGGGCGTGGGGCATGGGTTTCAACTTCCGACCCACATTGCATCGCCCCGCCCCGTTCGTGGCCCATTCTATCGCAATTTCTTACAGTAACTATTCATATCTCTCCTATTTTGACTTTTCTTCAACTAGTTAGACTCGATCTTCAACTAATTAAAGTCAATTACCCATTATATTATCACTATTTTCATTTATAAAGTATTTTCCCCTTCGTTTTATCATCAAAAGTAAAAAAAAAATGGTCTTTTGTTTTCTTCCAAATAACATGTAAGAGTGGGTCGGCCCGCCCCCACCATGTACCCGTGCGGGTATTACCCGCCCCAACCCACAGTAGCATGGGGCAGTGCATGGGTATTGAGGTACCTGCACCGCCCCCGCCCCATTGTCATCACTAACCACAGTCCCCAATTCTCTAACCCAAATCATAAGATTCATTTAATCCCAAAACTTAAAACAACGATTCCGATTTGTCTGAATTATCCAAGTACAAATAATAGGTGTGAACAAAGACGTATAGCATATGCTAGTCGTACGCTAACCTTTGCCATTATATTATATATTTATTTTGGAGAAGTCACTCATCTATTTATTGCTCCATCCGGAACAAATTTAACTTCAAAAACGATATTGTGCAGTTGGGTCTAACCCCACGTGATTTTACTTTGATCACCATATTAGTTCCAATATGTAAAAACATGTCGCGTTTGATAAAACGGGCAATATTTTAGTTAGAAAATAGAAATAGTGTTCCCATGTTACATTTGGGTTTCCTTTCATTCTCCTACGTTTTTCAAACTTATGTTATTGTCAAAATAAAATGAAATGAAATATATGTTTTTATATTTCCCTCAAATTTAAGTCAAAGTTACTATTTACCCTAAACCCCACGAAAAAAATGAAATTTAAATTCATACATTATAGGGTTATAGGTATAATATGTCCTTCTACTATGTCGTTTTATCAAACATGCCTTTCTACTATTTGTTACATCAACATGCCCCTGTACTTTAAAAAAATGATCAAACATGCCCTTCTGTTAATATTTTCATCCAAAAACAGTCAATCACGGTCGTACCTTGGTATGGGCGACACAAATGTCTAAAATATCTCTGGTAATTTCACTTTAGAATTTGTTGTGTTCTTTTGTAGAGCCAATTACCTCTAATAATTTCACTTTAACGAGACCTAGAAAAATAAAATAGGGGACAAAACTGACATTTTTCATCTCATTTGCCGATGTTGGGTCGTCTACATCTCGATTCAACCATGGTTGACGATTTTTTTAATGGAAAATTTAACAGAAGTGCATGTTTGATAATTTTTCCAAAGTACAAGGACATATTTGATGTAAAAAATAGTAAAAGAGCATTTTTGATAAAACTACATAGTAGAGAGTCATATTATACCTATAACCCTACATTATAAGTTTAAGTCAATTACTGATCACAAGTGAAAATCAATAGGACATTAAAATTCATCTCAGCCTACGCCTATCCAATACTCAATCAAGTAAACTACAGCTTCCACTAGCAGTCTAGCACAAGTATATCCAAATCTTGCATCTTTTTACAAAAAAAAAAAAAAAAAAAAACTCTCGTATAGAATATAGATCAGTCCCTGTTTCTGAACAGCAGGTTTCACAAGCCATACTCTTACCATTATACTCTGTATCATCACCAGAAAGTTGAAGGTGATTCATGCGATTCCGATTCAGAACTTTCATACATGGGAGATTCATAAACACTGGAGCCTTCCTCACTCGCCCCCTCGTTACCTTCGTAAGCAGGTGGATCTTCATACGAGTATGACTCGCCAGCATCAGCCTTTTCGTCGTTCTGAGTCTCACCATCTATGGTTTCAACAACAGTGACCAAGTAATGCAATCCACTCACCACGTCATACACCATCAACCCGATTCTCCCTCCAATCCAACTCCCCAAATGACTCCCAAGCAGATACCCAACTCTTCCAATTCCTTGCTCCCCATAAAACCCACCTGCATACGCTCCAAACAAGGTCCCAGTACCCCTCAGGAACCCTTCGGTTATGGTCCCACCGTAGTAGACCGCCTCGAAGAAGTCCCATCCGGAAGAAATGATAGGCCCTACGATCCTTTTGGTCTTTCTAGTAGCCAACTTAGCTGCCTTTGCACCTTCCTTTTGTGCTTGCTTAGCAACATCTTTAGCTGATATCCCTTGCTGCACTGCGTCGTGTATTGCCTGCTCGATCGCCAAATTCCTTGCTTTCTCAACGTGTGAAGATCTCATGTTGTAGACATAGAGCTTCACACCTTCCTTGACTGTGCATGCTAGGGTTCCTGTGCTCATGTCGAAGCAATCAAAGATTGTAAATTTTCCACTTTGAGATGATGAGTCTTCTCCCACAAGCAGCCTGCATTTTTCGGCTAGAACATGGCATGGACAATGATCATCAGCTAAGAGACAATGCAACGTGGTGGGAGCAGTAAGGCAACAAGATAGTACATGAAGTCTGTTATGAAGTGCACTATGCAATAGGATCCCTTTAGACCGAATTCAAGTAAGGCACAGCCGAAACTCATTCCATCTGTTCAAAGATCCCAACTTGATGGAGGCCTTAAAACATCCAATACACAACAAACTCACGAACAATAGTACCTAGTTCATTGTTTTGGATGAACAGACATTGCAAGATAATGCATAGCCCAAGAGGGAATCTTTAGTCACAAGAAATACAGGACAAAACAGTTCAATGCAATCAAGCAGAAGAATCATATGCGGGTTTTAAACATAAGGTTATTGTCTTATAATAGTTGGACAGTCAACTATTAATCGAAGGAAACCAAGATTAGAACACACGAGATTTAGGCCATCAAAAGGATTTGACACCATTATCCAGATTCAATTTATTTCAATAACTCAAGTCATTGGGAAAGAATGAGATCCAAGCAATGAGTCCTATATTCCCTTATGAACCGAATCTGTTCATTGAGGAGGGAGAACAATGGGAGATTAACCCAGACAAGGCATCTTAATTTGATCAAAATAAATCATTTGAATCATTTTAGTTAGGCCAAGCATAAGTGATATAACCCCATTACACATTCACACAATTAGCAGAAAGAAGAGATCAATTTCAACATAGAAGTTCAACGCTAAACCAAATCTCAGTCATTCACCATTAACCAACTGAAAACTAGTCCTCGAGTTCAGAATAAAACCTCTCCATCAGCAAAACCTCTCCATAAGCGTGATTTGTCAACCAAATCTCTTAGCCCAGATCCAGTAACTATCTAAAGCCATCAGCTTTCAAGGAAGAAGCCTGGAAACAAAGACAAATCTAAACGGTAGTTCAACATTACCAGCAATACTGAGAGCGATGGTCCCGACGATGAAAGCAAGAAGTTGAACCCGCCTCCTCTGGAAATCCATCTTTCTGCTTTCTGGGTTAGAAGGGAATGATAGAGAAACGGAAGCAAGTCGCGATCTTTACTTGAACTATTTGACGAAGCAAAGAAGATTCTTTGCCCGAGTTTGTGGCCAAGTGCGACTTGGGAATAATGGGGAAAATTTTACAAAAGCCAAGAGAAAATGAAGAAGAAACGGCCGCAGCAGACGTTTTGCCTTTCGAAACTGTTCTGGACTTCTGGTCTTTTCTTTTTCTTCTCCATCATATTATATTGGACCAGCCACACAATCTTTGAAGGAGAACACAACTTTTCTCATCTCCTCCAGACCAGAGCCATTCTTCTTCCAGAAATTTGATTATATAAAAATAACACAATTTTAATACGTTCGCTTATAAATTCATTTTTAAACTCATAAATTCAATTCGACCATATCCTAATAACCACGATCAATCTCGTATTTTTTAAAAAATCTAAATTTTTTGCACAAACATTCATCTTTCATATGGCAACAAGCTAACTATCCCTAATCAGTAACAAAAATAGTACAGTATTTGGGCCGAAGAGTCTGTTGAGCTGGGCCATCTACGGAGCTTAGAATTTGTAGATACTGGCCCAGAACGTGGTTTGAGAGATGTGGTTTTTGACTTGGGATGACAAAAGGCCTCATTGGGCCTAATAAAAGCCCTTCGCACGTATAGGATAGGCCTCCTTCACCTAGGCATCTTCATGTTATGTTTTGTTTATCGCTCAGATTGATTTTTGGGTTTGATTTCGCTAGATGGTTATGCTGTTCTTGATTGCATTGTTGACTTTGGATCTTGTATTCATTTCTTGTTTATGAGGAACCTTATTACAACATAAAAGACCTCTCATCCGAGTCAAGTAAATAGATACTTTTCCAACCTAATTGAAGCCTCGAGACTCGAGAAAATAATTATACTTTAGTCGTGAGAATGTTATCCTTTTGTTTAAGGAGTGTGGAAGGAAAATTATCATAATTTTTGGGATCCGAATTTGAGATTCCAGGCTGAAAACCAACGATATGACCACAACCTCATTCACAAAATAATATTTTTTTTTTATCTAATATAATGGTAATAGGTAAAAGCCGAACATTTTTTTTATAAAGGCATCACAAGATGTGAAAGCCTAACAAGCAAGAACGACAGTGCTATCAAAGGAAAAAAACAATATCAAGGTTGTTGACACAACCAATGCAGTTAAAAGCGCGATTCTACCTAGAAGCGGAAATGGGTAAAATCGTAAAACGTAGAATCAAAGCGTAAAAGCGTAAGTTTTTGACGCGCCCGCTAAAATATGTTAAGTACAACATATAGTATGTAAAATGTGAGTGCGTAGATTTTAGATAAGTGAATAACTAAATGAAATTCATAATTAAAATGTAATATCTAACACATAAACTAATTTGTGTTCACTCAAAAGTAGAGAAAACTCATAACATCTTAATACTAAGCTCATAAACGTAGATCGTACCCGTAAACGAGCTTGAGAATCCAAATTCTCATAAGCTGGTTTGATTTTACATAATTACATATGATCAATTACCCATAAACTTTTATCGTAACCCAGGTAAGAGCCACAGGTGAAGATTAAGGGAGAAGACTGGTAGAAGGTCAGCGGCTGTTGAGAATACCATTAGGTGTCTTTTCAACCTAATGTGAAGCCCCTATCTCGACATTATTTGTAGAACGAGTGATGAATCATGTTTTATTTTTTTTTATTTTTTTGCTGATATGTCTCCAAAATTACATCATTTTGGGCCAATTAGCACATTTTTATGAGATTAACAAAATCGTATAAAACACTTCAAAATCGTGATTTTACCGATTTTAAGCGATTTTACCCACGTTTTTACCAGTTTTTGTGACTAAGCGACTTTAGATAGAAACTGAAACGTTTTGGTGGCCTGGATACCTAAAAACGTAAGTTTTTACATTTTAATTCGCGATTTTGACTGCACTAGACACAACAACTTTTAACTTTGTGGATTAGTTTTAACTAAACTTGCAAACCCAACCCCATACTTAGGTATAATCATATCGTGTATATATAAGGAAGTAGTTAAATACTTATATATGAATTTCCCCCCTAATAATTCGAGTTATGAGACCATTTGATTTTTGATATGGTATCAGAGTTTGTTTATTTTTTAGGTCACGTGTTCAAGTCCTCACGACCGTTTATTCTAACCGTTGTCTTAAAGCACATGGTATGCAGAGGTTTATGCAAACTGTAAGCCCATGAGTTACATTGCCTTTCGTTTAAAAGGGGATGTTGCATGTAAAAAGGTGATTAAGTATCATACATGAACATCTCCCGATTGCGTAAACTATATTTATTGACAAGGATTTTTTTTTGTGATTATGGCCCCACATGCACTCTCGGGCCTTGGCTATCCAATTCATAGGGCTCTTCGACGGGATTATAGGTTCCTGCGTATAACGCATCGGTTATCATTTATCATAAATAAATTCAAAAAAGTGAAAACACATCAGAATTGAATTAAAAACATTGGTTACGTGTGTTTGTATAAAGAAATAGTTAACATTCATATATAGACTTCCTCCCATAAATCGAGGTATTAAAATTGATTGATTAATGACATCAGAACTAGTTTGGCCTTGAAGTCGCGTGTTTGATTCCTACACAATATTATCTTAAAGCATACAGTATATATGATGGAAAACTTAAAATCCATGAGATGACTAGGGGACATGTAAGAAAATATCTAAAATTCATATATGGATCTTTCTCAACAATTTGAGTTATTATTACCAATTAATTAAAAGATCTAATTGTTGTTATAAAAAAATTCACCAATTAAAATCCATCCAATGATTAAATAGAAATCAATTGATTTGAGCCAAGGATATGAACCTACAATACAAAGCCGGCCATGACCGTGTGTGAATGCACCGGTCGAAAACATATATCCCATTTATAACCAAAGAATTAAATTCAAGATTTGGAAACATAAACAAAGAGAGCCAAATCTCAGATAGAGAAGCATTTTATTATTATTATTGTCATTACATGTGAGAAACGGAATCTCCCTTGAAGTGGCATGAACTAAGCCATATGCATGGGGTGGACCAGCAAACAAAATGTCGTCTCTCCATTCAATTCAATTCAATTCAATTCAACTTCCAAAGAAGAGAATCAAACCTATACATAAACATCAAACATTTCAATTCTAGAGAAAGGAACAAAGAGGCCAAACCGTCCATGCCTCCATCAATCGATCCCATGCTTCTATTCTATCTATATCACTTTCTTTATTCTTTGGAGTGTGGACACCATGCTATACCCTTATAGTCGTGTGGTTGACACACACCACATCTCCTTCAACTTGGGCAAAAAGAAACTCCTCAATGTTCCCAAGAAATCGGGGTATCGGTTCCACCCGGATAAGGTCACAAGACGAGACGAAACTTTCCTTATCAAACAAGCATACGTATAGATATCGTCCTTGTAAAATTAATATCTATAACATGATGTCTCACGGCTCAAAAATGAGATAATAAAAACGTGTGGTTCTTTGTTTTTGTTGAGTGTGGACACCATACCATCTTTTATTCGTGTGGCGGGCATACGCCATAATATCTAACCCCTGCTTTAATTAATTCTCTCCCTCCATCCAAAATTGGCAAGAAATTTTCTTAAACAATATGTCGAAGAACTTGACATTGATCGAATCCAATCACACCACGATAAGTCACTATCGAGCATGAGTTGCTCCAGAAAATTAGAAATCAAAACATTTATGAAATCTATTGATGAAATCTGAACACCGCAATCGCAAGTGACATAAAAAAAACTCTTCGAATCAAACAGATGTAACTGCCCGTATTAGACTAAATCGAAAGATAATCCCGTCAGATAATTAGTTTTCTTATGTTTTATTCTTCTTTAATTAACTTCTAAACAATGGACCCAAGATTAATATTCAAGACGTACAAACCCTCTTTAATATATATTATGTTTCTTGTGGTGCCATACATATATATATGCATGAGGCATGCACGCCCACCGAATCTGATCACATCCCCATCCAACAAGTTCGGGCCAATAATTTTATTGGATCCCATAATATTCCCTTCATATAACACTTCTTCTTCTTCTTGACCGATCGATTTTCTTCCCTTTCCCTTTCTTCCATCTTGAACGTTGTTGCGTGAAGCACGCGAAGAAGTAACCAAAACCGGAAGTCCCGTGGCGGCAACGAGAACACAAATATTAATAAAACTACAATATGAATCAGCACCCTGGTCATGTGATTGAGATTTGGTTTCGGTTTTTTGCTTGCGAAACTGGAACAGGTTGTTTGTTTGTTTCTACTTTTGGTTTCCACGTGTCGGAATACATCATGCAGAGACGATATGGTTGTGGTTCATGCTCGATTTGGTAACGTGACCAACATTTCCTCCTCGTTAGTCTCCATCTCATGACCAGGTTTCGCATCTTAAGTGGTAACTACTAACTAGGCACAAAATGGACTATTGTTTTCATGATAAAAGTAAGAATTGCAGACGGTAAAATTGCGGATGAGGTGTTTAACTTGTTCGATTTCGAGTAAGCTTGAAACCTTGGTATAGAAGTAACCAGCTTTTCGCGTACATATGAGAGAGACGCGTCGCGATATGATTAAAAGTACGCATTTGGTTGGATAAGTAGAAGAAGTAGAGGTTACACTTTTTTCTTTGACAAAAGATAATCAGATTGATTTAGAGGATAGTTAGTAAATATTCCATTTAATACACATATATGTATCCGTACATATTTTATTCGTTTAAAACTTCCGTATCCGTATTATTGTCAAGCCGTTTCATTTTTCCTCGTTCTTTTGATGGCTCTCATACTAAACACGTATAAAACCCGTATAACACGTTTAATATCCGTATTTAATGAATTAACTTGTTAATTATACAATTATTTATATATTTAATTATTTTTAAAATAATTTATTTAATATATTTATGATTATTAACGTACTATTAAACGTAACATTAGCTTATAGTTGAAGTAAAATACCCATACGTATTTTATATGTAATCTTCCCGTATCGTATTTTACTAACTATGATTTAGAGAATAGACAATTACATCATGGAATTTAGCCAGACACGGAAATAAAAAAAGACTTATAGTCAAGTACAAAGAGAGGGCCTTTCTAGCCACCAAATAGGCTACCATATTGTTACGTCGTCCTACAAATCGAACACTAAACCCAGAGTGAATGGCAAAGTAATTCACTACTTCTTGAAGAATAGCCCCCCATCTGATTGTCGCTGGTATCAGCCCGATTGATCTTCTCAATAATGATCTTGGCATCGCCTTCGAAACTCATTTATGTGAATCCATGACTCAGCACCACAAGATAGCCTCTCTGAGCACCAGCCGTTCGACCACCAAAGCGTCATCAATCAACAGAAATTGAATCCATGTAACCAAAAGGATCTCCCTATTTGGATTTATATTAACCATCCCCCAGCTGAATGGGACCCACTCCTTGTAGCCCCATCCCACTTACAAACAACCATAGTAGTCCCATCAGGTACTAGGTGTTGTATCAACGGAATGGAAGACTGTGGTGTGGGATCTACCGGCAAGGTTATCCACTCCTCATATTGCTGGTTAAATTGTCGCATTAAGACGGTGAACCCAAACTGTTTGCCCTCAAAGACAGTGATCTCCAGATCCTCCAAAGGATGGCAACAACCGCCATGAATATAGGAGGTTGGTGTATTAACGACATCAGCTTTTTAAGAAAAAACGGGAAAGTTTGACAAGACAACCCTTGACCAAGATATTCCATACCCGAATAATCCCAAAGGGCCCACGCTACAGGACAGTAGAGAAACAAATGCTCCATTATTTCTGAATCAGCCCAGCACACCGGAATGCTCCATTATTTCTGAATCAGCCCAGCACACCGGACATTTAGGGAGGACATGAACATCCTTCTCTCTTAGGGCTTCAGTAGTTGGCAGTACGCGATGGAATATTTGCCAACAAAAGATTTTCAATTTGGGCGGAATATTAGACTCTTATAACCTAATCTAGCTAGTTTTATCCATCCAACTAACCGTAGATCTCTAACGCCCACTTCGTTTGTCAAGAGAGACAACTAAGTGATAAGCCGACTTAACCGTGAAGACCCCATCAGTCGTGCCATACCAAATCAGTTTATCCTCCACATTCTCACGCGGTAAAAGAATAGCTTTGATGTCACAACAAGTAGGCGGGTCAAACTACTAGCTGAGTTTTACGTCACACCACCGCTCATCCCCTTGACAGATAACCTCCGCGACAGGAGGGTCACCCCCATCTGGCAACACTGGGGGATTATACACCAAAGGCCAGGGATGTACCCGAGGAACCCAATTGGAATGAAGTAGAGAGGTCGTCTGGCCATTCCCAATCTGCCATCTTAACCCCGTCTCCAACAACTGTCGGCACTAGAGGATACTTTGTCAGTCCCACGACGGGCGGGATCGAGCCGAAGCAGAGAGGAAAGTCTCGTTTGGAAAATATTTCCCTTTATACACCTGGGCTAAAAGGGAATGGGGCTCATTAAGGATACGACAGCCAATTTTGGCTAACAAAGCCTGATTAAAATGTTCAAAACGACGAAATCCCATACCCCCATCATGTTTACTTTTGCACATATTACGCTAGGACAACCACCTAACCCTTGACTGGCCCTCTTGAACACCCCACCAGAAGTGGGCAACGTGTTTGTCTAAGAGCCGACACAGAGATAGAGACAGCTTAAACAAGACATAACATGTAAAGGCAATGCTAAAGTAATAGATTTAATCAAAGTTTCCTTAGTTGCCTAAGATAATGTCCTTTGTTTCCAGCCCTGGAGTCGCTCAAGCAACTTCTCTTCCAAATATCGAAAACTATCCATTTTGGAACGAACAATAAGTGTCGGTAATCCCAAATATTTTTCATGGACCCCCACCGCCCCTACTCCCAGGATTTGCGCCAAGAATTCTTGGTCTGGCAAAGCAATATTTTTGCTAATGCAAACTGTCGATTTGGCCAAATTCTCCCTCTGTCCAGTGAGTTCCTCATAGTCATTTAAGACCTCAATCAAATTTTCACATTCTTGGAGGGAACCACGCATGAATAAATAAGAATCATCTGCAAAAAAAAAAAAACATATGTGAGATCGTGGGAGCTCGAGGGGCCACTTTTACGCCTTCAAGTTTTTTCTCCGAAATGGTCTGTCGAAGGAGCACTGCAAACCCCCTCTGTGCAAATTACAAACAATAGAGGAGAGAGAGGATCCCCCTGTCGGAGACCCCTGGAAGAAGAAAAGAACCCCGAAGGGGTGCCATTCGTTAGTATTGAGAACGACGTTGATCTGAGGCATTCATGTATCCATCCTCGCCAGACTAAGTTAAATCCCATCTTGTCCAATACTGCTAGAAGAAAAGGCCATTCGACTCTATCATAGGTCTTTTCCATGTCAACCTTTAGAACCATGTACCCTTTATTACCGTGTGTTTTGATTTTCAAGTAATGCATTAACTCATGTCCGAGGAGGATATTTTCAATTATCTGTCGTTCCCGGATGAAGGCATTTTGGCCATCCGAAATGATCTGAGGCAGAAAGCAAGCAAGCCTTTCAGCCATGATTTTGGTTATAATTTTATAAAGAAACTGGCATAAGGTGATTGGGTGTAGCTGTCTCATAGTCTCCACGTTCTCCACTTTAGGAATTAGTGTCAGCCAAGTATGATTGAAGCTACAGAGCATCTTACTCGTTGAAAAGAAAGAGCAAACAACCTCAATCACCGAGCTCCCCACAATATCGAAGAAGGCTTTAAAGAATTTCCCAGTAAACCCATCAGAACTTGGTGCCTGCTTCGATCCCATAGAGAAGACCATTTTTCTTACTTCTCTAGTGAGGACCTCTGTCGTCAGATTGGCGTTCATATCTGGTGTGATACTGCCAGCGATGGGAAGAGCAGCCACCCGATTAGTAAAGATGGCAATTTCGACCTGGCTCGTTTTACCTTACCTGTTTGGCCTGTTTTGGGGCGGGGCGGTCATGGGTACTCTCATCAACCCGACCTGCCCTGACCCGCCCCATTCTCGACCCGTTCTTGCCTAAATTACATGTAATCTTAGTCAAATTACTTAGGAATTTTCTTTTATTACAATATAATTTAGCTATAATAAAGTTGTAAATGAGTGAAAACCTCAATTTCTCTAATAATTTAACTACATTTATCATTATATTGTTTGTTTTCTTGGTCTTATTATAAAAATAATAAATATTTCTAATATTTTTCATATAAATTGCATACCCATTTGGTCGACCTGCCCCGACCTGCGATCCATGATAAATTACCCGACCTGCCACGGGGCGGGTCTGGGTACCAAGAAACCCACTCCGGACCTGCCCCATTGGCATTCCTACCGATCAGACATATTATGCACCTGATTTTCGGAGGTAAACAGGTTCTGGTACAAATTATCAGCAATGGCAGCTTTCCCATGTTCCTCAGTGATCCATTCGCCCTCATCGTTCCGCAGGCCAGCCACAAAGTTCCTCTTTCTACGAGCCCTTGTAACCGTATGGAAGTAGTTTGTGTTCTTGTTGCCTTTTTCAACCACCGGACTCTAGAATTTTGTTTCCAATAGATTTTCTCTGCCTACCATTGACTATTTAATTCAATTTCCAACCTCCGGACCTTCACCCAGTCAATAGGATGGTTTAATTTTATTCTATCAATTTCAGCCTGGAGGGTTTTGATATTGCGCAAGCAGTTCGTAGTGCCTGGTCTACTCCGTTCGTATAGCAGATGATGGAGTTTCTTAAGTCGTTCCCACAGTCAGAACATAGGGGTACCCTGAACATCCTCCTCCCAGATATACTGAACCATAGCCTTTACCTCCGGATTGTCCACCCATCGGGCATCAAAACGGAAAAGGGGTCGACTATTCCGGGTATAAGGTTTATCGGAAAGGAGCAAAGCACGATGATCTGATCCCTGGTTCGTAAACTGATTGACCAGAGTATCCAAAAAGAGATCAATCCGGGTCTAGGAGCACAGGGCTCTATCTAGTCTCTCACGAATGCAAGCCGCTCCCATTCGTTTATTTGTCTAGGTGAAAAGGTCTCCCTGATATCCTGGGTCATGAAGACCTAAATCATGGATAAAATCATGAAGGTTATGAGATTGAGTTGCATTCCACGTGAGGCCACTATCTTTCTCACCCTCATTAAGAGTAGTGTTAAAATAACCTATGACTACATAGGGAAGATGGATATCAACAAAAATTTCTTGGAATTGAGCCAATTGGGAGGCTCTTATTGCAACATTACAACTAATGTAAACAAAAATCACAACATAAGAAAAATTCAATTCATTAATTTGGGCACAAATACAAAAATTGGAATGAAAGAACATCAAAGTGTCAACCCCGAGGGACCAAGCTACAACTAAGTCTCCAGATGCGTCAATCGCATCAATAGAGAAGCACCAAGAAAAATCAAAACCTAAGCCCAGCATACGATGGGACAGTACTCTCCGGCTCGATCGTGTTTTAGAAAAAAACACGAGATCCGGTTTATTGGAATGAACTAAACCAACAACAGTTTGGAATGTGAGGGATGGTCTAATTCCTCTCACATTCCAAGTGAGAAACCTCATTTATCTGTCTGAGGCCATTCCCGGCTGGCTTCCTTCACCGTCTTCGTTGCACCCTTTTCTTCCACAATCTGTTTTTTAGGTGTTGGGGTCTCAACAATTTCACCGTCAATCTCATCAATCTGACGTTTTTAGCCCCCAATCCAGGGTCACTTAAGTTGGACCCATACTCATCAAAAGTGAGGTCTTCCTCCACGTCCTTCGCCAGCTCCGAACTTACTGTTGCCACGATGATATTTGGCTGGCGCAGACCTAGCTCCCCCTTTGAATCGGCCATGGCCACCCATTCTCGAAAGCTTGCACCACTTGGTGCACCCGGGTTGAGTGAGCTAGACGTTGCAGTTTCTTTTTGTTCCCGAAGCACGTTGGCGCAGTTCATAAGGATGAGCATCACCCTCCGAAGCTTCTTCATTCGAATCCATCAATTCAGGGGGCGCCTCTTTCGACTTTGATCCCCTCATATCAGCCAATGAGGGAGCAACGGTCTTCCTAGCAGCATTATCCTCGTCCCCATGACTGTGGGAAGCAAGCCATTGCCGCCCTTGGCCATCTTGCCATTCTTTTTAGCGCGCGCACCCGCCTGTCTCTTAGTGTTTGGGTTCTTGGCAGCTAGGGTATGTGACTTCCGCTGCCTAGTGGTAGTAGTCACCGAACTCTTAGTGCGAGGAGAATAATCTCCTTTCGTCTATCCGCTCTTCTTTTTGGCTAGAAGCTTGCTTCCACGGGATTTCAGCCGCCGCAAAAGGTCGACCCAACGGGGATTATTTTTCCACTGGATTCCTTTCGACCCCTGATTAGCTAGGCTAACGTCGAGTATCGCCACAACGATATAAAGAATGGCTTGACCAGCCGATCAACATAGCTCCAAGAGAGGAAGAAAAGCAGTCGCCTACCAAATCTCGAGGAGAGAGGAGAGAGCTCCTCTCATTTTTTCTCTATTGCTTGATATATACCGGATTGAATAATGGACAATAAGGGAAAGAAGCAACACAATGATAAGGATGACTATATATTATTACCCTTTGTGTTTCTTCCTATTAGCTTCTATCGACCATATAATTGAGTGGTTATTTACTGTCCAACATGCAAAACCAATTTCACTCTACTCTACCAATTAGGAAAAACCGGATTGGGTGAGGTTTGATAAATAAACAGGGCCGACACTAAGATTATAGAGGTCATGTCTATAAACAAAATATGACACAATTTATTTCATAAAAATCGAATAAAATGTAACCACATCATCAATCAATAAATAAATAATATTAATTTTTAAAAAGAATTCAAATAGTAAATAAATTGACTCGAATCACCGGAAGAGGTGATGAAAACTGATTTTGAGTCGGAGAGAAAAATATAGAAGAATCGAAGAGTATAAATAAATGATAGAAAAATGAATATTAGATAAGAGAAAATAATAAATTTTTCAGTTTAAAGTTATGTATGTAATGAACTATTTACAATTTCTTTACATCTTTTTGCCTTTTATAGTTGTTAGTTTTTTTTTTTCCTATTGTAGTTAACGTTTTAATAATAAGAGACAAACAATATCACTTCCCTTATTCTCTTAAAAAAAACACTGGACAAAAAATATACTTTCTTATAGAGTTTGGAAAAAATTATAATAAAAAAGGGCTTAATTGCAAGTTTGGTCACTCGAATTGCTATAAAATTTCACGTTTGCCACTCAAATTAATTTATTCCATTTATAGTCACTCGAATTAGTTGAACAGTTCAAGTTCGGTCACTCTCCGTTAACCTCTGTTAACTTTGACTGACGTGGCGGTCAACTCTGACAGTTGACCGTTAAATGTGTGACGTGGAAAATAAAAAATAATTAAAAAATAAAATTTAAATTTTTAGAAATTACACATCATTATCACAAAAAATTATAATTATAAAAAATGAAGAAAAAAAAATCCTATTGCTGCAAACAATAGTTTCAGTTAGTAATCGTCCTTCAATTCCCCAGTGACGACCGAAACAAAGATATTGAAAAATTGGCATCCTAAGCCTGATCACCAGTGACCGGAAACTCTCCCCTCCGAGTCTGATCTGTATAAAATCAAGTTTGGAGCATACTGGGGGCCCGTAACTTCTGAGCAACCAATGACATGCACCTGATCCTGCAACCCTCTAGCCTTGACGCCCTGCTTAAGCTTCTCAATAAGAACCGGGGCACAAAACCGGTATATCTTACGACGACTCCCATGAGCACATACAAAGATATGAGAGCCGGTCAACTTCTCCCGCACTCCAGATGCCCATGGTACATCTTTCACAAGCACATCGTCAATGAACTCACCGATATCAGTTGCCTGATCACACATCAAAATCGCTCGAAGATAGGCATCAGTTCATCAAATACAGACAATAGTCCCTAATTTTGGACATCTCCCACCCTAGGTAGCTAGCATTAGAGAATCAATAAAACAGTAGTCCACGAGCTGTATTCTAATACTTAACCTCAGAGCTTGAAAGCTAGTTATCATAATAGAAGAAGGTATTTCTTCTTCTTCCTTCATTTCCCCCGAGTCCTCTGTTTTGGATCGCAGCCGCACTGGAGCATGATAGAACCGACCCAAATGAAGACGCTGCCGTTTTGTCTGAGTGAAATAGGAATAATAGTCGCCGGTGTCGCTTACGGAGTCGCCGAAGCTGAACAGTGACGTGAAGCATGGTCCGATACCACCGCCAGCCGCTTCTGATGCCGCCGCCGACGAGTTTGAATAGTCGGCGGAGGCGGACAGGAGGCTCAGGAAGAGAAGAGCAGGGCTGAACAGAGAACTGATAGTGGTCCGAATTGCCATTTTCAGTGATGAATAAATTGGGAAGCTGAAGCTGCGATAAGTGATTTTGGGAATTTTTGCTTCCATTCGGCTTTTTATTTTTTATAATTATAATTTTTTGTGATAATGATGTGTAATTTCTAAAAATTTAATTTTTATTTTTTATTTTCCAGATCACACATTTAACGGTCAACTGTCAGAGTTGACCGCCACGTCAGTCAAAGTTAACAGAGGTTAACGGAGAGTGACCGAACTTGAACTGTTCAACTAATTCGAGTGACTATAAATGGAATAAATTAATTTGAGTGGCAAACGTGAAATTTTATAGCAATTCGAGTGACCAAACTTGCAATTAAGCCAATAAAAAAGCAAGTTTTCCTTCTTAGTGGCCCATTCAATCTTTTGGACTTTGCGATAAAAAAGTTTATTGCATTACACTTAATCAAAGACCAATTGATTAATTTTACATGTTTTAAAAGTATAATTAAAACACAATACACCATAAAATAAGTAGCATTATCCATAATGTAAATGTAGGTCGTTGAACAGAGGCTCCCAATAATTTGGAGGCCCCTTGTTGGAGGGCCTCCCCGCACACCCGCAGAATCAACCCTGTAAATAGGTATTCATTAGAAGTTAGAGAACCGGTTTCATCCATTAGAATTAGCTTTCAGGTTAATTAGTTTGTTACGAACTCATAGCATTTTGCTAGTGTTAATTATTAGTAGGACGATTCGCATGGTCAGTTTGATCTAACTAAATTTCTGACTATGTACACAAATAGAAATCAGTAGAATCATCTCGTCAATTATAACCTGATCACGTCTTTAATATAGGAGAATATATATCGTAAACGGCAGACAATTCCTTTCCAATGTTCCATTTTCATTGTTTCCATAACTGAATTATAATCCTACAAATTCAACTTTGAACGTGTTCCACAGAAGAATCATGTTTTAGTGATACTGAATTGTCGAGAAGAATAGGAAACAAGTCCAATATTCCACTGACTACTAGTCTACCACTAGTACTAGTACACTCCACAAGCCAAGTTGCCAAAGGGACGGCCGGCCAACATCAGGCCTCTGTAGCCAGAAAGAAAGAATCATAATACAAGAAGGAGAAAGAAAGCAAGAAAGATAGGATGGTAATATACCTTCAAATTTCAACGTCGAGTAGTCGCGTAGCGAAGCTAGGTCCTCTCGAATTGGGTCTCCTATTCCTATACAGAAGAGCCATTTGGAAAGATTGGGTATGAGATTCACATTTCATATTAACCTTTTTCCAACAATTAAAGTTTTTGAGACCAAATGGTTTGTGCTATATGGTATCAAAGTTGATTTGACGAAATGATTGTGTGTTTGAATCTTCATGACCCCTAATATTAATCGATCTAAGCACAAAGTATGATGGACCTATGCAAATTTCAAATCCGTAAGTTGGCTTCGTTTGAGAGAACGTGTTAGGGAGCGGTATAAGATCCATAATTAACATTCTCACAACAATTCGAGTTATTGAGATCAAATAATTAATGACAATTATCAACTCCAAGTTGGGTTCCCTTTTATGGCACTCCATCTCGAAATGTTGCCAATGGTTATTCTTCCCTGCAAACTATGTGGCTTGTAATACATTTGAATGCAACTCCACTCAATACACCAAGCATATTTCAAAGTATGAGATCCTCCCTACAAAAATCAAGCTAAATATCTTCACTCTAGCTACTACTTGATTCTCAACTTGTTTTTTTTATGCACATTATTTGAGTTAGGCACTCTTACTTTAATGTTATTTTACAACATCTGTTTCAGAGTTCTCCGTTTCTTACAAATGTTTTTTACAAACCGTCTTCTGATCTAGCGATGTTAATGTAGTAACACAATTATACACACATCTCAAGCCTCATATATGAGTCCATGTAGATTGACAAGTGTTTCCATTTCTTTCGGTTGTACTTTCCAACTCGTATTTCCTTCCGCTTTAAGTGTAACATATTCATTTAGAAAACAGTCAATTACTGAATTAGATATAAACTTAACGTACATAAGTATTTGTAATGTACTTTAAGTTGTGGAGTCATTCCTTGTCGTTTCTACGACGACAAACATGTCACTTCATATTCTAATTGCCCTTTGCAATTAGCAACAAGCAAGCAAGGTTTCACATGTTGGCACCAAAAATGGAGGTTGATGAAGAACCTGATTTGTCGTCCAAGGATTGAACACCATTCAATTTGTAGTGCTTGACATCATTATTCCCTACACGAAAGAAAATTTTACAATCGAAAATCTCTAATATGTAATATTGGCCATTGAATAAAGGGGGAAAAAGAGCAAGAAATAAAGCACATAAAAGCCAATGGTCATGGTTGAAAGTTGAGGGTTGAAAGCAATGAACAAGAGAGCACTACCTCTCCATGCATCTTATCTCCACCTCTCTATTAGTCTATTTTGGACAAAATTAAAGGCAGAAAGAAACCCCCAAAAGAAACAAACAAAATCCATGACATGAAATGTCAACATTTGGTTTATTAATTAATATATATTTCAAGAAGTGGCCATCCAATTTAGTGTAAGGCCACCCTTTCCCTTGTTAATTTAATAGGATTAATTAATCAAGATAGCCCTTATATATACAAAATAATGATAAAAACGTATTGTCAGAGATTACATGTGTATGATCAAAATTACAACTAATCATAATTTGGGCACGAAATTATATTAATGACTATTTCGATATTTTATTTGATCTATTTATTTGTTTTGAGTGATATTATGTAAATTTGATAATATGGTTTTTGATAATACTTTTTTTGTTTAATCAAAAGACTTTGTATTACCATCTTTATTAGAAATTGGTTCATACTCATATTTATATTCTCCTAATTTGATTTATCTAAATCAAATATATAACCGCAATTACAATAAGAAAAAAAGATAAGAAACGAAGAACTATGAAATATATGAAACCCCAAATCTAACACATGCATGGCCGATAATTACCATCTCGAATATGGCTCGACTAGAAACCCATCATTTATTTTACACTCACACTCATATGTTAGATTAAATGAAATTATTTACATAACACTTTCATGCCAACTTTTTTTTATTGTAATAAAATCAATTTGTGTACATAAAACATTTCATAAACTTCTAAACGACCCCATAAGCAAAAGCCATCTTTTTTCCTATATGTTGCTATTGTCATTTTATGCGGCATGTTCCATCACAAACAAGCCTATAGATCTAAATGATGGGGACCCAAAAATCAATTATAGTGTATAATGTGACTTAGTGACTCCTATTTTTTTTAAATTAATCCTCATTTTAGGACCAAATTCAAATCATTGTCATTGGCACGGTAATTTTGATCTAACTCATCCTATGTGATCTATCTGTCATGTTTTGGAGTGAGTAAGGCAATCATAGGTACTTGTTTCGACCAGACTTGTCCTTACCTGTCCTATTTTCAATCCGTTTTTGTTTAAATTATATATAATTTTAGTTAAATCACTTCAGTTTTTAAGCTAGTTGCATCAAATTTTTGCTATAATAAAGTTATGATGAGATGAGAACCTTCATTTCTCAAACAATTTAACTTAATATATCATGCCATAGTTTGTTTCTTGTTTTTTTTTTAATGAAACTATTAATGCCTTAAGTGTTCCTTTAGAATAAGTACTCGTATGCATCGACTTGGCTTGACCCATACCCAAAGTAAAATATCTGATTTGGATCCAACTTGTCAGGTAGCATGTATAGATACCGAGATATTTTCCCCGATATGCTTTGTCATATTTGAATCTTATACATGTAAAAAGAATAATCGGACTATCTTTATTTTAGAATTTTTTTTACTCTTTGTGTTGGTTATATTAATTCCAATCAATTATCTACCTTATCACGGTACTTACTAAGAGTGGGGGTGTTAAATTATCTAGATATGAATGGATCTAATTCCTCAAAAGCGTGTAGCTTTAAGTGTGAATCACGAAACCTATGTAACTCGAACTATAGATATATTCTTCAACTATATAATTCGGTCGTGATTATGATTGAATCCTTAGCCTCTCCCGCAAGTAAAAATGTAAAACTCAAACTAAAGTACTTAACAATCAATATTGAACAAAAAAAATAGTTTGAACATATAATTATGAATTTAGTCTTTTGCTTATAACTTCAATTCCTTTGTAAGTTACAAATACATGGGGTGAATTTCAAATACATATATAGCATGTTACTTGTGAATGTCAAATGAATATCAACAACTAATTATTTGAAACCTCATCACAGCAGTAAGCCGAACCTATTTGTAAAGTTGTAAAAGATCAAATACTACAGTGTGCAAAAATATATACAGGTACTAAAATATAATTTTATCATAAAATTTTTTGGACCATTTATACAAAAAATCAAAGTTTGTGTACTAAATTATAGGAAAGAATAAATAAGGATACTACATTATGTTTTTAAAAAAATTGTTATGTACGAACAGAAAACTCAAAATCAAGAAACAAATTCACTAAAATACCAAAACGTTGCAAATGAACGCCCAAACAATAAATTTGAATCATATATATTAAATGCAAGCATTTCAAAAAATTTATTTTAAATACCTCCATTTTGGATAGATACATTTTAAATACGTCAATCGAAATGCAAACTAAAAAAATGTTTTATTGATGCAATATTTTAGAGGACGCACACTTTATACATTACTCCCACCTTCTATATGTCAACATACGGGTGAATTACACAATTGGTCACCCGAATTACATAAAAATTTCACATTTGCCACTCGAATTACAAACCTTGCTTATTGGTCATTAACTTTACGAAACATTTCACCGTAGCCATTGGCCGTTAGCCTCTGTCAGACTCCATTAACGGCGTCAGATTTTTTATGACGTGGCAATAGAAAACTCTGACTGGGTGGACAAAAAGGTTGAGTCAGCCCAAATACCCGACCCACCAAGGCAGCCGACGCGGAAAAGGACGAAGCCCACTATATTTTAGTTTGATTTAATTTTTTCTTTTTACTTTTGGGAAAAGACCGATTCCCCTTCTTCTTTCCTCTGGTCGCGCGATTCTTCTTCCTCCCTTTCTTCACTCCAGCAGAGCCTGCAAGGATAGCCGGCCGGTCAATCGAGTGCAGGGGAGGTGCGGGTGACCAAAAAAACCCAATCTTCCTTCTTCAGCGCCGATGAGCTCAAGATTTTGACCTAGCGGCTTTCGAATTCGCAATCGGTGTCGTCGGATTCCTTGGAGAAAGCTATCGTCTGATCCGGACGACGGGTCTGACCGGTCATGGCGGCACTTCCGGTGCCCTAGCCGTTGCCTTTGCCTCATCGTCATTTCCACAGGAGGCAGTAGTCTGCGTGTTCTAATTTGGGGCAGGGTCGTCCCCTCGGGTCGCCCGACATAATCCCGTTCTCTTCCTCCTGGTAGGGCTCCGACACCGACTCCGTTTTCATCTTTCATTTTATCATTTCCCTGTAATTTTAATTTTAGGTTTAACTATTTTTCCTTATTATTGTTCACTTCTCTGTGGAGAATGAACCGAACCAGACTTGCAGGAAAGGCAGATTTTCAGATTCTTGGGTAGCTCCTTTCGTCGGTTACTGAGAGATTTCAATGGCAGTTCTGTGGAGAGCCGAGAAGGGAAAAGATTTACGAAACAGCTTGTGGATGAGCTCCTCGGCAACAAGATGATCTCTTGGCAATCGATCAATGAACTAAGAAATTCTTACTTCCTTGAAGAGGAGCTCTTCTCTCAAAAGTAAAAGAAAAAATTAAAGCAACTAAAAAATAGTGGGCTCTCTCCTTTTTTGGGTCGGGTGCCTTGATGGCTCGGGTTTTTAGGTTGACTCAGCTTTTCTGTCAACCCAATCAGAGTTTCCGTTTGCCATGTCATCAAAAATCTGATGTCGTTAACGAAGCTTGACGGAGGCTAACAACCAGTGGCTACGGTGAAATATTTCGTAAAGTTAGTGACCAATAAGCAAGGTTTGTAATTCGAGTGACAAATGTGAAATTTTTATATAATTCGGGTGACCAATCAAGTAATTAACCCGTCAACATACGTAAAGGAGATTTCAAAAAAAAATTACATAAAGGAACAGAACATATAGTAAAAAGATCCATGAAAACAACTTTTATATATATATATGGTGGCTACTTCGGCGCACTCACTTTTTTGGGTGCACTCAGTGCACCCAACTCTAAAAGTGTCCATAGTACATCAAATTTTGAATTTTAATTAGTACTCTCAATCTAATATGATGATATGAGATATAATCATAACAAATCAATCTATTACCCTAACCTCTTAACCTTCAATTTTGAATCGCAACCCAAAATTCCAAATTGTAAACCTAAACCCTAACCCTAAATCCCCAAATCCTAAATCTTTCAAATTAAAGTAAATTTTGAATGATTTTTTTTTTCAAATTCATGTGCTTTTTGTTCATAATATCATAAGCAACAATTGATACCGTTTTGACAAGGATCGCATGCTCAGAATGACAATTATGAGGCGGGTGCACTGAGTGCACCCAAAAAAGTGGGTGCACCGAAATATTCACCATATATATATATATATATATCCGAGGAGGAAGATAATTAATTATTCATTGGAGGACAAAGTAGACAACATTTGGGCTTGCGATAAAATAAACCTAACAATCAACCAGCTTGATCGATCTCGTCCCATGTGAGGGCTTGGCTTATTGATTTTCTGCAGATAGATTAATCATTTTCTTGTCGATTCTATAATGAAATGTGATAAGAAAATTGGAAACAGAAAACGAAATGAGATATATAATAGGTGGCATTGGCAACTGGAAAGATTATTATTATAGGTATTTGGTATTGCCGTTAGTTTGTTGGTTTTTGCAAGAAACCATTGCAAAACCTATTAGTAAGTGACATCACAATATATTGTGTGTGAAAGCACAAAGATCCAATAGTCGGGAGCGTTTGATATCTACCCAACTTGATCAATGATGGTCTGGTGATAATAAGAGAGATGATGAACTTCTTCTTATGACTCGAGATGAAAAGTAAATTGAAACTCGATGAGTTTTAGACTAAAATTTTCGTATTCTATTTGAAAAGGTTTACTATCACAAAATAACTACAATTTACGATTGAACACTCTTCCAATTTTCAAATTTCGCCTTGCTTTTTTTTTTTTTTGTGTGCTAACGAGCAATATATGTAGCCAGTCTCTTCTAATCATTTTTTAACCTAAAATAAAAAATAGGCAAATCCATCAACACTGCATTTCCACGTTTCAACTCTCAACCATAACTGATTACAACCTTGTTGTTGGTGTGACTTGTATCTTAGCAGCAAAAAAAAAAAAACTAAATTAGAAAGATAAACGTCAATCGCATCGATCATATGTTTCATAATAAATAATTGATTAATCTATCGGCAGAAAATCAACAACAATGCATATAAGTGGGATATCAACCTAGTATATATTTCGCAATGCGCGAAATCGAGATATTTCGAAAATATCTACACACTAACCTAGCTAGGGCATAATTAAGTACTCGTGTACTACTACTGCTCAAACACAGAAGTACAATGTACTAATGCACCCCATGTGTATCTTGCTAGCAACAAAAAAATGCAAGGCTGGGATAAACATGTGAGTACTTTACGTTACGAATAACCACATCAAATCCCCAAAATCAGAAAAAACAAAAACAAACAAACTATGGATGCTCATTTTATTCAAAAAAAAAAAAAAACATGGATGCTCATCTTTCTGAGAATGTCGACATTATTTCACTTGGGGAATCACTTCCAGTGACAGTAGTTTTAAAAAGGTTCCATGCAGCAAAAAGGTGATCGAGGGCCTACGCTACGACTGCTTGCTGCTGTATCTTCTCTTCAGAGACTTCTAGTAGCCTAGCACAGGGACAATTACAGCAGCCCAGGCAGCACAGCAGTAGTAGTGGAGGTTACTTTGGAGTTATTGTTAATTGTTTTGTATCGTTGGACATTTGACTCAGTGAGATAAAAAAAAAAAAAAAAAGTGGTAAGTTGTTTGATCACATTTTCCCAAAAAAGAGGCTATGGAGTATGGAGAGACAGCATTGTGGTCCTAAACAAAAACAAATTAACGAACCCTAGCTACTTCTCCATTCCCTCTCCATTAATCCTATTGTAGCTAAACCTTTTCTTAGTAAATAATTCAATCTAGCAAATTTATCACAAGGTTTCTCTGAAACGAAACAATTTGGATCAAGTAAATTGTTTTAGCTAGAAAATGCATAGCCTCCAGCAATTTACTTGATTGCAAAAAAGTAGTAATCTCTAATGTCGCATGTCAAAATGCTTAAAATGATTGTTAAATTAGTCGCTTTAGCATAAACACCACATTATGAAACAATTATACCAGATCATCTCACCCAAATTAGCTATACCTATAACAATGAGATGAAAACCTGTAGATCACTTGTCAAATGTGCATGTCAAAAAAAAGATAAAAACTTGTAAATCATTTGTCAAATGTGCATGTAAAAAATGAATAAAACTCCGATGACAAGATTGCATAAGTTAAGAATAAGTTTCGGATTAAGAACTCCAAATAACTTGTTATTTGGAGTTTAACCCAAATCAAGTTATTTGGAGTTTAACCCAAGTCACCTACACATGGATAGTATAGAATAATGTTTTCCTGCAAAATGGTTCTATATATACCACAGAGATTTGCCCAAATTTAAAAAAAAAAAAAAACAGATTTGCCCTAATTTATCAAAACATCTTGCCCAGGAATGAACCCCAAAACTACAAGAGTTAAAAGATAAGCTTTTCATTCTTGTCCCTGTAAATTTTAAATCACCACCTTCACTTCATTGGATACATCGAAACAACAGTTCTTCCTTGGGCTCGACACTTAACACGGCATGAAAGTGAAAGAAGAATAAACTATACGAACCAAGCAAAGCGGCAAATTATTGGCCAAACCATTACTCTATAGACTAATACTACACCCTCCATTTCTTTCTATATATTATTAAAGAAAGCATCGAACCAGGCAACTGGCCAATCCTCGTCTCCTTCATGGCCCCCACATTCTCCCCATAAATAGTGACCTCACGACGGCCTTTCTCTTCAACCTCTTCTGCAATCTGCACACACACACACACACAAAGAAAGCAAGCAAAGAGTGAAAGAACGGTTTTTGTTTTCACTCTCTCATACCATAACCTCATAGTGTCGACATGGGAGCTTGCCAGCAGCAAGACCTTCTGGTGAAGACCGTGTGCGACCTCTACGACCAAATCTCTGCCCTCGACAGCCTCAAACCCTCCAAAGATGTCGACACCCTCTTCACCCAGCTCGTCTCCACGTGCATCCCTCCCTCCCCCATCGACGTCAACAAGCTCTGCCACAAGGTCCAGGAGATCAGGTCCAACCTCATCAAGCTCTGCGGACAGGCCGAAGGACACCTCGAGTCTCACTACTCTGCCATCTTAGGCTCCCACGAGAAACCACTCCACCATCTCGACATCTTCCCTTACTACTCCAACTACCTCAAGCTCAGCCTCCTCGAGTTCAACCTCCTCAAGCAGCAGCAACAATCTTCCTCAGTTCCCAAGAGGGTCGCCTTCTTGGGCTCAGGACCGCTTCCCCTGACCTCGATCGTCCTCGCCACCAACCACCTCACCACGACCTCGTTCCACAACTACGACATCGACGCCAGGGCCAACGAGCTGGCTCAGGCGCTGGTGTCGTCCGACCCTGACCTGTCCGGTCGGATGTTCTTCCACACCGTGGATGTGATGGAGCTTGGCAGCGACGAGCTGAGGGAGTTCGATGTGGTGTTTCTGGCGGCTCTGGTGGGGATGGACAAGGAAATGAAGCTGGGTGTGATTCGCCACCTGGCCAAGCACATGGCTCCGGGGGCGATTCTCATGCTGAGAAGCGCCCACGGAGCCAGGGCCTTTCTGTACCCTGTGGTGGAGCCGAGCCATGATCTTCAAGGGTTCGAGGTTCTGTCGGTTTACCACCCGACGGATGAGGTGATCAACTCGGTCGTGGTCGCCCGTAAGCAAGTGGCGCGGGCGCCTCTGGCCCCTATGCAGCTGATCAATGATAACCATCACCAGCAGCAACAGCAGCAGCAGACTTTTATGGTTCCTTCCTGCAAGTGTTCGGAGATTGCAGCTTTCAAGCCGCTGGGTAACCACCATGGTTGCATGATGATCGAGGAATTGACCGTGGAAGAGCAGCTCTCCTGAAACATCATCATCTACAAATCATCACCATGTCTGTGTTAATTATGAAATCATTCATATGCATCTTTTTTTTTTCTCTCTTCTTTTTCTTCTTGAAATTTGGTTTTCCCCTTTTCATTGTGGGAAAACATCTTTTACTATTACTGCAGCTGCTACTGCTATACTAAGACTGCATCTTAGTTTTATATGACTATCATGGATGCCTAACGTGTTCCCCTCTTGCCTGTAATATTATGCTAGTGTTTGTGCTGAAGTTCGTGAGAAATAAAAAGGTACCCAATTTTAAACATCTCTTTGCTGTGAAAGAGTCCTGGTCAGTATTCTTGTTGGGTCAATGTAGCTGCTGGTAAGATTCGCAAGGCTTCAAACGGTTCCCTTTTCCCAATACCCTTTGACCCTTTGCAGGGAATAATAAGGGTCACTAGTTGGTTGAAACTGAAGCAGGTAGCTAGGGATGAAGAATAGTAATTACAAGCTATTATCTTATCCTGTGAGAAACCGTATACTATCTATAGTCTATACTACCACACACAAAAAGAAGGCCCAGTCTTTTCAACTTGGACTCAGTTGAAATGGATAGACATATGGTTTCTGTCAACAGTTTCTTCTTTTGGCAGCATACTACTTGGCCCATTTTGTGGCCTCAGCTATAGCACAGGAGTCAAGAGAAAACGGATCAACAGGAAGAAAGAATAAAAGGAATGTGAAGGCCTTATCAGAGTTGAATTTGGAGTACATATGACCACAAAAGGCGGCTGCAGTCGCAGCTAAAGGAGGAAGGAAATGAAGGCTGAGATCTAAGCATTCCACACCAAAGCACAGTCCACTAGGGTATGCTCCTTCTAACACTATACTCTGACTATGGAGATATGATTAATCATCACATTTGATGAGAGACCACTCACGTCAAGTTTAATCAAGGTCGTTATGATGGTATCATTAGGTTTTGGGTAACATTAACAATCCATCAGCAATGCGAACAAGAGTTTAGTCTAGTGATTCTATCGTTAGTCTTCAATCCGAAGTTCCAAGTTTGAATCCCTTAAAGAACACCAAACAATTAAATTAAACCTACGCCATATATGGTGTCGCCACAAACCCATTACTTAATTAAAACCCTAGCAAAATGCGGGGACACGGGACACCCATCATCATTTTCACAAGCAAGCAATTCCAGAATTACAGAGAGAAATCGCGACGGAGGAGAATTCACCTGGAAATTCGAAAAATTCATGGAGAAACGTATTATATAAGTCCTCCTTGAGGACAAGCCGCCCGTCGCGCCCGCCGATTTTGTTCCGTTTCTCCGTCGACTGCGTGCGTTAGTCTCCGATTCCGCCTCCCCTGCTGGCGCCGATTAAAATCCGCGAAGATCGATCGTAATTGAGTCAGCTAGCACCTTCCGATACGGCGATCAGAAACTCCGCCGCAATTGTGGCTTGCGCCGTCGTCGATCGCGCGTCCGGCTACCGCAAGCAATCATGGAGAACCCTGACGCCGGAATCATCGTCGATTGAGGTTGCCGCGGCGGCGGGATGTCGAGTTTTGGGGAATACGATTTAGGGAAGATCGAGGCGGTTGCTATGTGGCTTTGTCTTTTCTCTTTTTTCGTGTGAGGGGTGAATCCGTCGAACTCTCGACAGACTTCTGCACGAGACTCGCGCACGCAAGCCGTCCGAGTGGCTAGCTTGGACGGTATCGACGTGGATAGAAACGGCGTCGTGTAGGGCAAATGAGTGAGTGGGCGAGCGCGGGAAGTTCTTTACGTTCGGACGGTTATTAAGGGGCCAGATGACGTGGCGCGTGGATGCTCCACTGTTCCAGCGATTTTTTTTACTGCTTTTTTTTACACGCAAAAAAGAAGGGGAATGAAAACAAGGAAGTGAATAATAGAGGGTAAGAACTAAGATCGGAAAAATAGATCACATCGTTTGAAATTTAATTGGTCAAGTTTTTTCCTCGGATCCTTCCTCTTCTACGTCAGCTAATTTTCCTTCTCAGCTTGAGAGTTCTCGGTTGACGATCTTATCACCGTCTGGTCCTTTCAGTAAGGTTGTGCATTGTGATGGTTCCTTTGTCTCTGATGCACATGTGGCAGCTTATGGGATTGCTATTGCTAACTCCCACGGTCAGGTTATCGACGAAAGGGCTGAGAGATTCTTTTGTTCCACTCCGATTCAGGCAGAAGCTTTTGCAATTCTCAATGCAGTTATCTTGGCGGCCCACGATCCAGTCTCAACGTGTATCAGGTCTGACTGTCAGAGGTTGACGATTGTGTTGAGATAGGATCCGAGCCTTCGGCCTTGGCATTTCCATTCTTTGTGTTTCTCCTCGGATCTCGCTAGAGTTTGTTCCTTGTCGATTCAATGTGTTAGTTGATTGGATCGCAAAGAACTCTCGTCTTTATCTTCTTCCTCCAGAATGGACTGTCATTGCCGACCTTGTTGCTCCATTATTGTCATTGTAATTCTTCCCACTTGTTTGGGTTTGGAATGAAATGAATGATGTTTGTTGTCAAAAAAGAGAAAAAGCTTGTTCGATCATGTGCTTTTTTTCTGACTAGATCCAAGGTGGGACCCTAAGTTCGGGAATCTCATCCTCTTCTTTATTCACAAACCAAATTTCATCTTAAAGTACAGACGACCGTGTCTCCATATAAAATTATATTAATGTTTAATATAGTTCGGTTGTTTTAACTTTGTGTCTTGTTATTTACTTGAATTTATGGTATAGCAATTACACATACCTGTTGGCACTTAAGTTTTAAGACAAACATGTTTCTCTATTTATTTGTTCAATTTTTGGCCCTGACCTAAACTGTGCAATATTTGGATGTGGTTTATGATTTGTATTCTGACATCTCTGTTTCAACCATAAAATTATATATATAGTTCGATTTAAACCGGACGGGACCATTTTCCATCCGTGCAATCAAATATTACAAATATTAACCTACTTTTCTTTGACTTCACCGCATTGCATTCTTGCGCTGAACGGTAAAGTTAAACTAGACAAAAGTCCGACCCGTTGGCTGGATAAAGGAAAATTTTAACAATTTTACTTGTTGTATACTATTTTTTTTATGAACCTTGTTGTTGTTGTTGTATACTATTAATATTGAGAAAGTTAATTATTTTTATCACCTAAGTAATATACTAAAAATTTAAAGAATGTGAATATTTGATTTATCTATAAACTTCTTCTGAATAATTTTGATTATTTATCTTAACTTTTCTATATCTAATATAATGAATACTATCATGATGATTTATATTAAAATAAGGTATGAACATTCACGTCAGTTACATTCAAAAAAATTAGTGAAAATTCACTAAAAACCAAGAATCTATAATGTCTTTATTTAAAATAATACAAACGCTTATTAGCATTTTTTGTATACATATATATGTACATGTGATATATATGACTCTTGGTTAATGTGATACATTATTGCATTTTCTATGTGGGTAGCCAAGTAATGGTAAAAAAATCTAACAATTTAGTCTTATTTTTGATGTAGTTCGTTTAATCAAGCTTTTATTGACTCCGTGATTGGTGATTTTTAATCTCCATCACATAACATTTCAAAATTTACTAATTCTTCTTGCGTAGGCCTCAAATTTGCTTGCTTTGAATTAAGTCATTACATATCCTCTATGTATCATAGTGGAACCGGTGAAATAGCAAGGGTGAGAAATATATTATATTTGTATAAGAAATGTGCATTGCTCAATCACAGCAATCGATCTAAAGAGATCTATTAGTTGAGATTCAATAAATATATTTAAATATTATTTTTTTTTTCTACCTCATTTAAACGATTAGTGGACATTGTCGGAGTTACATTGATTGATGTGGGGTCAGTGGACCCCACTTGGATAGGAAGCTCACGTTAAAAAAGAATGGAATACCAAGGGAGGGCTGGGGGATTCGACCCATGGACCCCACATTTCCAAAATACTAGTTTAGCCATTGGGATACCGTATTTCTTTTTAATCTTTGGACCCCATTAAATTTTTTGCTGGCTACGCCAATGTTAGTGGAGGAGCTAGGTTGAAATCGAGAGTGGCTACAACAACTCTAAAATTTGAAGTTTTGATAAATTACATGTAAAATTTGAACTCGATTTCAATAGTAAGATATTCAGATTAGTGACTTGAATATTAATTAATTATTTTTTGCATTAATTCTCATTCCTCTGCGAGAGCTGAACGTTGTGTAATAGGAGTGGAACAAAAAGTGTATTTACGTAGTAATTAATTAATACCAGTGGAAGAGCAGTAATTAATTAATACTCAAGTTGGTTTCCTCCTTCGAGTAATATGTTTCCAATGACGCAAGTTTTTTTCCTCCTTCAAGTAATATGTTTCCAATGTGGTGCTGAAAATAAGCTGTCTTTAGTTTATGGACTCCTTTCGGTAACGAGTTTCATCTTTATTTAATTGAGTTTAGCAAAAGTGCCGAGGTGCCCTTCCTTCCTATGCGCACAGCACAGTAAAAATAGAATGGGGTGGGTTCTGCCGAAGAAGCTCCATATATGATTGGGAGGGAAGGGAGGATTCTTTAAACCTTTTTTTTCCAACAATCAATTACTTTATCTACAAAACACTATAAGGCAATGTCAATAAACAGCCTTTGCCACGTCAGTCGTTGCTCAAGCGACCGCACAGTTCGGAGGTCCTTTATGGACATTTCCAATCCATCTCTTTCTCGGGCTCTCTCTTCCGCTAGCCTGCCGGAAACCGACTTCCCTCACCTCTATGAGTTCTCTTCTCTCTTGCTGCATCTTCCACAACCATCTCTTCCTCGGTCGCTATCTTCCGATAACCTGGCGGAAAAGGGACTTCTCTTAGGTGTAGACTTCTCGCCCCATCTTCCCCACTTACAAGATTCATGAATTTGAAGTAATTCCAGACCTTTACGCCGCCTCTACTCACAGCAGCTCCGACGTTCCTTTTGGCAAACTGAATCTGAATTCAGAATCCCCCACAGTAGGTCGCTCTATTTTTCTTCGATCGTCGTTGTATTTGTTGCCGAAGTTGGTCTGTTTAGCAAGCCCCCAACAAAAGATCCTGACTCCTCTCCATTTCGACGTCTCTCTCCCAACCCGTGCAAGAAGAAAATCCATCTGCCTCTGTCTCGCTGTCTCCGTCCGTCTCGCACTGTAGTCGACTTCCCAAACAATTTCGCCGCCTCCTATTATGTGCATGATGTAAAGGACAAGTTGCAGTCGACATCATAAAAACAATCAGGTTGCTAATTCCTATTGAAATTTCAGTGGACATCCAAGTAATCTGTGGCTTAGTGTGTCAGTCACCGTTTAACGAAGTGTCTTCCTTTCTACGTTGCAGCTTCTCACTTCCTTATGGTTTGATGTGTATACTATTTCTCTGGCTAATTTGGGGTTAATTGTGATCTTTCCGTTGCCACTTGCCAACCACCGTTGATGGTTCCAGATTGAAGGAAACTAAGTTGAAGGTATGTCCTCTCTCTTCGAAAACCAAGATTGCAACGCCTTGGTCTATAATAGACAGTTTGCCAATGCAATGTACGCCTTGGAATGTTTGAGAACTTATATATTGATGTTTCTTTCTATGGGTGTTTGATTGAACTTAGAAGGGTTTGATACTGATACCCTTGCATTTTTTATTGTTGGGATGTGTCTTTAGCCATTTCCTTCTCAAACATAAATGAAAGGCCCACGGTACTGCTGTTAGTGATTTGTTCATCTGCCTTCTCAGAATGCAGGCCATTCTTCTTTGCATTTTCTTGCTTTCACTATCTTCCAAGGAAATGCTCCAGCTATCATGATTTTGTTTCTGCCTTCTAATTGATTGTTTGCAAGCTCTTTTTTTTATTTGTATGAGCCAGAATAAAATTCTTGAGATGGCATATTACTTATACTGAATTAGTTGTAGCTTCCAAGCATGATAATGTAATGAATCAAAAGTAGTTTGTGATAAGCAAAAGCAGTTTGTGATTATGTTTTGATTACATTGCTTCTTTTGTTCTTAGTGTTGTTCTGAGAATTGCTTACTAAGATGCTTCAGCTATCATGATTCTGTTTCTGCCTGCTAATTGGTTGCTTACAATCTTTTTTGTCACTCAAATTGTTAAATCCACAAGCTGAGCATTCTTTGGTTAGCATTGACCATGATCCACTTCAGGTAAATGAACTTTCAGCTGAACCTCACTTCAGTTGGGCTATAGGGTACCCGATTACTTTCATAGTTTAAAGCTACTTTGTACCTAAAATTTGCTTGCAGCAGTTCAGTAAGACTCTGAGTCTTGAGGACCTTTGAGGGACAACCTTAACCGGGCTGAAAAGGAGACATGCTCCCGATTGTGACCCTGGCGAGGAGAAGTAATGTTGCTGAAACCTTTATGTACCTATGGGGCGCCATCTGAAGCTTCTACTTAGTATTAGATTTATCTTTTTATTCAGGTTCTATTGAAACTCAGTTTCTATGTTGTTTCTCTTATGGTTTTCTACTTCTGTTCAGTTTGAATTGTGGAGAATATTACTAAGCTTTGTCTGCAATCCTTTCCCATATGTTGGATATTTCCCCCTTCTATGGATTCGCTTCTTTTGTTCCTTAGTTCCTGGTTTTTAATGTAATCTGATTGTTGATGATAGTAATGATAAGCTATTGACAAAATTTGTTGCATTTTTACATGATCTGATTGTTTGAGTTTGCTGTCTTTGTAGAGTAGAACTTTGACTCTTGATGTACCAGAAAAATTGTAGAAGTAGTTACATCCAAGAGATGAGCAGAATAAGGTTTTTAATGATTCCAGATAGGACTTGATTTGTTACTCCCTACTACTACTTCAACATCATGCTTAAACTCTACTGTTTGCTTCACTTCAGCCTGCCATTCTGACACGTTCATTATTTGCTTACAATTTGCAGAAATTGATTTTGTTATAATTTAATCATTTCTATGCAACTTTTTTATCAAGTATTTCTTGATTACAGTGAATGTTTCATCGCAGTGACAACTAAAATGTATGTTTGTATCATATAGTGCTCTTATGTATCTGCAATTTGAGGTTATTAACCTTGAAATAGAATCTCATAAGCTATTTAATGGTTAGGTGAGCCTCACCTCTCCAGGACGTGATGATTGATGGGAATGACATTAATACCAAAGCTACATTTTATCTTATGAGTCATTCCAGCTAGCTCAAGTTCTTAACTGATGCGACCTCAAATAACAAATGTACGAAACCATTATGTTTGTAGGCTTCATTAACCCTATGTCTTACTCCATCGTAGCTTTTGCTCTACAGCTTTCACTTAAGATTCATGTTTGAAAAATGCATATCAGTATCTAATTAGTGGATGAAGGGAATTAAATGAGGCCATAATGAAAGATGAGAAGCTCCAAAAGCCAATTTTTTCAAGGGATGTCTGCAGGAACATAACATCAATGCTAATAGATATCAATAGGCATGTGGACTATGTAGAATAAAAAAAATCAATTTAACATGCTTCGCAAAACAACACTAAAAACGGCTACAATATTTTTAAGTTGTTGAACCATTAGTGACAAATTATGCTTTTTAATCCTCCCTCTGTTCTTCAAATTTCGAGAAACCCCGACCAACGGACGGGGCCCAATGCTAGTTTTTATATAATACCAATAAAAAAAATTCAATTACTTTATTTTTATCACCCAATCTTTTTTTTATATAATACCACCTGACCCAATCAATTACAATCTTTAATCACCAATCGAACTTCTCTCTTTCAACCGATGGGCCTGCAGCTGGACATAGTCTTCGAGCAATATTGGGCCAGGGCCCAACGTTGCAGTGAAGGTTGAAGGTCCATTTCCTTCACCTCGGGTGTGGGACGAGAGCAACCCTGGAGCTCGAATCCTGGGATGGCCTCCAATGGCGCTTCCGCTGGTTTATGAACCAGTTGTTGATCTGCTTCTGGTCCAACCCCGTCGTCTCTGACAGCTTCACTTTCTCTTCTTCCTATACATACAGTACCATTTTTCATCAAAAAAACCAATCAAAGAAAACATCAAAACAACTGATCATGTGATAAATAAACAAAAACATACGGTGGGATATGGCCATCTGCGGTGTTGAGTCCACCATTCCAAGAGTGCGGCCGTGGCATCCTTGGGGAGCTTGCCTGGCTTTCTCTTCTTCATGAACTCTTTCCTCAGATTGCTCAAGTAGCCGCTGTACTTCCTTTGCAGCATTTCCCTCAGCTCTCGCCGGCTGCTGCCGCCGCCTAATGGTTGTTGTTCCTGGTAGTAATTATGGCTGCTCTCTGCGTGCTCCTCTTGCCCTTGATCATGATCATTTGCAGCTAAGAAATACAGCAAGAGAATGCACAAGATAAGATACATATCACTAGCGATCGAGCCACGTTTCACTCATTTAGAAAGAAAAAAAGGAGAGCACATTATCAAACTCATTTCGATTTCGAATCATTTGCACCAAGGGTGTGTTTTGTTTTAACGAAAAATGGTCCCTTATCGACTTTATAAATCGGCAATTATTACGACTGTCGGTTCAACCTTGGCGACGGGTGATGAAAGGCTTGTAGTTGACCAATACTTCTCACAAGTGTGGTATTCGTCACAATGACGACATACATCAATGAGATTTAAACCAGAAATCAACCCGTTCGATTCTAATGTCAATACCGTTGGGTTCACACCTCAACAAAGTGTGCATGTGCAGGTGGCAAATAGACGAGGATCCATGGATTGGTGGATCCATAGATTAAATGAATTGGTGGATTCATGGATTGGATCATGGATCCAAGTGAGATCTAAACATGGACTAATATGTAAAATTTTGAAAATTCTAGGTACTAAAATGTCATAACAAAAAATCATGTACCAAAAACGTAATTTCCAATGACATTTTTTCGTAAAAAAAAAATAATTTTCGATACCAAACTGTAAATCATAAAAAAACATAGATACTAGAATGTAATTTACCAACGATACAAGAATCCACCAATCCAATTGAATTTGGATCAAAGAGATTGAATTGAAATAGTAGATTGGATTACAAATTGCCACATCTATGTGCAAGAAATGTGGTAAGAAGTGTGCCAATTAGTGGCCTGCACCAAACTTAGCTAGCTAGCTAGCTAGATGATTAGCTGGTTGGAGGATTAGTTGGATACCAATGTGATTAACAAATGATGATTACCTGATTGGGAGGAGGAGGAGACTGCAGCAGCCAAGGCTTTGGAAGTGAGTTTGCAAAGATTGGTGAGTTGGGATTCCATGGTGGTCAAGAAGCTTGTTGCCTCTTGAAATGGCTTGCTCAATTCCTCCTTGTAACTATGAAGGAGTTCACAATATGACTCCTACAAAGAATGAAAAAATCAGTTAAAAGGCGTTTCCTTCCATTCCAGCTAATGATTCCACTCTCGAGCGTTGTCAAAAGGGGGCTAGATGTTGTGCATTCTAACGCGTTCAAAGTGCGCATCCAAAAGTTTTAAATTATGCATGAAAGAAAAAAATTGTAGCAAAAAAGTTAAGCACATTTAAAATGCACGTTCACTATAAATTAATGCACTATTTGTTATGAGAACTCTGTCACTGATCCGTCTTCTAACATGAATTGAAAGTTTGTTATCCTCGCTTTTACCACCAGATCAACTCCTTACATATATGAGATAGTACAATCGACGACATACCATGAAGCGATCGAGTTCAGGATCGCGGTCAGGAGCTCCTCCGATCGTATGATCATTGATCATCATGATGTGGTGATCAACATTGTTGCTGCAAGATGATGAGTTGTGTGCTGCTGTTGATGAAGATGATGATGATGATGATCTCATATCCATGATCTCTTCAAGAAGAGAGACAACTTCTGGAGGAGCACCCACTTTCTGGCAGTCGATGTGAGCAGAAACTAAGCTTGGGTAGAGTGGGTGGCCTGCAATCTGCCACTTGATCATATTCCTGTCATCTTCTTCCTCAACTTGATCGTGATCCCCTGCTTCTGGAAGTAGCAGTCCTTCTGCAGCAGCTTGATCTCCATTATCATCACCATGATCTGTGTACAGATCTTCCATATCTATGTGTAACGTTCTGTAACTATAGTGTAATGGGCAAGAGCTAAAGAGTTAGTGGTACAAAAGGAGATTAGAAACTGATAAGTTTAATGGTAGAAGGGAGAAGAGAGTGAGTAACAGGCAACCAGGGGATTTGTTGAAATGGAGATTGGAGGCAGAGCACTCTTATCAACAAGAAAAGTGGACAGTAAGATTTTGATAGAAACTAGTATTTAGTTATTTTGATTAATTGTCGAATTATTGTTATTTCGAATTATTGGGACTATTTTGGAAATTGGGAAATAAATTATATGTCGGGTAGCAATAAGAAATTATTCAATTATTATATAAATTGTTTGTCAGTGGGATAAGGCCACTAAGTAACCTAGTTACTCAATTTTCCTCTCTCTCTCTCTTCCTCTGGCCGCCGAGCCTCTCCTCCCTTTCCCCTTGGCTGCCGCGGCAGCACCTCCCCTCCCCTCTCTTCTCATGATCAACCCCAAATCCACTCCTCTTACCATTTCCCAAATCTTTGGATCAATCCCTAGTTGATCCTAATCCCTAATCAACCGATAGAGCTCGGACTCGAGTTCTATCAATTGGTATCAGAGCCAATCCTTCTTTTGACTGGCATCATGGTCTCCACCTGAAATAATCGTAGGAAACAATATGCAATCACACAACGCAAGGATTTACGTGGTTCTTCTCATTCGATGTGAATGAGCTTACTCCACGGAGAAACTATGCTATCTCAGCTTTTGTTATTCTTAGCTTGCACTTTGCAGTCGATCACTTTACAGCATGTATTTATACAAACCCTAATCAACTAATCTCTCCTAGGGTTGTACACGAGCAGCGGCCAAGAGGGAAAAGACAGAACTAACCCTTTGGCTTAATAGAACTGCAAACTAGAATGTCCGAGAGTTGAGATCAAAGAGGCGATACCCCTTCTGAGAAGCTGGGTATCCCATGAATACAGAGCGCCTGCCGCGCTCATCGAACTTTGAAAGCCCTTTATGAGTATCTTTTCCATAAGCTAAACACCCCAGAACCCGAAGGTGGGCATACGATGGGGGTTTTCCAAGGAGAACTTCATAAGGAGAGCGATCTTGCAAAACGTTACTCGGTAGTCGATTGATGAGGTAAGTGGCGGTTAAGAAACAATCCCCCCAAAACCTCAATGGTAGATTTGCTCGAAATCGTGGTGCCCGAGCTGTCTCAAGTAGATGGCGGTGTTTCCGCTCAACAACCCCATTCTGTTACGGGGTATCGGTACAAGAGGTCTGCAAAACGATGCCGCGATCCTCATAGAACGCACGTAGAGAGCTGGTTTGGAATTCCAACCCATTATCAGCCTGTATCCGTGCAACCTGCTGATTGAACTGAGTCGCAACCATGTTGATAAACATTTTTAAGTACCCTTCAACATCCGTCTTATAAGACATGAGATATACCCAAGTAGCTCTGCTAAAATCATCAACAATCGTAAGAAAATAGCGAGCTGAATTCCGAGTGGGAACCTTGAAACTGCCCCAAATATCCACATGGATAAGTTCAAAACAACGACTAGTCTTTATCGAATGTCTAGGAAAGGGCAACCGAGTTTGCTTAGCACGCATACAAGAATCACAAGTCGTGCCATTGCATTTATTCTGAACTGAACGAAATAATAAAGGGGTCTTCTGCTGTGATGGATGACCTAGCCGAAAATGCCAAAGCTCCCCAGTCCCTCGTTACTGCTAGCAACCAAAGCCTGGGATCCTTCAACACCATTAAGCCGAAGATAATATAATCCATCACGAAGCTGGCCCGTCCCAATCGTCTTCCTGGAGTGTAAGTGATAAGGCCTCGATTGGCTTAGCTCAGAATCACGCAGCGATGAATCAAAATTGGATGAATTTGGGGATGAAACTCGATGGAATTTAACAAACTAAATCAGCAACTTCAACACGAAAAGGGAAGAGGCTAATCCAGGTAGAACTACCACGAGATCAAGGGTGACAACCTGATCTCTAGGTCTGCAATTCTCGGACAAACAACCAAGAACCAAAAGCTCGCAAGCTATAAAACTCCTCGGAGTAATTTCGATTAAACTTCAACGTGTCTTGTTACAACTCAAAGCTTGAATATTTATAGCCAAGAAACCTAATTACAATCCTAAACAAACAAGGCAACAATTCTGAATCAAACAAGGAAAAAGAAAACGTTTAACAATCAAAACTTGCATCCTAAGTAACTAACTTCTCTCACAAGTAAACTGTTCCAAAACAGCCTTTGATGTCAACTTTGTGGTTTTGGAAATCGGTCTTCTGGGTTGAGTCGAGCTCAACCAATTCCTTCCCTTGGTTTAGAAAGTCTTGCCATTCCATTCCCAACTCCAAGCTCCAGCTGGTCATGCCCCAAACTCCTTGAATTCGAGTTCAAAGTTGGTACCTTAAACTGTTTTCCTGCCTTAGCCAAAAACTGGCAGATTCCAGAATGCATGATAGGGTTTTGATGGCTTTGGAAAACAATCCTCCTGACCTTATTTCCACAAACCAAACGCATAAAACTATAAACAAACATCCAAGGTTCAAAATGAGACCCTAACCTTGCATTTCTAGTGAAGGGTTTGAGAGATACGGCCCTCCAAAGTACCCTTCCCAAAACTGTCTCAACACTTAGGAAAATTCCATCATTGTTCGTATTAACTCGACCTGATCTTTGAACGTTTTGTTTGAGATGATTCAAGGTTGGAATTGAGATCATATCAAGCCCCCGTTCTTTAAAAAGCTTTGACCTCAAAGCTTGGATCATCCTGAATTCATAACGATAGAGAAAATCCTCCCACACAGGATCGCAAAAATTAAGTCCATAAACCTGATTTTCCGGCGAGCTTGTCGACATTGCGGCTTTCCGTTTCAGGCGTTCCCGTCGCGATTGATTGTTTTCATTCACCTCTACCAACTCCCACAATTCGAATTCAACAGGTTTCGGGCGTCGATGATTGAAAATTCGGCTCGAATTGAGCCTCGACGATTTCCCGCCACCGGGGAATTCAAAATTCCCATATTCCGGCAAAAGTTTCCCAGAATCCGGCGAGGCTTGCTGAAAATTGGGCGTTTCGTCGTGAGGCGTCGCCGAGCTGTTTTATTGATCCCCACACCTTCCTTGAGACCCCACGAGTTGATTCCAAGTGTTGGATTGCTTCGAATCGTGCCCGAACTCCGCATCCGATTCTCACATTTTCTCTTCCTTGTTCGGCGCTTTTGGAGGCAGAATTGGGTTTTTGGAACTCGACTATTGGGCTTGCTTCATCCGAAATTCATTGTCTCTACACGTTGTTGGGTGATTGTGGAAGGTTTCCACGCTGGCTGCTTGCTCCGACGTGCCCCCAGCGGTTCTACCCCATTCGGTGGGATTCAGGGCGGCTGTAAAACAGGGCCGACGCGCTCTGCTTCTCCGCGGGACTGTTCTGCCAGCAAGAACAGTTAGCAAATACCTCCTAGCCAACAACTGAGCCTTGGAAGCTTCTTTCTTTGACCCATCTTCATCCTTAGCTCGACCTCACGCCATATGTTGCTGGTCGGCTCAAATTTCTTCCGACGACAGAGGCTTAAGAATCACTTTCCTTCCTCCATTCTCAAACGTGTACTGGTTTGTTCGGCCATGATGAGAAACCTTTCGGTCAAATTGCCAAGGCCTTCCCAAGAACAAGTGTGTGGCCTGCATCGAAATGACATCGAAGAGCAGCTCGTCCCGATACTTTCCAATTGAAAATGGAATTCGGACCTGTTTGTTTACCTTGATCACAGCGTGATCACTGAGCCAGTGTAGAGAATATGGTTCAGGTCGAGGAGTCATAACCAAACCCAATCGTTTCACGACGTCGAGGCTTGCTACATTGGCACAACTTCCCCCGTTAATGATCACCGTCAAAATTTTCCCTTTAACCTGGCATCTAGTGTGAAACAGGTTGCTTCTCTGGTCCATTTCAGCAGAATCTTCCTCCTGACTTGCCAAGGCTTGACAAACTACAAACAATGGCCCCTTGTCCGCTTCCGTCTCTTCTCCCTCCAAGTTACCAGCAGTATTTTCCTCGATCTCCTCCTCGTCTTCAGAGTAGTACTGACCATCTCGGAGTACCAAAACCTTCTGGTTAGCACACTGATGCGATTTGTGCCCATAACCGTGGCATTTGAAGCATCTAATACTGCCACTAGAAGTCCCTTGCCGATCCTGGGTTGCTGGCGGAGTTTGCCTCACAGGTTTGTTGGGCAATTCCATTTTGAAATCAGGTTCAGGGACTGGCTTGCTTGCTGGAGTAAAGCGCCTACTGGAACCTTGCTTCAACTGCTTCTCAACCTTCACCGCCAGCTGTACAACGTCTTCAATGTCCACGAATGGAAATAATTCCACCTGATTTTTAACTTCTCGATTAAGGCCCTGCAAAAATCGACTGATGGTGGCTTCTTTGTCCTCTCGAATATCGGCCCGGATCATAAGAAGATCCAGCTCCCTGTAGTATTCCTCCACGCTTCTGCTTCCCTGCCGAAGTGATTACAGTGTCTCGTGGAGATCACGCTGATAATACGAGGGCACGAACCTTTCCCTCATCAAACTTCTCATCTCCAACCAAGTAGCAATGGGAGGAAGACCAATTCGTCTTCGCTTAATACGTACCTGCTCCCACCAAGCAGCTGCGTACCCGCCAAATTCATACGAAGCAAGCGTAACCTTCTGCTCCTCAGAATAGTTATGACAGTCAAAGAATAAGATTACTTTTCGTTCCCAATCCAAATATTCAGCCGGATTGAGACCTCCTTGAAATGAAGGGATACTGAGTTTGATTCCCTTCAACTCGCCAACACCCCCTGTTTCTGGCGGACGTCGATCGTGATCACGGAATTCGTGATTTGGCTCGCGATGGTGGGTGCCCGCGAGAGCTAGCTGCCGTTCCAACTTTCTAATTCGCTCGGTGAGCACCTGAGGGCTTTGATCTCCGTCGTCATCAAGGGTTGTCTCGTGTTTCGTCGTCCATTTCGGAGATTTTGGCTCTGTTGTCGTCGCCTTCAACTCTGCCAATTGGTGGTTGATATTGTCGAACTGAACCTGGAATGTGGCGTTCAGTTGCGCCATTATCGTTTTCAGCAGCTCGGTGGTATTAATTGGTTCCGCCATAGTAAATTCTTGGACGTCGATGTCCTCGTTGCACTCAGGGTCACTCTCTGTTTCCCTGAGTTCCCTCTGATCGATGGGATCTTTCTTCCTCGTCCTAGCTGCAACAGGACGAACGTCCTCTTGCTTCTTCTTCGTCTTGTCCACTGCTTTGAACCAAGCGATGATGCCACTTGATAAGGCCTCGATTGGCTTAGCTCACGCAGTGATGAATCAAAATTGGATGAATTTGGGGATGAAACTCGATGGAATTTAACGAACTAAATCAGCAACTTCAACACGAAAAGGGAAGAGGCTAATCCAGGTAGAACTACCACGAGATCAAGGGTGACAACCTGATCTCTAGGTCTGCAATTTTCGGACAAACAACCAAGAACCAAAAGCTCGCAAGCTAGAAAAATCCTCGGAGTAATTTCGATTAAACTTCAACGTGTCTTGTTACAAATCAAAGCTTGAATATTTATAGCCAAGAAACCTAATTACAATCCTAAACAAACAAGGCAACAATTCTGAATTCAACAAGGAAAAAGAAAACGTTTAACAATCAAAACTTGCATCCTAAGTAACTAACTTCTCTCACAAGTAAACTGTTCCAAAACAGCCTTTGATGTCAACTTTGTGGTTCTGGAAATCGGTCTTCTGGGTTGAGTCGAGCTCAAACAATTCCTTCCCTTGGTTTAGAAAGTCTTGCCATTCCATTCCCAACTCCAAGCTCCAACTGGTCATGCCCCAAACTCCTTGAATACGAGCTCAAAGTTGGTACCTCAAACTGTTTTCCTGCCTTAGCCAAAAACTGGCAGATTCCAGAATGCATGATAGGGTTTTGATGGCTTTGGAAAACAATCCTCCTGACCTTATTTCCACAAAACAAATGCATAAAACTATAAACAAACATCCAAGGTTCAAAATGAGACCCTAACCTTGCATTTCCAGTGAAGGGTTTGAGAGATACGGCCTTCCAAAGTACCCTTCCCAAAACTGTCTCAACACTTAGGAAAAGTCCAGCCTTGTTCGTATTAACTCGACCTGATCTTTGAACGTTTTGTTTGAGATGATTCAAGGGTGGAATTGAGATCATATCAAGCCCCCGTTCTTTAAAAAGCTTTGACCTCAAAGCTTGGATCATCCTGAATTCATAACGATAGAGAAAATCCTCCCACACAGGATCGCAAAAATTAAGTCCATAAACCTGATTTTCCGGCGAGCTTGTCGACATTGCGGCTTTCCGTTTCAGGCGTTCCCGTCGCGATTGATTGTTTTCATTCACCTCTACCAACTCCCACAATTCGAATTCAACAGGTTTCGGGCGTCGATGATTGAAAATTCGGCTCGAATTGAGCCTCGACGATTTCCCGCCACCGGGGAATTCAAAATTCCCATATTCCGGCAAAAGTTTCCCAGAATCCGGCGAGGCTTGCTGAAAATTGGGCGTTTCGTCGTGAGGCGTCGCCGAGCTGTTTTATTGATCCCCACACCTTCCTTGAGACCCCACGAGTTGATTCCAAGTGTTGGATTGCTTCGAATCGTGCCCGAACTCCGCATCCGATTCTCACATTTTCTCTTCCTTGTTCGGCGCTTTTGGAGGCAGAATTGGGTTTTTGGAACTCGACTATTGGGCTTGCTTCATCCGAAATTCATTGTCTCTACACGTTGTTGGGTGATTGTGGAAGGTTTCCACGCTGGCTGCTTGCTCCGACGTGCCCCCAGCGGTTCTTCCCCATTCGGTGGGATTCAGGGCGGCTGTAAAACAGGGCCGACGCGCTCTGCTTCTCCGCGGGACTGTTCTGCCAGCAAGAACAGTTAGCAAATACCTCCTAGCCAACAACTGAGCCTTGGAAGCTTCTTTCTTTGACCCATCTTCATCCTTAGCTCGACCTCGCGCCATATGTTGCTGGTCGGCTCAAATTTCTTCCGACGACAGAGGCTTAAGAATCACTTTCCTTCCTCCATTCTCAAACGTGTACTGGTTTGTTCGGCCATGATGAGAAACCTTTCGGTCAAATTGCCAAGGCCTTCCCAAGAACAAGTGTGTGGCCTGCATCGAAATGACATCGAAGAGCAGCTCGTCCCGATACTTTCCAATTGAAAATGGAATTCGGACCTGTTTGTTTACCTTGATCACAGCGTGATCACTGAGCCAGTGTAGAGAATATGGTTCAGGTCGAGGAGTCATAACCAAACCCAATCGTTTCACGACGTCGAGGCTTGCTACATTGGCACAACTTCCCCCGTTAATGATCACCGTCAAAATTTTCCCTTTAACATGGCATCTAGTGTGAAACAGGTTGCTTCTCTGGTCCATTTCAGCAGAATCTTCCTCCTGACTTGCCAAGGCTTGACAAACTACAAACAATGGCCCCTTGTCCGCTTCCGTCTCTTCTCCCTCCAAGTTACCAGCAGTATTTTCCTCGATCTCCTCCTCGTCTTCAGAGTAGTACTGACCATCTCGGAGTACCAAAACCTTCTGGTTAGCACACTGATGCGATTTGTGCCCATAACCGTGGCATTTGAAGCATCTAATACTGCCACTAGAAGTCCCTTGCCGATCCTGGGTTGCTGGCGGAGTTTGCCTCACAGGTTTGTTGGGCAATTCCATTTTGAAATCAGGTTCAGGGACTGGCTTGCTTGCTGGAGTAAAGCGCCTACTGGAACCTTGCTTCAACTGCTTCTCAACCTTCACCGCCAGCTGTACAACGTCTTCAATGTCCACGAATGGAAATAATTCCACCTGATTTTTAACTTCTCGATTAAGGCCCTGCAAAAATCGACTGATGGTGGCTTCTTTGTCCTCTCGAATATCGGCCCGGATCATAAGAAGATCCAGCTCCCTGTAGTATTCCTCCACGCTTCTGCTTCCCTGCCGAAGTGATTACAGTGTCTCGTGGAGATCACGCTGATAATACGAGGGCACGAACCTTTCCCTCATCAAACTTCTCATCTCCAACCAAGTAGCAATGGGAGGAAGACCAATTCGTCTTCGCTTAATACGTACCTGCTCCCACCAAGCAGCTGCGTACCCGCCAAATTCATACGAAGCAAGCGTAACCTTCTGCTCCTCAGAATAGTTATGACAGTCAAAGAATAAGATTACTTTTCGTTCCCAATCCAAATATTCAGCCGGATTGAGACCTCCTTGAAATGAAGGGATACTGAGTTTGATTCCCTTCAACTCGCCAACACCCCCTGTTTCTGGCGGACGTCGATCGTGATCACGGAATTCGTGATTTGGCTCGCGATGGTGGGTGCCCGCGAGAGCTAGCTGCCGTTCCAACTTTCTAATTCGCTCGGTGAGCACCTGAGGGCTTTGATCTCCGTCGTCATCAAGGGTTGTCTCGTGTTTCGTCGTCCATTTCGGAGATTTTGGCTCTGTTGTCGTCGCCTTCAACTCTGCCAATTGGTGGTTGATATTGTCGAACTGAACCTGGAATGTGGCGTTCAGTTGCGCCATTATCGTTTTCAGCAGCTCGGTGGTATTAATTGGTTCCGCCATAGTAAATTCTTGGACGTCGATGTCCTCGTTGCACTCAGGGTCACTCTCTGTTTCCCTGAGTTCCCTCTGATCGATGGGATCTTTCTTCCTCGTCCTAGCTGCAACAGGACGAACGTCCTCTTGCTTCTTCTTCGTCTTGTCCACTGCTTTGAACCAAGCGATGATGCCACTTGATAAGGCCTCGATTGGCTTAGCTCACGCAGTGATGAATCAAAATTGGATGAATTTGGGGATGAAACTCGATGGAATTTAACGAACTAAATCAGCAACTTCAACACGAAAAGGGAAGAGGCTAATCCAGGTAGAACTACCACGAGATCAAGGGTGACAACCTGATCTCTAGGTCTGCAATTTTCGGACAAACAACCAAGAACCAAAAGCTCGCAAGCTAGAAAAATCCTCGGAGTAATTTCGATTAAACTTCAACGTGTCTTGTTACAAATAGAAGCTTGAATATTTATAGCCAAGAAACCTAATTACAATCCTAAACAAACAAGGCAACAATTCTGAATTCAACAAGGAAAAAGAAAACGTTTAACAATCAAAACTTGCATCCTAAGTAACTAACTTCTCTCACAAGTAAACTGTTCCAAAACAGCCTTTGATGTCAACTTTGTGGTTCTGGAAATCGGTCTTCTGGGTTGAGTCGAGCTCAAACAATTCCTTCCCTTGGTTTAGAAAGTCTTGCCATTCCATTCCCAACTCCAAGCTCCAACTGGTCATGCCCCAAACTCCTTGAATACGAGCTCAAAGTTGGTACCTCAAACTGTTTTCCTGCCTTAGCCAAAAACTGGCAGATTCCAGAATGCATGATAGGGTTTTGATGGCTTTGGAAAACAATCCTCCTGACCTTATTTCCACAAAACAAATGCATAAAACTATAAACAAACATCCAAGGTTCAAAATGAGACCCTAACCTTGCATTTCCAGTGAAGGGTTTGAGAGATACGGCCTTCCAAAGTACCCTTCCCAAAACTGTCTCAACACTTAGGAAAAGTCCAGCCTTGTTCGTATTAACTCGACCTGATCTTTGAACGTTTTGTTTGAGATGATTCAAGGGTGGAATTGAGATCATATCAGTAAGTCCTGGATTACGCAAAAATCGCGTAGAAAAGTTAAGGCCACATCAAAATCTTGAGTGAGCCTGCTGACTGACAAGAGGTTACATTTAAACAATGGCAGGCTGAGAACCCGACTGAGCTTCATGCCATTCGAAAAACTGATATCCCCAACTCGTTTTACTGCCATCTTATCCCCATTCGGAATTCTAACCGGTAAGTGACCAGAGATCTCAGTAGAGTTTTCTAACAAGGATTCATTATTCGTAATATACTCATTGCATCCCGAATTGATGATCCATTCAGACCGAGAAAGAAATGTACCTGCCATGTTCACTTGCGGGTCGAACGACGATGATAAGTTCGGCTGCCCGCCACTGTGCTGGAGAAATTCCAAGAGTTGCTGAACTTGGTCGGAGTTCAGGCCTGGGATACTCACACCAGCACCGGCAGAAGTCTGCACTGCACGGGGATTATTAGATCGGCCCACGCGCTCCCTCTCTCGATCACCTTGACGAGACTCATGACCCTTCTCCCGCTCACCCGATCGTGGCTTTCGTTCCGGCCAGCCAATGATTTCGTAGCAGTTCTCTTTGGAGTGGCCAGGATGTTGACAATGACTGCAACGGACCCGCTCTTTTCGGTCACTGCTGCGAGCTCTCTCCTCGCATTTAGTTGAGTTTGAGGTAGGTCGCTCTTGCTGAGCCTGAAAAGCAGCGGCATCAATAGCAGGCCGCCGATTGGCGGCAATTTGTTTATGTTGTTCTTCCGTGGAAACCAAACGATAGGCTTCTCCAAGGGTTGGGGTTGGTTTCATAGACAGAATCTGCGTTTTAACAGTCCCAAACGCGTCCCCAAGACCCATTAGAAAATCAAACAACCTATCGTTTTCCAGATTACTCATTACCTTCTTGTCTATCTCACACGTGCACCCGCCGCAAGTACATCGTGGAATAGGTGTAATGGTTTGCATCTCCTCCCAAATAGCTCTCAACTTTGTGAAGAAGGTGGAGACCGTAAGTTTTTCTTGCCTCAAGGTGCTCATCATTTGTCTAAGCTCATAAGCCCTAGGCGCCGACCCACGCCCAAATCGCGCTTCAAGGTCAACCCACATCTCGCGTGCAGTCTTTGCATAGCGAATCGAACTGCGTACCTCCGTCCATGGCCGTTTTTAACCATCCTTTGACAAGGGCATCACACTGAAGCCATGCTGCTTGCAACTCGCCAGCAACATCCGGCTTCACCAGGGTTCCATCAACGATGCCGAGCTTGTTCTTTGCAATTAAAGCCTCGGTCATGTCTGTGACCCATTCTCCATAATTGGAGTCACTCAATAGCTCACCAACAAATAGTTAACATGGATTGTCTGACGCTTGGATCCTCAACGCAGCAGGGATGACTAGAGGTGGGACAGCACCTCCTCCGTCGCCATTGGGGTTGATCAGATCCTTACTGCCGCCGTCAATCTCTGAACCACTCATTGTGAAGACTTAGGTTTTAGAAAACCCGCTCTGATACCATGAAATAATCGTAGGAAACAATATACAATCACACAACGCAAGGATTTACGTTGTTCTTCTCATTCGGTGCGAATGAGCTTACTCCACGGAGAAACTATGCTATCTCAGCTTTTGTTATTCTTAGCTTGCAGCCGATCACTTTACAACATATATATATACAAACCCTAATCAACTAATCTCTCCTAGGGTTGTACACGAGCTGCGGCCAAGAGGAAAAGACAAAACTAACCCTTTGGCTTAATACAACTGCAAACTAGAATTAACTATCGTTACACCACCAAGTCCCAAATGGCGGTTGAGAGAGCGGCAAAGGCGGGGATGGCGGGTCGGCGGCGCGCGTGGAGGCCGCGGCGCTTGGCGTCGGCAGCGAGATCGGGGCGAGCGCGGCGCCAACGGCGACAGGTGCGAACGGCGGCGCCGGGGCGGCCGTGGGGTCGGCGGGGATCAGCACGGGAGGCGGAGGCGCGGGTAGCGGGGCAGAGTCAGCGGAGGCGCCGGTGGTGGCGTTGGAGGCGGCGCCGGTGATGAGTGGCGCGGGGGACCAGGCGGCGGCTCGGGAGCGTGCGGGTCACGGCACGCTAGGTCAGGGTGGCGGGCCTGGGCTTTTGCCTACACCGTCGGCCCAAGAGCTGGCGGCCCGGAAAGGAAAGGGCAAAATGCCCGGTTATGACACGGAAGGGCCACCGGAGACTGTTGGGCCTGCGATGATGGACCAGATCGCAAGAAGCACCAATGGGCTTGGATGGATGGACCTGGAGGACGAGCCCCAGGAGGGCGAGTTCAGTCTGATGGGTCGTTCAGCGTAGTGGGCCGACCCCGGGGTGAACCAGAGGGGTGGCGGACCAAGCCGGGTCATTGAACCGGTCGGGCGGGCCGGCCCTGGATGGACCATGACTTGGCGGACCGGGTCGAGGCGGATCGGAGCAGGGTGGGCCAGCAGTGGTCAGCCCGAGGTGGGTCGGGTCGAGATGGGTCGGACAGGACATCGACCGAACCCAACCAGCCGGCCGTCTAGGGGAGCGGACAACAGAGGATCGGCATGTTGGAGAGCTCCCTATGGGGTGCACGACGTTCCTGGGGGATACCCGGACCAGCACGGAGGCTACCAGGAGTACTACGGCTCCGGAAATCCGAGCAGGGGGCACGGGTTCTCACAGGGGCAGCCATGGAGGGCACCGGGGAATGACAGGTACGGGTCGTGCTATCCTAATTATGAGGGTACTGATGGGATAGTTTTTCGAGCTAAGCCTCCTACCATTGAGTTTCCGAAATTTAATGGGCAAGAGGATGCAGGCCTCTGGTTATATGCAACTGAGAGGTGGTTTTAGAACCACCCAATTCATGAGGAACGGAAGGCCTACCTGGCGTCCTTCTATCTAGAAGGTGACGCGCTTCAGTGGTGGGAGTGGATGGATAGATCGTATGCGGCTGCCGCGACTTTGATCACCTGGCCCATGTTCCAGGAGGAGCTCCGTTACCAATTCGGGAAATCAGAAGGATGGTCTCTGGAGCAGCTCGCGAAGCTGAAACAGACTGGCACGGTGGCTGACTACCGCGCAGAGTTCTTCAAGTTGGGTAACCAGTGCAAGGGAGTTCCGGAGGACACACTAGTGGGGCTATGCATGGCGGGTCTCAAACCCGAGATAGCAGCGGCAGCTCGAGTGTTCGAGTCGGGTCCTTTGAAGGCTGTTTTTCGTCTTGCAGGTCACAAGGAAGAAGAACTTGCCAGCTAGAGGAGTACCATTGGCGTTACACGAGGCCAAGTGGAGGGGGCGGCAGTAGTGGGATTGGGGGCAGCGGAGGAGGAGCAGCGGCGGGAAGCGCATTATGGGCGAGCACCGAGAGCAGGAACACTGCACCAGTGACCAGGGGAGGGCCCCGAACCATACCAAAAGGGTTCGTGCGGCTCTCTCCAGCCGAGATTGAGCAGAAGAGACGGGAGGTCAAGTGCTTCAATTGTGATGGTCGATTCACCATTGGTCATCAATGCCCGAAACCATATTTGATGATGCTAGTGGGACGCTGGGAAGACGAAGCAGAGGACTAGGCCGAGGACGTCGGAATTGGCGAGAAGGAGACCCAGTGAGTTAGAAACGCAACCTTGGGGACAAGATTGTTTTCCGAAGTAAGCGGGGATGATAGAAACTAGTATTTAGTTATTTTGATTAATTATCGAATTATTGTTATTTCGAATTATTGGGACTATTTCGGGAATTGGGAAATAAATTATATGTCGCGTAGCAATAGGGAATTATTCAATTATTATATAAATTGCTTGTCAGTGGGATTAGGCCACTAAGCAAGATTAAACCTAAACCTAGTTACTCAGTTTTCCTCTCTCTCTCTTCCTCTGACCGCCGAGCCTCTCCTCCCTTTCCCCTTGGCTGCCGCGGCAGCACCTCCCCTCCCCTCTCTTCTCTTGATCAACCCCAAATCCACTCCTCTTTCCATTTCCCAAATCTTCGGATCAATCCCTAGTTGATCTTAATCCCTAATCAACCGATAGAGCTCGGACTCGAGTTCTATCATATTTATGTGTTTTAATGACTCCATTTCTTATTCATATTTCATAATAATGATAATAATAAAACCTTACCAAGCACTCAAATTTGGTCAGGTCGATTATGTTTTGTAATGAAAATGTGAAATGGAGACTTGATAACTAGTTTAGAACCAATTCATCTAAATAATTTGAACAGTTGGGAGGGTTTCAGGAAAAGATCCTATATCATTTACTTGCATATGTATCTATCTATAAAGATCGGTTGAACGACTAAATTTAATGATGGAATGCTCTTTGTTTTTCTGCCGATGACAATAGTAATGGCAATTTCTGACCTGATCCATGCAACTCGACCTACCCCGACCTGTTTGGGGCGGGTAGCGTGAGACAGGGCATGGGTATTGCTCCCGACCTGTCTCATCCCGTTCTTGACCCGTTCTGTCATGATTTGCATCAACATCAATATGTATTTATCCTCTTTTGACTTTTCGTAAATCATATTTTCATGCTAAAGAAATTTTAACACTATATCTTTCTATTATTAAGACTCAGTTATTCCTTCTACTATATTTCTCGTTCATTTATAAAGTGTTTTCTCCATGTGTTATTGTATAAAAGTTAAATATCGATATTGTTTTTTCAAGCAATATATAAGGATGGGTCGACCCACCCCACTCGGAACCCGTGTAGATATTACCCCGCCCCGCCCCTTTGCCATCACTAGATGATGGGAAGTGACACATTTTTTGTGTCATAAAATGTAGACACCTTCTATCTTATGAACAAGTACACTGCACTCCTATCACATTCCTTACATTCCAAATCTCATGCAATGTTGACAATCCATGAAATGGCACATTCACCATCCAAACAAGCCCTTAACTTTTACCAGCATTCTTGCAAACAGATTGTCAAGATTCATTTACAGGATGTCCACCATATAGCTGGGAAAGGAGAGTGTTTTTTCTTCCCTTGTAATAAAGTTGGAAGGGACAGAAGCCAAAATTGTTCTATTTCACTTGCATAAACTTAGCTAAGCACTCTCATCTCAAGTCGAAAGGCAGCAATGAAAAGGAGAGGGAGAGATGGCCAAAGAGGAATATGCTTCAAAGTAAACTGGTAAGTACCTAAAAGTTAGATCACATATGTCTGATTTTGGTGTCCTCAACTCAACTCACCAACGTTGTTTGAACCCTCTAGCTAGCACCAAATAGACTGAGGCAAAACCCATGAAAAAAGAGCATAGGAACTTGTCCATTTGCCCAAATTGCATATACATCCATTCCGGTTACTGTAGCTGCTGCTCTTGGTGTCTTCCACCTTCTACCAAAACTGTTGTGCCTAATGTTGTACTTTCCTAAGAGGAAGTGGTTTGGCTTTAGCTGCAGCTGATGCAATCCATGTTCCATTAGGGATCATGTTTGGATGGTGGATTTCTTAAACGAGGTAACTTGACTCAAATGCTTTACAGAAACGTAATATTTCACTGTACTTGTCGCTCTCCTCTTAATTCAAATTGATGTAAACCAAGACAATTCAAATTGTGGTTCACGAGAGATTCGTGCGTTTTGCTCCATCCACTTCAAAATAGATACATTGATAAATGACAAGACAAGTTTGTTAACAATCTAGATCCATACGAGGCAAAGGCTGTTAGTACTACCTTACATACACATAAGAGACAACACATGAGTTTGAAAGGGTTAGTGAAACCCTTTCAAACATAACCTGGTCTGCATCTAAAAGCTCTACGTCCCTACATTAAGAAAAATGGTGTAAGAAATTACAAGTACAGCTAACACGGATTATCAGGGCTACTAACATCCAGCTGCTTTGAGGAAGTTATCGAAAGGACTTGCAGGTGGCAGCTTAATTGGCAGATACTGCTCCGTTAGAGTCTTCTGCTTCAGCTCTCCTCCATCAACCTCACTCTTACACGACATCTGCACGAAAGGAATGAAAAATAGGTTTATGCCAGACAGACATACATGATATATGATTAGAGAGAAGGGTTTCTGTTTCTCCTCTTTAACCTGCCATGGTACTGCAGCCCCGCTCGCTGCAATGGATGGTAAGAGGTACTTGTCGGCGGCTGGCTTAGTAGCTTGCTGATTCTCGTGGGCCAACCAAGTCGAGAGCTTCTTTCTTGTAACTGTCCCGAGAGTTTCGCATTGTCTGGCCATCAAGTCGTAGGAGAGGGGTGACGTGGAGACAGATGTTCCAGCTACTTGTCCAGCTACCTCGAGAGCCTGGAAAAAGCATGTGACCATCAGCAGCACATTTATTCGAAACCCGATCACCAAAAGTAATGAACGAAAATACAAAAACTAGTCTTATACTGATTCTAATAGCTTCCCGATGCTGATAATGTGCGAGACAGAAGGTGACGAAGGGATTTTGGGGATGAACCGAGACAGGTCTGAGACTGATGCTTCACTCGTGGCATCATCCTCGATCAAATTGCTCTGAATTTCCTGCCACATGCTAGTATTATCAGTGCTAGACACTCAAACCCTCTCAAAATTGTAGTTAATGATCACCCAAAAGAGAAAATTACCTCGTCGAAGGAGAGTGATTCCTTGGAATGAGAAGCCACGCGGTGGTGGTCAAGTACTGATCGTGGACCAAACATTAACATGTCATCAGGAGCAAATGGTTCCGACAATTGCCTGGCGACTTCATCAGGCTCCATCTTAAGCACAAACACACATATATTAGCAAAGTGAGAGAGGGCAATGAACTGGTAAATAAACCAGCTTCATTCTGTACCTCAGTAGTGATAGATAGGTTCAGAACTAAGATGTTCATCATAGCGATCTTAGATTCAGATATTCTGCTCTGCAGCTCATCTAGCACTGATATAGCCAATGAACTATCTTCAAAGGACCCAAATTCTTTCAAGTCTGCCTGGGGCTTCACATATATCTGAAAGTCGTTGCTAATTCCCATATAAGGATCAACCTGAATTCATCCAGCATATAAACTACAGTTAACCTTGTGCTACCGCAGATATATGTTAACTGATATGAGATAAATTGCAAAGCATTTTATAACTCACGTCATCAGGTATCAATCGCTTGAGCAAGTCGTTCAACTCGGGAACTTTGTATGTCTTCGCTGCGAACATTAGCATGCCCATTGCTAAGACAAAAACTGATCTTCTGCATGCTGGATGCAATATCCCTGACAAACGATTAAGTTAAGTAGAAGAATCTACAAGTTGTTGAACAGATAATTCTCTTAAAGCTGGGTAAGCTATGACCAAATCATATGTACCATTGTTAGAGTCCAAGGACAACTGTCTGAGGGAGAGAGCAAGCTGAAAGAATCGGACCACAACGTTTCCATTTGTGTTCTGCAAAATCACTAGGTCATATCATCAGTAACTTTCTGAATCAACCAGAGGTCTTGCATTCTTGTAACAACAGTGTTATATTAATCCAAAGTAGAAAAGCAGGACAAAACAAGAGTGGCACTGCAAAAGAGGGGAGAAAAGGGTAGCGGGACAGGAAATAATCTTCGAGAGACCTATTCCTTCTTGAGAATATTTGGGGTCCCACCTTCAATTGAGAAGAAATAAGTGTCAATGTGAAAGAATGAGCAATGGCTTCAAGATTCGGAGGCGTGTTGTCAGGAAGGCTGGCTTGCATCCAGAAGGCAGAAAGCAACTGTGAAATCTGATCCTCATTTAACGTCAAAACACATGGTTCCTGCAAAAAAGAAAGTATCTATAAGGAGCTCCTAAACTGTAACGACGATAGTTGTGGAACTTGGAAGTCACATACAGCAGCCTCAGCCGACCCCGGAGTCCCCGTAGTCCTCTCAATGATTGAGCTAATCTTGTAAATGTTTGGTGAGTTCTTTCTACCTCGTCCATACTTCCACTCTTCTTCTGAGGTGTCCCGTTCTTTGCAGTCATCATGCATTCCATTAACTTCAGGACCATCCTTCTCTTTACGGAGCTTTTCAAGTAGTGCAGAAATCGAAGCAAATGTAGATGCTGTACCGGAACGCCATCTTCTCGGTTCACAAATGTAACTAGGTCGTGCAGATGATTCTCGTCCAAAACAGTTTGAATTTGGAATAAGAAGAACTGTGAATATCTGATGTGCTTCAACCCGCACTTCAACATTTGCATGCAACATTGCTTTCAAAAGCTGAACCAGAAGTGATTCTGGGAAAGCCTGCATGGATATTTTTAGTAGGATTGCAGTGAGATTTATTTACATGCCAACTTTGTTAGATAGCCATCATGAACTATTTTGCTGAAAAATACTTGAACAACAAATGGAACCATTTATCTGAAGATCACCTGTTGGGAAACTGAAGACAATGAAACCACATGAGCAAGAATCATTAGCGATCGAATGGTTGCACGAGCAACAATTCCACAGGATGGTAGTTTCTCCAGCGACATGGCCATGTGATCAAGTAGCGGCTGGGCATCAGCAATCTACAAAAATGAAGGTCAAGTTTTAGAAGGAAACCCAATTAAAATAACACATTTTACATGGTTTAACTTACCCCCTTTGCAATTTCAAGCAAGCAATCTTCAATGGAATTCTGGAGTGAGGCATTCAGGTCCAGTTCCTGATCTCCGATTGGCTCGGCCGAGGCCTGAAGGCTCTTCCTTAAATGCCTACACAAGTCACCAACAAATCCAACTTCGGCAAGAACTTTAACTGATCTAATCTGCCGAGTTAGACCAGCCGCAACTTGTACAACATTAGATTTGAGCTGCGGATCATGGGCGACATTCTTGTGGTCTAAATGGCGAATAACAGCAGATAACACCGACTGCTGATGTCCTGGAAATGAAAAATTCCATTAGAACTTACTAATTGTTGCTAATCTCACATCAGAATGATAAATGCTATTAGCGTACCTTCACTCTCCAGAAAATATGACATGGCAGACAAAACTACCAGAGCAAGCCCCTGATGTGGGGCCCAGTGATGTGCAGAATCAAAGTAGACAAACATTGGATCTAAGACACATCGCATTGTTGAGCTCTCTTTTGCTAGATCTACCATTCTTTGAACACAAATTTGTGCCCATACTCTTGGTTGCTCAATCTCCTCCCTACAACATAAAGCTTAATGGCATAAGGAAACAACAAAAAGGGACCACAATACTCACCCTATATAATATACATGCTCACCTAGTTAGAAGAGAAGGATCTTTCTTTTCTGGTCGAGCTCTGATGACCGCTGTGGAGCTAGAATCATTACCTACAACTGCACTTCTTTCACTTCTAACAACTTCATTCACCCAATTATGATGTGCTTCACCTCTCTCAGCATCATGTTCAATACAAGAGTCAAGCTCGTAGTTATCCAAAGTGCAATGCACAATCTGCAGTTATTCTCGAGTTAACAACTGAAGACCCAATATACAACACAAGGGGGTCTACTCGAAAGCACTAACCTCATCCAAAGCAGGGAAGATATACGAGAACTCCGACATGAACCAGACCTACAAGAAAAGAAGTTAAAACGGGATAACAGCATTCTAGATAGCAAGTTAGCATCACATGTGAAACGTAAAAGAACAACGTATTATTTTTAGTTCACTTAGAAGTATACCATGGCTGAGAGACATTGGAGACCTGATGCCCTTAAGCTGTCAAGACTACCTTCTTCCCGGTGCTTATGTGCCAGTTTACAGATTCTGGGAGCATATTTTTCAATGTTATGTGCATAAGTTCCATCCACCTGTTCAGCATTAATCATCAAATCAATCCACCTGACCACATCATCTACAACATTTTGTTCAATCGAACTGCCAGAGGTAGTATGAAGTCAGAATAGAGAACACTACCTGACTGTAGATAAAATTGGTTAAGGTCTGGCATCCAAGAATCAGCAAAGCATATTGATTAGGTCTGTCTAGCAGCTCATTGACCACATTCAACAAACTGACAGCAAAATATGCCCTGGAAGATATAGAGACCAGCATTAAAGCTATAAACGGAATTCTACCAGCAAAAAAGTATATTTAGACATGAAACATAAATAGGACGAAAAAGCATGCTTTGCTTACATCTGCTCCTTACAAAGGCAAAGCAACTTATTGTAAGCCTCCATGACAACATTGATAAACTTTGCATGACCACTCCGCAGTTCTTTGCAACATCTTTCTTCGAGATACTTGGCAATCTATTAAAACATGATGGGCACAGATGAGACATGGGTAGGGTTCTGCAGTAAACATCTTTGAGTGTGAACCGAAATGCAACCTTGGGGATTCGAATTGGATTTTTGGCCGCATATTCACACAACTTTGCAATTTTTCTCTCATTTGGGGGTGCATCCTGCAGAAAATAAAGAGATCACAACATAAGTAAGAAATCCGAAAGATTTTAGTTTGATCTGGTCACCCAACCTGAGCAAATGACATCTAAACAATACTTAGTGTTTCTCTTTCACCCAAATGCACCATGAAAGACGAATCACACACAAAACATGCAAGTTATTTAAGAATCACAGACCATATTATGGAAACTAAACCAACAAAAAGATTTCTGTCATTACACTCATCATTCATAATAGGATAAAAAAGAAAAGTCTTCCATCGAATCACTCCTTCAATATTTGTGCATGGCTCATCTTAAGTGTCTGTGCAGAAGCTTCATACATAGACAAAATAACTCATTGTTCAAACTCCTAAAAAACCTTGGCAGCAGTCAATCTGACAGCTTCCTCTAAATGCTAACTAGGCAAGATACTAACTATCAGCACCAGCTTAAGAGATCAAAAAGGGAAGTAAAACTAGAGATACAAATTGTTGAGAGCCACTCACTGGAGACTTGGGGAAGATATCAGCAAGCAATTTCTTATATCTTTTCACAGGTTGCCGAGATCTGGACCTCAAAGCAGGGCAACACACGCACATCGTCCCACAAGAGGGGACTATCTTCCGGGAAATGAAACCCATTGTCTGCACCTTGTGAAAGAGCAAGGAAAAAAAATTATAAACCAGGCCAAGTTTCTTACATTTTCGAGATGAAAAACTCCAAATGAACTAAAACAACCACCACCGCCAAGCCAAGCGAATCCAGTCTTCACCCAGAAAGAATCAAAGCTAGAAATTCTGAAATTGAACCCTCGACGCGACAGCAAAAACAGTGGAAAAAACCGAAAGTGGAAGAAAAAAACGATCATCACAAGCCCATCACTGAATCGCATCAAAAGCTGCTCCCAATGCACAAGAGAAAGAGTGAGTTAAGCAGCCTACATGAACATAGAGAAGGAAGCAGAAAGAAAATAACGGAAGGACAATGACAGCTAACATAGCAACGAACACCAGCAAAATGAAACGTATGTGATTATGTGCAATGCAGAGAAACCGATGGAAACTAGAACAAAAAATTATCTCCTTTTCAAAATACCCCCAAATCCCTACCGGCAGCTGACAAAGGCAACGACTTTACAACTCAAATCACAAACCCAATAGAGCAAAACCCGATCAAACGTAAGTGAAAGCAGGAAAAATTAATGGGTTACTATACCTATGGGCATATATTGCCTCCGCCACAAGGCAAAACGGAGATCGGTGACGGGGAATGGAAAGAAGCGTTGGAAGTAGGGAAGAGCTCCAGAGAATGCACAGAGACACAGTGAAGAAGCTCAGTGAATAACAATTGACAGAAGAAGAATGGGGGCAATGGCGCGTGGTTTCAGTCGATCGTTAGAGAGGGGGAAATTTGGGAATTGGGGAGAGGACTGACGGAGAGAAGGAAGGAAAGGGATCACGTGATTGATGTCAGGTTTTAGAGAGTGGCATAGATTGTGGGGTAAAGGGAGTTCTGTGTTGTCAGAGGTTGGAAGACTCGCTGTAGAAAAATTCTTCAAAATTGTGAGAGCAAGAGCATCGAGAACTTCAATGGGAGGGAGACTCCGGTAGAAGGAACTGGGAAGAGAGGTGAGCAAACCAGTCGGTTTGGCTCGGGTCAATAGAATGATGGGTGGGTTGGTTTATTACGATTTGTAAGGACATGCAAACTGACGGGAGGTACGAGTATCTCAATATTTCATGCCCCGCTAATACTCACGTGATTAAGGGACATGACGGTTCAACCCATTCCTATTATGTTATTTGAAAAAATACGCACAATATTTTTAATTTTTACAATAAAACAAAAGGAAAGACGCTCTATGAATAAAAAATAATGATAATACAATTTGTAAATGAGTCTAACCAGTTTAAACATTAGGTCTAACTCGTTGAAGAAAAATCAAAATAGGATAAATATAAATAAATACTGTAAAAAATTTAGATGGAATAGTAAAAAAACGAGACGAGACGAGACAGGTAGGAAGTAGATACTCATGCGGCATGCCCCCATCCCACATTAGTGCGGGTTGAATAATACCTGCCACATTACGGGTCAGCCGATCAGGTCGATAATAGCAGACCGGCGGTTCAAATGATTCCTAGACAGGTAAGTATCACATTATGAATAGAACAAAATGAGCAAGGTTTTCTTTCAATTGTAGTAAATCCATTGTATTGGTTGAACTTCGCAGAAAATAAATTTCCTCCCCAATTAATATAATCAATGTATACAAATTTCCGAAGTAATAAGTAGATTTCTGTCCCATTCAAATTGGAAGTAAAGATATGGTTGTTGATCTCTTTGAAATTTGGAAGCATAAGACTATTGGGTTGATTAAGATTTTATTGCTTAATACGAATTTGTACACACACAAAATTGCATCCACAAAGCAAGATATCATCAGCTCTAGCTTGTACACGATGGATTATTTACCAAGTTGAACTTGAATAACACTGCACTATGATTTGATTATGTATAATCATCATTGTTAATGGTTACAATATTAAATAACGTTTTTTACAATAAATTATTTAATAATTTGAGTACTATCAATCCTAGTGTATCTGAAAAGGAAAGATACTTGCTTTTTCTTCAGCTTCGGCCGCCACCATTCCCCAGTTCTCACTCGAGGACGCCATTGACAAGAGAGCAAGCAATCATAATTCACATAACCAAAAACGTTCATTAGTTTGAATTTTTTAAATTTGAGTGTGCCTCTCACTCTACACTCAGTCTACTACAACAACAAGCAGGCCCATAGCAATCACCTTTTCTTCCTACCTTTGGTTTGAAAATCTCCCAACCAAAGTATCAAAATTGATTTAAAAGTTTGTGATTTTACATTTTTAGGTCACTATAACGTTTCCACGTAGAATCGCACTTTTTACGTACAATTGTAGTAAAAATATAGGGTTAATATCTTATTTTGGCCTGAACTATGACCATATAATCAATTTTTGCACGTGGTTTCAGAAATAAACATCATGGTTTCAACTATGTAACATATAGACTCAATTAGCCCGTCACAGAGTTTGACCGTCAATTTGGATGGTCAACACCATTGACCGTTAGTCAACACGCCATGTCATTACCTTGTCAGCCTAAAAATCATTAAAAATTCAAATTTTTATTATTTTTCTAATTTTTATTATTTATTATCAAATTAACCAAAAATAAATTATAAAAAACATAAATAAATTTAATTTTTGGGTAATTTGGAAATGATAAATTTTATAAATTAACCAAAATTATCAAATTATTTTATATTTTAAAAATTATCCAAAAAATAAAATATATAATTTATATCATATTTTTTAAATTTATAAAATTTAATTTGATAATTTTGGTTAATTTATAAAATTTATCAATTTCAAATATCCCAAAAAATAAAATATCAATTTTATTATATATTTTAAATTTTATTTTTTGGTTAATTTGAAAATGATAAATACTAGAAATTAGGAAAATAATTTGAATTTAAATTTTTTAATGAGTTTTAGGCTGACAAGGCAATGACATGGCGTGTTGACCGTCCAAATTGACGGTCAAACCATGTGTCAGGCCAATTGAGTCTATATGTTGTATAGTTGAGGCCAGAATGTTAATTTCTGAAACCACGTGCCAAAGTTGATTATATGATCATAATTCGGGCCAAAATAAGGTATTAACCCCAATGACTAATCCTATGATTCTAGATGTGGGTTAGTAAGTATTCTTCAGGTTTATTTTGCTCTTGGGGACATCACATTTACAGGAGGCTATGAATCCATAACATTGTTTTTGCAGAAGGTGCTGGCCATTCTGTCAATGAATGGTTGTTCAAGGTTCTTAAATTCGAAGTTAAAAGAATGCCGTTGGTATAGTTGGTTAATAAACTTGAGGAGATCATCAACGTAAACATGTTGGATTAGGATTTAGAAGAGGTGTTGTTTGGTTTGGTGATAATTAAGGGTTTCATCAACTACATAACTTTCTCCATAGTTCAAGTGTTCAACAGATGTTGTCTCCGAAACAATTCTGTTAGAATTACTCCCAAGTCACGTTGCATTAGTTATTTCATAAATTTTTATCTGTCTACTTGTAGAATTGGAGGTTGTCATCGTTCCAAATGACATTTTTCTTGTTGTTGCAAAAAGAAAATTTTCTCATTTTTTCATTCTTAAAGTGAAATTACAACGTTACGGAGAAAAATTATTGAAATCTCTTCGTAAAAGATTCTCAACCAAATTATATTGGTTTGATTCTGATATACATCTCAACCGCTCAAGTTATCACATAGCATAATTAGTTTCGTATGACTTATCGAGATAAATTTGGTGGTTATATATAGATTCAATCATAATTCTAATCAATAATCATGTTGGTTATTAATTAATTAGAGTGGGTAGTCAGCATGATCGAGTTTGATACTTAGCCGAACAACAAGTCAAACAACAACCCATACCATCCACATAGTCCCCATCTCACCACCCAAGACCGTCACATAATTAAACAACTTCTTAATCTCTTAGATCGAATTAAATTACACGGTTGATCATTGTCGTTCGTTATACCAAATACCATTCATAAAGTTGACAACTTTCATCAAAACCCATCATTATTCTTCCAATAAACTCTCTAAAACAAAGAGTTTATCCCACCAAACTTCTAATACTTTTCAGGCTTTTTTACACACCAAGTAATGGTTGTCAAGTAATGCTCACAATTGGCGATGGCCATTTGACCCTTTTCATTTTCAAGCATATTTTCAGAACCTTCATCGTCATGATTAGTGATATATAAACCTATTGACACGGATAATTCTTGCAAAATGCAATACTTCACCATGAACGTTTAGCCTTGTTTGGAACTTTCGATTCTAAACATTGTATTATGAGTATACATATATTCTGCAGAATACAACGTTTTTGACTTGTATTCAGAATGCATGATACATTCATAATACATAGAAAATGATGTATACTTAGGGCATGTTTGGAAGTTAGGATTCTCTAAATTGATGTAATTAGATGCCTTGTTTTGGACGAGACCGGCTCACACACTTCACGCGAATTAGTAGAGCTAACTCACACACAATACACATTCTTTCACCGATCCACCTCATTGTTGTTATTCATATCCGCGAAAAATTCTTGTGACTTAACCTATCATCGAAATATCCTTTTAAATTAGAGGGTGGAAAGTGGTGGGTGTGGACCAGACCGGCTCAACCAAAAATGGTGTTCATTTAAGAGAATTGGTCCAGAGCTTGGAAAGAGTCGTCCTCTGTACTGTACATCTCTTTCACTCTGTTAATTCTCTTCCACAATTTCCCCAAAGATGGACTGGCCAGCCATGCAAATTATAATGCCCCAGTTGATGAGTGTAGTAGTCATTTTCATTGGTACCATTTCACATCAGTAGAGAACTGGAAACAGCTCGATTTTTTCTTGCAATGGAGAGACCATCTACACCAATTCCATGTGGGGGATCTATTATCTATATATAGGATTGACAACAGCTCTTTGATTATGGAATACTATAAACCACAACTGCCAGCAAAGTAACTCCAATTAAATGGGATCTCAATGGTCATCGAGGAATCGATCGTCGAAATGTGACAATTGACGCACTTGTCTGACATTTGAAGTACTAAACAAAGACAGTTGCGTTGTTCATCATCGTCACTTAAACGACTTACTCAACATGAATAATTCAAGACAACCCGCTCAACGATGCAAGCGGGTCGAGTGATTTGGGTTTATCCCGTTCTAATCAACTACCTATATTACTCGGTTTAGAAGGTATTGAACCCAAATCCGGACCCTATCGGTTTTGTGGATAGAGTCAATTCGGGTAGAGTAGAGAGTTCATCGGGTGAGAAACCATACAGCCACAATATACTTCTTTAATTTTTCCAAAATAGAACATAATTCTCTGTGTCTGTTTATTTTATCTTTGTTTTTGCAGTATAAATTCCAACATAAGTACACAGTAATCATCCACAATATTTATGTCACTGATCATATATTGTTAATTGGATAGCTTTCGTTTCTCTTCCAGTTAACTATGGATGAGCATAAAAGGAGAAATTTTTGGTGAAAAGGTTATGAAAAGCTTCAGTTTCTTCTGATGAAATTACCACTTTACTGCAATTAAGGCAGTGAAGAAAACCAGAATTCTTGTTTGGGACACAGAATATGGAACCTTCCACATAAATATAGCATACAAAAATCAAGCATTGAGGAGGAACAAAAAGCAACCATGGTAGCGTACTAGCGTGGAAGAAGAACAAAGGAATTTTTACCTTGATGGACACCCGCTCGAGCTATTCTACATTTTGCTTGGACAAGTTCAGGTTTAATACAGCACACAGATCAAGAAGAGGCTGCTGGCTCAGGCTCAGATGCCTCTGCTGCTGCTGCTGCAGCTCTTTTCTTTGCAAAGTATTCATCAGCTCTAGCAAGGTTCTTTAGAACTGCTGGCTTCAGCCACTTCTTCCTGCCAGGTAACACGGTGAGCGAGCAGCCAACAGATTCCAGCTTCTCCCTCGCTGATGTTGAAAATGCACGAGCTTTGAAGTTCAGCTTCACGTCTAGCTCCCCATCACCTAGGATCTAAATCTCATAAATTGAGAAGTGAGTGATAAACCAACAACCAAAGCATCTTAGAAACGATTGATCTAATAGCATAAAAATGGAGCTACATGAAGAGACATGCAGTTAATATTCAAACAAAACAAGACATTATGCTTGAAAGCTTTGGAACGACTATTACAACCACAATAGAAGTTGCGGAGCAGAAGTGCAGTGCTCTGAGAGTGGTCTAGCAGGTTCTTTATACCAATCTCTGATAGTGTAGAAGAATTGAAGCTACAAAAATGACACCTACTTAGCCACCCACCAGAAGCGACTTCTAGTAGCATATGAGATCAAAGATGCACAACAGCCAAGTCAATCTACATACACCATCATAGGAGTCTCAATCCAACACTAACTAACACTTGATGCATGTTCGCAGCTAGTATGATGCATAACTAATGCATGATAGTGAGCCTATGATGTAACCTGCAGCACTATAATAACAAAGTTTTTATTTTTTACAACGGTGAGAATCTATAATAACAAAGTTGAAGCCAAGCTCATCTCACTACAACACTTGTCAGGTTTATGACTGACGCTGACCAAATTACAAGTTCCTAAAATCATCGTTAAATATAGTTCAAGCATCATGTGAAATAATTCGCTCTAAGCTTTTAATATCATCGTTACTGCATGATTTCAGTTCAATGAATTTATCAGAGCTTGCAGATACCAGACTTTTGTCATGTGAGTCACTTTAGCTAGTAGGGACAATAGACTCTATGCAAGCTATAAGCGGCCCATATGAACAAGCAGAACCAATGAAACTAGTATCAGTGACAGTTGTAAGCATGAATGTATCACTCAAAAGGTCATACCTTCAGAGGAAGTCTCCTTTCTCTTCCCGATGGGTTGATTAAGCCCTTCTCCTTCAAACTCTCCAGTGAAACCTCCTCGCCCTCTTGAAAACCTGCTTCTGCTATGTCCTTTAAGTTGACCGGGACATATTTAGGTAAACCAGCATGCATACCTTTCCCAAAACAAAAGAAAAGCGAGTCATGACAATTTATGAAGTCCTGTAGTGGAAGCCCAAAATGCAGAAAACCAAAACAAAACAACATTGACAAACTAGTCCTAGAGACAACACGAAGCAGCTAGTAATTGGCAAAACAGCAACGCACGAAAGAGTTCTATTCCGCCAACTGCAACCGACCAGTCAGTCACCCACGAGTCGAGATCTCATCAAGCTTCTTACCCATTCGTAATCTAAGTTGTCAAGCTACTGGAACATTAAGCATTATGAACCGAAGGTCATATCACCTCATATGAGATTGAATGGTGAAAAGGCTCAGAGCTCTAATCCTTTCATTTCAGCCATCTCAATTTCAATAATGTTCTCCAACAGCGCAATTGAATTATCAGCATAAATGCCCTAAAAACCCTAGCTAATGGCATCAATTATTCGACTGAAAATCAAGGAATCCTCAAGTATTATTACCTCCAGCAATTCCCCGCAATTTAGGGATACGGCGATAGAGAGGCATCTGCCCACCTTCGAATCCTCTCATCACACCAGGACCCGACCGGGATTTCTGTCCCCTCATTCCAAACCCACAGCTGTTACCTTGCCCGGCGGCTATACCTCTTCCCTTTCTCTTGGCTTTCTTCCTCGAACCTGGCTGCGGCGCCAAATTGTCCAGCCTGAACCGCTCGCCAGCCACCGGAACCGCGGCCGGAGCCGAGGGCCTTTTGTTGACCACCACGAGTGGTCTCGCCTGAGGCCTGCTCGTCGAATGGGTCTTGATGAGCGGGTTGAAATTGCATGATTTTGCTCGCAGACTCGTCACATTTCCCTGGAGAAGCAACAAAATCAGCGAATTTTTTTCAATTGCGATGGTAACTGAGAGAGGAGAAAGGAAAAGCCTGTTTATGGAGGAAAAAGACAAGTAATTGGCGTACCTTGAACGGGGAAGAAGGGCCGGAAATGGTTAGTGATGTTCTGATTGGAGTGATGGATACAAGAGCCGCCATTGATGAGGAAGGAGATAGAGGAGCTGCCTCTGCGCGCTAAAGTGTGCTCAGCTGAAAAGTTTAGCTTCCAACGGATATGGATAGGCTGGGAAATATATTATGCATTAATTTACGGAATCGCGGGTAATTATCATAAATGGTCACAAATCTATTCACTTTGTACAAAATAATAACAAACTTTTAATTTTGCACGTTTCAGTAAAACAAGTTTAAGGGGTTGTTTGCTTGAGGGTTTTGGTCATGAATTTGGTCATGGAAATATATTCATCATGGACTTGAACCGAAATCCATCGTTTGCCTTAGGGAATTAGTGAGATGGAATTTGTGGGGCCCACCTCTTTTGGGGTTCCAAATCCGTGGACCCCACGGACTTGAAAGTTCCACCTCTTGAGGTGGGATTTGGGTGATGAATTAAAATCCATGATGGTAAATTACCTTTCTACCCTTAATTATTTCTTTAATTACAAATTTCTCCTACTTCAATTCAATGGTCATGCAACTGTAAACTTTTATAATTTCGTATTTTATAAATATGAGAATTTATCATTTCATTTTGTAATATCGTATTTTATTTAAATATGAATGTATATGTGATTTGTTAGATTCACCTAGAAACATTTTATGCTCATCTTGTACATTATTATTTGATTGATTATCGGATTCCACATCGGTGAGTTAGCAAGAAGATGATAAGTTGTAGCAAGCGAGCAACTAGCTGCAATTGATATATAATATTGCGTACATTATTAGATGAATTGTTAATTAGTGCCAAATTGTAATACATTTCTATATTTGTAGTTGAATTATTAATCCACATAGTGGTAAAGAGTTTAAAATTTCTTTCTATGTTTTGGATTAGTTTTAAATGAAAGATTTGGATTAGAATATAGAAATATAATTAAATAAGGGTAACTAGGTAATTTGTATTTAATATCCACAAATCTAATCAAACAAAGTCCATAATCAAATTCATCAAGCAAACAATGGACTTGTTCAATCCATAATGCCACCAAATCCATCATATATCCATGGTTTTCCAAAACCCAGGTTTTACCAAAACCCTCATTTTTCTAATCCATGAAGCAAATGACCCGTAAGTGAATAACAAAAAGATCATTCCGTCCACTTCCGTCATAAATTCTGTTATTTTTGCCCAATCAGCATGACACATCACTAAAATTATTAATAAAAACTAATTTAATCATTCTAATTAACCAGAACAACCATAACCGGTTCACTAACTCTGTTCTCAACCAACCGTACGCTAACCTGGCCAAGAGAAACCTTATCCCTCACACTTGCCTTTCTTTCCTCTCATATTGAACTCTCAAAGTTGAGCACGCCGTCGAGATTTGTGTTGGGTTTTTTAGTGATGTGAATGGAAATGAAAGGGGAAAGTTTCAAAAGAGTCTCTTGAAGTACCATGTTGGTAACCTGTGGAAAGGCGTGGCCTTGAATTCGATCGATTTGATATAATATGTGGTTAATCGGTTAAATTGGTTTGTGTACCAAACGGACCAAACCAAACCGAGTTGAACCAAATCGAACCGAACCGAAATGGCGATTGGAATAACAAAACCGGTCCAACTACCATAGGCCAAACCGATGCAATGGTTCATTATTTTAAAACGAACCAATGTGTTGGTTGGGGTGTAACCACCCATACGAAGAGTTGCCTCCCTTCGTACTAGGGATGGCAACGGGTCGGGTTGGGTCGGGTTTTGCCAAACCCAAATTATCCACATATAAAACACCATTCTAGAAAATTCAAGCAAATCACAAATTAACTATACAGCCAAACCCAAATTATCCATATATAAAACAACATTCTAGAAAATTCAAGCAAATCACAAATTAACTATACAAATTGTTCGACACCAATCTAGAAAACTCAAGAAAATTGAAGCAAATCACAAATTATCCATAAATAACATGATTAATTGAAAAATTATTCCTTTCAATTAAGTTTCTTCACTCTCCACTCGATAACATCAACTTCATTCTACACAATTCGAAAGAAAAAATTAGATATGTCTCCACAAACATAAAAAGATTAGTTGTTTAGAATATTAACTATACCGAGAAAATTAATTATATGGGTGTGGGCGGGTACCCATGGGCCGGGTTTACCTAAACCCAAACCCAACCCGATGAATAGTGAACGGGTTTAAACCCAAACCCGGGCCAAAATCCGTCAACACAGATTTTACCCGCTTTGACCGAGTTGGGTCGGGTGGGTACCCGTGGGTTCGGGTTTTGTTGCCATCCCTACTTCGTACGCACCCCTTCATTCTCTATAAATAGCACCTAACCCCCCTAGTTTTACATGGGATTTTTCCGGTACCAAAATTCTGCCAAAATCCAAAACTAGTTTTCTGCATTCTTTTCAAAGAGAAAATCGAGTCAAGTGTGGTTCTCGCCGGTTCGCTGAGTTCGATGGGTTTCGGGGTTTGAGGTACCGCTACGCCGAAAAAGGTATGTCCTTTCTATCCTGGGAGGAATCATTCCATAACCCTGGGTACTAGAGGGGAATAAGATTCTTTAAGGAGAGATAGTGAATTCTATCGGCTAGGACGCTTGCATGTGTCTTTCCATGTTTTCTTAATGGGTTAAAGACACATTTTGTCACTGAGATTACTAAATTGGGACATGTTTAGTCACTATAAAAAGTTAATATCAAATTTGGTCACTACAATTATTAAAACATGACACATTTAGTCACTCGCCGCTAGTTGTCGTCCAACTCCGCTAAAAGAGTCTGTTATGTGCTGACGTGGCTAACGTGAGCGCCTAGTAAGCGCCATTTTGGACCAAAATTAGTCAAACCCGACCCGTCACGTCACTAAACCCGCCACGTATTAAACCCAACCCAATTCATTAACCCAACCCGGCCTAGAAATAAACCCTAACCCACCTAACCATATCCTCTATCTTCTTTATATGACTTTCTGTCCACAAGAAGTCTTTCAATCTTTCATTCACGCCTCACATTTCTTTGTTTCTTTCTCATTCCGCAGTGTCCACATATCCATTCTCTACTGATGGCATGACACTTATCCAGCAGTTTTGAAGACTAGCTGGACTTATGGCAAGTACGGGGTAAGTTTCCCTCACTTTCAATTCATCTGTACTTTCACCACTAGACTGTCCTTTTCTTTCACCCTTCTTTCTTTTCTGTGCTATTTGTAGACAAATGGGGCATGTAATTGTTTCAGATGGCATGACCCAGAACTTGACGAGCATATGAAATTTCTGGTGTTGAACTTTCATCGTCGATTTGGGAGCAAGAGAATAGGCAAAATGGGAAAGGGGCCAAATCTAATGGCAAAACATTGTCCATCTTCTTTGTGTTTGCTCTTGTATTCTTTTGCATTTGGATCGAAAAGTAAGCAGCTCTTTGCTTAATCTTACCAGATGTACTCGAAGGTTCTCTGTATTGTAGACTGTGTAACCCTAAAAAATGATATTTTACTTTTGGTGCCTGAAATTGCAATGTAGATGCATGTTTCATCACTTGAAAAGCTAAGAAAACAACACTTCGTCACTTTTATAGCAATTCATGGCTAATGTCAGTCACTCGGAAAGCAATTATTAGTCACATTTGGTCACTCGAAAACATTTCAGGGCTACATGTTGTCACTCGAAAAACCAATCAGGGCCATATTTGGTCCCTCAAAAAACAATGCATGGTCACATTTGACCACTGGAAAACAGTTGTAGGGTCACATTTGGTCACTAGAAAAGGCAACTCAGGACCACATTTGGTCACTGGCAGTGTTCTGTATTTTTCACAACTTGGACAATTGATTACATACGATAGTCAGTGATAAATAGAGCCTTAAAGGCTTCATAGTCGAAAAGAGCCATGTACCATGCATGACCTAACAACCACTATGATAGTTAAACGACAAGTCAAGTTCTAAATTTGGAATATAACAAGTCTGCAATGGCTTGCAATACCCATTAAAGGCTACAATGTTCAAAAGAGCCATTCACCATGACCTAACCTAACCCTACTGTAGATAAATTTAGTCTTCACGGCTTTTCTGATTGTGTCACCTGACTTGCAATCTGTGATAGTTGGGAGGCTTGACTTGGAACCTCACAGTTTGGCCTCCATGTACTTCCCTGCAAATAAAGATGGTGTTAGTATGTTGGATGGAATGGACTAAGATAAAAGGAACATCCACTAGACTGAAATCATACATCTGTCATGAGTTGGACTACATGGGCCTGACTACTCGATGAAGAAGCAGCAGCTTTTGTAGCTCTTTGTTGTAGCTTCTGTAATGCTGCAACTCTGTTTCTCTCAGCTCGTTCAAGTTGTTGCCTCCTCTTTGCTTCTTCCTTCTCTTTCTTCTTCTCTTGTACCTTAATTTTTTTTGCTTCACCGTGGAAGGTTTTGTTGTGCCCTAGTAGACAACATTTCATACACTTGTACTGCTTTCTTTCAGGTTTTGCTTTGTCCCCTCCATCCTTCTTTTGTTTCTTCTTGGCTGTTTCAGCCTCCTCGATCCCCTTTCTTCTTTGTTTCTTTGGCCTCCCTCTCTTTTTCGATTCTCAAGGAGGAGGAACACCAACATCTCCCAACTCGGAGACTGGCCAATAGTCCCTACTAGCAGTAGGCGAAATGGAGTAGCTATAAATCGCTACAGCAGTCTCCTTGGTGTAGCAACCAACAACATAGTCTTACACTTGCAGGTTTTCCGTATGAATGGCTTGAATAGCATGCTGGCAAGGAATACCAGTCAGGTCCCATTTTCTGCAAGTGCAAGTCTGATCTTTCAAACTCACAACCACCTGCTTGTCGTGCCACCTTACTTCAAACTGTCGTCTCCCATTAGACACAACAACCCACTTCACGGCCTCTCCAGTCAACATCGACAGCTTTGTCTCAATATTTGGACAATAAGGACCAGCCCACTTCTCCGCATCCTCTGTTGTCGGGCGTATAAAACCATCAAATTCCTCCGGATCCCCTCCCACATGCTGATTGGACCCAAATCTCTCTCTTCTAGTATCGTGTTATTCCAAATCTCAACAATATTGCTGGTGTGTATCTAGGAATTGTGTAAGTATGATAATGTGAACTGGTCCAATGGAAGAAGGACTTTTCGACCAGCCAATCATAGGCGGGCTTGCTATACTCAGCCAATGATTGCATCACATTTCGAAACTCAGGCACTGTAGTCGCCCTAACTGCTGTAAAAAACAAGTCCTTGAGCATTTTGGAGCCTCCACAATCCCCCTTCAAATTCGTCCACATGTGTCTTGCACAATGGCACTTCTCACAGTTGGGGAACAGCTGGTCAAGGGCCGGAATGAGAGCCTAAACACAACAAAAACGGGTTAGCATTTATAGTTTAACTAATTGCAAAAGAAAGGAAACTGAATGTGGTTTACCTTCTTATTTGACATGAATAACCATCTAGGATTGTCTTCTATATTCAGATCGGTAGCAAGTAGCTGAATAAACCACTCCCAATTTTCCTTGTTCTCCACTCCGACATGAGCAAATGCAATAGGATAATACTGCTCATTAGCATCCAAACCCACTGCTGAAAGAAGTCGCCCTCCAAATTCATGCTTCAAGAAGCAACCATCGATGCACAATACCTTCCTACATCCAGCCTTGAACCCTTGCTTGGATGCATCGAAACACACGTACATTCGGTTAAAACATTGAGCTCTCTGCTCAATGATAACCGTTGAGTTTGGGTTTCTCCTTCTCAACTCCTCGGCATAATGATACAAGCACTTGTATTGCTCCTTCAAGCTGCCACAAACCTGCTCGATGGCTGCCTTCTTTATTCAGTAAGCCTTCTGGTCTCTCACATCTTCTTTGTAGTCTTCTTTGACTATGTTTTTTACCAAGGCCTTACTCATGGTCAGATCAGCAGCCACCTTTCTAGCTAGTTTGGCCCCTAGAAACTTTGTCGTTGCAAACTTGACTTTGTAAGTCTTTCGACAATCAGATGTGTGCACCACCTTGCACTTCTTAATTCGACAGAATCTTCTAAACTCATATTCGAAGCCCAAATGTACCAATCGCATGGTGATTCACACACTGCTTGCAGACGGATCTTGTCATGCTTATTGAATTTAATTAGCCTCTTCTCTATGAAAGCATGCCGCTTTATTGCTTCTTTCAGAACTGCAAAGCTGCTGAATTCTTGGGAAGCAACAAAAGTAGGTGCCTCCATGTCTCGATCAACCCGAAACTTCTCAACTTGGTACTCATCATCCGAATCTGAACTTACTATACTCGTGCGATCATCAGAGTCCACATACTCAACTTCTTCTTCAACTACTTCAGGCTGTCCATTTCCACTTTTAAAGCCACCCATGTCAGCTTCCACATCTTGATTTACATATTTTTCAAATTGATCATTGTCACCATCACTAAGATCTTCTTCAAAACATACATAATCACTGTCTTCGTCCTCATCATAGTCCCTTTTCACTTCACACTCAACTTCAGCGCCCTTTCTCACTTCCTCCAACCCAGTCTCCATGAAATCTTCATATCATTGTTGGAGATAACATACAGTTCAATTACTCTTTCACCTCCATTAGCTACAGTTGACATGCCTAGAATGTCTTCGTCATTAGTAATCTCTGTCATTGAACTATTGCAAGGAGATTTCCAAAATAATTTAGGATCCTTAACCCTCCCACCACATGCCTGGTATATTTTAGGCAAATCCAACACTGATAGTTCATCAATATCGACATAGTCCCAAAATACAGTTTCCTTCTCATTGAGGAAATACTTGTCACTCTTCTTCTTTAATTCAAGTGACACACGCATTGCAAAAGTGAATTCCCCATTGCAATCACCTGTTAAGAAGAAAAAGCAGCAAAATGTAAGTTTGTGGTCACCATAAAGGCCACTTGTAATAAAAGAAACAAAAGTGTTTGGTTATCCTCACAAGAATCAGCATTTTTCTATTCCAAAATAACAACCAAGTGTTGTCCTTATCTATAATAAAGTCTAACTGTGGAATGGTACACCCCAAGAATGCTCTTTACATAAAGACAAGAGCGAAAACTCATAAAAGCAAAGACAGAAGGTCAAACAACTACTGCTAGTCTTGGTCATCCCCACAAAACCTGTATTTTCTATTCCCAAACGACAACAAGGCTATCCTTGTTGAACTTTATGATACAACCACTGCTGTCTACCATAAAGATAAGGGTGAAAACAAAGGTAAACTTACGATAATGGGGCTGAATAGCATTTGGTGTCCACACATGCCCCACCATAGTTCTCGCGTTGAATGATGAGCTGGGAAAGAAACAGGAAAGTCCAATTTTCAGTATAAAACAACCCCAACAGAGAGCCCCAAAACCAAACATGCAACCACTTCTTCACTTTCATCTGCCCCTTCCTCTTTTCCAGACTCTTCATACTACCTTATAACCAGAAAAGAGAAAGAAACAACTTACATTTACAGTCAGGGCTAAGAGAGTAGCATATGACGCGATGGGGGAATCGATTTAGGGTTTCGTCCACTGTTGCGATTGAGGAAGCTGACGCTGGCGCGCGACGAAGAAGAGAAGTACAGCGCGAATCGAAGGAGAATCTGAAGGTCTCGTTGTCTGCCGGTGGGGGAAACTGACTGTGATGGGGGAAACGCGCGACTTCGAAGAAGACGAACAACGCGACTTCAACGCGACTTCGAAGGAGGTTGCTGGGACAAAGGGGTCAAGGGGGTATCGTTAATGGAGCCATCTCTCCCTGCTCTCTGCTCTCGGATTAGTTTGATCAAAAATGGCGAAGGGGAAGAGCTCTCGAGGAAGGAGAAGGGTTTTTGGGTCTGAAATGGAAACATATCAGTTTTGTTTTTTTAAGTGGGCTCTCGTCTGGTTAGGTGGGTTAGGGTTTATTTCTGGGTCAGGTTGGGTTAATGGATTGGGTTGGGTTTAGTACGTGGCGGGTTTAGTGACGTGGCGGGTCGGGTTTGACCATTTCCGTCCCAAAACGGCGCTGACTAGGCGCTCACGTTAGCCACGTCAGCACATAATGAACTCTTTTAACGGAGTTGGACGACAACTAACGGCAAGTGACTAAATGTGTCCTGTTTTAGTAATTGTAGTGACCAAATTTGATATTAACTTTGTATAATGACTAAACATGTCCCGATTTAGTAATCTCAGTGACCAAATGGGTCTTTAACCCTTTTCTTAATCTTATGTGTTTATTTATGTTGCAAGAAGATAGTATACGTGAACAATTTCTGCAACAATCTTAAAGAATCTTATTATAATTGTTTTTGTATACTATTTATGTTGGTCGGCCTAACCGAATGTTCTAGTACAATTAAATTGCATAATCATGTTTATACATGAAGTTGGATGATATGATGCTTGATTTGGATGTATATTGTTTTTTACGTAGTTGGTTTGGGGAAATGCATGCTGCTGAGATTTGATTCATTAATCAAGTTTGCCATAAAACACTTTCTGTGTGTTGCCTTGGCGATTATGTATGTAACGTGTTGTTCCAAAAGTTGCATTACACGTTGCATGAACTGGTGTAGAAAGAAAGGAACCCAATTCTGGCAGTGATATATAAGCACTAGAAAAGGATTTCTAATTCTTCTAATTCATCATGTATTCGTCGGGTTAGATCAGGTCCTTAAGATCTCTTTTTTAAGGAAAATCTTAAACCCCTTTTAACCAATAGGAGAAGGAGAGAGAGAATGATTAGTAATCATTAGGTAACTACCTACCTAATACGTTAAAGGGTAAGAGAGGAATATACAAAATATTTAATGATATTATTAATTAAAATGACAATGGCGAAAACCATTTTTGAAAAAATACGATTCTCCTCCCAACCCTAAAACTTCCCACCGCCGTCCTCCTCTTCGCCGATCTTCAACGGAACTGCGCCATCGTCCGGCCACTCCATCGCCGATCTTCAAAGGAACCGCTCCATCGTCGTCCTCCTCGCCAATGTTCAACGGAACCTCTATTTTATGTTATTTGGGTTGTATATATTGTTGAAAGGTTGATTGTTCTCGTTGGCATTGCTTCTCATTGATATTGTTTTTATGTTAATAGAGTAAATAGAAATGTTGATAAGAGATGGAAAAAAATTAATATATACTGGTGATGTCGTTGTACTAGTTAATATTTTCAATAATATTATTAATAATTGTCTTGTGGCCGTTTAGTAGGGTAATAAGATATTTTAATAACGATGTTAATATTATTAAAAAATGTAACTTGAGTGTGTTAAAACGTTGATGGATAATTTTGGTTGATAATGATTTTAATAATGTTGTTTGGAAATGTTAATAAGGGATTACAAAATTGATTTTTACTGGTGATCGTGTTGTCATAACGATGACGTTACCGATTAATAATTGCAATAATACAATTGATAATAGTCGCCCAGTCGGTTAATAATGTCCCATAATATGGGTTGATAACGTGGTGTATTATTGTTAAAATTGTACATTTTATTTGTTAATAACAGTATCGAAAATATTGACATTACCAGTTAATAAGATGTTTTCATAACGTTGTTCAATATTATTAAAAAAAATGTAACTTGAGTGTGTTAATAATTGCAATAATATAATTAATAATAGTTACATGGTCGGTTAATACTGTACAATAATATGGGTTGATAATGTGGTTTATTATTGTTAAAACTGTAACTTTTATTTGTTAATAATGATATAAAAAATATTGAAATAAATAAAAAAACAATACTATTTTTCATTTTCGGGCAAGAAAATGAATATTGACATAGCTAATTTGGTTTGACCACCTGGTTGGAAATTATTACGATTTTTACTATAGAATGTTAATAACTTTATTGATAACGATATATACTAAATGATTCAAATCTGAATGAAATGGGGCTAAGATTTGGAAACAACTTGGCAGGAAGTGAAGATGAAATTGAGGGAATGGAAGGTGGGTTGTTTGTTTTGAATATATGACGAGATTTAGTTAACAATGATTTCATACAAGACATTCATCTTGTTATTGACGAGATATGGTTAACATAACCGTTGATAATGTCGTAAACAACCAATAAATTATATACAAAAATATGATAATGTTTTTTATTTTGTTAATAATACAACGAACAAATGTTTAATGATACCTTGCATATAAAAGTTGATAACGTTTCACCACATTGTTAACAATTTTTCGAAAACCGTTAATAATTTTACAACTGTTCATTGTCAACTTTTTATAATTTAAGTTGAAAAATGACAAGATCTCGTTGATAATAATTGGATAAACAACCAAAACAATATTTACGAACAGGTGACACTGTTTTTGTATTTTGTTAATAATATATCAAATGAACGTTTAATGTTACCTTGCATAAACGTTAATAACGTTAAGTTACCTTGTTAACAATTGTCCCAAAAATGTTAATAAATTAACCTGATAATGACCCATTAAATGAAACTCGAAACTTATTAATAATAACCTGAAACCTATTGATATGTTGATAATGACCCGACACTTATTGATGACCAACGGAAATCACGTCCGGGAAGCGCTAGGGAAAAAAGGAATAGGTTGTCGTTGCTCGTGCGATGAAGAAGAACACAGGGGCCGGAAAGCTGCACGATTAGGTTGCTGCTTGTGCGACAGGGAACAGGGCAACAGGCTGGGGAAGTCGGTAAGCTGCTGATGTGGGACGCCGCAACGCCGGGAAACACTAGGGAGTTGGGACAGAGCGCGGCCTAAAGGGAAACTGGTTTTAGGTTTTCGGCGAACAAGAAGCTACGGCGCCGACGGCGGAGACGGGTAGATACTGCTGACGAATGGATAGCCGAAAAACATAGACAAAGAATCCCCAGCGGCGGAAACGGCTGGTGACTGCTGTACATGTTGAGGAGAGTATCCTGTTACGCCGATAGGGAGAAAACCCGACGGGTTGGGACGTGGGTTTCAAAAATAGTAGGGTTTATTATTCATATTTTATATTATTCATAATTACCAGCATACCCTTGACAACTAATAACTCCTCAATAACTAATAACTCCTCGCTAACTACCTAAACTCAAATCAGCCAATCACAACGCTTTAAGATTCTCCTTAAGAAAGAAGGCTGAAGGACTTGAACTTAGGCCATGTATTCGTGTATACATGTATGTTTCCCTGTGTGAATGTTTTAAGGAAGATATGATCATGTTTTATACGTTTTAAGAATCTCGTTCATATATATGTTTCACTCTATATATATATATGGTGCCTTCTACGGTACCCCGGGTGAAATCTGGGGTACCGCATACCTTGAGTATGAAAACGCTATTTAGACCTCGAATTAGCAGGATTTTTGGGTATGATACTATACCCTAACCCTTAATGAGTGAACCCTAAGTCCTAATTATCTAAATCGAAACTATAAACCCTAAGATGGTGCATTGATTTTTTTGCCTATATTTGGACGAATCATAACCGTCGATTATTGTTTCTAATTAAATTGATCTTGAGGTATAAGATTTAGAGAATTAAGACCTAGATTTTGATCTTTATGGATTAGAGTATAGTATCATGTCCGAAAGATCAGTCAATTCAAGTTCTGGATAGTGTTTTCTTACTCAAGGTATGCGGTACTCCAGATTTCTCCCGGGGTACCGTAGAACTCCCCATATATATATATATATATATATATATATATATATATATGGTGCCTTCTACGGTACCCTGGGTGAAATCCGGGGTATTGCATACCTTGAATATGAAAATCCTATCTAGACCTCGAATTAGCAGGATTTTTGGGCATGATACTATACCCTAACCCTTAATGAGTGAACTCTAGGTCCTATTATATAAATAATAAACTATAAACCCTAAGATTTTGCATTCATTTTTTGCCTATATTTGGACGAATTATAACCATTGATTATTCTTTCTAATTAAATTGATCTTGGGGTCTAAGATTTAGAGAATTAAGACCTAAATTTTGATCTTTAAGGGTTAGAGTATAGTAAAATGTCCGAAAGATTAGTCAATTCAAGTTCTAGTAAGCGTTTTCTTACTCAAGGTATGCGGTACCCCGGATTTCACCCGGGGTACCGTAGAACTCCCCATATATATATATATGGCGAGTTCTACGGTACCCTGGGTAAAATCCGGGGTACCACATACCTTGAGTATGAAAACACTATCTAGACCTTGAATTGACCGATTTTTCGGACATGATACTATAATCTAACCCTTAAAGATCAAAATCTAGGTCTTAATTCTCCCAATCTTGTACTCCAAGATCAATTTAATTAGAAATAATAATCGACGGTTATGATTCGTCCAAATATAGACACAAAAAGGAATGCACCATCTTAGGGTTTATAGATTGTAATTTAGATAATTAGGACCTAGGGTTCACTCATTAAGGGTTAGGGTATAGTATCATACCCAAAAATCCTGCTAATTCGAGGTCTAGATACCGTTTCCATACTCAAGGTATGCGGTACCCCAGATTTCACCCGGGGTACCGTAGAAGGCACCATATATATATATATATGGTGATGACTGGTGTACGTCAGGCGTATACTATATGCTAGGTGATCTAGCCGTTAGATGTACTTAGATGAGCTCCGGCCGATCTCAACGGTCAATTTTTGTTTTTCATTAAATCAAACTTCGGGTTGGGGTTTAGAAAATCGGTGCCTGGGGTTTATCCATTAGAGGTTAGGGTATAGTATCACACCCCAAACTCGATTTAATTCATGGTCTAGATAGAGATATCTCACTAGTAGTACCTGACGTATAGTATACGTCTGACGTACGCCAGTCTGACCCATATATATATATATATATATACGTGTATATATGTATATCTTGCCGCTTGCATTTGGAATGCAACCGTATGCATTTTTAGGTGGATGTATGTCCATTGTTCCAAAGAGGAGGCTGCTCGCATGAACCAACGCAATTGTTGGAGTTAATTTGAATGGATTACACCATTCGTCTCTTTCTAATTTCTATAGGCCAAAAGACGCCTCTGATCACCATGGACAAGAAAGGGACACGTCCCTTTTCTTTTGTCATTTGAATCATGGACGTATTATGCTCATGCATATATAGAGAGTGGAACTAAGTTCCTGTACCATGGGATGGAAGCAAAGAAAGAAAGGTTGTATGTCAAATGATGGCATTTAATGTCAAGCAAATGGTGGCGATAGGCATCCCATATGATCACAGGATGGGAGTAACTGGCCACTTTGATTGGTCAGTGCGGGGAAGTGTCAATTCTCCGTGCACGGTGCATGCAAGGTGTAACTGGCCATTGTAGTGGCTGGGTCTGGGTGCAATATCTTGGTTTGGAGAAAAATTTATAATTGGTTAACCAATTCGGTTTTGTCAATGATACCAAATACTTTGTTTAGTATTTGAAATGGAAGCGATGTCATAATCATAGCTACAAGGAAATTCAACTTATTTGAATTTGAAGAATTCACAATGAATTCAAGATAGCCTTTCGTGGACTAAAAGGTGGTTTGGATAGTTGTAATCTATCTAGTGGAAAATATAAACAATCATAAGTGTGTAAACCTATGGACGAGGCTAGTGGGGACTTGTGAATCAAGTCTATCTAAGCCGGAATGGTTGCAAAGGTTATGTTCAAAAATTAAGTTGAACATAGTACGAAAGACTATACCTCCTATGTGATGGAGATGAAATTTGTTAATGCAGATATATAGGATTGCATTACGAGGTAGCCATAAGCGATAAGGAATTCTAATTCCGAAGATGCTTGTGAAGACATGATAATTTGTATGTTATGTACGAGGTTTAGGACTTGATGTTTCCTATGCCATGAGGACAAGGAAAATGAAGCTATGATTGATCCTTATAGGGATTGAATAAGCTTGCCAAATGATGGTGGTCATCAAGATAAGCATTAGGTCAGAATTGTTTATGGCATAAGTACACTATACCATTGGAAAACAATTTGACTATGATTATCAACGTGGAGCTAGTTGCCAGAATTGTTTATGGTATATATAGATATATATCATTGGAAAACAATTTGGCATGAGAGCTCAATTGAGATGATCTTATTGAACTTAAAGTCTGGATTACTTATGGTATATTTATGAAGTTATACCATTGGAAAGTAATTAGGCAATTGAATTAGAAATTCGTTTGAATTACTTGTGGTATATCATGTTACATAAATGAAATGTCATTGGTAAGTAATTAGATGAAACTTCCATTACTGGAATGCATCTGAGTTACTTATGACGTCTCAAGTTGCCTTGATCAATACCATTGGTAAGTAATTAGATGATATTTCTAATAAAATCTGAAATGTTTGTGATATGCTAATCGAGTGAGATCATACCATTGGTAAACAATTAGATACATATAATGGTTGGTAAGTTCAATAAGTAACCATGGAAAATAAATGGGGAGAATTGTGGGGAGAAGAGCGAGTCGTTGTTCCAGCTATGATCTCTCAAAACCTTACAACTAGACATAAACCTATTCATAAAGAAAATGTGGAAAGGTAAACGAAGTCATACTTTAAAGTATGAAGGTGTATAGTGAGAAAGAGCAAGTCCATAAACCGTGTGGAGTTAACCAAGTTCAAGGGTTAACTTATGAGTAAACTCTAGCATATGTTGACAATTATGTCAGAGAGCTAGTTTGAGAAATCCAAAGAAGATTTCATAGAAATGTTGATCCAGTCTTCCCAAAGGGTAAATAATGTCAACCATATACATGCAAGTATATGAACAACATTCCCCTAACCGGAAACGTTGGTTTCAAAAACTATGGCGAAATAGTTTAAATGTGGGGGATATATTGGAAAGAAGTGGTGTGGAATGTCGCTTTGGTGATTCCAGTTGATGTGATACTTAGGAGTTTTGTGTAAACCCTAAGCTAAGTCGTAAATGTCACTACATTTAAAGAGATACTTGTGCATTTCAAGTACTCTAAGGTTAATGAAGTAGAGAGACTTCAACACCGTTGGCATGTGTTATGATTATTGCAAGGCAATAAAATCAAGGCAAACACACATGAGGTGTAGTGAATCGAAAGAGACGAGTCTTTGGTGTATTATACCCAAGGAACTTACCGGGATGGACCACAAGGTATAATCCATTGATGGATGCGGATTTATGGCTGATGGGGAGCAGTACCTTGGAAAACATCCAACTTGACTAAATATATACCCACTCTAAGACCGGTGAAGTTTAATAGTCTGGCCCGCATAAACTGGCATTAATAAACGCACTTGTGCACAAAATGGTTATTGCAAGGGCTAGTAGTGTTATGTGAAAAATCTCGTCGTAGAAGCATAACATTATTGACTGGTTAATTTCTAGTGAAATTATCGAAGATGATCCGTTTAGATCAAATGATAACAATGTGGGGCCCACCTAGAAATTAATTAAAGCATTGAAGGGAATGGACTCGTGGCCTAGGACAAATCGTCATGGCGGTAACTCTACCTAAGTAAGATTGGCAGACCCAACCTCTAGGTTCAATGAGCATACAAAGTTGTGAATGATGGTCCGCATTGTCAAATTATTCAATGTTCATTCTCATGATGAGACAATGTCCAAAATAAGGTATTTTCGGAATACACGTTTAGAAATCACTTATGTGAGTGTGAAGTGGAGTCGTTTCAAGGAGAATAAAAGAAGGCCAGTTCTATAAGCACTCATGAGACCAGGCGGTGTTCATAGCTAAAACGAACACAACAATGAGAACCAGGGAACGGATAAGAGTTAGTTGTGTGACATATGTTGTCTTAGTATACAACCAAAACCGATTGGTGAGTATACTCGATATATGTTCACTAAGGAAGGTTCAAAGGGAAACCTACCTATTTCGATACAACTAATTCTTAGTTGAGAATCACATAGTTTTTTGCATAGTTTTTTCAAACTTGCATTCTCCATTCATGTGGGGGATTGTTGGATTTTTTAGTGGTGTGAATGGAAATGAAAGGGGAAATTTTCAAGAGAGTCTCTTGAAATACCATGTTGGTAAATTGTGGGAAGGCGTGGCCTTGAATTCGATTGATTTGATATAATATGTGGTTAATCGGTTAAATTAGTTTGTGTACCAAACGGACCAAACCAAACCGAGTTGAACCAAATCGAATCGAACCGATATGGCGGTTGGAATAACAAAATCGGTCCAACTACCATGGGCCAAACCGATGCAATGGTTCATTATTTTAAAACGAACCAATGTGTTGGTTGGGGTGTAACCACCCATACGAAGAGTTGCCTCCCTTCGTACGCACCCCTTCATTCTCTATAAATAGCACCTAACCCCTTGGTTTAATATGGGATTTTTCCGGTACCAAAATTATGCCAAAATCCAAAACTAGTTTTCTGCATTCTTTTCAAAGAGAAAATTGAGTCAAGTGTGGTTCTCGCCGGTTCGCCACGTTTGATGGGTTCCGGGGTTTGAGGTACCGCTACGTCGGAAAAGGTACGTCATTTCTATCCTGGGAGGAATCATTCCATAACCTTGGGTACTAGAGGGGAATAAGATTCTTTAAGGAGAGATAGTGAATTCTATCGGCTAGGACGCTTGCATGTGTCTTTGCATGTTTTCTTAATCTTATGTGTTTGTTTGTGTTGCAAGAAAATTGTATACGGGTATAATTTATGCAACAATTCGTATCAGAGGGCGATTCCGCCGTCAGCCTTCCCAGTGGTCTCATCCCACAACCCTAATCTCGAGAGCACTTTTTGGAGCTCATCGCTCGTTGTGAACCCGTTGTCGTTTATGTAGAACACTCTGAATGCCTCTTTCAAATCCTTCTCCACCGCCGCTACGGAAGCCCCAACTCCTCGTCGCCGCCAGCCTCGATTGAGCGGTAGAAAGCGAGGAACTCGTCGAAGTAGAGGGTGGGTTTGCCGACAGAGGACGCGAGCTCGTCGTTGGTGAAGTGGAGGTATCCGATTCAGTCGTGGAGTCAGCTGAGCTCGTCTATCCTAAGCAGGTCGTCGCTGTTGAGCTGCTTGAAGATCCAGCGTAGGTCGCTGGCATGGAGCCCCGTCGTCATGATTAGGCCGTGGCAGAAGGGATTGGGTGGAAGTTTATTATTGTTATTGGGGGTGAGATGAAGGAGGCAAGGCTGCGGGGTGAGGAGCTGAACTAGCTGCGGTGGTAAGGGACGCAACGCTGAGTGTTGTGGTTGGCTCCATTGGCGCATTCCGTCAAGTTTCTCACATAGAAATCCCTGGCTCTGCCCAGTACCCGAATCGGGCAAGTAATTATCCCAACGAACACGTTTTTATTGTGCCTTGCTTTCAATTTCATGGCGACGGCGTGAGAAGATGCAAAATTGAAATTAGGGATTTGTCAGGGTTTTCCAGGTTCGGGTCTTTGAAATGTGTTTTAGAGAAAAAGATTTGATTTGGGGAATTGAATTTGAGGCTGGAGGGGAGAAGAATTTTTTTATTTATAGGGGTTTCAGAAAGCAAGTTGTGGGACGACGGTGGAGGGTTCTGCTAGAAATTCATAGTAAAATGGCGACATGTTTGGAGATGGTGGCGGAGAAGTCGAGAGGATAGAGAAATGGGTTAGGTTGGATTGAGTGTTTGGGTTGGTTAGGAGGTTTAGTTGCTTTGGGTTCTATTTTTTTATTAATTATCCCGATGACATGGATGCTGACTAGATGACTGACAGGATCAAATTAATAGATTTTTTTATGGAGAATGACAGAATGATGATTTTGTAATATGCTAAAACGTATGTTACCGTTTTGTTACAAATTAAAGGTTTGTGATCGTTTTGTACTAAGTGCAAAGATTTATCTAATCTAATCTAATCTATCTAACCAATCATATATGGAGGTTCTCCTCCAGAACCCCATTAAATCGAATTTTCCTGCCTCCTGCGCAGACCACGGAGGTGCATTTGGGTCAAAAAATTATCAATTCACATGAGCCCCATAAAGCAAATCTAACCAATCCTATATGGAGGTTCTCCTCCAGAACCCCATTAAATCAAATTTTCCTTCCTCCTGCGCAGACCACGGAGGGGCATTTGAGTCAAAAAATTATCAATTCACATGGGCCCCATAAAGCAAATATGGAAGGACGGTATTGTGGGTTTTACATGGGCCAGGTAGTGATAAAAAAAATTATATGGGCAACAGATAATATAAAAGGGTTTCACGGGTATTGTAAATTTGTAATTCACATGGGCTATGGAAAGAAGTACATGTCAGATGGTATATGGGGTTTTAATTTAAGTGGCTCATTCTACATGAGAAATTGAATTATTAATGATTAGACAAAATGTTTGTAATGTATCAAAATATTAGTCATTTTTACGTGATCATTAATAATATTGTAATTCTTTTTTTGGTTAAAATAACTGAGATTTTGAAATGTTGACATTCATGTGTCTCTTTAAGTCAATATCATGTCACCAAGTTAATATTACTAACAAGATTTCTAATTAAAAGCTAGCATTTAGCTAATTATTAGTAATTCAATAAGTTTGGCTAATAAAAAACAATGTGGAAAAGATTTGATTAATAATTAGTGTAGATTATAATAATTTTCTTCTTCCCCACCGTTCGGTTCTTCCTAGACAGGCACACTATCTTGTTTTTTTTTATATTTAGATTCTCAACTTAGCCTACAACATGTGAAATCTAATGTAGATAAAGCTTTTATGATATATCTTGCTCTTTTTATTTTTCATATGGGACATAGAGCAATTGCATTAGGATATATATACTACTTACCATTATTACAACAACTTTTTGAAGGCTACTTTTTTATAGTTCCATGCCTCAAAGAAATACTTCACGTGGAGAGTTATTCAAACAAGCAAATAATGCTTCCATTCGTTCATTAAAAATTGAATGTATGTACAATTTTTTTATTAGCATCATACTATTTAATGTGTGTTTGTTTCAAGCTTTATTCAGGGAAAAAGAGAGCAATTTTTATATCACCAGAAGATGTGATAGATTCTAATCAGTATTTATCGTGCAAAATAAAATTTCTTATGGTATGCATATTGATGAATCATCTATTGATTATAATCTCTCTAACTATATTTGACACTGTTTGATCTTACAAAACTACCACGAAACATGCTCTTTATATAAGGCAAAAGCGCATATATGAAAAGATTGTCAATATTTATACTGGTTCCATTCGTTCGGTTAAATTGAATGGATGTACAAAAAAATTTATTAGCCTCTTACAATTTAATGTATGTTTGTTCCAAGCATTATTCAGGGAAAAAGAGAGCAATTTTTACATAATCAGAAGATGTGATAGATTCTAATTAGTATATATATGAAGTGCAAAATAAAGTTCTTATGGTAAGAATATTGATGAATCATCAATTGATTATAATCTCTCTAACTATATTTGACACTGTTTGATCTTACAAAACTACCACTATCCATTTTACATTTTTCAGAAATTGATGCACATAAGTTAGAGTTGAAGGAATTGATTGACCATTGATTAAATGAGCAAGAAGGAAACATGCTCTTTATATAAGGCAAAAGCGTATATATGGAAAGATTGTCAATATTCATACTGGTAATCCATTATTTTCATGTTTGTTTTCGATTTATATGTTATCAAATTATGTGATAGATGCTAGGATTTCTTATTTTAATGACTTCTATGCATGACTTCAAATTGAGATGAATAACTTACAAACTAAGAGAAATAGATTGTTGAGGTCCATCAAACTTGCCAAAAGTTGTTATAATCATCTTCGGGTGATGCGATCTAGAGATACAATTTTAATCAATGTATCTCTTATATATGAGTTCTAATATTACTATAGTTATTGAAGTGTTTGATATTGGGATCCAATCATATAAATGTGAATATTGTGGAATAATGATGTGGAAGAAAGAAATTACCAACCCCATAAGGAACTCCAATGAACCAAAATTTCATTGTGTTGCAGACAAGGCAAAGTGAAGCTCCCTCCTCGAAGGCAGGTTCAAGAGGTTTTGAATATGCTATTGCAAGAAAACACTTCAAAGGGACGTTACTTTTTGGAACATATCTGAGGCTATAATGGGTTTCGCATTAACTGCTATTGAATGTAAATTGATAAATGATGGAAGAGGAGCATATGTTTATTCAGTTGGAGGACAAGTATATCATCGAATCGGTAGCCTGATACCTACTGTAAGTAATAGACCAAAATTTTCTCAACTCTGCATCTATGACACTGCTAATGAACTCCAAACATGTTATATTTTTATTCACTAATCCAGCTTCAAATCCTTTGCACGATTCAATTATTCAACAGTTGCAGGCGATGTTAGATTCCATTAATATCTTAGTAAATACATTTCGATCTGCAAGGGATAGATTGAATGATAACACTGTTCATCAAGTTGAAATTAAGTTACTTGCTAAAAGAGAAAGGGATGGTAGAGAATATGATTTTGCATCTAAAAATGATGTTACTGCTCTAATTGTTAATGAACTGGACAAAAAACATTTCTCCTGATATTGTTGTTCAGTATCAAAGTCATGAACCGGAACAAATTATTATATATCTTCCCAGTTATATGGCTTTGCAATATCTCATATTATTCCCACATGGTGAGGCTGGTTGGCATCCAAATATTTCATATCCTGACATTGAGGATGCAGATGGATACAATGAGAAGAATGTGACTCAAGGTGAGTTTTACAGTTATAGAATCCAAACAAGATTGGAAGAATCAAACGCATTGCTATTGTGTGGAAAGTTGTTCCGACAATATGTTGTTAATGCATATGCATTGATGGTGGCAGAGTGTTTGATTAGAATAAAAACAATCAAATAAAGTTGTGACAACATTAATACCAAGGTCTTTTGGATTCTTACTTGAGAGGTGATTAAGATACAAGTTTAAGTGGAAAGCATGTGATTTTACATTCATAACATACAAGTAGTACTCGATATAAGTATGAAAGCTTCCACGATGTTATGACAATTTGTAGATAGGCAGGATATCCAGATCTTGTCATTACATTTACATGTAATCCTGCTTGGACTGAGATCCAATACATGCTTGATTTCACAAGGACTACTACTAGGAAAGATCCTAATAGAGTTGTGTCCTCCCACGAGTTTTCAAACTAAAGCTACATCAATTGTCGAAAGAGATTTTGGAGAATGCATTTTTTGGAAAAACATGTGCATGTAAGTTAGATTCAATAGGTTTACATTAAGCATCCATAGTTCGTTATTTGTTCGCTAATTACTATTAAATTACAATTTTAATTATTATGATATTTTTTTCATTGCTAATGTAATGGCCATTGATTTTCAAAAACGTGCTCTACCTCATGCTCATTTATTATTTTTCTTGGCCGCTGAAGGTAAATTATATAGTTCTTCAGAAAATCAATTATATCTGCTGAAATCCCATATCCTAAAGCAGATCCTGAATGCTATGAAGCAGTTGCAAAATTTATGTTTCATGTGACATTTAAGGACCTAAAACTCCATGTACAACTAATAGTGTATGCTCCAAACATTTTTTGACATCAAGCCATTAACTATCATATACTAACAATTTTTGTGATATATAGGAAAATATATATTTTGTCAAATGCAAAGTTATCAAGGTTAAGAATGGGTGGTGCTATGTTGATTGAACAATCTGCCCACAAAAACTCGAAGAAGACTCCAACGAGTAATTCTGTGGGAATTGTAAAAAACATTACAAACGATAACAACAAGGTAATCGAACCAACAAATATAATTTATATAATTTTTGGTGAATGCATAGATTATGTTACTAATGCACAAAATATAACGGTTTCTTAATAATTAGAAATGCATGGGCCAAAATTCAACAACTTACATACGTAGTATAATATATAAAAAAATATGGTTAATATAAAAAAAAATCCAGGAGACTGGTGCCTTACCTACGTATATATGAAAATTTTAAATTAAATAGAGTTAATGTAAACATATATCAGGAGATTGGTTTCATAAATTAAAAAATTAATATGCGAACAATATTTTGTCTTTACCACCTACAAAAAATTTAGGTGTACTTCAACAATTTTTTATGTCATTATCATTGTTATACAGATTCAAGGTCAACCTTCGAGTTGTCGACGGTACAGGAGAGGCTGACTTTGTTGTTATGGATAGTGCGGGAGCTCAATTTTTTGGAATGTCTGGTGGAAGGCTATTCCAAGACAACGATCGAATTAGAGGACCACCACCTACTCATCTCCTACAAATTGAGGGAATGACCTTGGAGTTCGACATCAAGCTCACAAATTACAACATCGCTAATCCAACTATATATAGACTACACAATTTTCAAGATATTGAAGGACGAGGAAGACCAGCCGACCGACGATCTTCTTGACTTGATTGAGGTAAATTATATTTGCATAAAAATGATAATCAATTAGGCGGAGGTAAATGGTAATAGATCCGGTGCTAGAGATTATGATGATGTTCAGAAGGAGAAGGACATTGTTCATGAGGTGGAGGTAAAAACTGGTGATGGAGAGAAAGAACATATGCAGGATAATATTCGTAACTTGGACGACGTAAATTATACTCAGAGAATTGAAATCAAAGAGAAGGAAGAGTCAATTGATATTGGATATAGATGTGTCACTAATGGATATGAAGGATTATCAATTGTGACGATGAGGTTGTTGCTCATGCAAGAGGAAATGCAAACAAGTCAAAAAGAAAACAAGTAGTGATATTTATTTAGGAGTTGGTTCCCTTGCATGGTGGTTTTCTTTCATTTTCGTAAAAGGATTTAAGACGATTAGTAATTACTATGTCAAAAAACAGTATGGTGTTCATCCTTTTGAAGTGTTGAACTATTTTAATAATTGGGCCAAATTGATTCGAATGTCTAGAGTATTTGAAGAATTAAGATTTTCTTACACTTATAAGTACTCGAATACAAATTGTCACTATTATTTACGTGATTGACTACTGAATCCGAACAACTGGCCGGGCCCGTCACCAGTGATCATTTATGCTAATTATCCCAGAATCGCACCAATTGCGGATGGATAATTTCAAACGAGATTCTAGTTTGGTACCCGTTTCTGTTTTCGTTTTCAATTAAGTCCTAAAACAAAAAACAAAAACAAAGGCTGTGGACTGTGGCCATTCCTGAAGGTTTTGCAATTTTGTCCAAGAATAACGGACCAAAATGTAGTCAGCATCAGCAGTGAGGATGAGATCTCTACTGATCCATCACTTTACCACAGGAACTATGCCGCCTTACGACAATAAGGTGAAACGTTGAAGGAACAAGCCAATTAGAGAAGACGAGGGGGAGGAACTTCTTATATCAATAGACCTTGAAAGATGTATGTTATACTACAGTAACAATGTTGGTGAATAAAGGAAAAACAAGTCAGCTACTTCATGCAATCATATGCAGTATGCAGATTGCAAGTTATCGAGGATCTCTGCATACTCAATTGGGGCCGCGTCGCTGCAAAATATTTCGTCCCACATCTTGTGAAGATCTGCTCAGAAAATGTAGTTGAGTAAGTCTTAAGAGAAGTTGAACACTTGACTTGCAGGTAAAAGCTCAAGTGTGTTGGAAGAACTTACCAGCCTTGTCTGGTGTTGAAAGGGACATGATAAGCATACCAAACCTTGGGACCTTAGTCAGGTTCTCTAGGTATTTGACCGCCATATCAATGTCGTCTCTGAATTTCAAACAAATCATGATGAGAGATTCACTTAAACAACTTATGACAGAATGGCCATTCATTTCAAAGAGGAGAATAGACTCACTTGAAGAATGTGGAAATACACTTGATTATTTCTATTAGCATAGGAGCAGTTAATGCATTTTTGAATATTTGTGGAAGCGCACTTGGAGGGGTAACCTAACATGGGAAATCAAAGGAAATCGTGAATCAACTCTGAATGAAGGGTGACCACCATGAAGTAAGTTGGTTTATACTTAAAACATAGACAGACAACCTTTAGCAGGTGAGCCTGCAGCGTTCGGTCCCCAGAAAACCTTCGCCAAGAAACCTCGAATTGATAAGCTGAAGTTGGTGGTGTAATGTTTTTTGCAGCTTCAGCCTTGGCACGAGAAGCTGCTCGTGAAGCAAGCTCATGAACAGACGGTTTAAGCTCTCGCTTTTCATTTTTGCTACGATTCTGTTAAAAAGAATCAAAAGGTACTAAGAACAGGGATTCTATGATGACCAATCCCTTCAGAAAATTTTAACAAATATTTTAAAGCTTTTTGCAAACCTTGGAGAAATAAAGTATTCAAATTGTACCTGGACTTGTCCCGAGCTAGAGCTTGGACCAGCAGGAGCTTGAGGATTGTTGACATGATGCATTTCAACTCTGCTGCCAGTAACTGAGCTTATGATTTCTATTTCCTCTACCGATGAAGCTTTGGTACCAAGAGCTCCACCACCATTCTCCTGCTAGCGGAAGAAAATTGAGACCAGAGAAAAGAAATGAACATACTTAGAAACCCAATCTCTTTTGAGGCTACGACCTTAATCTTATCTTTCCGGACAGCAGCTGATCCAGCCTGGGATGGTATAGAAACAGAAGCATTTCCATCCCCATTCACTTTAATATCCGACCTTCCTAATTTTACTGCTGATTTTGCGGAGGCTTTGGATCCTCCTGATAACTTCTGAAAAAGTTTCTGCCAAAAACTAGGACCATCAATTGACAATTCTATGGAGTTGCAGAACCAAAACAACCAAAGCATTAAATTAGAGCAAGTCTCACCTTCTCATACAAAGACTTTGCCTCATCATACTGTTTCTTGATTTCCAGATTATTAGGTTCCAACCTTAGGGCAAACTCAGAATCTGAAGGAAGTAATAGATTTAGAACACACAAAATAGACCAAATGCAAGAGGATCAAAACTTAGAATTGGGATATTGTACCTTCCATTGACTCCTTAAGTTTTCCTAATTCTTTCCTAGCTGTAGCTCTACGTGAATATGCTTTTATGTAACGATCATCTAGATTCAAGGCCTCTGTACAATCATCTTCAGCCTCTTGAAATCTGAAGCAATAAAACATCATCACTATTCACAATGTCACAAGATATGTTTTACCAATTTGAAAGCGAAGCAGAGATAAATAGACTAGAAGAATGTATGGCATGGGGAAGCAAAGGAAAAAATAACTCGCCTTTTAAGTTTGATATAGCCCATCGCCCTATTTGCATAGGCAACTGCTGTTGGCGAAAGTGCTATGCTCCGAGAGTAGCATTCTATAGCTTCTGCAAATTTCTTCTGCTTGAAATACTCATTGCCCTAGATAATACATTTCGCAATCGACTTGCCATCAAGAAAACCAGCACAAATGAACAAGAACAAAGAGCAAGGGCTAGTGGAACCCAATTCCCTACCAATTCTTTCTCCGAAGTAGCATCCACTGAGCTCTCATCATCTGATGATCTGCCAATCGAATCAATGCTCCGCGAATAATCGAAAAATCCTCCTGAAACATTCCTCCTCGAAGAATCTGTTGCAGAATTTTTCTTCATTGATCTTCCATTCCCACCAATCTGAGAGTAGACAGACAATAATAATTGGAGAATGCTCATCAAACCATAGCAATGTTACATGGTTTTCACATTTTCGCCAGATTGACCACACTCCTTCCCAATTTTGTGACGGACATCTCTGTGAGACTATCTAACAGAACAATAATTCCAGTTGCTCAACAGTAATCCCCCCTCAGCCCAAGCAAAGCGGACGACTTTCGCAGTGAAGATCAACAAATTCGGGACTCACCTGATCAGAAGCAGGTGAAGACTTCATCTTTTTGTCTTTGTCCTTGAGATTAAGCTCCCAATCCTGCAAGTCATTCAGAAATCCCTGGAAGTCCTGAACAAAGGGATAAACAGAACAACGGAATAATGAACCCATTAACCTTCTTTTTTTTTTTGTGTGGCTAAGCTCAATTGCTTGAAACCCCTTAATGTGCCATGGTTCAGAGCGAGAGAGAATCAACAGAGAGGAAAAAGGGAAAGAAGAAGAAGCGCACACATACCATAGGCTGATCACGCCCATGCTTCTGCGAAGCCCCGGCCATGAACGGCGAGAAGAAGGGCACGGAAGGAATGGAGAGCTAAGCAGAAGCTTCTCTGCGTTGGGGGGAATTTGGATGTTTCTGGAAAGCGGGGAAGGGAGTAAAGACGAAGAAGGAGCGAGAGACAGAGAAAGAAAAAAAATTGAGGAAGAAGAAGGTTGCCACTTGCCAGTTTTGCCCGGGAGAGTGAAGACCATCAGCAGCCCGCTCGTATACATTTGGGCTTAACAATCAAATCATTTTTTGGGCCTTAAAGTCCAACATTAGCCAGTGAGATATGTGTAAAACGACGACGCTTGACACTACAAACTTTATGGGCTGGTTGAAAAGGTACCAAACTTCAGCTTTGGGGAGACTGAGAGAGAAACAATGGCTGCTGCTTATTATGTTCTGAAGCGATTCCGATTAGCTCCGCCGCCGCGATTTTTGTGCACGGCGTCGGAATCGGAGGCGGGAGTTGGGGAGAAGACTCTTCTTTTCAGGAAACTAGCGGGCTTCGGAGAGAGGGACGAAGGAAGCCGAGTTGGGAACTTGCTGGACGAATGGGTTAGAGAAGGGAAATCGGTGAAGAGAGGCCACATTGCCAAGTACGCGAACCAGCTGCGCAAGTTCAAGAAGTACCATCACGCTTTACAGGTGAAGAAAATTTTGCCCCTTATTTAACTCTAAGGATTGTTCAGTTATGCCCAGTTGCCGTTTTGATAGAACCTTGGTGGTGGGATTCTAGAACTTATGGTTCATTGAACTGCAGTTGTATGAATGGTGGGGTAAAAACCAGAATAACTCAGTGAACAATGCCGACCACGCTGTTTACATAGATCTTCTAGCTAGAACACGAGGAATTGCTGCAGCAGAAGAGTACTTTCGTGGACTGGATTCGTCCGAAAAGACGCACAAAACCTATGGATCCCTTCTGAGCTGCTACTGCAGGGAACGTATGGTGAGGAATGCTGAACAAATCTTTGATGAGATGAATGAATTGGGGCTTCTCCTTGCTCCGAATCCGCTTAACTACAACAACCTTATGCATCTCTACTTGAAAGTTGGTCAGCAGGAGAAAGTGCCAATGTTGGTACGAGAAATGGAGGAGAAGAACATTGCCGTTGATACATACACCTGGAACAAGCTGATGAGTAGCTACGCTTTATTGAAGGACACGAGATCTGTGGAAGGAGTGATCAAAAGGATGGCTTCAAAAGGTGTGAAACACGACTGGTTTACGATTGGACACTTAGCTACCATCTATGTCAATGCAGGGCGTCATGAGGATGCATGTGTTGTGCTCGACGAGTTGGAGAAAATGGGCGATCCACCAGATGACGAGGCCTTCCACACTCTGATCAGCTTGTATGGGCGCCTCTCTGATTCATCGAGTGTGCACAGAGTGTGGGATGCCTTGAAGTCGAATAAGAAAAAGGCTAAGGTGAGCAATGCGAGCTATCTGGCCATGGTTTCAGCTCTTTCGAGGCTGAAAGAACCGGACTCGTTGAAGGCTTGTTACGAAGAGTGGGAAGCGAGCTGTTCGGTGCATGATATCCGAATAGTGAACGTTGCATTGGATTTCTATCTGAGCCAAGGGATGGTAGCTGAAGCGAGGTCAGTGCAACAGAGTGTGCTGAGTAGGGGAACTGAACCTAACTTGAAGACATTGGACTTGTACATGAACATTTTCTTGAAGGGGAATCAAGTAGACGAGGCTTTGAAGTGCCTGGAGACCAGTGCTTCCTTTGCCAATGCCGGGAAAGAGAGATGGTTTCCTAAGACTGAAACGTTGAATAAGCTGCTAAAGCAGTTGGAAGAAGGGCGAGATGTGGACGGCATGGAAAGGTTCTGCACTAGCTTGAAGCGACTGAACCGATTGAGCAGCAAAATACGCACAAGGGTGGAGCGTGTATATGCAGCAGCAAGCAAGACAAGGAACTGAGACGAGGTAATCCCCACGTTCTAGAAGCTGTTGAATGCAGTCTTCCCCCAGCCGTAGGCAGTTGTACTGTTGTAGTAGTAGGTATATGCGATGGTGTTGGATTTAAGTATACCATTGCAAGTGTATCATTCATAGTAAATACAATCTGATAACTTGATTAAAGCAGATGATCATTTCTAATATGATTTTCTTAGACTGGCCAAGGTTAGTGAGTCTGCTAACAAAGGGGGAAAAGCTGACTTTCATTTTGGGAGTTGGAGAGAGAGAGAGATGAGAAAATGGATGGAGGCAGGGGAGACAGACAAGTGACTGACTCATGGTGGTATGTCTTGGTGGTGGTGACAAGACAAGATTGGAAACCTTCAATCAATCGAATCAATCATGACAAAACAGCAGCCCCATCTATCTATCTATCCAACTGATAATCACTCAATCATAAAATCAAACTCAGCTCCCACTATCATGTCATCTCAAAAAACAAAGTTTGACAGGCAGATCTGCCCCATCAGGGCAAAGGAGATGGACTCGTGAAGAAGAAGAACAAGGGAACAGGACCCCCGCAAACCACGGGTTCTTTCCCCTTCCAATTGCTCTTTTGTTTTCATGCTCTTTCATTATCAGGCTTGATTTTGGCTAAAGATTCAAACTTTTTGATTACTTGCAGACCCTACTTAAAGATATACATAGCAAAAAACCCACTAAACAAACTAACAGAACACCCATTTTGACCATTCAGCCATCTTCTTTTAACTACCTCCATCTCCACATGATGATCCTGGTCCTCCTAATGTTAGCACCACACCCTCAAGATGATCCATCATCCTCAGCTTCTTCTCCTTCTCACCTCCGGACCCCGCCACCGTTGTTGTCGCCGGGCTACTCCCTTGACTCTCTGCATAGTAAACACCTCCTCTGTTCATCACTCGACTCTGCCCCACCCCTGCCTCTTCACTAGGCTTATTACTCAGTACGAAGAGGCGATGATTTTGATTCTGATTCCGGTACGCTGATAACGAATGCGATGATGATGATGATGGCAGTCGATGGAGCATTCTGTTTTGGTTCACACGAGTAGAGAACTCGCCTCGTGTTGTCGTTGTTGTTGACGGTGAAGATGACAACCATCCCCCTACTCCATTTCCAACCATGGGCGCCTGTGAGAAAGCAACTTAGCATTAATCAACTTTCCAAATATATGAAGATTTGGCCTCATGTCTGTGTAACTGGATAGTGAATGATGTATATAAAATGCAAACAAAAAACCTACAGCTGGGAACAACACTCCTCTCAGTATCCTCCCATTCACATTTGCAGTCATTAGTAGCCCCGAATCGAACAATCCGTCCACCTTGCCCCGTACCTCGGCTCCAATCTGGTCACACGAAGAAACAACGATTTGAGCTTTTCGTCAAGAATCGAATGGATAAGAGTAGTCTTTGTTTGTCAAATGTAAACAGCATTGCTTGTTATAGTTTTACCAGGTTCTGTTGTTCCATTGGTTTCTGCTGATCTGGAGGAGACAGCAGCATTGCTTTCCTCCTAAGAAACTGCTGCTCTGCAGCGTTGTACGAGATTGCTCTTTCCATCATGTTCCTAGTACTTGGCACGTCGTTCATGTTTGCAGTGCGGTGGTGAATCCTCGTTGGAGGCGGATTCAATTGCTTGAACAAGCTCGAGAAGGAATCGCTGGCTGCTCTCTTCTTCGTCGAGGCCTGTTCTTGATCAGATAGTGATGGGGAGGAATGTTGAGACAGCGAAAGTGAATGCTCCTCTTGCTGCGATGGTGACTCCACAACCTCCCAGCAGCGTGCTGAAGCATTTGAATTCATCATCCTTTTCCTCTTCGGATTGGTCGTATCTGCTGATCTCATCCAGAAGGGCTTCTGTTGGATGATCTTGTGGCCGAGATTGTTCGAATGCGCCCCTAAATTCAAGAGCAGCAGCTCGTTGAGTGGCCTCTCGTCTTCTCCACACCTTCAACAACAACAATTAAATTTAAGGCAGAATCTTTACCTCTTCTGCCATGGCCAAAACTGTAAGCTTTTTAGTTAGTGTGTGTTTGTGTTGCTTACCCGCCATAGACGACAATGTCAAAAGGAGTGACCACAGCAGTGTGAGAGAACCTCCCCTGAGGCTGATGATGTCCACAAACATCTAGCCGGGTCCACGAGCAAGAACTCGCTGTATCCAGAACCCAAACATCATTGTAGTAATGTTTGTCTCCAACCCCTCCAATCACAAGAACCTGCAGTCATTGCATTACACCACAAACAAAGATCAAATCTTCCATTAATATCGAGCCTTAATTCGAAAGAGGGGACAACAACACACAACATACAGTTCAAACACTCACCTTTGTTCCAATACTCACAGCAGCATGCCCTGCTCGCACTCCAGGAGAACACCCATCAACAACTAGCTGAATCCAAGCAACACAAAGAATCGTTACTAAATTGTTAGCTCCAAGGTTTAAACCGAGCTGAGTGATGGATGTCGAGTCATCGTTAACATGTGTCGCGTGACATTTGTAACAAATTGTTAAAACTTACCTTGGACCATGTGAGGCTGTCCATGTCGAAGAGATCGACATCGCCATGGTACCTATCGCCGCGATCCCCACCGAAAACGAGAAGCTTGTTGCTGCTCTCCCCAATCTCAACGGCACAATGGCTGTCCCTAGGGACAGGAATATCACCTTTAACTTCAGGGGCGACCCAAACCATGCCCTCAAGGTCTAGCACATGGAGATCATTCAAGTAATTCGATTCGCCTTCTCCACTCCCGCCGAAAATCACCATCTTGGAACCTCCAATGATGGTTGCTGTGTGGGATTCGCGAGGCGAAGGCGGGTTCCCAATGCATTGTGGGATTATCCACTCTTTGGTGTCGAGGTCGAGGACGTGGAGGTCATTGACTTTGTTTCGGCCGTTGGTTCCTCCGAAAACGATCATTCTTCGCCCTAGGATTACAGCACTGTGGCTGTCTCTGGGACCTGGAGCTTGCCCTCTGGTTTCCATGGCGGTCCACGACATTGTTTGGAGGTCTAGAACTAGAACATCGCTGAAATGGAGGCCTCCACAGCATCCCTACGGGGCCAAATGTAAAGGAGAATGGAAGAGTAAAAAACTTTACACTACCCAATTGATGAACATTGATAATTAGCAGAGAGCAGAACAGAACAGCATAAAACAGAGCTAAACTAACTGTTTGAACCAGAAAAGGAAACAGAGGAATTCTATCAAGAGACGCTGGAAAGTTTTAAACTTTAACACTACCCGATCAATGATTTACTATATCCTTCGATAACAAGTCTGTTTTACCCGAGCCAGAAAAAAAACACACACACACACACAAAAGGAAACAGAGTTCTTCCCCAACATTCCGACAGTCCAGCGTCAGAAAAAAGAACAGAGAGAGAGAGAGAGGGTGATGGAGGAAACAGGGGAAGAACAAAAAGCTGCTGAAAGAAAGCGTTTGCTCAGCTTTGCCAAAAATAAAACAACAGCCCAGTTCTTAAAACCCAACGGTCAAACTTGGAAGATTCAATGTGCATGGCGGCAAGTGAAAAATTAATGGGTTTTTAGTTTATACCCCAAAGATGTAGAGAGAGCCATGGGAGTAGCAAGCAGAGTGACCCCATCTCTCAGGAGGGTTGAATCCATGAAGCCTTGGGTACAACCACATGGCCTGCTTCTTCTCCATTGTTGTTAGTTAGTAGTTACTTAGCTTCTCCAGAATCCTCTGTTCACTTTCGTCTCTTTGTTTTGGGTTCTAGTTGAGAGGTTCTTCTGGCTTCGTTGGAAATGGTGATGTGAAGATATAGTAATGAGGAAGAAGAAGAAGAAGAAGAAAGGGAAGAAAAGAGGAGAGGGTCAAAAGAGGAGGACATGAAACAAATTCATATGAATCAACTATCAATGTCAAATATAAAAATAATGGACATGAAAAGATGGGGGCTTTCAAGTCCTTCAAATCACTGTGGCAACCAAAACCATCAAGCATTGAGCTGGGTGAAAACTGCATCTTTATACTATTATTTTAATCTCTCTCAGTGACATGATTTCATGCCCATAATGGGAGTTAGTATAGGGATTGCATCAAAATGAATGAGAAAATGATAACGCAAAATCATAACAGGAAGGGGTGCAAATGGAAGGCTGCAAGCTTGGGGTTCCAAGGTGTTTACAGTCGTTTGGTTATTTTGTAATAGTAGGTAGGTGCAAAACGTAAGCTTAAATTCAATATTTCGACTTACCCCTCCAAACTGGGGTGCAAGGGAAGGAAAGAAAGAAAGGGGAAGAGAGAAGAGGGAAATTATTGATTTTTAATTAGATTATAATTACATAACAATTAATATTATTAATTTTTTCTTATATCTATATTAATGTATAAGTTGTTTGGGGTTGACCGTTTGACTCCGAGAGCAAGTTTGTCAATTTTCGTCTAGTCAAATCGATATCTTGGTTGACCCGAATTTGCACTGAAAATTAGAGATAATAAGCTTTTGTTGAAAAGATAGGCAGAAACAATTTAGTTGATTCTATTTACTTTAATTAATAGTTAAAACTTACAGATTCAAACGTGTTTGACTAAGTTTGACCATATTCAATTTAAAGTTATGCACGAGAACCCACTTAGGATGACCAGTTATGAGTTGTGTTTTGAGTTTCAAGGTTGCTCGGCCAATGATTATTATTGTTGTTATAAATAATTATATGAGCATTATTATGTACTAATTATTTTTATTGAAAATATTATTAAACATATTTATTATTTTATATTGATTTTTCATTTTATTATTTTGTGATAATATTTTATAAATTTGATAAATCTATTTTATAATCATATAATTATTTACTTTTCACTCTATTTGCACCCACTACTTTTTCATCCAAACAACAATTTACCCCTCCACCAAGTTGCACACAAAAAATTTACCTCTCAACTTACACCTCCTAGAACTTGCACCTCTTGTTGCCAAACATAGTATAAGGAAAGAAACATATAATTTTAGGGGTCGTTTGCTTCATGGATTTAAAAATGAGGGTTTTTTAATTTAAAAACCCAAGGATTTATCAAAGATTTGAGGCATCATGGATTTGTAACAATCCTTTGTTTGTTGGGATATTTTTATCATGGATTTAAAGGTGTGAGATTTACTACTTAAAGTCAAAAATTACATTACTGCCCTTTTCTATATGTTTGACATGTTTATGATATGTACACAAAACAAGGATAAAACTTCAAAATTACCTTACTATCATTTTCTATATGTTTAACATGTTTATGATATGTACACAAAACAAGGACAATACATACTAATAAGCATAATGTTGTCACATGGACAATAATAATAAACGAGAAAATTTCGTTTTAACTTTTAACGTAACATAATCAATTACCAATTCTTTGTCCTCCTTTTCAAAAGTGACATATAACAACATATATTAGAATCGGGAGAACAAAGAATTACACGTTCCATGAAAAGGTCAAAGAAAACTAGAACACAAGAAATGATATAAAAAATCTAACTCATGTTTGCACATTAATTGAATGTTTATATTATTCATTTATTGTTAATTATAATGTATAATAGTTAAATTTAAGGGCAATCTTGGAATATTAAAAGTGCATGAGGGTATATGGGTAAAATCCCATCAAGGATTTATGCCATATTCCAAATCCCACATCAACATGTGGGATTTATAAGTCCGTGGGCCCCACGGATTTGGACCCTTAAAATCCGTGGGCCCCACGGATTTGGTCTCCAAAAAAGGTGCAAGCAAACAACGGATTGTACCTAAATCCTTGATAGTTGGTTTTTTTGTACCAAATCCATGTACCAAATCCTTGAAGCAAACGACCCCTTAGTTAGCATGACAATAGCAAATTGGCAATAGCCAAGTTAGAGTAGGACAAAAAATAAAAAAATAGCAATACGTCTTGGTTTCAAACTCGATATCTTGGATGAAGGAGAGTTAATATATTAACATTATGTTATTTTTGTATCATATGATCCATATTTAAAATCTAAAATCAAATATTGAGAAGGTTATAACCGAAGTTATGTATAGCTCTGTTATTGTGATTTTGGTTGGTTACAAGCTGAATTTACTTTTTTTCGTTATTGGTTTTAGTAGTCATTGGGACTAGTACGAAAGATAGATTTCGAACATGATAGTAAAAACAAAAAATGAATCAAACTTCAATCACTTCCAAATCTGTTGAAATAGTGATTTAATGGAATATGAATTGAATAGGCAGACACTTAGGGATCGTTTGGAACCTTTGGTTCTGAAAATGATATATTACAAGAATGTGTGTATTAGGATTATCTGTATATTAAGAAAGTGTGGGTTTTCATAATGCTTTGTTTAAAAAACATAGAAGAATGCATGAGTTATACATGAAATGAATTATAGATACTAAATCTCATAAAAAAGGTGAGATTAAGTATACATCATTTTCTTAGTATTATGTAATCATCATGTATTCTATGATTAAAACAAGTCAAAAAATATTATAATCTACAAAATACATGTATACTTAGAATACAATGTGTAAAGTTCCAAGCCAATTCTAAATAAAAAAAGTCTGATTCCTCTTCTACATTTCACTTTGTTTTTTCGGTTTTGTTTATTCCTTAAAAACATTGTAAAGAATTTCAACCGTGTATAGATGTTTTGGTCTATGGAGAGAAATGAGAGAATAATATTAATTAATATAATATAGGAAGTGATGTAAAAGAATAAATGATAAAGGGGGTAATGTAAAATCATGGGAAGTGACAAGTGATGGAGAGAAAATGCCTCGAGGTGGGATGGATGGGTGAATTGAATTGAATGAAAATTATAGAAATGAAATGAATATAGAGAGGACTCCCTACCCTCTTCATCATCATCTACTACCTATAATATATGCATGCTGATGTACGTCTTTTATGAACAGCATTTCCTAATATTTATTTTCACAATCAATGCATCAAATTCCTAAAATACATTAATGAATTCACATAAACCAAACTTCCTAACCATAGCTTTGTTTCGGGCTTCCGGCCAGGGTTACGGTACAAAACGTACAAAACTTGTGCCTTACCATTAGGGATACGAATCATAATTTTTTTTATATGATTCTATCAACTATCAAGTACGAATGACATTTCGAGCTGACTCGTAATACCCGCCTACGGACATGTGTACTCTTCTCGAGCTGACATTTTCCGACCCGTCTCATTCTCTACCTGTTTTGTCAACTTACATGCAATTTTAGTATTTTACTCAAATTACTTGAATTTTACTTTTATTACCACATATATTTTAATTATAATGAAATTGTAAATAAGTGAGAACCTCAATTTCTAAAAAAAATTATTACATTTATCATGTTATAGTTTGTTTCTTGATTTTTAATTAAAAATAAATATTTCTAATGTTTTTCTTTTTAAACTACATATGTAAAATGAGCCAACCTGTCCCGGCAAGCGTCTTGTGATAAATTACCCAAGTTGAACTCAATCTATCACTTAACAAGTATGAGTATCAAAATACACGCTCGAATATTTCCCATTATCGTTCCTGGTATCACGAGGTGGTATGATTTGTCTCATATAATGGTAAAACTCGAGAGTTTTGTAAGTTTTGTAGTTTTTTTGTTTCGTACTCTATCATTTTTCCTTTGTGTTTGAATTAAATTAAATTTTCTTTGATTTTGGTTTATTATTATTGTAGGTAGGGTAGATGGTGGTGGGGAAAGTGAGGGAGAAGAGATGTTGCATGGGATTGATTGATGGATGGATGGAACTTGGAAGTGAAGTTTTTTTCCCACTATCCCTTCTTCTTTTATTTTATTTTGTGTTTTGTAGTCTGTGTCTCTCATAGGTTGAGACAGACAGCGTGTGTTTGTGTCTGTCACCCAATTTTCAAGACAAGGGGTGTTGTAATTGTTATTTCTTGGGTCTGAGTTGTAGTTTTGATTGAAGATACGTCAAAACGAAACCGTGGCGTATCAATGCGATTGAAAGAGAGAGAAAGAATGGGGAGAGACTATAGAGAGACTTCGGTCCAAGGTTGTCAAATCGAATTATGTCATTAAACTAGTTTGATGAGTGGGTCGAAATTTAATTATTGGATTGAGTTCAACTAGTTTAAGATGGTTTTAACTTAATATGTGAGAAAATTTCTATATCATTATCCATATATATCATATTTAAAACAATCTTACTAATCTACATTCATATATTAACAGATTATTTCTACAAAAGAAATATAAATTACAAAGTTATCAATCCTCATCTTCAACCCCGATTTTGACTTGTGAGACCACCTAGTTTTAACTGGTTCAATCTGGATTTGACTGGTCAACCCGACTTTGACTTTTTCCAATATAGTCCAACCAAAGTGTACTCTGATCATTTAGATGATCAGTTTTGGTCGGAACCAATTTAACTCACTTGTCGGATTCAACCATCATGAATGTTGTTATTCTGGGGCTGAATCATGGAAAGTTTAGTTGATTACAGAGTTGATGTAACGGATGAAAATGGGTTGGATTGGATCGGTGTTTCACACCAAAGTCCATATTAGTGGGTGCATCCATCAAGATGATTCAGTAAAACATTCATTGGGTTTTGAAAGTGAAAATCTAACTCAATCCAACGGGTACTCGTGGGTGTAAGGATATTCATGAGTTCAGAGTAGAACTGCATATAATTTATCGAACACGCACATCCTTATATTATGTAAAAAAATTATAATTATATTATTGTGAATGCTAAATAATAACACCAATAATTATCCGTACTATTAAAATTATATTAGAATTAAGACAAATTACATTTATAAACTATTAATATTATTGAGATTATATAGGGACGGTGCTATTTTTCTTTCCAAAAGCGGATGGGTGGATAGCTGGTTGGGGTTTGGCTGAACACACATCCAACCCAATCCATCAATTTCAAAAGCGAGTTTCACATTCACACGACCCAAAATTTGTCAACGTGAGTTTTTTTATCCGCTTTAACCAAGTTCAATTGAGTTGGGTACCCGAAAATACATGTTCAATTGTCATTGCTAAACCAAGTTCAATTGAGTTGGGTACCCGAAAATAAATGTTCAATTGTCATTGCTAAACCAAGTTCAATTGAGTTGGGTACCCAAAAATACATGTTCAATTGCCATTGCTAGGTTAATGTCTTATAGTTGTGGCAGTTTTGTAGTTAATGAAACAAATAATGGTTTTCGAGTTGCAGTCCTTCACGCAGTAGTCTTTCTGTCAGTCAGTAGTCCGCTTGTCACTACCGGTCATGAGTCATCATTATTCATTTCCATCTCAGTCATAAAGTCATGCTAAGCAAAACTAGTGACTCAGATGCACCATTGGATAATCAAAATTATGAAGATGATGATGAATTGCATGATTTGAAGAGAGATTTTCAGATAAAGGACTTTGATAATGTGAAGTAACTCCTGTGATTGCAAATTGCTAGAATTAGAATAGAATTAGTGTGTCTCTAAGGAAATGTTGCATGAAACTATTGGCTCACACAAATTATTTGGGCTCAAAGAACTACAAAGCTCCAATTGATTGCAAAGTGAAGTTAGGGGTTGTTTGTTTGATGGATTTGGATTCATCATTGACTTTGTCCATAATCATTATTTGTTTCATGTATTTAGGTAGGGGTAACAATTTTGTAGGACCCATAGACTTTGAGAGTTCAAATTTATAGGCCTCACGCACTTGAAAATCTAATCCCTTTAGGTGAGAATTGATTATGGACTTTGAAATCCATTATTTTTTTTTGGGTAATGTCTATTTTTTTTATGTTCTTTCAAAAAGATATTTGTGACCAACCTACCCTTTTATTTCATTTCTTTTCACATACCAATAAAGGCAATAAATATCAATTTCACTTCATACCTACAAATCTAAGTAACATACATCATAAAATCTATGAAATAAACAACGACATTTTTCAAATGTATAATGAATACAAAACCTCATATATTCATAGTTTTTCAAAATTCAGGTATTTCCAAAACTTTCATTTTTAAATTCACAAATCAAACCAACCTTAGAGCTAAGGAAGGCGGGGAGAAAACAAGCCCTAGGTTAGTGATGACAATTTGAACTCGTCTTGCGGGTATTATCCGACTTGATCCACGATAGGGTGGGTATTACTCGATCCGCAATAGTGTGGGGTAGGGATGACAACAAAACCCGAACCCACGGGTACTCACCCGACCCAACCCGGTCAACGCCGGTAAAACCCGTGTTGACGGGTTTTGGGCCGGGTTTGGGTTTTAACCCGTTCACTATTCATCGGGTTGGGTTTGGGTTTAGGTAAACCCGCCCCATGGGTACCCTCCCACACCCATATAATTAATTTTTCCGGTTTATTTAATATTTAAACAACTAATCTTCTTTATGTTTGTGGAGACATGTCTAATTTTTTCTTTCTAATTGTGTAGAATGAAGTTGATATTATCGATTAGAGAGTGGAGAAGCTTAATTGACATGGAGGAAAAAAACTTTCAATTAATCATGTTGTTTATGGATAATTTGTGATTTGCTTCAATTTTTTTTGAGTTTTCTAGATTGATGTTGAACAATTTGTATGGTTAATTTGTGATTTGCTTGAATTTTCTAGAATGGTGTTTTATATATGGATAATTTGTATTGGGAGATTGATATTTGACTTTTATTTTGATAGGAACTTGTTATTGTAAATATTGTTACGACAAAAACCCATGGGCACCCATGAACCCGCGGATACCTAGCGGGTTGAGTTTGAGTTTTTCAAACCCAGAGGGTTTTACCCCGGGTTTTTTCACGGATAAACCCATGGGTTTGGGTTTGGCAAAACCCGACCCAACCCGACTCATTGCCATCCCTAGCGTGGGGCTGGGCATGTGTATCTACTTCCGACCCGCCATGTCCGTCCCGCCCCCTTCTTAGCCCATTATACTTCAATTTCTTACAATATCTATACATATTTCTCCTATTTGACTTTTCTTCAACTAGTTAGAGTTGATCTTTCAACTGGTTAGACTTAATTACCTACTAGTTTTGTGCCCGCCCGATGGGCGGCGAGTGTTATCCGTTTGTACTTTTCCTTCTATTATTTGTTATTTTTTTCAATGGTATCAGATTCCTAATTTTCATAATTTTATATTATTGTTACCTATTATCACTGACTTATCTGAAATGAGGGCCGTTACATTTACTCTATATTTTAATGATGATCAACAATAAAGTCAAACAACGTTATAACTTCATCACTGCTTGGACCAACAATTGTCAACTTCATAAGTTGTACATGGTTTAACCTCGTGTACGCCACCTTACCGAACTCCTATAGAGTTGGTATTTAGTACAATTGTCAAAATATATTAACATACAAATAATAGGTATGAATGAAGGTATATATTACACTCGAGTGTACGCTAGCATTTTCCACCATTATATCAAAGTACAACAAAACTATTTTGCTATGCTTCTTACCTTCAACATTGTACGAATGATATCAAAGCAAATGTTAGTTATTGAGATACTTTGTCTTCACTTCACATTATCATCCAATATTAAATATGTGACTGACTGTAACTGGAATTGTGTGACTTAATACAAACATAAAGGCGCTATGCTGTGTAGTCAGTATAGTAACTGAATTTACAGGACATCGTCATGATATGATCATGCATTGATTTTATAGGACACCGGTCCGGGTACATCCCACCCTGGTATACATGACATCGGTTAGGGTATGACCCGCAATGGATTTATAGGACACCAGTCTAGGTACGATCTGTGGTGGTATGCATTACATCTACTATACTACCCGAGGAATGTATGACTTGGCAAATTAAGATGTAAAATGCAATGAACCTAACCATGTATGTGATTGAATCCTTGTATAAATATTACTTATGATGTGGTATATGAAATGTGCATGTCGATGATGATGGTTTTCTATGGTGTTTTATACAATGATTTAAGATTGGATGATATGATGTTTTGCTATGTTGGGACAGGGGTTACATGGTAATGCCAGTGTGATGTGATATTTGATGCATACATGTTTAAACATTGAGTTATCAAGAGCCTGGGTGATGGTCCTTATGTTGTGATGTATGAAATTCTTTGAGTTTGAGATGATGAATATGATATGGCATGTGGTGATAAATGGATGTTTATTTGACTAAATAAGATATAGCATATCGCATGTATCTTGACAGTTAAGTTAAAGCAGAAGGCCTGAGAGGTGGGTGACGGAAAACTGAATACTCCATGTTCTGCCATGGTCAATGGGAGTGACAATAAGTCATTTTGAGTTATACTCTTAAAGGTAACGGAGAAGATATAGATCATTATCTTATGAGTAAGGCTGTCCGGCGAGTATAATTGGTTACTAAAAACAGTAATAGTCAATATGTATTAGGGTGTCATATTAAGTAAGTATTAAAATAGTTATTTACATATCAACCATCATATATCCAATAGTTTAATATTCGTTTACAAAATCTTGCTTAACTTAGGTGTTATACTGTTATTCATCTGAATATGACTCAAAGTTGCACATCTACACTCATGTATGAAAAAGAAAGGAATTTATGTCAAACAATAAAAAGAGAAAAGAAAGAAATTATAATTACATTAGGAAAAAAATAAAGACAATGTGTTTTATAATTGTGCATGGAAGAATATTTAATGACGTACGGAAAATGAAAAGAGAAAGGAGTCGGATTAACATAAAAGAAAAAGATAATGATATCATTTTAATATGCGAGAAATGTCAAATTCAATCCTAAAAATGACAAATGCATTATGTATATGTACATGACTTTTTTTAACTTCTTTCACCAATTGGTCACAAACATATTTAAACCATATAACCATAATTTGGTTTTGAAAAATCTACAAAAAATATTTGGTGACCATTGGTGTCTAGTGATATTCTTAAACACATGAAATTTTGTGTATATATCAATGTATCATATGACTGAACTATGTTGATATATTTCATATATTTATAGTAAGTATTTTCTAACAAACTGCAACATATCTACATTGGTTCACATATTTATAGTAGTTCGTACAAATAAAATGTTAAAATCTTCGTGTTCTTGAATGCGGAAGAAGATTATTCTTTACTTTTCATTTTTCAATTTTAAAAGAAAATCACATGTCAAATTATGTAAACGTTTATAATTGTGTACCAACTAAATTTATGCTTTTTCAGATTTTTTTTATTATTTGTAAGAAATTATAAAAAATTATGAAACATATTATAAACTAAAAATAATTTATTTGAAGATGTTAATGATTTTCTTATCAATGCTAAAAAATTGAATATAAAATTTTAACCGTGAAAGCTATTCTATTGGTTAAAAAATAGTTGTGATTAATTGCATGAAAGATATTTTATTCTATTGGTTAAAAATTTGAAATGATTACAGTTTGAGCTTGTAGGTTGCATGATTAAATCTTAGTTATGGTGATTGATATATATATTTGTTGTGGTTAATAGCATCAAATATACTTTATCCTAGTGGTTGAACATTTTAAATGATGATAGTTTGACATCGCAGGTCACAGGTTCAAATCTTGGTCATGATGATTGATATACATGTCTATTTAGTTTTATTTTAATATAACCAATAACTTAAAATGTTAAAAATGACAAAATGACATGGAAAATTGTGGATATTTCATTGTCCTACGTGGCAAAAACTTGCTCCACAACGACCATAATATAAGTTAAGATTGTATTATCGCTATTTTTCATTCATAAAGTGTTTTCCTCTTAATTTTATAAAAAAGGTAAAATCTGCGTGTGTGTTTTCCAAATAACATGTAAGAGTGGTTCGACCCGCTTCTTATCCGCGTCCCGCGCGGGTTTTACCCTTCCCACCCATAATAACTTGGGACAAAGCAAAAGTATTGAGATACCCGTCCCGCGCCATTGCATCACTATCCTAGGTGTTGCGTTAGAAGAGTTTGGTTGAGGGACTTAACTACCCAACCATTACATGGCCATGCATTATTACATTTCTCGTACAACTACTGGTGCAGTTCTTACTCTACAGTCAAGGTTGGTTACCGTTAAGACCTGTGTTCTAGGTTAATATTATTTCAATCTAACCACAAACCGATTATCTTAAGGTGAGAATTAAAATCTTTAACAATAACGATGAAACAAAAGTTTCAAACCACTCTCTCTAAATCACACACTTAATTAAGCTAAGAAGAGAACAAAGAAAACACCTATCAATAATCTAACCACAAATTTTTTACTTAATATATTTGTATGAACTTTGCCCATAATAAACATTTTGATCAATCTTAAACTTTTTGACCAATCTTTTCGATCTATAACATCCTAGACCAAACTATACATCAAAGTAACGAAATTGGCCAAACTCGATGTTTGACCGTTATCTTGGATGGTCAACGCGCCACGTCACTGCCAAGTCAGTGACTTTCACTTAATTTTTTTTAATATTTTTCACCTTTTACCATTTTTCTTTTTCTTGGTTCAAAATGAAATTACTTTTTTTCTTCTTCTTTTGGTTCAAAATGAAAAATAAAAATTGTAATAGGTGGAAAATATAAAATAAAAAAAATTAAGCGAAAGTTGCTGACTTGGCAGTGACATGACACGTTGACTGTCCAAGAAAACGGTCAAACATCGGGTTTGGGCAATTCCGTTACTTTGATGTATAGTTTGGGCCAGAATGTTATAGATCGAAAAAATTGGTCAGGATGTTTATTATGTGCAAAGTTCAGGCCATACAAATAGATATTATAAGACACTGGAAAGCCAAACGCGACAATCGTTAACTAATCGAACTGCCGATAAAAGGCAATTAGTAGCTATTAAATGGGCAGCCCTGTCATACAACATAGGAGTAAAGCGACAAGAAAAGAGAGAAAAGAAAGCAGATGCCCTGTAAATTTCTTCCAACAGAGCTCCCCCGGTGCGATGATGTTGATTCTTTCTTCAGTTTCTTGCAACCACTCAACTTGATAGGAAAACTATACAATATGATACACATAACAAGGTTAACCTTTAGTATTAAAGCCCTTTCCAGAGTTTAGTTTCAACTAGTAATGGGAAGTTCCTAACACATACAATTTAAAATCATCTGGGCAAGATTGATCTCTCATTAACTCAACTACTAACTTGGTGTCAAAGGATCACATTAATGTAGATTGTGATACATGTATATTTTCCAGAATATTTATTCTTGAGAATTAAATATCATTAGAAGACGGTCTTGTGACTTGGAAATCGAAGAAGCAAACTGCAGTGTCTAGATCCTCTTTAGACACAGAGTATAAGGCACTAGCTCATTTTTTTTGTGTGAAGTTCATCAATAGTTGAAGAGGTTGCTAACTGAACCAACTATAACTTTACCAACACTTGTCATCATTTTTGGCAACAACATGTAAAAAAACCATATTGCATAAAATCTTACTTGTAGTAAACATATTGCGATCATTGTTCATATTACTAGAGAGAGGATGTATCAAGTTATAGCTAGGATGATGATTATGCTAAGTTACTTGAGGAGTGAACATCAGCGTGCATACCTGTTTACAAAAGGCTTAAGTTGTTACCAGTTGAATTACTTGTTCGACAAGTTATACATACCTAACACATATGCGTCAACTTGTTGGGGGCATATTGAAGTGTACAGATGGAGAAGATTAGAAGCAGTACGTAGATGAAGGGACAACAATAACAAAGGAAATTAGCAGAGCACAAATTGAAGAAGTTTCAGTGTTTCATATATTTTCATCAGTGGAGTTAGTTTAAAGAGTGTGGCATATACCATCGCGTTTTCGGTTGCAATTAATCAAGAGGAGGAAGAAATATGTTGATTTCGTTTCAGATTCCTTTCCCAATCGGCCTCATTATTTACTTTTCTACCGTTTTATTTGAAAAAAAACATTCCTTATCAGAAGAATAAATTAATAGCAAGAAACACCAGCAATTTTCCCACAAGAACTGTCGATAAGATCGAATCAGAGATGAATCGCCGGACTCGCCCCAAGAAAAGGGCCTTCAAATTTGAATTCAATTGATGCCCTTAACACCATTGAAATGTAATGTTGCTAGTTGATACCATATGATTTGAGGAGCTCAAGTATCTCTTTCCTAACACAACTAGAAGTGAAGAGGATGAGTTGTAAAAGTGGTGTGGTTGATTCATAAAGTAGTACTTGAAGATAGGATAGATATGAGTTGTAAAAACATTAACATTTGTATATGTGAAACTTGTGCTTTTGTTTGAAGAGATGAAAAAAAAAAAAGAAGGAATGACAAGACAAGTCTTGATTGTCGAGGTGCACAAATAATATACAGGGCACATGGACTCCACAACCACAATTTCCCTCTTCCACTCTTCACCTTAACCAGGTGAATGACACTTCCTTTGCAACTTCGTTTCCTTTTCCTTTCCTTGGCTCTGATTAGTGCTTCTTTCTGTTCTTTCTTTCCATTTATTGCTGTGACAATTCTCTGCAGCGCACCTGGGAAAATATTAGACTAGAGGAGCTCTGAGAGGACTCTACTAATTGAGGGTACTGGAGTGCTGACTGGTGAATAGAGCCAAAGATGTGTAAATAGTGTTTTTTTGGTGCTTTGCGGTGTAGAGAGTCAAAGAGTTGACACTTCATAGCAACCAATTGCTTGGAGAAATTTATCTCTATTATAGACAAATCGATGTAAACAAAAACATAAACAAAAGCAGAATAGTCGGAGTTAACGTGGTATCCGTGCAAATTTCAGGACTGATTCGCGGAAGGGAGGAAACCCTTCAACAACTGATTTTATTATCTGTGTTCCAACTGGTTGGTTCCAATAACTCGACTTGTTGGAAGATGTTCAATTGTACATCATATACCGTTTACTAAAACAACCCCTCAAACGAAATCCATCAATTTCATGGGGTGATTTCAGTAAGGCCCATTGGGAATCGAGCGCTAGTGTATTACTTGTCAACTTAAAATACATTTCAATAACTAGTGATTTGAAATTCCTCCTATCAAAAGGTTTGACTTGTTTGTAAAATTATAAAAGTTTAGGTACTATAGTGCGAGGCAAAACGTATAAAGGTACCAAAATATAATTTTATCACCAAAATTTTCGTACATTTTTGTAAAATTTCAGAAGTTTAGGTATCATATTGTAAAAAAAAAGTAAAGTTGGGTACCAGAATGTAATATACCAAAATTTGTAGTAAGTGACCATAAAAATTCAAAATCTAAATCTAAAATACCATCAAATTGCAAATGAGTATCCAAACAATGAATTTAAATCACATGTATTTCAAATACATTACATTTGAAATACACCTATCCAAACGCACCATACGATCAATTCCGCTCTTTCTTTCGTATCAATCTGAAATCGAGATTACATGGGAAAATGAATCACTCTTCTCTTTACACGTGTGAACTCAAATGTTAAAATAATTGTCTGGCGATACTAACTCGGATAGGCATCTTTCGACTAGTTTTAGCTGCTTTCTTACTCAATTTATAATACTCGTCAGGAGCATTTCACGATAATTGCCGATTGTCACTACTGCTTTATATCAACTCCGAACAAAGTATGTCAATGCACTCCATTATAAAATAAAATAAAAAGTATGTCAATGTACTCGGAAATCAGACGATAGTTAACCTAAGTACAAGCAAAATTGATCAAATACTCGTGAAATTAGATGATCAGCTTACCTAGGTGCAAACAGTAGGAGTAGGGCATGAAGCTTTGGGAAAAGAGAGGCCAGAGTCCAAGATGAAAGTAAGAAGGGAAGGCGTAGCATGCACGGGAAGGAGGGCATAGATATAACACCGACATTATTAGCACACTTCCATTTTTTCATTATCCTTTCTTCCTACACAGACAGAGTACAAATGGAATCAAATGGGAAGCATCGATCTACAACAACATTGAGTCGTCGTTGAAGTTTGCAAAATGGCAGCAGCAGCAGCAGCATTGAAGTTCGTTGTGTAATGGCTTATTTGCTTATCAATGGTCTCTGTTTCCTCGTTCCAATAATGCCGTGCCGTGCCTTGTACGGCCCAACCCAGGGTGCTTTCTTTGGACTTGAGACTCTGATTCTCCCGCCATTCGAGGAAACATATTTCAGCACCGGAAAGTAGAATTCAATCCGCCCGAGAACCCCCCAACACCCAATGAAACCACATTGCAGTTCGTGAGCGACCACACTGAGACGATTAGTCGCTGGGCGCGATCGACGGTAACTTTTAAAATGAAGGAGCAAAATTGTCCGATTTTTTGTAACTACGTGCGGCAAATAACGGTTCATAATAAACATCCTAGCAAATTAGCGGTTGACGGACTTGCACGAGAAATAATTTATAGAGCCTAAGTCTGTTTGTCTATCAGTCTATGTGGTTTCAACTTGTGATTCGAAGAGCTGCAGAGGGCGATGCAGCTGATGACATGGGTGTGGTATATTACTTGAAGAAGTCAGATTGTTCTAGGGGTCGTTCTTGGCTGTTAGGTTCCGTTTCTCTCCCAGGCATTTTAATAGGACTGGCCATTTAGTGACAAAACTAACCCTTTCATCGATGGTTCGACGTTAGGCCGACTACTACGTTTTGCTTATTCCAATCTTCGTATTTATGCCTGCCTTTTTACATCTATCTATGATAAATAAATAAAAATAGGACTCCATCGATGGTTCAACGTTAGGCCGAAAACAACTGCACATCCTACATTGAAACTTTCGCTCTTAAACACAACAATCGAAACCGAATTGTTCCTGGGAAGAGGGAGAAAAAAACTGATGCGGGTTAGAATCTTAGAATCAATGACTGCTTGAATTGCTCTACTCTGCTGTACAAAAACTAAGCTTAAATGCTGCTAGCTAGCTAGCTCTGTCACTATTCTACATGTGATGAAATGGCAGAACACTCGAGCTTCCACCGAAGAAGCTAACTTGCTTGTATAAACTACATTCAACAATTCGAGTTATCAGAATTCAGCCCTTATCGTAAATCATCGTGAGAGCAAAGAATGTGAGGTGTCTACAAATGAATCGAGGGTGCTTTCTTCCCAGTATTTGAACAAGCAATGGCGTTATATACTTACGTTTTCTGTTTCAGGCATCAAGGAGTGGGGTTAGAAGAGAAGAGCCGCCTTGTTCAGGAGTCGGATTAATTGCCCATCTACAGAAAATCCAAGCCGAACCAACTACTGCTGTCACCGAGAGCAAGGCCAGCGTGCCATAATGGGAAGCGTCGTTCGCTACTATTGCTACTCCAAGCATTAATGACTCTGCCAAGCTAGCGACCAATGCCTCAGTTATCCCTATCAGGTTTGCTTCCGATGATGGGATCCCTGTCTGGAGAATTTGTGCCCCTGCGACTACAATCGACATGTATCCCAACCTTGATAGTGCCTGGAAACATACAACTTGGTTCAATCTTCAACGGATGATATTTAGGTTCTGTTGAAACAATATCCCTAGTTCTGCCACTAACTCGAATCTGTCAGGTTAGATGCAATGACTGAACTGAAAAGTTGAACAACACGCAAACTAAATAAATTTATTATGCAACAGTCATTCCATCTCATCTGGTATTAGCTTATTTGAGTCAACATGTCATATAGGATAGCTATGTCACTAAAATTGCCTGATCAGCACCCTATGCTACACATCCATCGATCCAACCCTTTTTACCGCAGCCACGCAAAACTGACTCCCAACCAACATACAGACCACGACCTGAGATCCAACTCAATCTTGACACTTGCAATTTTGTAATGAAACAGTTATTCGGTCAAATCTGGACACAACGTGTCAAATAGGCTCACTATGCCACCAAAATTGTCTGCTCATAACCTCATTCACACACCTGACCAGACCCTCAGCCACACATACAAACCGACTCACATGTGGGAGCAACAAAAACACGAACTCGAGATCCAAATGACTCTGGACTTGGGAAGGGTTTAGTTTAACGAGCATGTGGGGTGGTGATTGAGTGATTTTGGTGACAAGGTGATTCTAGTTGGCATGTCAACTCACATGAACTGATGCGAGAATAGACGGAATACAACAAGATGAAGGTTTTCTTCCCAATTCACTAAGTTCAGGTAGCATTTTGCTAGAATTGTTAGTTCGGGGACCATTTTGTTACAAACCCATACTTCAGAGACCATTTAGACATTTGACACCCAATAAACTACTACAAACATATGGTTGGAAGAACTCACAATTAAGCCCAAGAAGAAAATGATAGGACTCTGGTGGGAGAGAGATCCACTCCAATAAACTGTAACAACCATGAGAAGGAATGAAGCCTGGAATATGAATCCAAAAGCTACAGCCTGGGGACAAAAGCAGTGCGAAAGTAAGGTTAGAACTCAATACTAGTCTTTGAACATTACATGTTCTCGTTAACCAAGTCTGGAGAGCAGGAAGATTGCTTTACCTTTAAAATGCCTAGTCGCTTGACAAAATTGGCTGCAAGGAATGTTGCCACAAGCCCCATGGCTGCACAGAGTCCAGTGAAACCCCCAATTGTCGAAGGACTCACTCCTGTTGAGTGCATCCAGGTCGCTTTATCAGTAGCGATAGTGAAATCGCAATAATCATAGAAGCTTTAAGAGTTGAAAAAGTTGAGGCATACCTCTCTGAGTAAAAAAAACCCGTCATCAAACAAGTAGGACCAAGTACGACATTAAAAAACAGTAGCACATACGCAATGCTAATAGGGAGAACTGGCTGCTGAATATATTCCTTCCAACTAAGCTTGATGGTTTCCAAACATTTATCCACTGTTTCCAAACAGAGGATGCTTTATCAAACAATGGATCATTTAGCCAGATAAAAAAAAATGTGTGATACAAGGCATACTCACCTATATGGTGATTATTGATGGAGTCTATGCCAAAAGATTGCGAAGATATAGTATTGTCAAGAACCCCACTTGATAACTTGTTTGTTCAATATGCAAGCCCGATATGAGAATAGCATCAACAATTATCAAACTAATTATACCACTGGACTCGAGAATTGATCCATGAATTTGATAAAAGTTAATTAGTACCATCACTAGCAGTGAACCGATCATCAAAGTATAAGAAAATTTCAGGCACATCACTGGACCATACTTGGAAAGAAGAACCCCAAACATTGACGCGCCAGCTATCTGCAAATGCCCACTTCAAATTAAGCTATCAACCTTCATCCAAAACCCACATGCTACAAATCCAGGGAATACCTCTGCAAGCATGTCGATCCTACTAAGAACAGCATTTGCTTGTGCAAGTGCAATGGGCTTACTTGTCACAGCTAGCTGCTCACAGGAGGAAATTGATTGATGTTGTGAGCTATCTGCTATGACAAAGATGGCAGGAAAATAGGTATAGTGGAGCAGAAAATTTGAAAAGAGCGACTAACCTGCACAACCCAATCACGTCCATTAGCAATTCCCAATGGTACCCCACATAGCTTTTCAATACTTCCAGCCAAAACCAGCACAACAAACCATGGACCGAGAACAACAGAAGACGAGGAAGTTGTAGCCACTGTGTGATCATGAATTATCATCATAGCAGACAGTACCTGAGCAGCTGCCTGAAGGAAATCGAAAAATGACTTCTTTGGATCTGAACTTGGAAGCCAACATTTCAAACAAAGCATTGAATAATGAAAGTTTACCTGGATCACATTCAGACTAATATATGCAGGTACTCTGGGATAATAGTACAAAAAATTTCCAAGCAGAAGACCCCCAACAAGTACAGCCCACTGTTTATGGAGAAAAATTAGTTTGAAAGCATCGCCAACAACATGGTTCGGAATAAGTACGATATCATTTAATCGCATTCAAAGTGTAAGAACCTTAGCAAAGAAACCCATGACCGCCACTGGTAGAAGGTTCGGAAAAAGCAGAGCGATAGTAGAAGGCCAAGTAAACTCCCATAACCGTTCCACAACGTTCCCAGTTACTACATTGGCATAAAATACTGGAGACAAAACAACCACATCTTAGAAACCCACTAGATGAGTTTAGAATTCTTCAAAAGATAACCCTTATATATCAGTTCCTCTGAAGACCACCGAATAACATCATTTCTAGGCAAGATTTAGTAGCTTCTACAAGTATAAGAAGGCAAGCACTTCATCGTAAAGGACTTAAAAACTTCCAGATTCTACCCCTGATTTCCAAATAAATTGTTTTATATTTGATGTTGGTACGAAAACCATGTATTTCAGACCTTTATAACTCCACAGTACATTGTTAAGAAACAATACATCAAACTTCTGTTAAGAAACAACTATGGGTTCCTCCAAAGATAGCAATACATCAAACTTCTGTTCTGAGTACCGTATAATCCAGGCGGATGAGCCGGGGTGGCTGCTAGAGCATTCTTCTCTTCCTCGGATAAAACCTAAGAGTTCATTGAAAGCATTAGCAATAAATGATGATGTAGCACTCAACAATGACAGTCAACTTGGCACATGAGCATAAATGAAGATAAGATAGCAACATACAGGCTATGCCAACGAAAGTCCATCCGCATAAGTTGTTTCCACCAACAATCCAAAGCTTGGAGTCTCGAGAATCCCAGTATTATGCTGTACAACTGGGGCCAAGAAATCTCCCTGAATCGAAGAACCCTCGCTGGGGAAGAACTCATCATCAGCCACGACATGGTTGAACTGGACATCAGAATTCACATTCGAACACCTAGAATGAAACTTCCTAATCCTGGAAATCAAATTTCAGCTTCGACAATCAATTCAACCCCTAATTTGAACTCGGTAAGAAAAAAAAAACATGGGTAATTTTAAACTACAAACTACCAATTAATTACCTGCACGAAGCAGGAGAAGGGAAACTAGGAGTCAGCCAACGACGAGCATCGACGCGATAGCGAATTCGATGTGGCAGCAATGATACAACCGCCGCACCGTTGGCTGCAGAGACGAGGCGGACATTGGGGGCGAGTGATTCCGAGAGAGCAAATTGGACCATAGACAAACCAAGAAGAGCTGGAGCTCCTTCAACCTCAGCAAATACGCCAGGCAGTCTCACTTGAAAGAATAACTGTAGTGACAGAGGTCCTGCCAACTCATGCAGCCGGAGGGAAATTAGGATCGGTAACGTTATCCTCTTCAGCAGTAGAGCTCATGTGCAGAGGACGAAACTCGAATGCTGGAGCGAGGGAGGAAGGGTTCGGAGCTCTTCAATAATCGGAGGACAGAAATGGCTGCGACAGCAATGGTGGGAGCCGTTAAATGAAGGGAGAGTGGGCCTATGGCCGTCGGCGAACAATCCCAAGTCTACCGGAGAAAGACGTTCGAAATTCTCCGTCCCTTCAATGGCTATTAGACTTCGCGATTTGGGTGCAGTCTTTTTATAAGTCGCGGACAGGTTTTACAATTTTCTTTATTTTTGTACTTTTCTTTCTTCCCTCATTTTTTGTGGATAACGTGTCGGATAGGATAGGTCTAAATTTGTTTTGGTAAAAATGTAGGTTTAATCTTAGAAGGTCTTGGATTCGAATTTTAGTAGTCACCACTTTTGTGATACTCATGTGGTGAATGTCAAATTCTAGCTTATACGAAAAGAGAGAACACAAGAACGTTTTTAACGTGGTATCGCCAATGCGGCACTAGTCCACGGAGAGGATCTCTCTCTCAGATTTTTGTATATTTTGACAGCTTAACCTTTGTTGTATAGGACTCGACAGTTTATATAGGTTAGCTTCTTAACCCTAACGACACACTATATTGGCTATTTACATAAATGCCCTCATATAATTAACACCCTCCCTCAAATTGATGTTGGGTTCTCAACATCAATTTGGAACATAAATACCAGTGCTTGCTCGAGGATACGGCCTTGGTTAACACATCTGCAGTTTGTTCATCTGTCCTAAGATACCGGAGCTGGATAGTTCCTGCACTAACTAGTTGTCTGATGTAGTGAACATGCACTTCGATGTGTTTAGTGCGATCGTGCAGAATGGGATTCCCTGCTATCTAGATTGTACTTGTATTATCTCCATTGATCACCATCGACCCACTGCAATCCACTCCTAGTTTAGTAAACAAACGCTGCAACCAAACCACTTCAGAACTAACCTCTGACATCGATCTGTACTCTGCTTCTGTTGATGATTTTGAGACTTTGTCCTGCTTCTTGCATCTCCATGATATGAATGACGCTCCAAAGCGAACACATCAACCAGAACTAGAGCGTCTGGTATCCAAACATCCGGCATAATTTGCGTCAGCAAATGCCTCAATCTCAGCCTCACCTCCTGTAGGAAATAACAAACCAACGTCGCATGTATTCTGCAGGTATCAGAGTATCTGATGTACAACGTCCAAATGAGTTGTTCTTGCCACCCCTAAGAACTTACTTACAACCTGTACATCATATATATGTCTAGTTGAGTGTGAGTGAGATAAATGAGACTTCCCACCACACTTTGATAGAATGACTGGTCTTCTAAGAGATCACCACTCTCTTACTTAGCTTCAAATTTTTCTCCATTGGTGTGGAACATGGCTTGCAATCGTCGAACTGCGTCGCCGTTAACAAGTCGGATATATACTTCTTCTGACATACAAATAGTCCACGTGAAGATCTATGAACCTCCAGCCCAAGGAAGTAAGATACCTTTCCTAACTCCTTCAGGTTGAATGCCTTGCGAAAAGAGCTTGTCAAATCCGTAATGTCGTCCAAATCATCCCCTGTAATGATCATGTCATCAACATACAACAGCAGCACGACAATCCCGTCAACAGTCTGGCGAATGAATACTGATGGATCACTATCACTTTGCCGGAAACCAACCTGCACGATTGTGTTGTTGAATTTTTCAAACCACGCCCTGGGAGCTTGTTTCAAACCGTATAAGGAACGTACCAACTTGCATACCATATTCGAACCCGCTTTCTCATACCCCAGTGGTGGCTCCATGTAGATCGTTTCCTTCAAGTCCCCGTGAAGAAACGCGTTCTTCATATCTAGTTGTACTAATGGCCAATTCTTCATTGCTGCTAATGCGAAGATACTGCGAACTGTCGGCATCTTTGCTACAGGAGGAAAGGTTACATCATAGTCTATTCCAAACTCCTGCCAAAAACCTTGAGCCACCACTCTCGCTTTGCATCTTTCTAATGTGCCATCTGGTCTTATCTTCACTATATATACCCACTTTGATCCTATGACTGACATTTCAAGTTGCTGAGGAACAAGATGATAAGTGTGGTTTTCCTCCAAGGCATCTTCTCAACTTTCATTGCCACGTCCCACTTTGGATCCCCTTTCACGAAGCGATAGTGAGAAGGAATTGAAATACCTTCCGCTGAATAACCTACATAGTCTAACAATCTGAGTGGCAGTGCCCCCTTGTTCACTCGGTCGGATCGGCGAGGCAATGGCGGTGGACTAGCCGCTAGAAGTTCCATTTCGTGTCCATCAACCGAGGAATCACTACTGCTAGCGACAAATGTGGACGTGGATGGACCAGAAGTATTCACATTTGTGCTAGGTGATGACAAGCATGATGGTGTCGAGCTGGGTTGTGCCGAAGAAGAAGAAGTTGACGTGCTCGAGCCCGTGTGAATGGATGGAGTATGAGGAGGGAAAGTTTCATCAATAGTAGTCTCACTTCCCTCCGGTCCTCCCCCTTCCGACGGCACCCCAAGATCAGCGACCAGCGAGTCGGGAAAGAGAAGAGAGTGAGGTCGAAGGAAGTCCAACGATTCCCTGGGCCCATCTTTCACCATGGCATAGTGCATGACCTGTTCTAGAAAAACAACGTGATAGGCAGTACGCATACGACGTTGAACCGGATCATAACATAAATACCTTTGTGGATGTCGCTATAGCCCATAAACACACATCTAGCAATCTTCGGGGAAAGTTTATGGCGATCTTTCTTGGAGAGGAGCACGAAGCAAAGACAACCGAAGACCTTGAGGAAAGAATAGTCCGGAGCACGATGGTAGAGCTGCTGAAATGGAGAAGTATTTCCAAGAACCAAGGAGACCTGTCGATTGATCAAATAGACAACTGTGCGGATGGCTTCGACCTAAAAACTAGTGGGCACCTAGGAGTGGAACAAGAGAGCACGAGTGAGGTCGAGCACATAACGGTGCTTGCGCTCAACCAAACCATTCTGTTGCGATACGCCAGGACAAAATTGCTGAACGAGAATACCATGGGAAGTATAGAACTCGACCATTGGTTTGGAGCAGAACTCACCACCCGGGTTGGAGCGGATTATCTTCAACGTCGTCTGAAATTGGGTCTGGATAATGGCGACGAAAGCTTTAGCATGAGTGACGAGCTCCGATTTATGACGGAGAAAGCATACCCACGTATACCGCATAGCGTGATCAATAAAAAGAGCGAAATATCGAAACCCGAAACGCGAGGTAAAATGAAACGAACCCCATAAATCTGTATGAATAAGCTCAAACGGGACCTCATATATCATGTCACTAGAAGAGAATGATAATTGAGACGTCTTGGCCTCAATACAGCTCACACATGGATCGGGTTTACCAAAACCAGAATGCAATTTATTTGGTAATAACTTAGTACGAAACATGTTCAACAATCTTTCCGAATGAGGGTGACCCAAACAACGATGCCATAAATCCCAGACCAAGGAATGAACAGAAAAATCCACAGACCCTGGCTTGACAGAATATCCCAAAAAACAATCTGAAGTCTGAATATTTCCAGAACCAGCCTTATTAAAAGAACCCAAACTACCCTGATTACAAAGGGAAGAACCAAAATGCCGAGCCGAACCACCCAATGGATCCGCTAAACCACCTGTTGCTGTCTTCGTCCCAAGCTTGCCAGCATCACCACGAAAATCATCAAGGACAAAGACCCGCCCACTTTTATGACCCTGCCCGATCACCGTCCTGGTTGTCCGATCCTGCACAGTACAACCATCAGCATTAAACACAACTGTACAGTTGTTATCGGCTAACTGACCAACCGACACAAGATTCGGGACTAGAGCTGGAACATAGAGAGCATCAGGCAATTTTACTGAACCAGAATCAATCATCCCCTTTCCTTGTACCGGAATATTCGTCCCATCCGCCACCTTAAACGTCATGGGAGAGACTGGCTGTAGTTGAGTAAAGTAATGTCTAGCACTAGATATGTGATTAAAAGCCGCTGAATCAATCAACCAACGAGGTGATTTACCTGAAGCAACACCTGTAGCAAACACAGAGTTCAAAGCCGTGGGAAGTGCTTCTTGGACTAAACGCCGAATAGCATCGGAAGAGAGACTAGTAGTGATGGTCGGAGAAGGCGAAGATGAGGGACCAGGAGTTGGAGCACGCTCAACGACGACATAGCTCGAGTGAGACGAGCTGGAGCCCACACCACCGCTAGACGGATGCGGACGTAGCCCGCCGCATTTGGCCAATGTTTTGCACTCCAATATGATGTGACCATATCGCTTACAATAGATGCATACATTCTTCTTGCAATGCGGTTGAATGTGTCCCACTTCATGGCAATAATGGCAGGTAAGATTACTTGTACCCTGCCCTTGAAATTGGGGCTTCCCAGAGCCACCCCTCCTGACCTCAAATGTTGTCTCGCCAACAGAGAGCTGACCATCAATTTGGGCTTGGCTCTTCAACCTTGTCTCTTCGTGAAGCAGTTTGCCCAAGACTTCATCAAACTCGGTCACACCCCTATGAATCAAAGAGGCGCGAACAGACTCAAATTCCGGCTTCAACTTCATGATAAACTGCATCAATCGGGAACGAGATCTTTCCTGGAGAACCTGCGCGGTGGTAGCTTCAGGAGAAAGAGAAGCCATCAACAGATCATACTCTGTCCAGAGATTGAGGCTCTCCTAATAATAGCATCGAATGTCAAGATCCCCCTGAACAAGTTTGGCCATGATGAATTCCAGATCGAATTGTCGCGAAGCATTGGCCTGGGAATAGGTCTTGCAAATATGAGTCCACATAGCGTGGGTTGTAGTGAACTGACGAAGACCCAAAGCTGTATGGACATCAACGGAGGAGGCTAGCATAGACACGACCTGGGCATTAGCAGTCGCCCAATCAGCCTTCTCCTTCTCCGAGGCTGTATCCTCCGGCTTTGGGGAGGTCCCATTCAGAATGGAGAGTAGCCGCTTCTCTTCAACGAGATTGCGGAATTGAAACTCCCACAAGGCAAAGCTTTTGCCATCGAACTTAGTAGAAACAAGATCAAATCTCTCGGCATCCATCCTGATCAAAGTGACAAAAGACAAAGAAGCCGCGAACGTAATAACAGAACACGAAACCGAAGAAGAAAACCTGATTGTTGACACCCAAACACAGCCGCTGCAGCTAATACGAGATGAAGGAAATGAGTTGTGAGTGCAATGGCTCCGATACCATGTCAAATTCTAGCTTATACGAAAAGAGAGAACACAAGAACGTTTTTAACGTGGTATCGCCAATGCGGCACTAGTCCACGGAGAGGATCTCCCTCTCAGGTTTTTTGTATATTTTAACTGCTTAACCTTTGTTGTACAAGACTCGACTGTTTATAGAGGTTAGCTTCTTAACCCTAACGACACACTATAATGGTTATTTACATAAAGGCCCTCATATAATTAACAGTGAAGATCGATAGAATTGTAGTGTCTGTCTCTAATCGTATTGATCCGTTTGACAAGTATTTATGAGAAATGATTTGTCTGATCCAAAACTAACCCCTCATCCTATCTGACTTCTTTTTTTCTTCGATATATTGACCACTCAGCTTCGTTCATCTTTCCTCCTTTTTTTCTCTTCCTTTGACCGGCATGTCCTAGCGTAGTTCCTACCATGGTCCATGAAACCGTACTGGAGACCGTATCGGAAAAGTCAGCGGTAGTGTATTTTATGATAAAATCATAGTTTAACTGTGTTCAACCGTTCATACCGCTAAATACTACCTACCAGTTTAGCCTCCGATACGGGTATTTTGTAATTGAACCGCCCACACGGTACACAACGATTTTATGGAGCAGGGTTCCTACCCCACAGGAAATTCATTGTTTCCACCTCTAGTTACCCAATCCTCGTTAAGCTAATTAAGAAATGAACTCCATCTTCGCTCCTCGGCCGATATCGTCCATTGACTCATGGACCGGTTCAACAGTTGTGGGCCTGTGGCAACGGGTTATTCTCACTTTCTCTACTTCTCAATTTTTGTCCGACGACTGAAATTAAAGTTGAGTTGAGTTGAGATTCACAATTGGGGTTTGTGATGGGATTTTGAGATTGGGGTGTGTATCATTTTGAAATTAGTGTATCATCAAAATTGTAGGGCAACGAATTTTTGGGTTGAATTGCGTGTTATTGGAAAACACACCGTCTGAATCAATTTCCACCCATATCAATCAAACAATCACAATGTAAAACGTGATTATCCTTGTTTAGCATCTTTATCTTTAATCTTTGCATGCTATAGGATGCATGTGCAAACTGTTCAAATGGTTTTCATGTTAGGGTGTAGATACAATGATGTAATTAATTAATTAAGATGTGGGTACGCCTAGTGTTACAGTAATCACTATAGTAGTTGCAGAAGCAATAGTCATGCGGCAACTTGGATGCATAAATATCATTACCGTGACCAATTTATACCAGAAATATGTTTTCTTAATTCTAATATATATTCTCATACAAGTTGTGAAAATAACGAATACACATAAAATTTGGTTTTTGAATTCGAATCTACATTACCACATGTATGTATAATATGTGTTCTGACAATTTTACTAGACACAAAAGCTCCACTTGCATAGAGATTTTACAGACTTATCATATACGTGGATTCCTCATTCCACAAACTCATGCTCAACGAGTTAATTATGTACCATTAATGAAACGAGTCTTTTATCTCGATCGTTTAATGATCATACGTCATTTCCGGATGGTTTTTTTGTCCTGTGGAGGTGGTACTTTCAGATGAAATCAAAGTATAACATAGTAATGTGTACAGTAATTTGAACTAATAATAAATAGTAAACCCAAATCTTTAAAAAAGAATACTTAACAATTCATCCCAAATTTTCTATACATACAAAATGTTTCAATTACAATTAGTTTTTCGAAAGATTTTAATTAAAATCATCATAAATCGACACATATATAATGAGTTACAATTTTAGAATTGAATCATTATAAGTTAGTACTCGTGGTCCTGATGAGTATTGACTCTGTAAAATGTTAAACGATCTCTTGTTAATTCTCCAGTTTTAACCAAAATCATTAAAATACCAAACGATTTAACCAAAATCATACAGATATCAAACGAGTAAACAAAGCCAGCCCATTCTCTCGATCAGATCCATATCATCATGTCTCAAACTTATCATGGTTCAAAAGTTCAAACACATATCTCCAAACACACAGACACACTTTAATTTGAATGGAGATATAATTAGGAGGTGGGTTGGTTGGCAATCCAACCATCTTGGTCCACAAACACCTCCTTGGAGAACTGCCTCAAGAGGGAAGGATCACGCGGGTCCAACTTCTTCTCCCATGGAACTCGCTTTGATTTGTCTGCTCCCGGCCCTCTACAGTCCGCCTCGACGTAGACGAAATTTTGCCTATATCGAAAGACATTTATATATATATGCTTTGTTGAAATTTACATTACATGCATGATAAAAAAGGGTGTAGAAGTAGAAGTAATGCATTATTATGTGTCACTCACTCTTGGCCGGCGTAATGCCAAGCGTCCCATCCACGAGGGTCGACGGCGTCGGACAGATAGGTGGACTGAAAGATGACCCTCGAGTACTTCCGGTAAGCTCGCCCAAGGAGAGTGTGGACGCCGGGGGCGCCGTCTTCCACCCGGCCGCCGGAGAACACGAACCCGCTCGGGTCGTTGGCGTTCTCCCTGCCTTGCGCCGTGATGAACCCTCCTCCCGTCACTTTTATCTCTGCGTTCTGCGTGCAATTGCATGTAGGGATGACAATTTCGACATGATTCGTTTTATTCGATTTTCTTATAGGTGGGGCGGGTATGGATATATAGTCTACTCTATTTGACCCGCTTTATTTTTTATCAATTCTTACCCAAATCACATGTAATTTTACTCAAATTACTTATAATTTAACTTTTATTATCTTATATTTTAGCTAGAATAAAATTGTGAATAGGAAAAACCTCAATTTTTCCAATAATTTAACTACAAATAATTTGTTAATAAATTTATAATGAAAAAAATTTATATTTATAATTATTTGTGTTTAAATTACATACTCATATAGGTTAACATACCCTGACCCACGTCGTGTAATAAATTACTTGATCTAAAACTAATCTACCACGAAAGCAGTATAGATATTGAGATATCCACCCGACTTGCTCTTCCCATGAGTACTATATGTGTCACCACGTGACACATTTAACGAGTCGGTCCAGTCACGAGTTTACCATAGATATACCAAATTACCAATAGAAACATGCACCAACGAAGTTGACAACATGATAAAATAACTAAATAAGAGGACATGATTGATGAAATTATTACTCCTATAACGATTAGGAGCTATCGTGCAGTGCCATTTCAAGAAAATCGTATTTTTAATAGAGAGATTATATGACAATGATATTTATTTCTTCTCAATTTTTATTGAAGCAAATACATTATTTACACGGGAATTTTCGTTCTATTTTATTTTATAAGTAATTGTAGATGTTAGTGATAGTTGTTGTTAATGAAAGAATTTGAGAAAAATTAATTTAATGATAATCCTGATTGATTAGCTGGATGATGTAACAACAGTATATGATTAATAAAGCTTCTTAGCCGGTTTTCCAAAAAAAAAAACACATTTTTTCCTTGTTAAATACTTGTAAATGATTCAACGAAAAAAAAATACTTGTAAATGAGATATATTTTATTATAATTATAGTAATTGAGACAGCTATATTTACATTAAAAAAACCCCTTCATGTTTACCAAAATAGTATATAGTTATTATTTGTTTTGCACCATGTCTCTTTTTTTCCGTTGAATTTGGGCCCAATTATTGAGGATATAAAATGTCTTTTCATGTATATATTAAAAAAAAAGACGACATGATTTGATAGATGTGCTTTTATTATTTTAAATTAACACATTACATTACACGCAAGGTTTTTACTACTGTAGATTTTAATTATTGATGATTAATTATCAGCAGATGTAGTTCAGATTTATTAAGTAAAGTGAAATGATATATGATTATTGGTGGGGAAGGATTTCATATGGACGGTTGGAATCATGGTTGTCAAACCGGTTTCATGCCGGCCGGTTCAACCGATACCGGTCACCAAACCGGTTGAAAAGAGGTCGGTATTTAATTGTGGTCAAATCCGGTCAATGCCGGTCAGATCCGGAAATTCCGGCCGGTTAGACCAGAAACCGGAATTCAATGTTATACATATTTTATCCAAAAATAAACACCTTCCTTAGGATATGAACCAAGTACCTCATGTTCATTTTAGTCTCACTTATACACCAATAGGCTACAAGCAATTTTGTTGTATATATTAACCTTTTATATTATATATATATAATACTTAATTTTACACAAATCATTATAAACATTAATAAAATTCATTTTATATACTTTTATTTTTAACCATCTAATTGTTTAGTATTAGTTACCAATTCTTAGCTATAAATTATTTTGTGTGAAATAATTTTTCTAATTGCTTTTTGATGACTAATTTATTTTGAATTGAGGATTTCCATTTGTCTCATATATTTTATTAAAACTGGCACAACCGGCGTGAATACTGGTTGTACCACGGTCGGACCATTCCACTTTCAAAACCGGCACACCGGTATAAACCGGTTTGACAACCTTGGTTGGAATTAATATAAAACTTGAACAGATATAATTGGAGTTCATTTTGACGTAGATTAGATTAGATTTCCTTGCTCCAGTTCGTATCCTTTTTTAATTTGATGGAAATTCTTGAGAATACAAAAGGAATTGAATTTATGTTGAAATCAAATCAAATTATATGCAAATTTAACTTAAATCTGACGATGAAACAGATTTTGATAACTCATTGATCACCGTATGAAGTGCAAGTGGAGGTTATTCCTGCATATTAGTTAAGAGTTAACGAAAAGTGCCTAACCGAGCTTTTTCTTACGATTGACATTCTCGGCTACTCCCTCAACTGTTTTACCGAAGCAACAATATACTGATTTTTTTTTTGTCTTTCAACGAAAATGAATCCAATGAAACAAGGAAATTCATACAAATTTGTCTTCCCTTGGTGAAATTCCTTATTGTTCTCCCCTAAGTTGATCTAGCTGAGCCACTACTTTGGATGCTAGATAGAAAATGAGACGGAATATCGTGACATTTCGCAGTCGAATTGAGTGACAAAAGAAGAGTTTTCAATATTTATATGAGTTATTAAGGACACACTTAATCACTATGCATGTATATATTGTACTTCCCACTAGTAACAAAATCGAATGATTTTTTTTCCCCAGAGAAACCAAAATGGAAGTATATGCAAACTTATTTGTTAAAAGACAAAGCGTGTAGATATTTTTGTCAAAATTATATAATAAAAGGATTACGATTTCTCCAGAACTTTCGCATACTAAATGCACATTTCCAGCAAAAGGAAATTACATTAAGTACCAACGAATTCTAATCCAAATCAAAAGACAATTCCAAGTTTTCTGACGCAACTTAACGAGCGTCCACGATACCTGTTATTTAATGAATTTGAGACACCCTAAAACGTACATGGCAAGCTATTAATTCATGAAAGGTTAGACAAAAATGTAAAGTACAAGTGCAACTGTGCAAGACGTGTACCTCGTAGAAAGATTGGCCTCTCCCGAAAATGAAATCGACGGCTCCTTCGACGTAGCAATTGGAGAAGTAATGGCGGCCGGCGGCGTCCCATAATGTGTCTTGGACGCCGACGAACCCGCAGTCGTAGAAGGCCGACTTGTCGCCGTAGACTCTAGCGGCTAGGGCCGGCACTACCCCGGCCCGAGATAGGGCAATGAGCTTCCGGTTAATTGGGCCTGATACTGGGCTGTAGATTTTGGGTATACTCATTCCGAGGTTATAAGAATTCTGCAAGCCCATGGATAGGTGTTGTGGTCAAAATTTAGTATTTATTAACATTTACACCAGCTATTTTTCCATGACTTTTATTATTTTATTTTCTTAAGTTTAAGACTCATTAAAAATCAATGAATTTATAAATAAGCGTTGCTAGCTAGGATTCAAACACACAATCTATTTGATAAAAAAGACACTCTATAAGGTTTAGATTCAATATAGTGTAAAGTTTCTAACGGCCAAAACAAATTACATTTGATGATATTGATTAAAAAACTAATAAGATAAAATTTATCGGTTATATTAATTATTATACCAAGATTGAGAATATCATGTCATTAAACGTGCTTATCGGCTTATAACCTGGAAGGTGATGCCCTTGCCAATAACGTTTGGTGGGTAAGAAGAGAAAGTTGCACTTTTATCTGTTTGACTGTGACCATTGTATGTAATGATCGTCGATTTTCTGCCTTCACCTTCTAGAAATATACATGGTTTGTCATGTGGAATTGTCACTTGTTCCCTGCATATATGAAGACCAAACCTTTATGCAAAATACCTTAGCATGACATAAATCATATGGATGTTGATCCTAAAGCACCAATATGAACTATAGTTCATAGTTTTCATCTCCATGGGGATGAAAATATACAATGCTCTTATACTTTTATGAAATAAATTAAAAAAACAATCGGATCAACCATTATCAATGTTAATAGATTCTTAATATATGTGAATACCGATGATAAATAATAAATAATTTGAAAATATATTTTATAGTTGAATGATTTGATTGATTTCTAAGGCTATACTAGTTAAAACATTTGCTAAATTTTGCATAAAGGTGTTAGCCCCATCTCCCAATTATAACGGTTCAACCCAGCCCCCACTCATTCAAATTCCTAGCTCCACCACTATTTCTATGTATGAACCAAAAAAGTAGAGGAGAAAGAGTACGGATAATTACACGTAGGTACCCGACTGAAGATGGATTTTGGTCCATCGATTGTTGTTAGAAGGGATGGAATTAATGGCGTCTTGCACGGTCTTGAAGCCTTCCATTCCCACAAATCTATAATTCGCACCACCCCACGACGGCGGCTTGTCGCCGCAGTCAAGCGCTACGACGGCATCTTTCACAACCGAAGTTGATGAAAGTACGAAAACGGTCGCTAAAAGTATCATAATGGTGGCCATATGTCAGGGAAAAGAATGCAGTGGTACTGGGCTAGATAGATTATCTAAAGAGTTGCAATTTCCAATTGTCTAGAGATTTTCTCCACTAACCTTTCCAATAATTAGGGACTACAGGCTAGATAGAAACTGGTTAGTTAGACATGCATGAATTTCACTTTAACTAGCTAACCATGATTAATTGGGATGGAGTTTAACGTCTTGATGTGTTTTGCAATTGAACATGTCGATGGACAATCCCATTTTGGCTATATAGAAAGCATGTGGATGATTTACCAAAATAGGAAAGGGATGTGGATGTGTTCGTGGGATTGTTAGTAGTATACATGTACCTCTACCAACAATTCGAGTTATTGGGACCAGTTAGTTTATTACATGGTATCAGAGTCTGACTTGTTTTTGAGATCACGTGTTCAAGTCCTTACGACCCAGTATTAGTTGTTGTCTTAAAGCGCACAGTATGGAGAGCCAGTGCAAATTTCAAACTGTTGAGTTGGTTTTCGTGAGATGGGACATGTAAGGAAATAGTTAAGTACGTACTTATGTACCTTTTTCAATAACTCGAGCTATTAGACCAGTTGGTTTATGACGATGAAGAGAAAGAGGAAAGAGTTAATTACTTGAGGTTTTTTTTACAAGGGAGTAATCTTTATTGCACTTTTAATTGATTGGTTATAAAGAAGAATAGTACGAACCAGCAATTTGGATCCATCAAAAGGATAGAACACCAGCTCAATCGGTTGAAACAAACCGTGCTTAAGGAATCATCCAATGAAACACGAAACTCAGAGTGAAAACAACCACCCAAAAGATTCAAACACTTGAACCAAAAACAGAACATCAAGAATCCTTATTCCTTCTAGCTGTCAATCGATCAGAGTGGAATAAGATAACAGTCAGCTTGTCCGATCAAATCGAACTACATGACTGTTGAGCACATCAAAGCCATGTGCCGCCTCCTAGAGATGCCTCGAAGACATCCATCACACGGAATTTCAGATTCGAGACTACTTGGCGGTGGAGACTGGAGACGGAAATAAATCATATTGCTCCAAACTAATAAGGCATAGGGAGTCGAGGAAGAGAGATCGTGTTCAAAGGGGAGCAACGATCCTGATGGAGCCACAAATCTCCACAAAGTACCGATTTCCACCTCAACAGCCAGAGAAGACCCAACCCTTCATGATCCGACAACCATCCAAGCAACATCGACATCCTTTGGGGGCCCGGAGTGGGAAAGCAGAGAATGACTTCACCAAAGAGATGAGACCACCAAACTAGGAAAGCAAACCATCACCCTCATGATATGATCTCAATAAGCTCAATCTTTGGCTCACAAATGCTCGATCAAGAAGACAACCCAGAATACATTAAGCATTCTGATTTTATTCCAAGTAGTGGAACAGTGTCAGGGTACCTACTTTGGGAACCTGGTTTTCACGATTGGATCCATGAAAATGGGAGATTAAGAGCTTTTGTTGCAAATAAAGTCTCCCTCTACAAGGTTATATGGTTCGTTGTTCCAGAAGAGCTCGTTAAGAAGGGTTTTCAAGACCTCAAAGTTGCTATGTCAACACGGGAAGACTGCCAGAATTTGACTAAGTGTAGAATCAAGTTCGTGATGGCTACTTTGGGGTGTAATTCGAGGATTTTGGCTGGGAATCGGGTGTCAAGGAGTATACCACATGAAAGTGTACAGCTTCTAGTACAAAAGCAAGGAATTGGATGAAGGGTCACTTGCCTAGAAGTCTTCGATCGAGAGGTTCCAAGAAGGTGTCGAAGACTGGTTTTTACTTGCGCAGGAAAGCAGATTCTTGAGTATGAAGCCACCAGATTTTGTGTCATTTTACAGTTCAGATTTCCGTTTCATTGTCCAAGTTAGCATTAGCTTTGAGTCCTTGTTTGTTTAGAAGTAGAATTAGGTTTGTTAAAGTCTATTTAAAGGGCCTTGAAGCCTCGTGTATGTATGTATGTTGAATGAATGAAATTGAGACTTGTCTCCCCATAAGCTTGTGTGTTGGTTGAGTTCCAGCAACGAGTTGCTTCGTATCGATTGAAACTGCATCAATTGTGGCCAAGCTTCGTTTCAAACCAATCGAGCCTTCTTACACGTGAAAGATTGCACCTTTGGTCCGTTTTCGTTTTAAGTTTGTTCGAGTTTTCAATCCATTCTTTGGTTTGGAAATTGTGCTGCGTATTCTGTCAAACGAGCAACTCTTGTGCTCGTATTACCTCATCTGAATGAGGCTCCCAAACTCCTACCTCTGGACCCCATTTGAGCAAGCCTAGAACAGTGAACCATAGATATGAGCGAAGAGCAAAAGCTTGACTGGAGATGGCAATGAAAGGCCACAACGACTAGTTTAGAAAGCGACAACTGAAAATGCAATCGAAAAATTAGCAAAAAGGCAAAAAAAACCAAAATCATGAAAAAAAACTAATGGACAAACAAAAGAAGTAGGACTTGGGCCACCGCCGGTCACCAACATGAGACGCTACCGGACTCGAAAATCATATTATTCACCATTGGTAAATTGAATGATCCAGTATATAGGTGAGTTACAAGAGAAATTCCAGCAAAAATGGAACCTGCTGTTACACTATCATGCTCATTTTTTCATTTAATTTCAAAGGAAGTATTTGGACCTTCATAATCCAAGATTAAAACCCATATGCTAGAGGCTCAACTAAGTTTTTAGTAAGCTCCTTAAGCATGTTGTAATGTTGTTAAACCTTGTGGTCTTAAAAAAGTTTCCCGCTCTCTTATCAAAGGAAAAATTATGACATTTTTTATCAAAAGAAAATTATGACATTAATTAAAAAGAATAAAATTTAGGTTTTTTACCTAAAATATTATATTTTGAAAAATAATTTGTCAACATGGTGTTCAGAAAGTATTTCTAAATCAATGGTTCTTTTACACTAAACGAGATGCACGCGTCTTAATTGGGTTTCCTGACGAAAAAAATTCAAATTTGAAGCTACGAAAAGTTGGATCAAGATGAAACAAGCACAATGGAGTAGCAGAGTAGTGTGAAGTAATTGGGAGAGATCTAATTTGGAGAAGCACAATTGAGAAGCACCCCAGGTTATGGCCGACAATGTGAAGTAATTTTGAGAGACCTAATTTGATGCGCGTGTTGTCTGCGAAATAGAGAAGCAAAATAGTTGTCTTCCAAAAAAAGGGATACATTTCATTTGGGATGGTTAAAGGAGACATAATGTCATCACCATCAATATATTTGGAAATCAATCAATTGATATTACTAGTTTTATAACAACAATTGCATTATGATTATATTGGCAAATCGTGCAAGAACAAAGGAAAACTAGACTGGAATCCAAATCATGGAGAGTATTTACCAATTAACAATATTTTTTTCTTACTAAGTGAAAGGGTACCTTCAAGGGAGCGTAAATCCAAAATTGGGATCTCACTCAAATGAGTTTAGCACTTTAACTATTTAGACTAACAAGGAGATAAATGTAGTGAGGGAGGGTATAGTGAATAGTTACGTTCCACAAACTATTTTATTATACTTGATCTACACCTCACTACATTAGGAAAAATTAACATTAAGGAACTTCCACCTCATTATAGCAAGCTAAAGTATACACTTAGAAGTTGGAGTATGAGACCTAATATTGAGCCCCATAATGGAACTCGAATCATAATTCGCAGCTTGAAGCAAAAGGGGTAGTGGTGGTGATGAATTTGTAGTAAATAGAGACTTGTAATTCGATGGAAAACTAGGTAACCAAGTAAGCAACCTTAACACAAAGGGAAGGAGGCTAACTAGGGTCGAACTATCAATCAACTAAGGAGAATACTTGGGTCAATTGATCTGCAATCCTTGGTCAAACAACCAAGAACAAAACCGAGCTTCTCAAGCTTGGGGTAACTCCACGAGGGATTTTTTTATTAAACTTCAATCTGCCTTTACACTGATTCGAGCAATGTTTTTATAGCCACAAGAACAATTAATTAACCTACTTAAACAAGAAAACATCCTAGAACATATTTGGTAAAGAAAATCTACTCTAATAAGGATTCTTCTAACGCAAGTAATCCGACTTGCACAATGAATCATGTCTTCCTGTCCACGTCTCACAACCTTCTTCCAGTCCAACTTCGAGCTTGTAGGAAATGGCCTTCTAGGTCGAGTCGAATTCAGCCAACTCCTTCTCGAGGCTTAGAAAGTTGCCCTCTTTCACCTCCAACTCAAATCTCCAAATGGTTGTACCTCAAGCTCCTCGAATAAGGTCCCAAAGTTGCCTCCTCGAACAGATCTCCTACCTTAACCAAAATCTGGCAATTTCCATAATGCAAGATGGGTTTTTGATGGCATTGTAAAGCAACCCTTATGGCTTCCTTTCCACGATCCAAGGACACCAAGTTGTAGAGGAACAACCAAGGTCCAAAACAGGATCCTAACCTTGCATTTTCATGGAACAATTTGAGAGAAACAATCCCCTAAAGTAGCCTATCCAGAACTGTCTCAACACTTAGGAATTTTTCAGCCTTGTTCGTATTAAATTGATCTGATCTTTGAGCGATTCGTTTGAGCTGGTACGAAGGTGGAATTGATTTCATATCAGGCCCCCCTTCTTTAAAAAGGTTTGACCTCAAAGCTTGGATCAACCTGCAATCAAAATGATAGAGAAGATCGTCACAAATAGGATAGCGAAAATTCAGAGTCAAAACTTTCTTTTCCGGCGAGTCCCGATTTGCCGGCGACTCCTCGGAAATTGAGGCTTTTTGCTCAATGACTTTTTGGACTAATTCCTTGCGTGCATACTGTTTCCCTAGCTCCCATGAAGCGAATGCAGTTACTCCCGTGCTTCGAATTTGCTCTAGCCACCTTGAATCGAATCTCGAATCTTTCCCGCCACTGGAGAATTCAAAATTCCCAGTTTCCGGCGACGAGTTTCCAAAATCCGACGAGCCAACTTGAAAATTGGGTGTTTTGTTTTCACGCATCGCCGAGCTGGTGTTTCGCTTCCTACACCTTCCTTGAGACCCCAGGAGTGGATCCCAGTGCCGGATTGTGTTGATTCATGCTCGAACTCTACAACCGACTCACCCACTTTCTCGTCATCGTTCGACGTTGTTGGAAGAAAAATTGGATTTTTGGGATTCGTCGATTGAGCTTGCTTCAGCTGGATTGCATCGGCTTTACGCGTTTCTGGGCAAATTTGGAAGGAGGTGATGTTGGCCGCTCTCTCTGTCGCGCTACCAGCTGCTCCACCCAATTCGGTGTGATTCAGGGCCACCGGAGAATAGGGTCGTCGTCCCCTGCTTTGACGCGGAACCATCTTACCGGGAAGAATGGTCAATAGGTAGCACCGAGCCATCAGAGTGCTGTCACTAACTGTTTCCTCGGAAAAACCAAATGCCACCGCCGGTGCCGAATTGGTTTCCGGCGATGTTGATTCGATGTTTCGCGATGGAAACTCTTGCGGTGCCGTTGATCGAATGCACGCTGATAGCTGAAATCGAGACGACCGTCAAATATCCGCCACCGGATGTCGGCGTCGTTGATTTGATCGGTGCAACTCTGACTTCTGAAAACGATGACGATCGTCAAATATCCACCACCGTGCGATGTTGATTTGATCGATCGAAAAGAAAACAAAGAAGATCGTCAAATATCCGCCGCCGGTGTCGGCGTCGTTGATTTGATCGATACACCCTTGACTTCTAATAAAACAACCGTTATTCGGTTCGCACCTCTCCAAACTACGTTCGAACGAGGGTGTTTGAGTTTTGAGGAATCTACGCTACCGCTACTCCTATGGAGATTCCTGTGGAGAGCTCCGCGACTACGACTAAGACTACAACTATGGAGATCCTTCCTGGAAGGAGAGCTCCGCGAAGAAGTTACAGAGAAAAGGTAAAGTTTGAACAGAGTTGATCTGTGTTGATTTTTGGTTGTCCCCTTCTCTCTCCTTGCTCCACTGCTTTTATCCGAAAAACTGCTTCGTAGTCTTCACGCTCGGTGGAACCGCTTCCTCAACTGCTCCGTTGTGAAATCCCACGTGTCTCAACCGCTTCGCTCCTCAAACTGCTTCGTGTGAACTTTACGTGAGTTGTTTTCATGATCTCGCGATGTCGTTTCCTTTCCCAAACAGCTCCGCTTGATTCTACCCGCGACATCGTTTTAATATTAAACGACTCCGCTTCCAGCCCTGCGGTGTCGTTTTTCTTTCCCAACCAGCTCCGTTTGTTTTTTTCTTCCGCGACACTGTTTATTATTAAACACTGTCGTTTGCTAGTATAGCGGTACCGTTGGGCTTCCTCGCGATACTGTTTTTAATTCCGCGGCACCGTTTTAGCTCTCCGCGGTGCCGCTTCTCCCCATCCAACAAGGAATAAAAATAACAATAATTAATTATAAACAAAACTCCTTTTCCGATACCCACTAACCGCGCGGCCCCCTTTTGATTTTCGGTATCGTTTCCAGTACCGCGGTACCGCTGAGCTTCCTTGCGGTACCGTTTTAACTCATTCGCGATGCCGCTTGTCACGGTGCCGTTTTTTAGCCAAACGACACCGTTTCCCAGTCTCGCGATGCCGTCGAGCTGTAGGGTTCGCGGCACCGTTTTATCTCTTCGCAGTATTGCTTGACTCCAAACAGTGCTGTTACTCTCCTCCTCTGACAAGGAAAAAATAAAATAAAAAACATTCCTTGTCCAACAGCAACACATGTCCTGCGCATGACTCACACATGTTCTGCAACCAATGTCGTTTCAATTACCGCAGTACCGCCGAGCCTCTTCGCGGTCTCGCTTAAATTCTCCGCGGTATTGATCGACTCCAAACGACATCGTTTTGGCCATGCGATATCGAATTAAATGCCGAGACTCATTATTACGGCATTGAATTTAGGCCAAAAATATTTTAGGTGTAAACAATGCCCCCCACAACTTAGTTTATAAGAACCAGTTCTTATGAACTAAGTTGTTGACACAATTTAAATCACCTAAAATATTAATCAACTTGCAACTCAACCACTAATTCCACAAACAACATTGTATCATGTGAATGTGCGACCAGACTTGCAAAAATTACCAAGTTGCTTAATCACAATTTGTTTCCAAGCCACTGGTTCACCACCGTAGCATGGCCACACATAATTGGTTTGTGCTTCTATTATTTGAGAAACAACGACCATGACATCCCAAGTAACAGCCACTTCGCAACACTACTTTGCGGCCATGTTTTTGGCCGGCAAATTCTATGGCGAAAGAAAACTAGTATGCTCAGCTACTCCTTACCCCACACTGTTGTTCGACGGAAAAGGTAAAATAAATTAAAACATTACACAAACAACGTTGCGGGCCTACCTTCTGCATCGCTGTTGGAGTTCGGCAACACTGTTTGCTACAAACGACAACGTTTTATTTTTTCACTTTGTCGAGCCTCGCAGCACCGCAGCAACGGCCCTGCAATGTTGAATAGGCTATGAAACGATGGTGTTTCATGATATTTTATTATTATTATTTTTCTTTTTTCCCGCAAAGCCGAGGCAAACTTTACAACGCCGTTTGAGCAACTTTTTTTTTTCTCGCAGGCCTGTGGCACTGTTGGGCCCGCTCTTTCCTTTCTACCCAGCAACATTGTTTGTAGCAGCTCTGTAATAATTTTTATTTTATTCCGCAAACCATTGCCTGCAACACTGCGGCAAGTTTCCAATGCGGCTTGAACTTCTTTACAACGTTGCTAAAACCACTCAGGTGTGTGGCATAACCACGAGTCCACCATGCCCACAATCATGATTTAATCCCCTTTGCTGGCCATGCACACTTGCGGCCAAAAATTGATCAAAAGACTCCAAATACAATTTGGTTTCTAAATCAATATTAGCCTTGCAGTATACTTGCGGCCGGCCAATGCGACATTGCTGGCAATTTATCTCTTTTTTTTTTAACAACAAGCCAATTAATTTTGGCTTTGAATAATCTTGCTAGCTGTGCGGCAAGTCCAAAAAAAAAAAATAATAATAAATAAATAAATAAATAAAGTATTCCCTAATGACTTCTCAACATCGGCAGCTCTGCTTGGATTCATACACAGTCCTGTTTTGGCCAAATTTCTAGCAGCTTTGTTAGCGGCTGCCGCATGGCTGCCTTGGCCAAAAACTGACTTGCTTTTGTAGACTCCCGCAGCGTTGCCCAGGCCAAACGGCAGTGTTTTGGATTTTTCCTCCTTGCCCGCATCGCTGTGGATCCAGCCCTTTATACTGGCCAGTTGTGTGGCCTCGCCCAAGACAAAGTGGATTTATTTTGCTCAATGTTGCGGCAACTAAAACTACATCGCCTTGCAACAACAACAAATTAATAAATAATAAAAATAATTATCAACAATGTGGTTGTTAATCTCATCACCGCTGGCCTTTTTCAGTTTTTCCTTTTCCCTTCTCTTGCCGCAAAGCTGCAGCAGCAAGTTTAAATCTTTTTTTGTTTTTGTTTATCAGAGCTGTTTGTTTTCCGCAACAGGCGCAGGGCTGAGGGACTTTTTTTTCTTCTTCAGCATTGTGTATCTTTCCCTATCTTCCAACGATGTTGAGAAAAGAGAACAACACCGCTTGTTATTTTGAACTATTGCCAACCATATTGTTGCTTCTTCTTAGCAATTCCGCTTGATCATATTATATAATATTTTCTCTATAACATATTAGGTGGCCTAATTTAGCCACGTTATTTATTAACAGTTAAATAAGAAACAAACTAGACTTTGGCATAAACCATCATGCCAAAAGCCCACACCCACTGCCAACTCCATCGATCAAACCAAACAAGCCATCCGTAAAGTCCATGATTCGTCACAGCTGGCTCCACACGAGTTGGTTTTGATGTTTTGGAATCAATGTTGGCTTGCAAATCCCCAGTTCGTCTAGCTCGAACATCTTTGTTCGAAACTCCACGATCCTGATTTGGCCTAATCTTAGCTTCGCGGAATGGAAAACCATAAGCATTCTTGGCTCTAGACATGACATTCTCGTTTTTTGGCTTCTTTGTCTTGCCAATTCGACCATGCGACATCGCTTGCCTAGACTGGTCTAGTTTTGTCAGCTTCACACTCTCACCATGTTGTTGGTAGTATGAGCGCCGAGACTTTTCATCAACAGGTACGTTGGTATTTTGCTTATCACGAACATGACTTTCGCACCTATCACACAACAACGTTGCCCCTTTTAAAATTCCACGTGAGTTTGGAGTTTGTTTGGCATTGGCCTTGCCCCCCAGACCACCACTCATGGATTTGTTCCCAGCCAGCACTGGTGTGGCAACCCCATGTCGGGTTTGATTGAACTTGCCCCCCTGTCCACTCAATAAAAACTTCGGGGTTGATTCACGTGAACGATCCTGTTGAGTCATGCCAACTTTGTTGGCATTAGATTTTTCTACGTGGTTAACATCCCCACACCGAGGAGTATTTGAGGAAACCATTGTTAGATTTTTCCTCGAGTAGGGTGGGTGTGGCAAACTTCTTTGCCACCCACGATGTTGTTTCTCCTTTAATCTACCACGAGATGGGATGGCATGCCCCTCTAGCGGCTCAGATTGAAGAATGTGGTAACATTTGTCATCTTTCCAAACATCACACTTGTTTTTCTTAATTTTCTGGAACTTATTATGAACACGTTTAAATTTTGTTCTTAGTTGTGGCTTTCGCAAGACCGCTCTAACTTTCCTGTCCTTCAAAACAATAGTGTTCACAGGAGAACCAACATGAGATTTGTTGGCCCCTAACGCCACTGTTTTAGCCACAAGTTTAAGTGAATCCTTATTGGCAATGCCGGAAACATGTTCATCTATCATCTCAAAAAATTTATCCATATGTCTTCCAAGAGAATCACACGGCTTATTTAAAGAGATAAAATAGAGATTTACCTGCTGGTAATACTCCTCCACGGCTCGACGAAGAGACAAGAGTGCAACATGCCCGTCAGTGCTCGACATGGATTGAGGCCACTCCTTCATCCGACCGGTATGTCTATCTGCCTCGTCCGCCTGACCAACTTCAGTATTGGTCCTTTGCTCGTCCAGAAATTGTTGTGGAAGATCGCAATCTTGTTTTTCTCGCCGCAGAGCCATTTCAAACACACGTGTCCCACCAGGTGTGCCAAATTGTTTCCTCGGAAAAACCAAATGCCACCGCCGGTGCCGAATTCGTTTCCGGCGATGTTGATTCGATGTTTAGCGATGGAAACTCTTGCGGTGCCGTTGATCGAATGCACCGCTGATAGCTGAAATCGAGACGACCGTCAAATATCCGCCACCGGATGTCGGCGTCGTTGATTTGATCGGTGCAACTCTGACTTCTGAAAACGATGACGATCGTCAAATATCCACCGCCGTGCGATGTTGATTTGATCGATCGAACAGAAAACAAAGAAGATCGTCAAATATCCGCCGCCGGTGTCGGCGTCGTTGATTTGATCGATACACCCTTGACTTCTAATCAAACAACCGTTATTCGGTTCGCACCTCTCCAAACTACGTTCGAACGAGGGTGTTTGAGTTTTGAGGAATCTACGCTACCGCTACTCCTATGGAGATTCCTGTGGAGAGCTCAGCGACTACGACTAAGACTACAACTATGGAGATCCTTCCTGGAAGGAGAGCTCCGCGAAGGAGTTACAGAGAAAAGGTAAAGTTTTGACAGAGTTGTTCTGTGTTGATTTTTGGTTGTCCCCTTCTCTCTCCTTGCTCCACTGCTTTTATTCGAAAAACTGCTTCGTAGTCTTCACGCTCGGTGGAACCGCTTCCTCAACTGCTCCGTTGTGAAATCCCACGTGTCTCAACCGTTTCGCTCCTCAAACTGCTTCGCGTGAACTTTACGTGAGTTGTTTTCATGATCCCGCGATGTCGTTTCCTTTCCCAAACGGCTCCGCTTGATTCTACCCGCGACATCGTTTTAATATTAAACGACTCCGCTTCCAGCCTTGCGGTGTCATTTTCTTTCCCAACCAGCTCCGTTTGTTTTTTTCTTCCGCGACACTGTTTATCATTAAACACTGTCGTTTGCTAGTATAGCGGTACCGTTGGGCTTCCTCGCGGTACTGTTTTTAATTCTCCGGCACCGTTTTAGCTCTCCGCGGTGCCGCTTCTCCCCATCCAACAAGGAATAAAAATAACAATAATTAATTATAAGCAAAACTCCTTTTTCAATACCCAACTAACCGCGCGGCCCTCATCCTGTTTTCTGGTAAACAGTGTCGTTTCCAGTGCCACGGTACCGGTGAGCTTCCTTGCGATACCGTTTTTCTGATCCGCGGTGTCGTTGGGTTTATTCGCGGTGCCGTTTTTAATTAATCGGCACCGCTTATCAAGGCCTCCCGCGACGTCGTTTTTACATCCGCGGTACCGTTTTTTTGTCCGCGGTGTCGTTGGTTTTATTCGCGGTGCCGTTTTTAGCCAAACGACACCGTTTCCCAGTCTCGCGATGCCGTCGAGCTTTGAGTTTCGCGGCACCGTTTTATCTCTTCGCGGCATTGCTTGACTTCAAACGGTGCTGTTACTCTCCTCCTCCGACGAGGAAAAAATAAAATAAAAAACATTCCTTGTCCAACAGCAACACATGTCCTGCGCATGACTCACACATGGTCTGCAACCAATGTCGTTTCAAGTACCGCGGTACCGCGGAGCCTTTTTGCGGTCTCGCTTAAATTCTCCGCGGTATTGCTCAACTCCAAACGACATCGTTTTGGCCATGCGATATCGAATTAAATGCCGAGACTCATTATTACGGCATCGAATTTAGGCCAAAAATATTTTAGGTGTAAACAATGCCCCCACAACTCGGTTTATAAGAATTATGAACCAAGTTGTTGACACAACTTCATCACCTAAAAATAATTCTAACGCAATTAACATAGGCCATACTCAGAGATATTGGCCACGAGCAACTTCCAGGCCATGCATGACACAATTTGGCCAGCCACATAATTGTTGACAATAGTTCAAGATGGCCAGCGGTGTTGTTTGCTATTTTCTCTACCGCGTTGGGAGGATACACAATGCTGTCGAAACAAAAGGGTTTTAGTTTTATGTAAAAAACAATGCCGCCAAGACAGCACCGTTGAGAGAGAAGCTATTGGCGAAGCAGTTTCACGGGGAGGAAAACAACATTGTGTTGTTAAATATAAAATAGTAATATGCTGTTGTTTATCAAAAACAGCCTTGCGGGGTAAGAAATGCTTCTACTAAAGCATCCCGTTGGGTTTTCGTTAAAAGGAAATCCCAAAAACAGTGTTGAGGTGGGTTGTAGCCGCAGTGCACTAGTTTTTGAAGAAGTTCACTAATTTGATCTTGCTTTGGCCATGTTGAGTTCAATTTGGATACAAATTGGGAAGGTAAAAGATAAGTTTTCACATGGAAGCAGTGGGCCAATAGACAAAACATTGTCATGGCCGTAAGCAACATGGCATTCGGCGGATGAAGGAGTGGCCCCAATCCATGTTGAGCACTGACGGGCGTGTTGCACTCCTGTCTCTTCGTCGAGCCGTGGAGTAGTATTACCTGCAGGTAAATCTCTATTTTATCTCTTTAAATAAGCCGTGTGATTCTCTTGAAAAACATATGGATAAAGTTTTTGAGATGATAGACGGACATGTTTCCGGTATTGTCAATCAAGATTCACTAAAACCAATGGCTAAAACAGTGTCGTTAGAGCCTAGCAAATGTCATGTTGGTTCTCCTGTGAACACTATTGTTTTGAAGGACAGAAAAGTTAGAGCTGTCTTGAGAAAGCCACAACAAAGAACAAAATTTAAACGTGTTCATAATAAGTTTCAGAAAATTAGGAAGAACAAGTGTGATATCTTGAAAGATGACAAATTTTACCACATTCTTCAATCTAAGCCGCTAGGGGGGCATGACATCCCATCTCGTGGTAGATTGAAGAAGAAACAACATCGTGGGTGGCAAAGAAGTTTGCCACACCCACCCTGCTCTAGGAAAAATCAAACAATGGTTTCCTCAAATACTCTTCGGTGTGGGGATGGTAACCACGTAGAAAAATCTAATGCCAACAAAGTTGGCATGACTCAACAGGATCGTTCACGTAAATCATCCCCGAAGTTGTCATTGAGTGGACTGGGGGGCAGGTTTGGTCAAGCACAACATGGGGTTGCCACACCAGTGCTGGCTGGGAACAAATCCATGAGTGGTGGTCTGGGGGGCAAGTACCATGGCCAACAAACTCTAGTCTCACGTAAGAGTTCAAAAGATGCAAAGTTGTTGTGTGATAAGTGCAAAGATCATGGTCGTGGTAAACAAAATACCAACACACGTGTTGAGGGAGCTCGTAAGTCTCGGTGCTCAAACTCCCCACAACATTGTGAGAGGGTACCACTGACAAAACCAGTCCAGTCTGAGCAAGCAATGCGGCATGGTCGACTTGGCAAGGAGAAGATGCCAAAAAATGTCAATGTCTTGCCGAGAGCAAAAAACACTAGTGATTTTTCATGCCATCGTCCAAAAGTGATGGCTGAGGGGAAGCCAAATCGAGCTCGTGGGATTTCGAACAAAGATGTTCGAGCTAGACGAGCTGAAAAGTTGAATTCCAGCACCGACTTCAAACCTTCTCAGTTGTGTGTGAAGCCACCTGTGATGAGTCATGGTGTTCACGGATGGCTTGTTTGGTTTGATCCGTGGAGTTGGCAGTGGGTGTGTACTTTTGGCAGGATGGTTTATGCCAAAGTCAACCCTGTTTTGTTTAGCTACTATTAAAATAAATAAAATATGGCTAATTTAAGCCACGTATTATATATAAAAAAAAATTTATTACAAAAATAGAATCAAGCGATATTGTTGAGAAGAAGCCACAACTCTGTTGTCAATGTTTCAAGATGAGCAATGCAGCGTTGATTGTGGATGTAACATAGCTGCCACAACAGTGCCGCATAAGAGTAAGGCTAAAACATCGTCGTTTGGCCACCTGCAGACCTGCTGCAATAATAATAAAAGAAAAATGGCTTAACAATGCTGCCACTCGCTGCTTTGTATTTTACGTATGTAAAAATAATGGCCCGCTGCCGTTTTACGTATGATCAAACAGTATTGCGGGCTGGTACAACAATGTTGCGCAGGAAATTGGCCAAGCACTGTCGTTTGGCGCATGCGTTTTTTTTTGGAGCGTGTGTGTTTGGAAGAGCAGCAACGCTGCGAAGACATTTAGTTGTATTGGTTTACTTTCTCAAAGGAGAAACCTTGTTGCTCTCAAGTGTGGCCATATGGATTTTTCCTTTGAAATGAACAAATGGCCCAAACAAAGGAAGTTAAAGCAGCTGTGCTTTTGCCAAGCAAGGCAACCTACGAGCCAATCTGTATGGCTAAAAATAAAAACTAACAAAGACGTGGCATGGTAAAACAATGTAATTTTCTAGCAACGTTGTTTTTGGTCTCTGCCGTATGATTTGGAATTTATTTTAAGTGGAATAAGTTGTGTCAACAACTTAGTTCATAAGAATTTATTCTTATAAACTAAGTTGTGGGGGGCATTGTTTACACCTAAAATATTTTTGGCCTGAATTAAATGCCGTAATAATGAGTCTCGGCATTTAATTCGATATCGCATGGCCAAAACGATGTCGTTTGGAGTTGAGCAATACCGCGGTGAATTTAAGCGAGACCGCGAAGAGGCTCGGCGGTACCGCGGTACTTGAAACGACATTGGTTGCAGACCATGTGTGAGTCATGCGCAGGACATGTGTTGCTGTTGGACAAGGAATGTTTTTTATTTTATTTTTCCTTGTCGGAGGAGGAGAGTAACAGCACCGTTTGGAGTCAAGCAATACTGCGAAGAGATAGAACAGTGCCGCGAACCTCACAGCTCAACGGCATCGCGAGACTGGGAAACGGTGTCGTTTGGCTAAAAAACGGCACCGCGATAAGCGGCATCGCGAATGAGTTAAAACGGTACCGCAAGGAAGCTCAACGGTACCGCGGCACTGGAAACGACACCGTTTACTGAAAATAAAAGGGGCCGCGCGTTTTAGTGTAGGTGTCGGGGAAGGAGTTTTTTTTTTGTTTATAATTAATTATTATTTTTATTCCTTGTTGGGAGGGGAAAATCGGTACCGCGGAGAATAAAAACGGTACCGTGAATTTAAAAACGATGTCGCGGGAGGCCTTGATAAGCGGTGCCGATTAAATTAAAAAAATCGTATCGGGTAAGTGAAGGGCCTAAATTCCGCGGTTCAATGAATTGGAATTTTTTGGCTATGTTAGCGGTGTCGTTTAATTAAAAACGGTACCGCGAGTAAGCCCAACGGTACCGTTGTATTAGCAAACGACAGTGTTTAAATATTTAAACAATGTCGCGAAAAAAAAGCAAACATAGCTGTTTGGAGAAGAAAACGACACCGCGGAGCTTGAAAACGATATCGCGTGAGGAATCAGCGATACAGCGGTGGTGGATAAAGCCGCAAGGCCAAAGCAACATCGTGGAGTTCAACGAAGGCCATCGACTTTGTGTGGTCAACGACGCCGAGAGATCAACAATCTAGCGGCGAGTACGCGGTGACGAGGGTGAAACAACAATGTTGTTTTAATCGATGGCGGTATCGTGATTCGAACCATGGTACAAAGTTGATGGGTGTGCACGTGACTTTTACGCAAAGCAGAAAAAGGAGATCAAGGCAGTTGAGACACGTGGGATTTCAGGACGGAGCAGTTGAGGAAGCAGTTCCACAGAGCGTGAAGACTACGAAGTTGGTTTTAGAAAAAATCAACCCTGCAAGGAGAGAGAGGGACAACCAAATCAACACAGAAACACATCTGTCAAACTTTATCTTTCTTCTCTGTAACTCCTTCGCGGAGCTCTCCTTCCAGGAAGGATCTCCATAGTTGGTAGAAGTAGTCGTAGTCGCGGAGCTCTCCACAGGAATCTCCATAGGAGTAGCGGTAGCGTAGGTTCCTCAAAAACTCAAACACCCTCGTTCGAACGTAGTTTGGAGAGGTGCGAACCGTAGTAAACGGTCGTTCTTGGTTAGAAGTCAGAGGTGCATCGATCAAATCAACACCGCCTGGCGGTGGATATTTGACGGTCACGTGGATTTCACCATTTAGAGGTGCATCGATCAAATCAACGGCGCCGACATTCGGCGGTGGATATTTGACGGTCGTCTCGATTTCAGCAATCAACGGTGCATTTGATCAAACGGCACCGCAAGAGTTTCCACCGTGAAACATCAAATCAACATCGCCGGAAACGAATTCGGCACCGGCGGTGGCATTTGGTTTGATCGTAAAAGAAAACATTGCTTCTCCCCATCCAACAAGGAATAAAAATAACAATAATTAATTATAAACAAAACTCCTTTTCCGATACCCACTAACCGCGCGGCCCCCTTTTGATTTTCGGTATCGTTTCCAGTACCGCGGTACCGCTGAGCTTCCTTGCGGTACCGTTTTAACTCATTCGCGATGCCGCTTGTCGCGGTGCCGTTTTTTAGCCAAATGACACCGTTTCCCAGTCTCGCGATGCCGTCGAGCTGTGAGGTTCGCGGCACCGTTTTATCTCTTCGCAGTATTGCTTGACTCCAAACAATGCTGTTACTCTCCTCCTCTGACAAGGAAAAATTAAAATAAAAAACATTCCTTGTCCAACATCAACACATGTCCTGCGCATGACTCACACATGTTCTGCAACCAATGTCGTTTCAAGTACCGCAGTACCGCCGAGCCTCTTCGCGGTCTCGCTTAAATTCTCCGCGGTATTGATCGACTCCAAACGACATCGTTTTGGCCATGCGATATCGAATTAAATGCCGAGACTCATTATTACGGCATTGAATTTAGGCCAAAAATATTTTAGGTGTAAACACTAACCTTGGAGGGCACTGAATGAATTTATGGTTCCTCTTTCTTGCTTCGATTGCTTGCCATATGGGATTGATCAGCTCGAACGTCTTCTGGTGACAATGGTTTGAGCACCATCTTCCTACCTTGATGCTTGAAGGAGTAGCAATTGGTCCGGCCGTCATGGAAAACTTGGCGATCAAATTGCCACGGCCGCCCAAGCACTAAGTGTGCAGCTTACATTGGGATCACATCGAACAACATTTCATCGTGATAATTTTCGATTGAGAAGGGCAGCTTTACCTGCTTATTGACTTTAACTGCAGTGTGATCGCTCAGCCAGTGAAGAGAATATGGCTCCGATCAAGGGATCGTGGGCAATCCCAACTTTCTGACGCCGTCGAGGCTCACAACATTCGCATAGCTTCCTCCGTCAATGATGACCGTGAGGAGCTTGCCTTGAACCTGACATCGAGTGTGAAACAGATTGCTTCTCTGGTTCACATCAAGTATGTCCTCGTCTTTGCTTGTCAAGGCCCTTTGAAGTACCAGTAAGGGCCCATCAGCCACCTGCATCTCTTCTTCAGTCTCCGATTCACTTGCAGGCTTCTTCTCTTCCTCTTCTTCATCCTCAGAACAGTAATGGCCATCTCGGAGGAGCAATGCTTTTTGTTTGGCACATTGGTGAGCCTTGTGCCCATACTCGTGGCACTTAAAGCAACGAATGGTGCCACTGTAAGTGTTTGTCTTCTCTGGAACAGTTGGAGTAGTGTTCCTAGCCATGGTCCAAGGGGTTTCAGGATTCAATTCTGGATCAAAACTTGGCTTAGAAGTGTTGTTTGCTGTAGGAAACCACCTGTCAGAGCCCTGCTGCTTCAATTGCTTCTCTACCCTCACTGCCAATTGCACAACCTCTTCAATTTCGACAAACGGAAGGAGCTCGCTTGATTCTTAATGTCTCGATTAAGACCCTGCAAAAATTGATTGAGGGTAGCTTCTTTATCTTCTCGAACGTCAGCTCTTATCATGAGAAGGTCCAATTCTTGATAATACTCTTCAACGCCCGTGGTGCCTTGGCGAAGTAATTGGAGGGCGTCATAAAGATCGGACTGGTAATAGGCAGGGACGAAGCGCTCTCGCATTAGGCTTCGCATCTCCAGCCTGAAGGAAATCATCAATGCTGATAGCTACAACATTCACTACTATCCACCATACCATCACCTCTACCAGACAACTGCAACAGAATACCCATGCCACTCCAGGAGTCCCATGCTATTTCCAGACAACCCATACTACTCCTGGCAAGTGGCAACACCCATGCTTTCACCATGTTCCTTCTTATTGTTTATTATATTTCCTCTTGTATAAATAGAGTAGGAAACCTTCTGTAACAAATTAAGCTTTCCATCAATAAAATCATATTAGCAAATTCATCATGGTATCAGAGCTGGATTCAGAATCCAGTATAGGAAAGCCTAAAAAGAAGAAGAGGAAAAGGAAAAGGAAAAGGAAAAGGAAGAAAAGAGTTTGATAGAGTTTCTATACCTTTCCAATCGTCCTTCAATTCTTCTGTTTCTTTAGTTTCCAATCTAGTCCTATAGTGAGTTCTTCTGTAGCAACCAGCCATGAGTGAATTTACTCCTGGCTGTTACACTTCAATCTAATTCTTCCGCATCTCTCGTCAGCAATGGCGTTGTTACCAGCGCCATATCTATTGCTCGGTGGGAGGCTGGACATCAAGCACTAAGAAGGCAGGACATAGTTCGAGCCAGGGCAACCTTTTCCATCAGCTTCCTTTGTGTCTTCTTCAAGAACCAGCTTCCTCGTCCATCATCAGTCACCACATCCGTCAGCGTCGTGGCCGGATCTTCATCATGGTCAGTTTGTCGCCGCCAGTCGACCGAAACCATCATCTTCCGTGCCATCATCATTGGCGGCACCCAGTCCCTTCACTGCTGCAACAGTTTTCAATCGGAGAGGTGCAATCACCATAGCGCATCTGCTCGGAGAGAGATGAAGTCACCATCTCCGACCAGCTGCCCTGTTCGACTGCATCATCACCGCCAATGTCATCTTCACCTCCAGCGCCATCCGTAATCGACGGCGCGTCCCAGCTCGTCGTCATCACAGTCGCCGGTGCCATAAGTTCCGGCGGCCCTATCATCTTCACCATAAGCATCCCCGGCGACATTGATCTCTTTGTCATCTTCATTCTCTGTTTCAACCAGTCAGATCCGGCGTTAGATCCACCGCCGGAAGCGTTTCAGGAAGATCGAGATTCCCTCGTCATCGTCCTCCACCAACGGCAATCCCGCTCGTTCTCTGCTTCTCTGCCGGATGTGTCTCCGTCTGTCGGCATCGGTTGAAACTGTTGCCGCGCCGTCGAGTCGCAATCGTTGCCGCCTCATAGTGCCACTGTCTTAGCAAAGGAAGGAAGGGAAGAAGCAGATCAGCGGAGTTCACCTCGATTTTCTCATTGTCGCCACTGCTGAGAGAAGCAGAGGAGCAGTCTTTTTCATTGGCTTGCTCCCGGCGATCTCGAGTTCATCGATCGTCGCCATCGGTACCGCCAAATCGCTGCTGGCTCCTCGCCGTGCCCTGCGCTGCCCTCTCGCCCGTCGATCGTCGCCGCCAGTCGTTGCTCTAGCCGTCGCGGGACGAGCAAAGTAAAAAAAAAAAAAAATTTGGCGAGAAGGAAAGAAAAGAGGAGAAGGAAGAAGCAGACTGAAGATAGGAGCGGGCGAGCGGCGGATTCACCAAAGTAAAGATGGGTTGGCCCTCCAGCAATTTCTTTTCTCCAACTCTAGTTGGGCTGCCACAATACCAACGAATTGGGCCTCCTTTATCAGGCCATGGCCCATGTTTTCAAACCCAAGCAAACAACGTTGGGTTCCAAAAAAAAAAAAACAAAAAGGCGGATGAGAACAAAGGAGGCAGCGGCATTAAGTGCTGCTCACAAATGGAAAGGTTTCTCAACCCTTATCACACAATCAGGCCCAGTGCCCACTGATTTCCCACTTGCCCAAGCAAATATGGTGTAACAAAATGGAGGTCCCTTATGAAATCACTAGTAATTTTTCTATGATACTAATGTCCAAGTTTCAATTGTGGCAAGTTTCATTAGCAGGCGAGAAAGCGAATCATCACCGATCAACGTCAAAGGAGTGAAGATCATCACGATCCAAGAGTAGGTCGTCACTTCACTAGCCATTGTTGGGGTGAATGACAGATTCTGCCAGCAAAGAAAGTCAAGTCACTATGTTGAGGTATTTTCGATCAGGTCGTTCATTTGGCGTTATTAGAGGTTGCTAGATCCAAGAAGAGATCACCCCTCGGCGTCCGTAAGGCAAACATGAACCAAGAAAAGATCGGTCCCTCAACTTCACAAGGCAAGTCACGATCAGATTGTCCCCTCGACGTTCAGACGGTAGTACGATCAAAGAAGCGGTCGTCCCTTAGCGTTCAGAGGCAGTCGCGATCCAAGAAAAGATCGTCCCCTTGGTGTTTATTATTGGACAAAGACCAATTATTCATCACCTTTCAAGTTGGGCATTCACAGTGTTCATGCTCCAGCTTGAGGGGGAGAATAGGGAATCAACATAATCAACACAGATCAGTCGATCGGTTTAGTCATCCGGTCGACCAATTCAGTCATCAGATCGATCACAATGTCAAAGATGTCGATCTGTCTATCAAATTGCTCGAAGAGACGAAGTCAGCAGTCCCCCAAATCAACATCGTCCAAGATGTCAGTCGTCATGACCTTTCTCTTCAAACTCGACATTCTTAATATTCATGTCTTCGTTTGAGGGGGAGTGAAGGAAATCATCAATGCTGATAGCTACAACATTCACTACTATCCACCATACCATCACCTCTACCAGACAACTGCAACAGAATACCCATGCCACTCCAGGAGTCCCATGCTATTTCCAGACAACCCATACTACTCCTGGGAACACCCATGCTTTCACCATGTTCCTTCTTATTGTTTATTATATTTCCTCTTGTATAAATAGAGTAGGAAACCTTCTGTAACAAATCAAGCTTTCCATCAATAAAATCATATTAGCAAATTCATCACAGCCAGGTAACAACTAGAGGCAACCTGATTCGCCTTCGCTTAATGCGCACATACTCCCCCTAAGCAGCGGCGTACCCTCCAAACTCATACGCTCCGAGTGTAACCTTCTGTTCTTCAGTGTAGTTATGAAAATCGAAGAACAAGATCACTTTCCGTCCCCAATCCAAGTAGTCAGCCGGACTGAGGCCTCCATGAAACGAGGGAATGCTCAATTTGATTCTTCGCAGCTCATCGACGCCCCCTATTTCTGGTGATCGCCGGTCGTGGTCACGGAATTCGTGATTCCGATCACGATTGTTGTTCCCAGCAAGAACCAATTGAACCTCCAAGTTTCGGATACATTCATTTAAAGCCTGCGGACTTTGATCACCCTCAGAAGTTGTTTCTCGCTTCGTCGCGTCCGACATTTTCGGCTCTGTCACCGCCGCCGACTTCAACTCCGCCAATTTCTGGTTGATGTTGTCGAATTGTACTTGGAAAGTGGCATTCATCTGTGCCATTATTGTTTGCAGCAATTCTTTTTGTATTTATCTGTCCCGCCATGTTCGATTCGTCACACTCAATTTCTTCTTCTTACTCACAATCAGACTTTGTTTCTTCTGGTTCTTTTCGCAATGCGATGGGATCCTTATGTCTGGTCCTCGCTGCAACAGGCCGAGCGTCCTGCTTCTTCTTCGTCGTTGCCGCTGTGTTTTGCCACTTGATGATCCCCTGAGTGGAACTCGAATCAGTTGTAGAGGAACAACCAAGTTGTAGAGGAACAACCAAGGTCCAAAACAAGACCCTAACCTTGCATTTTCATGGAACAATTTGAGAGAAACAATCCCACAAAGTAGCCTATCCAGAACTGTCTCAACACTTAGGAAATTTCCAGCCTTGTTCATATTAACTTGATCTGATCTTTGAGCGATTCGTTTGAGCTGGTACGATGGTGGAATTGAGTTCATATCACCTAATTGAAAGATAAAACCAATAACAAATAAATTCTGTTTTCTCTATATTTGTGCACTATAACCTGACCATGACATTGTTGTTTGCTTGCAAGAGACCGCCTCTCCTAATTATAGAAACAAACAAAAGCAATGGAGCAACAAAAGAACCCTCCTATCAGAATCTACAAAACTAGTGTGGGCCTCGACCAGTTGGCCGGAGGAAGGTGAGGTATGGAATTTGATAATGTAATGGGGGTGTATAGCTTATTGTTGTATAGTTTTTTTTTGGGAAACACGTGATAAAAATAGTGAATTTTAGTAGGAAAGAGACATGAATGATGCAACGAATAAAAAATCAGCCTTATGAACCAAAATCAAGTACCTATTACCTTGTGAAACAATATTATTTCTGGTAATATGATGAGGTGGAGTAAGTTTGATAAAAACCGAATTCAAGAAAATGGAATAAAAAATCGGTTATCCCGCCGGTTTTCGGGAAATGAGCATCTCACAATCGTTGTTAGCTTTTACTCGACCCGTTGGCCGATTAATTTACTTTATAAAACTTTCATCTTGTCGTCATTGTGCTTTCTGGTTTTTGCCAGGCCATGATAAAATCTAAAGAAATCAAGAATGAACAACACGATTTGGGATATGAACTGTCGTTCCTATATCCATAGAAAATGGTGGTAAACACGGACTCACCTGACAAACTGGTTTGGATTGAGATTTTTAGCGGGTATCAGGGAACCATGTAATTATAAATTAGACTTTATCAAAACGGGCCAAAACTTGAAATTAAGCCTGTTTGACCGACCCATGCCAAACTCTAATTATTCTTTACTTTTAAACTTTCGATTTGAAAATAAAAATAGTGAAAGAAAAGAGATGACTGCAATTCGCCATTTGCACATTACCGATTCGCGAATAAAACTATAGAAATTCGAAAGGAAACTGAAAATGTTTAGGATCGTTTTAATGTTAAAAATAACCAAATAGATCTTTCTGTTTAGTTTTTTACTAACAAATACCAAACGATTCCCTATAAAATACACTATAATTTAATCATTATGATATCAAATAATTACATAATATATATTTGAAATGATAAAAATTGGACTAATTGGGTTGGTCGAGGTTGAATCATTGAATAACTTTAAAATACATTATATTTTAGCCACTAAGATATAAAATAATAGCATAATATATATTATGCTAGAGGAAATAGCTTGTTTTAGAATGGCAAACCCATGATGTTCATTTGTTTTACTTGATGGCCAAATCCCGTGTAGGTCAAACTCATTCAACTCTTTTATTTTATTGTTAGCGGTTAGCTCATTAGAATCCATTGTTAATTTTTTTTCTTTTTAGCAATAAAAATGAGTATTGGTTTTTCCTTTTCATATATATTTTACCACCACGGAGAAATAAAAGAGCTTAAAGAAATAAATTGACACTCCTAGACCCATTTAAATTCACATGTGTACAGTAAGTTGGCCCGTTCCACAGAGAAAAAAGAAAAAAATTGACACTCCCTATTCTACCCTTCCTACAAACGCTCATGGAGCATGGAATTTGAAATGGGGGAAAGATTTTTTCCTCTCTGCTATTATATGTTTTTAATTAAAAAAGATACAACAAATGTACTTAGTGTGATTGTGAAGACCAAAATGTCCTTCCTACTTTCACTCTGGATGCATGAAATTTGAAATGGGCTTTCAAGTTTTCTCATTTGGATTTTATTTATTACGTAGATATATAATGGCAAAACATGGGTTGGTATTCTTTCATTTCAAATTTCGTGGCCTGAAAGTGATTCTAGGAAGGTTACTTTTGTCATTGCGCTCAGTTCATGTTTATATATTAAAATTGTTATCATTAGAGTTCAAACCTTAGTCATTTGAATGTAGAAAGAGCATGATAACCAACTAGGCTACATTTCATTTATTGTTATTTCTTTGATTGAACTCTAGGAATATGTTTAGTGATGATGCTTCTATATTTATATTTTATCTTAAGTTATTTATATTTTATAGAAAGAAATTAGTTCTGAAATAGGAACTCAAGTAGTATTGATTCAAATATTAATATTAAATTGCATGTGTTGTGTAGTTCACACAAAATACAGAAGTGTAACCAAAACATGGTCCTTTGTGAGGAGTATAATCATTTTTTGTGACAAATCTAGGCATAATATAATTATAAAATTGGAAAATGAGAGTCTCATTTCAATTTTCGTGGCCTGAGAGTGATTCTAGGAAGCTCTTTTCCGTCATAGTGCCCAATTTATCTTTATATTATGTATAGATTTGTGACAAAAAATACTCTATATTTGTCACAAAGTTCCTTGTTTTGGCTACACATATGTATTTTGTCTAAACTGAACCACACATACAGTTTATTATTTAATGTTTGATTCAATGTTACTTGAGTTCCGATTTCACAATTAATCACCTTTCCTACTTGGTTGGAGAAGCTCTTTCTATAAGATATATTCAATGTTTTAAGATTTTCTATTTCAAATTTCGTGAAGCGAGAGTGAAAGTAGGAAGAGTATTTTTGTCATCACAATTATTATCTACTTCATTTGAAAAAGTATCAATATCAAAGTTTGAACCATGGTCTCTTCAAACAAAAATAATAATCACAACCAATTACACTAAACAAATTTGTTTTATCTTCATAAATTGTAAACATGCACTAAGCGAAGATTTGAAAAGCAGAGGACTTTGCACGGTTAGCTAACCTATAAAATGACGGGTAATCTTAAAATTGCTACACAAATTTCATTGATTGAAATATTGCATATCGAACTGCAATATTGAATAAGCAAAAGCGATGTAGAATTTTTTAAATTAATATGAATTTTTCATAACTAATACAAAACAATAATATTTTGTACAAATTATAGGTGACTGGTTCTCTAAAATTTTAGCCGGGTTAACTGCTAAAAGTTAAACTCTTGCTAGGCATGAATGGACCTGACAATAATGAGACGATATCGAGTTTAATGTGATATTCATTTCGTCAGTTTTGGATCGGATGTGTTGGATCAATTTATAGGGCATGAACATATAAATGAGTTATAATTAACCTCATTATACAATTTTTACTCTTTATAATAATTAATTTAATCTTAATATTTGCAATGTTTGAAATATTTTATGTATGATTTACAGGTATTATTATTATTTGTGACATCAGTTGTAATTTATTCAAATGTAGTATTTCATCAGGTAGTCAAAATCGAATATTGGGTGCATTTATGACTGTATTTATCTTGGTGTTGTGAATAGGTAGAAACTTAATTATTATAATGCATATAACTATACCTAGGCACATGATTGAGCTATCACGACACAATTAGAGCATACCATGAAGACAATGTGTATGGATCGGCCATGTACAAGCATGAATGCTTCATGGGTCGTACCAGTCTATATTGGTGAACACATATTTTATGAAGAAATGCGTCATTGATAAAAAATCAAACAAAATACTCTAAAAATAACATATAAAATTTGAATTAAATAGTAGTTTCTCATATCAACGTATGACGGCTCATATTCTAAAAGGTTTATAAAATACATTCATTGTTTATTTTGATACTCAATGTATACAGCTAAAAATTCATTTATAAAATCATTATTGATTAACTTCATATCTGAACAATCTTTTTTTAAGCTTGCAGTAATAAAAAACCTTCAAAAATAAAGAAGTAAAAAAAAGTTGAGAGAGAAAGTTGAGAGAGAAGGTTGAGCGATCAGGCGATTAGGGTTTGTGCAGGGCGACCTTGTCGTCGCGCCGGCGTCTGAGCCGGTGCAAAATCTATTCCCCCTCTTCTCTTTTCTTTGATTCCTAATCTGATCAGAACGCCATGGCTTCATCGTCGAATTCAGTGCCTGAGCTGCTTCCGACAAAGCCATGGGTGAGCTTATTTGGGATTTCTGAGGCGAATCGACTTTGTTATATTAAGCCTGAGGTTGTGAATGGTGGATTGAGGATGCCGAAGACGATTCGAGATGAAGGAGCTGCTAGGTGGAAACATTGTCTGGTAGGTAAGTTTTTGCAGGACATCCCTCCTCTGGTGGTATTGCGACGATGGGCTAATAAGATTTGGGGAAGGGATGGCCAGGTAAGGGTTTCGCTTATCTTTGAAAAGCCGATCCTCATTCAGCTACCATCACAAGCAACTTGCGACTGGATTTTGGAAAGTGGACCATGGTTTCACAATGATAACCTGTTGTATCTTCGTCCCTGGACTCCGGGAATTAGTGCTGAAGATTTAGGCAGGAAAGCTCTTCCGATCTGGCTGAAGCCGAACGTTCCTCTTGAGTATGTGAGCTACCAGGGGCTCAGCCGAATTGGCAGCTGGGTGGGTATTCCCTTGGGAGTTGATCACACTACGAGATTGGGGCGCAGGATGGGGTTTGCTAAGGTTCTGGTTGAGTTGAAAGTGGAGGGTCCTTTCCCAGATACAGTGACATTCTGGCCTGATGATGATGTACCGATTCAGGTGCGGGTTGATTACTGTCATCTTCCTCCAGTCTGTCCAGTTTGCAAGTCGTTTGGCACGGAGTGCTGTGGTCTCGTTCCGGGGCAAAAGATTTGGGTGGCTAAGCCAGGGCTACAAGTGCAGAATGATAAAGAGGAGGTGGAGTCAGAGGTACCCCTAATGTCTCCTATCCCACAAGAAGAGGAAGATGGCCTGAATAAGAGCAAGGAACTGGTAATTGGCTCCCCCTCAGTGGCTGGTTCCTCCTCTAGAATCACCATTGGTGGAATCAACCTTGATGTTTCCTTCTCGGAGGTCACATAACCTTTACCAGCAGCAAGCTCATCTCCAAAGTTACCCACGGAAGCTGAATTTCAGAGAGTTGTTCATGGTGCTAAGCCACATATCTGGTCTCCTGCCCCTAGTCCTACTAGTGTATTGCATAGTTCACCATCTTCATTTAGTATTCTTGCGGATCAAGGTGAGGAGGCAGTTATTCGGTTGCAGGATGCTCCAAAGAGAGGAACTAAGAAGGCGGGGCTTCAGCCCCAGACTTCACCATGAATTGCTTATTCTGGAACGTTCGAGGATTTAACAAGTCCTCGAAGAGACAGGACTTTTCTCAAGTCATGAGACGCCTAAATATTAGTATAGTAGCTATTTTGGAAACTCGTGTGAGGCAAGCAAAGTCTGAGGACATTTCTGATGGGTTTCTAGTTGGATGGGAGAGATATCTGAGCTATTGTGATTCATATTTGGGTCGAGTATGGTTGTTCTGGAAACCGGAGATTACAGTGACTATCCTGAAACCAAGTAAGAATTTTATTCATGCCATGGTTCAGGAGCAGGGGGGTGATTCTTGCTTTTTAACAGCTGTGTATGGAGCTAATGATGAAGTAGAACGTAGGGAAACATACTCTGCCATAGGTCAAGTTAAAGTAATTGGAGCTCCTTGGTTAGTTGGAGGGGACTTCAATGCAATCATGAAGCCAAGTGAAGCCTCAAATCAGGTACAGTTATCTTCGAGTATGTCCGATTTTGAAGATTGGAGAAATAATATGGAGTTGGAAAATGTGAATACCCTGGGGCCTTTGTTTACCTGGGTTAATAATCAGCAGCATAACCCTATAGCTAAGAGATTAGATAGAGCCTTGGTGAATGTATCATGCTTTTCTGAGTTTCCACATTGTGTCACTGAAGCAGTCCCAGGCACATTTTCGGATCACTGTGGTATTCTAGTAAAAACCAAAGTCTCTGAGAAGACCCTTCCAAAGCCATTTAAATACTTTGGGAGATCATCCTGAGTTCTTACCAACTGTGGAGAAGGCGTGGTCAACTAGTTGTCATGGACATCCCTGGGTTATTGTGCAGATGAAGCTTAAGGAGGTTAAGAAGGCTCTGGTTAAGTTGAATAAAGAGCACTTTGCTAATATTAGCTCCCAGGTAAAGGAGCTAGAGAAGCAGCTGCTTCTAATAGCGGTTGAGTGTTTCTCTACTCCTACTGCTGAAAATTTGCAGGCGAAGAAAGATTTGGACTCTCAATTGGAGGCTGCAAAAAAGGCTGAGGAGGGTTTGTACTGGCAGAAATCCAGAGAAGCAGGGCTTAACAGAGGGGATAAGAGCACCAAGTATTTTAATCAGTCTGTGAAAATAAGAACAACCAAGAGAGCAATTAGGAGGATCAAAACTGAAGCAGGGGATTTGGTAGAGGATGTGGAACAGGTGGCTGATGCAGCGGTTGAATTTTATCAGCACCTGTTTGGAGTAGTTAACTTGGAAGTCAAACCAGACCAGCATTACTTGGAAGGGATAATTCATAAAAACCTCTCCGAGGAGAGTAAGGATTTGCTTTGTCAGAAAGTAACAGTAGAAGAGATCAGGGAAACAGTCTTTCACATGAATATCCATAAGGCACCTGGCCCTAATGGATTCTCTTCGGGTTTCTTCAAGAGAACATGGCATATTGTGGGGGAGGCTATAACAAAAGGAGTCATGGCTTTCTTTGAGACTAATCGTCTTCTTAGTGGAGTGAATGCCACTGCTGTTGCTCTGATCCCAAAGGTACTGAATGCTGAGACTTTTAAAGAGTTTCGTCCCATTTCTTGCATTAACGTGCTTTACAAGATAATTGAAATTTTTTTGGCTAAGAGGCTTAGTGAGGTTCTGCCTAGTGTAATCAGTTTCAACCAGACTGCATTTATCAAGGCTAGGCAGATAGTGGACAGTATCATGTTGGCACAGGATCTAGTTAGTGGTTATCATAGAGAGAAGCTTTATCTAGGTGTGCAATTAAGATTGATATAATAAAGGCCTTCGATTCTGTCAACTGGGACTATCTGTTTACAATAATGCGATTGATGGAGTTTCCTTCTAGCTATCTGGACTGGATATTCACATGTGTCTCTACTGCTCGTTTTAGCATTTGTGTTAATGGAGGAATGAAAGGTTTTTTTAAAGCAAAGAAGGGGGTGAGGCAGGGAGACCCCCTCTCGCCTTATTTGTTTGCACTTGCAATGGAGGGGCTTACAGGAATGCTGGTTAGAGCCTCAGAGCAAGGATTGATCCCTTACCATCCACTTTGTAGTAAAATATCCTTGAATCATCTTTGTTTTGCGGATGATTTGCTGATTTTCATAGTGGGATCAGCAAGGGCAATACTGGCGGTGAAGCAGACACTTGATCAGTTTTACTGGCAGTCAGGTTTAAAATGTAATCCTGCAAAATGCTCGATTTTCTTTGGAGGAGAATCTGTCAAGTACAAGAGGAATGCTCTGGAATTATCAGGATTTGCTGAAGGGAGTTTACCTGTGAGATACCTAGGATTGCCACTCATTTAAGGGAAGCAGACAGATAGGGATTGTGATGCATTGGCAGCAACAATCACAAAAAGGATCCGTTCATGGAAGGCTAAAAAACTCACTTTTGCTGGTAGGTTGCAGTTAATCAATTTAGTGATTACAAGTCTGGTACAATATTGGTTGCAGGTGTTTATACTACCTAAGAAGATTATTAAGCGAGTGCAGAAGATTTGTATGGACTTTCTTTGGCATGGAAATGAATCAGGAAGAGCTAAAATTGCTTGGGAAAGACTGGCAAGGCCTAAGAAAGAAGGAGGACTAGGTATCCGTGATCTCAGCTCCTGGAATACTGCTTGTTCTCTAAGGTTGCTGTGGCTTCTGATGATGCAGTCAGGGGCTATATGGGCTGCCTGGATGCTCCATTATCGCTGTAAGACTGGAGATATCTGGACCATGAAGGAGAATGCAAATAGCTCCTAGGCTTGGCGACAAATTTTGAAGAAGCGTACCCAGGTATCTGACTCTCTCTTTTAAAGTCGATATAAAACTTTAAAGCAAAAGGGCAATTATTTCACACTACCTAATTTTTCTCCTCTTTTAAAGGACATCTCACTCTCTCTTTGCCTTCCTCTTTGTTCTTCTCTCTCTCTCTCTCTCGGCTTTGTATCTCACAACTCACCCTCTTTTCCCTTCCTTTTTCTTCCCACCGCTTGGAATCGAGAGAAACCTAAAAACATCTCAATTACTTCTCCAACCTAACCGCTACATATCTCTACTACTACTACTACTACTACTGCAATCTTAGCATCCTCAAATCCTGCTGCACTAATTCTCGAACCACTTCTGCCTCTCGAGCATGCTCAGCATGACATCTCCTGCACCGCTCTTGCCATACATATGTTAATAGAAGGCACCACTTAACACCAATCGAACTACTCGGGGATCTTTGCACACTGTACAGACTGCCTGCACAGTCTCTGCCCATGAGCTTCTGCATATCAGCTCCTCCTGCAAAACTCCCTGCACCACCCTTCGAATATACTCACAAGTAGCAAATAAATGATCTCGCGTTTCACTCCCATTACCACAAAGAACACACCTATCATCACTTACCTTCCCCCAACGTAGAAGCTTGCTTTTAGTAATGATTCCATCAAGCATAACCAGCCAGGCAATAAAACTAAATCGAGGCACATAGTTCTGTCCCCAAACTACTTTATACCAGCTCACTTCACTGTATTTTGGACGCAGAGTATTCTAGACCAGCTTAACCGAGTACTTCTCCATAGGTATCCCATTCCACACAGCACAATCACCCTGCCTGCTAAGGTAAGATTGGATCTGGGAACGCTTCTTCAAAATTTGTCGCCAAGCCCAGGAGCTATTTGCATTCTCCTTCATGGTCCAGATATCTCCAGTCTTACAGCGATAATGGAACATCCAGGCAACCCATATAGCCCCTGACTGCATCATCAGCACAATCACAACGGGCTCGACAAGCATGCAACGGAAAGCCCAACAGCAGGTCTAGCCTATAACTATCGTAAAAAAAGTCCGGCCCATAACTCATCTACACATCCTCCAATAATATATAACACACTTTTATGTAATTTTCTCCATTTTAATTTTCTTACTCCCTCCTTAATTTTAGGTAGTGGTGTAATGGTAATTAAGGAAGTTACTAATTAAAAAAATGTTAATATAAAAAAGTATATTCCTGATATGATCCATTTTTACCCACCTTGCAAGCCACAATTGCTTGAGCAAGAAGCAAGTTAAATTGGCAAAGAAAAACATCAAATGCGACTAAGTGTTTGTTCATCTGCAGGATACTCACTTTGCAAGGGTGATTCTCTCCAATGCTTCATTGAAAATGGACAAAGGAAGGCTTGTCTTAAAGCTTGGGAGTTGCTTTACAAGATGGAGTGCTTTGGAGTTCAAGATGAAGCCAGAAGGGTGGGTTTTAATGCCTCTCACAAGGCTAGGTCGAAACTGGAAGTTTGCTAGAAAATGGCTAAGTGTCAAAGTCAGTTCGTAATTTTTTGGGCGACGAAATGCCATTTCCTATGGATTTTGAATTCTACAGATCACGGATTCGGCCTGAGGCTATTTTTCAATGATTATTAAGTCCATTAAGCATCGATTTGGGTGGATTTATTCCGGGTCAATTTTTGGACGATTCCAAAGGGGTACAACCACAGATTTCGGGCGATTTTTCCGAAATGCCATTTTCTTTCGATTTTGGAGGCTGCAGATCACGAAATCAGGCCGAGGCTATTCTCCACCGTTAATGAATTCTATTGATCCTATTCTCCACGGATGATAAGTCCATTAAGCACAGATTTGGGTCAATTTATTTTCGGATGACATTTTCGTAATTTTTTGGGCAACGAAAGACCATTTTCTTTGGATTTTGAATGCTACAGATCACGGATTCGGCCTGAGGCTATTCTTCAATGATGATTAAATCCATTAAGCATCAATTTGGGCGGATTTATTCCGGGTCAATTTTTGGACGATTCCAAAGGGGTACCATCACAGTCACAGATTTCGGGCTATTTTTCCGAAATGCCACTTTCTTTCAATTCTGGAGGCTGCAGATCACGGAATCAGGCCGACGCTATTATCCACCGATAATGAATTCTATTGATCCTATTCTCCACGGATAATAAGTCAATTAAGCACATATTTAAGTCAATTTATTATCGGATAGCATTTTCGTAATTTTTTGGGCAACAAAAGGACATTTTCTTTGGATTTTGAATACTATCGATCACGGATTAGGCCTGAGGCTATTCCTCAAAGATGATTAAGTGCATTAAGCACCGATTTGGACGAATTTATTCCGGGTCAATTTTTGGCAGATTCCAAAAGGGGGGGGGGTACCATCAAAAATTTTGGGTGATTTTCCGAAATGCCATTTTCTTTCGATTCTGGAGGCTGCAGATCACGGAATCAGGTCAAGGCTATTCTTCACCGATAATAAAGTCTATTGATCCTATTCTCCACGGACGATAAGTCCATTAAGCACCGGTTTGGGCAAATTTACTTTCAGATGGCATTTTCGTAATTTTTGGGCGACGAAAGGCCATTTTCTTTGGTTTTGAAGCCTGCAGATCACGGATTCGGCCTGAGCCTTTTCTTCAACGATGATTAAGTCCATTAAGCACCGTTTTGAGCGGATTTAATCCGGGTCAATTTTTGGCAAATTCCAAAGGGGGTACACCATCACAGATTTCAGGCGATTTTTTCCGAAATGCCTTTTTCTTTCGATTCCGGAGGCTGCAGATCACGAAATCTGGATGAGGCTATTCTCTACCGATAATAAAGTCTATTGATCCTATTATCCACGGATGATAAGTCCATTAAGCACCGATTTGGGCCAATTTATTTTCGGATGTCATTATCGTAATATTTTGGGCGACGAAAGGCCATTTTCTTTGGATTTTGAAGGCTACTGATCACGGATTCGGCCTGAAGCTGTTCTTCATTGATGATTAAGTCCATTAAGAACCGATTTGGGTGGATTTATTCTGGGTCAATTTTTGGCAGATTCCAAAGGGGTACCATTACAGATTTCTGGCTATTTTTACCAAATTCCATTTTCTTTCGATTCTGGAGGCTGCACATCATGGAATCAGGCCGAGGCTATTCTCCACCAATAATGAAGTCTATTGATCCTATTATCCACGGATGATAAGTCCATTCAGCATCGATTTGGGCCAATTTATTTTCGGATGGCATTTTTCGTAATTTTTTTGGCGAGGAAAGGCCATATTCTTTGGATTTTGAAGGCTATGGATCACGGATTCAGCCTTAGGCTATTCTTCAACGATGATTAAGTACATTAAGCACCGATTTGGACGGATTTATTCCGTGTCAATTTTTGGTATATTCCAAAGGGGTACCATCACTGATTTCGGGTGATTTTTCAGAAATGCCATTTTCTTTTGATTCTGGAGGCTCCAGATCACGACATCAGGCCGAGGCTATTCTCCACCGATAATGAAGTCTATTGATCATATTCTCCACGGATGATAAGTCCATTAAGCACCGATTTGGGCCAATTTATTTTGGGATGTCATTTTCATAATTTTTTGGGCGACGAAAGGCCATTTTCTTTGGATTTTGAAGGCTACAGATCACGGATTTAGCCTAAGGCTATTCTTCAATGATGATTAAGTCCATTAAGATACCACCTCAATATACTAATTGTCATTTACGACATTCAATATTGTGTTCCAGAAGATACCACCTCATACCAGGGTGGTATTGTGTGGTATTTTTTTGTAATGTATCTTGTTCACCTAGAAATTTGTAAATCCAATAGATTATGATGAACTCGTTCATTCTGTGCAAAAATTTTCAAAAACAAATTAAAAAACGTAGAATATACCATATGGTATGCAGTTGGTAACAAGAGACAAGAATTTTTTCTAAAGAAATATTGAAATTGGGTCTCATTTTGTAGAGCACAACGAACTCGTTCCATATATATAAATTTTTTTGAAATCCGAGTTAAAACAAAGAAAATATGAGTCGTTTAAGAAAACAAAGGATAATAAAAATGCATTTAATCCTCCACCCTTAGATTTGGATTTTTTTGGACCCACTTAAATCTGATGGCTGAGATTCATTACTCGGATAAACTTTTGAAAAAATTAGTTTTTAGGGTTTCAGTTTTTTGAATCATTAATACTGAAAAGGTTAATCAAAAGTAGTACATATGTTGTGTTTCTTTAGGTTGTAGACTACACTTTTTAGTTCGTGTTCTTACATATTTTGAGTAGTGTTTCTAAATGTACTATCTTAGTTCATGTTATACATATTTTAAATTGTGTTTGATAAACCATACAGTACTAGGAGTTTAAACCTGTTTATCGGAACAAAAAATGTTATAGAATTTTATCAATATAAAACGGTTCAATCAAAATTAAATCACGATAAGCACACAATACATTATCACCGACTTATCTGGTACAGCCTTTCGTACGATGTTACAGTACATGTTGATTTCCTTATCCATACACCCCCAGTGGCGAAAAGATTTGTATCTTCAACTGTTTTGTCTGCATATAATTGCCATTTCTTTTTAGTAAGCCCTAGCTTGGGATAGATGGTGAAAAATATTATCATTAAATTAACGATTTGAATGTTTACAAGAGTTGGAACTAAAGAGTAGTTTGGAGAATGAGATCTTGGAGAAAACGTATGTTTTTCCTTTGACATTTGCGAGTTTGATGATATTCCGTAAAAAAAGATAAATAAATTGATAGTGGAAATTAATGTCATGGCGTGAAACTACAACGGGCTCCTGGAACTGACCCGCATAAACAACAACGGGCTCGACAAGCATGCAACGAAAAGCCAAATACTAAGTCTGACCCATAATCCATATAAAGATATAACATACCACTACACGCCAACCACAATTAACCAACGATTTCATCTCCTCGTGACATTTCTTCTTCCACTCAACAATCACAATATTTGTCACAAATCCCATTTATACATTCTCGGGTATTTTAAATCGTGAGATTTGGATTCAAATTGCTCGTTATTAAAATTCCCCATCCAAATGACCTCTAAAGGGACCATATCACGATAGCATTACAGGTATAACCCATATATATGTTATAATACCTGTGAGCTGTCGCTATGCGTGGGCACGTGGGTGGTTAATCCGCGGATTGATAGCGGTTTCGGTTTTGCTATAACCCAAAAAACCGATAAGAACTCGAAAACCCAAAGTTGTAGTTGGTCTCTCACGGTGACATTTCGGATTTCGTAGAGGAGAGGACATACTTTGCCAGCCCTTCGCCGAACTTACACTGCCATCACTTCGCCGGCGCCGGCGAAATCATCCCTTCGTTCCAGATTGAAGCTTTCCCTGTTGGCGCATCTGGGTAACGCAACCCTTCTCCGATCTGGTTTTAGGGTTTCCCAGATTTTGTTTCATATCCTTGCATCGTCGATTCGAGATCAAGCAGCTCCTCTATCTGTTACTCGATTCTCCGAACTCAACTCCACTTTCTGTTGCTCTTTAAGATATAGATTTGCTTGTATGAGTTTGGTGTGAGATTAGCGGTTCTAGTGACAGTGAGTAATCCGATGCTGGGGTTTGGGCTTCATGTTCTTCTCCATTCGTCGCCTGCAAGAGCAGAAGCATGACAATGGTCAGCAGAGCAGTACCCTTGGACAATGAGAACAAATTCAAGGACCAAAACTAAGGGAGGAAGGTGCTGGTGCAAGTGCAGGTGAATGCCATTTTGGCCTCCTGGAGTCGGCAGATTCTTCCATTCTACCTAGCCTAACTGCTACTTTTAGCTTCTGCTTCAGTTTATGTGTTTAATTTCCTGCTAACCATATGAAGAACTGATTGTTTCTGAGTATTCAGATGGTGCCCTATTGGAAGGAAGGAATCATATGCTGAGGATGAAAAGGGTGCTGAGATAATGGCTCTTTGGGGAGACTCTAAGCTGATTTGCTTAAACAATTGATTACGAAGATGGGTTCTAACTGGCTAGCTACCTCTATCTGATCTCAGTGTTTTAGTGCATGATTCAGTGGAGATTTGATTTTGCTCCATTTATCTATTGTTAATTTCTTGATTTTAGTACGCTGTGTAATCATACAATGAAATAGGTTATGAGAAGTTTAGTTTTGCTGCTGCATAATTAGTCTATTGGTGTACTTCCTATCTGCCCTCTTGGCCTTTCAGCCTTCGCCTCAACTGCTGTACTTCCTGTCTTTGCTTTCTTTCTTTCCTTATGTCATGTTTGCTAATTAAACAACTTAAACTAAGTTCTTGCATAGTTGCAACAACTTCTAGGGCTTTCGTCAGGTTATTGACAAGTTGCATAACCTTGGCACTCTTTGGTGATCGCTTTGCTGGGGAACTATCTATTCCTGCAGATCATGGTGTTTGTTGAAGTTGGTTCGGTTTTAGTAGTTCATTAGCTGGTGTAATCTTCTATGTCAAGTGTAATTTACTTTCTCATCTAATGAGTTAAAATTTGGTGGATATGCAGTGTATTTGGCAGAATGAATGGCGCTAGTTAATGGGCAAGTGTTTGCAGTAGTCAACATTCCTTTTTGGTTATCGGGTTTCATTATAACCAAACCGAAATCGTTAGTGGAATTTTTGGGTTTGGGTACCCGAAAACCGAAAAATGACAGTTTCGGGTTCGGGTTCGGTTGTGCCTAAGGAGAGGGTTTCGGTTTTTCGGGTTCGGTACCTGACCCGAACCGACAGCCCTAGGCGTGGGCACGTGGGTGGTTAATCCGCGGATTGATACCACCACCCACAAATAACCCGACTCGCAAGCAGTGGGTGATTGATACAGGTGATTATGGATTGATAAATCTCCCACCCGCACTTATGTGGGTGGGTGGTGGGTGGATTGCGGGTCAACCGAATGACCCGCATCCTATTTTCACATGAAAAATATCGTTTTAACTACTATTATTGGTTATTGTATTGTGTAATATACATTAGATTTTGGATATGAGAATACGTATTATTGTTATAATCCATTAAATATTGAATTTTATCAAAACCACAAAATGCGTAAGTTTTCTCACAATTGGTTGATAGAGTAGTAAAATTTTTATGTAAATACTACATTATGGATTCACTTAAAAAAAGTGAGAAGTGTTTAAATTGATATAGTCTTACTAATTTACTATGAACTTATTATAAATTTTAGTCAACTTTCTTAATTGCTAGTTGGAGAACTGCTTTTGCGGGTTAACCCACAACCCAACCGCACTCATCCGCCACCCACCCAACCCGCCCCCGCAGAAAATGTCGGTGGATTGCGGGTCACAATTATTCCAACTCGCTAGTAAACGGGTGAGTCAATTTGAAACGAAAAACCACCTAACCCAACCATTGCCCACCCCTAGTTGTCGCTCAAAACAATAAAGACTAACAAATTTACGTTAGTGACGACAAATGAATGGGGTGGGACGAGAATCTTCAATACCCATACCCGCCCCACACCAAGTGCAAGTCGAGATGGGTAATACCAATGCGGGTCGGGGCGAGTAATACCTGCTCGGGTATGGAGCAGGGCAGGTCAACACACTCTTACATGTTATTTAAAATATTTAAGAATTTTTTTTTGGATGAATTATCGGTGCGAGAGGGCGGTGACCGAGCTGCAAAGCCGACTGAGAAACCTGAAGAAAGAAAGGGAAAAGCGGGTCCAGGACCGTACCGGCAGAATAGCTCGGTTCGTAGACGATGGGGACGTGGGTGCCGTCTTCGTGGCCGCGGAGCAGATAGTGAGAGAGGAGAACGCGATCCGGATCCTCGAGTTGCTGTACCATTTGTGCGAGATCGTCGTCGCGAATCTCACCTACATCCGCCGACACTCGGACTGCCCTAGGGAGATCAACAAGGCGGTATCCACGCTGGCTTTCGCCGCCCCACGTTGTCCCGATCTCCTCGAGCTTTGGATCCTTCGACAGCTCTTCTTCGAGCGTTACGGCGAGTTCTACGACGTTGCGGCAGCGGATGCGGCGAGTCTCGAGGGTTTCCGGGGAAGTTGCGTTGACTCGGAAGTGGCGGAGAGGCTGGAGTCGAGGCATGCTAGGGTTCCTTATCCTACCACGCTTGCAAAGGTTTGTGCGATACTTCACAAGGACGTTGGAGCTCGACGACGAAGAATTAGTACCACTGGATGAAACTACAACGGGCTCCTGAAACTGACCCGCATAAACAACAACGGGCTCGACAAGCATGCAACGAAAAGCCAAATACTAAGTCCGGCCCATAATCCATATAAAGATATAACATACCACCATACGCCAACCACAATTAACCAACGATTTCATCTCCTCGTGACATTTCTTCTTCCACTCAACAACCACTATATTTGTCACAAATCCCATTTATACATTCTCGGGTATTTTAAATCGTGAGATTTGGATTAAAATTGTTCGTTATTAAACTTCCCCATCCAAATGACCTCTAAAGGGACCATATCATGATAGCATTACAGGTATAACCCATATATATGTTATAATGCCTGTGAGCTGTCGCTATGCGTGGGCACGTGGGTGGTTAATCCGTGGATTGATATCGCCACCTACAAATAACCCGACTCGCAAGTAGTGGGTGATTGATACAGGTGATTATGGATTGATAAATCTCCCACCCGCACTTATGTGGGTGGGTGGTGGGTGGATTGCGGGTCAACCGAATGACCCGCATCCTATTTTCACATGAAAAAATATCGTTTTAACTACTATTATTGGTTATTGTATTGTGTAATATACATTAGATTTTGGATATGAGAATACGTATTATTTTTATAATCCATTAAATATTGAATTTTATCAAAACCACAAAATGCGTAAGTTTTCTCACAATTGGTTGATAGAGTAGTAATTTTTTTTATGCAAATACTACATGGATTCACTTAAAAAAAGTGAGAAGTGTTTAAATTGGTATAGTCTTAATAATTTACTATGAACTTATTATAAATTTTAGTCAACTTTTTTAATTGCTGGTTGGAGAACTGCTTTTGCTGGTTAACCCACAACCCAGCCGCACTCATCCGCAACCCACCCAACCCGACCCGCAGAAAATATGAGTGGATTGTGGGTCACAATTATTCCAACTCGCTAGTAAGCGGGCGAGTAAATTTGAAACGAAAAACCACCTAACCCGCCCATTGCCCACCCCTAGGTGTCGCTCAAAACAATAAAGACTAACAAATTTACGTTAGTGACGACAAATGAATGGGGTGGGACGAGAATCTCAATACCCATACACGCTACTACGAGTCGAGTAATACACATCCCAACACGAGTCAGGTCAGGTAATGCTCGGTAAGATGTGGGTTCAAATTATCATCCCTAATTTACGCGGTTCCAATACTACTGTTGATTGCGATAAGAAATCTCTTATTCAGCTTGAGTTTCTCTCACACTCGGTTAGAGTGCAATTTATACAAAGGGAAAACCCTAGGCTCATAACACGGCAACTAGCTAGCTAAGTCTCTGCATGCATGGGCTACGAATCCTAATACACCACACTTAAGGGACTAATACGTAGCCAGCTTGGATAAGAAAGTGGTACTTAATTTGTTTCCGACGATTAAAAGGTTTTCCTAATCCTAGTCGAGCAAGGCTATCTCATCAGGCCACTCCTCTCCTATATAAACACGCCAATCTCCTCCATCTAGCGTAAAAAAGGAAACAAACAATAAAGTTCCCTTTTCCTTCAACTCTACCAAAGTCTCGTTAATCATGATGTTGACGAGTGTCGCGAAGGTGCCCGCCAGAAGCAGCAGCAGCAGTCGGGGAAAGTTTGAAGCAATGATCACCGGCTTCTTCCGAGGCGGTGGGGGCTGGAGGAACGGTTCTACGTGCGAGAGGGCGGTGACCGAGCTGCAAAGCCGACTGAGAAACCTGAAGAAAGAAAGGGAAAAGCGGGTCCAGGACCGTACCGGCAGAATAGCTCGGTTCGTAGACGATGGGGACGTGGGTGCCGTCTTCGTGGCCGCGGAGCAGATAGTGAGGGAGGAGAACGCGATCCGGATCCTCGAGTTGCTGTACCATTCGTGCGAGATCGTCGTCGCGAATCTCACCTACATCCGCCGACACTCGGACTGCCCTAGGGAGATCAACAAGGCGGTATCCACGCTGGCTTTCGCCGCCCCACGTTGTCCCGATCTCCTCGAGCTTTGGATCCTTCGACAGCTCTTCTTCGAGCGTTACGGCGAGTTCTACGACGTTGCGGCGGCGGATGCGGCGAGTTTCGAGGGTTTCCGGGGAAGTTGCGTTGACTCGGAAGTGGCGGAGAGGCTGGAGTCGAGGCATGCTAGGGTTCCTTATCCTACCACGCTTGCAAAGGTTTGTGCGATACTTCACAAGGACGTTGGAGCTCGACGACGAAGAATTAGTACCACTGGATGAATCCTGAAGATTTGCATCAGTAGTACTATAGTAGTGCCTATTTCGTTTTGGAGAAGTTATTGTAAATGGTTTAGAGAGGATAAAGCATTTGGACAAAGTAGTAGTGTAATTTAGGGTTTCGTTCATTTGAATCATTATACTGAAAAGGTTAATCAAATGTTGTGCTTCTTTAGGTTGTGTGGACGACACTTTCTTAGTGCATGTTGTTGCTAAACACATTTTCTTAGTTCGTAATATACATATTTTAAGTGATGCATCTTAAACCATACATTATTAACAATCTGACTAGAAAACCGGCTTATTAGAACCCAAAACGTTATAGTATTTTATCGATATAAAACGGTTAACTTTTACAAGTCGATATAAAATGGTTTCGTTCAAAGTTAAATAACGATTTAAACACACAATAATATATTTGGTTCATAGTATCTCCACCGATAATGAAGTCTATTGATCCTATTCTCCACGAATGATAAGTACATTAATAAGCATCGATTTGGGCTAATTTATTTTCGAATGCCATTTTCGTAATTTTTTTGGCGACGAAATGCCATTTTGTTTGGATTTTGAAGGCCACGGATCATGGATTCGGCCTGAGGCTATTCTTCAACGATGATTAAGTCCATTAAGCATCGATTTGGGCGGATTTATTCCTGGTCAATTTTAGGCAGATTCCAAAGGGGGTATCATCACAGATTTCGGGCGATTTTTCCGATATGCCATTTTCTTTCAATTCTGTCGGCTGCAGATCACAGAATCAGGTCGAGGATATTCTCCACCGATAATGAAGTCTATTGGTTATATTCTATACAAATGATAATTTCATTAAGCACCGATTTGGGTCAATTTATAATCGGATGACATTTTCGTAATTTTTTGGGCCACGAAAGGCCATTTTGTTTTGGATTTTGAAGGCTACAGATAACGGATTTGGCCTGAGGATATTCTTCAACGATGATTAAGTCAATTAAGCACCGATTTGGGCGGATTTATTCCGGGTCAATTTTAGGAGATTCCAAAGGGATACCCATCACTGATTTAAGACGATTTTTGCGAAATTCCATTTTCTTTCGATTCTGGAGGCTGCAGATCACGAAATCAGGCCGATGCTATTCGCCACTGATAATGAAGTCATTTGATCCTATTCTCCATGGATGATAAGTCCATTAAGCACCGATTTTGGGACAATTTATTTTTTGATGGCATTTTCATAATTTTGGGGCGACGAAATGCCATTTTCTTTGGATTTTTAAGGGTACAGATCATGGATTCGGCCTGAAGCTATTCTTCAACGATGATTAAGTCTATTAAGCACCGATTTGGGCGGATTTATTCCGGGTCAATTTTTGGCAGATTCCAAAGGGGTACCATCGCAGATTTCAGGCGGTTTTTCCGAAATGCTATTTTCTTTCGATTCTGAAGGCTGCAGATCACGGAATCAGGGCGAGGCTATTCTCCACCGACAATGAAGTCTATAGATTCTATTCTCCATGGACGATAAGACCATTAAGCACCGATTTGGCCAATTTATTTACGGATGGCAGTTTTCGCAATTTTTTGAGCGACGAAAGGTTATTTTCTTTGGATTTTGAAGGCTACAGATCACGGATTAGGCCTAAGGCTATTCTTCAACAATGATTAAGTCCATTAAGCACCGAGTTGGCGGATTTATTCCTGGTCAATTTTTGGCAGATTCCACCATCACTGATTTGAGGCGATTTTTCCGAAATGCTATTTTCTTTCGATTCTGGAGGTTGCAGATAAAGGAATCAGGCCTAGGCTATTATCCACCGATAATGAAGTCTATTGTTTCTATTCTCAGTGGCGGAGGCAGCATTTCAAAGCACCCCTGTCCTCTTTTCATAACTTAAATATATAAGTATCTAATAAAAGAATTATTTAATAAAAAATAATTATATATAAATAATTCATTTATAAATTAAAAATAACCGATTATACTATCATACTTTTCAGAAACAACTACGAAAGAATTTCATATAGTGAAAGAAGCGCAAAAATATTCGTTGTGTACACTATTATATAAGTCTCTTTCAATGTATCTTACTAAACAAGTATTAGCAAACTGGTCGCCAAATCGACTTGGAAAATTGTTCTTAATATAACTCAAAGTTGAAAATGCTCTTTTGACCCTTGCAGTTGTAATTGGTAGATCAAAGCTAGTGGGATTGCCGTTGTCGCTAGACAATTTCAGGGTTGTTGGGGAAAGATCGAATAGGCATAAGGAGAAAAGAGACCCGATTAGTTCTTTATTGGAATTGGAATTTCGTTTATTGTATAATAAATGAATTTTATGTCAATTTTAGACAAGTAATGAGTTGTGTTTTAGTGACAAAGTACTCTAATACTACCTATACGTGTTGTGTTCCATCACCAATATAAATATATATGGCGTATTTTTGTTCCACCGAAATTTACCCCTGTCCCGGGACAAGGCCAAAAGACCCTGCCTCCGCCACTGTCTATTCTCCACGAATGATAAGTCTATTAAGCACCGTTTGGGCTAATTTATTTTCGTATGGCATTTTTCTAATTTTTAGAGCGACGAAAGGCCATTTTCTTTGGATTTGAAGGATTCAGATCAAGGATTGGGAGTGAGGCTAATCTTCAACGATGATTAAGTTCATTAAGCACCAATTTGGGTGGATTTATTCAAGGTCAATTTTTGGCAGATTCCAAAGGGGGTACCATCATAGATTTCAGGCGATTTTTGCGAAATGCCATTTTCTTTCGATTCTGGATGCTGCAGATCACGGAATTAGGCCGAGGCTATTCTCCCACGATAATGAAGTCTATTGATCCTATTCTCCACGGACGATAAGTCCATTAAGCACTGATTAGGCAAATTGGCAACTTTCTTTCGATTTTGAAGGATACAGATCAGATTCGGCCTGAAGCTATTCTTCAACGATGATTAAATCCATTAAGCACCGATTTGGGTGGATTTATTCCGGGTCAATTTTGGGCAGATTACAAAGGGGTACCATCACAGATTTAGCGCGATTTTTCCGAAATGCCATTTTCTTTCGATTATGGAGGCTGCAGATCACGGAATCAGGCCGAGGCTATTCTCCACCGATAATTAAGTCTATAGATTCTATTCTCCTCGCACGATAAGACCATTAAGCACCGATTTGGACAATTTATTTACGATGGCATTTTTCGTAATTTTTTAGGGTGACGAAAGGCCATTTTCTTTGGATTTTGAAGGCTACAGATCACGGATTCGGCCTGAGGCTATTCTTCAACAATGATTAAGTCCATTAAACACCGATTTGGGCGGATTTATACCGGGTCAATTTTTGGCAGATTCCAAAGGGGTATCATCACTGTTTCAGGCGATTTTTTCGAAATGCTATTTCTCTCGATTCTGGAGGCTGCAGATCACGGAATCATGCCGAGGCTATTCTCCACCAATAATGAAGTTTATTGATAATATTCTCCATAGATAATAAGACCATTAACCACCGATTTGGGCAAATTTATTTTCGGATGGCATTTTCGTAATTTTTTGGTCGACGAAATACCATTTTTTTGGATTTTAATGGCTACAGATTCCGGATTCAGCTTGAGGCTATTCTTCACCGATGATTAAGTCCATTGAGCATCGATTTGGACGAATTTATTCCGGGTCAATATTTGGCTGATTCCAAGGGGGTACCATCACAGATTTCAGGCGTTTTTTCTGAAATGTCATTTTCTTTCGATTCTGGATGTTGCAGATCACAGAATTAGGCCGAGGCTATTCTCCACCAATAATGAAGTCTATTGATCCTATTCTCCGCGGATGATAAGCCCATTAAGCACCAATTTGGGCCAATTTATTTTTGGATGGCATTTTCGTAATTTTTTGGGCACGAAAGACCATTTTCTTTGGATTTTGAAGGCTTCATATGACGGATTCGCCCTGAGGCTATACTTCAACGATGATTAGGTCCATTAAGCACCGATTTGGGCGGATTTATTCCGGGTCAATTTTTGGCAGATTCTAAAGGGGTACCATCACTGATTCCTGCGATTTTTTCGAAATGCTATTTTCTCTCGATTCTGGAGGCTGCAGATCACGGAATCAGGCCGAGGCCATTCTCCACCAATAATGAAGTTTATTGATAATATTCTCCATAGATGATAAGCCCATTAACCACCGATTTGGGCAAATTTATTTTCGGATGGCATTTTCGTAATTTTTTGGTCGACGAAAGGCCATTTTTTTGGATTTTAATGGCTACAGATTCCGGATTCAGCTTGAGGCTATTCTTCACCGATGATTAAGTCCATTAAGCATCGATTTGGACGAATTTATTCCGGGTCAATATTTGGCTGATTCCAAGGGGGTACCATCACAGATTTCAGGCGTTTTTTCTGAAATGCAATTTTCTTTCGATTCTGGAGGCCGCAGATCACAGAATCAGGAAGAGGCTATTCTCCACGGATAGTGAAGTCTATAGATCCTATTCTCCACGGACGATATGCCCATTAAGCACCGATTTGGCCAATTTATTATCGGATGGCATTTTTCGTAATTCTTAGGCCGACGAAAGACCATTTTCTTTGGATTTTGAAGGCTACAGATCACGGATTTGGCCTAAGGTTATTCTTCAACGATAATTAAGTCCATTAAGTACCATTTTGGACGGATTTATTCTGGGCAAATTTTTGGTAGATTCGAAAGGGGTACCATTATAGATTTCGGGGGATTTTTCCGAAATGGCATTTTCTTTCGATTCTGGAGGCTGCAAATCACAAAATCAGGCCGACGCTATTCTCCACCGATAATGAAGTCTATTGATTCTATTTTCCATGGATGGTAAGTCCATTAAGCACCGATTTGGGCCAATTTATTTTCGTATGGCATTTTCCTAATTTTTTGAGCGACGAAAGGCCTTTTTCTTTAGATTTTGTAGGCTACAGATCACGGATTCGGCTTGAAGCTATTCTTCAACGATGATTAAGTCCAATAACCACTGATTTGGGTGTATTTATTCCCAATTAATTTTTGGCAGATTCCAAAGGGGTACCATCCTCGATTTCGTGCGATTTTTCCGAAATTCCATTTGCTTACGATTCTGGTGGCTGCAGATCAAGGAATCTGACCGAGGTTATTCTCCACCGATAATGAAGTCTATTGATCATATTCTCCACGGACGATAAGACCATTGAGCACCGATTTGGCCAATATATTTACGGATGGTATTTTTCGTAATTTTTAATGCGGCGAAAGGTCATTTTCTTTGGACTTTGAAGGCTACAGATCACGGATTCGTCCTAAGGTTATTCTTCAACGATGATTAAGTACATTAAGAACAGTTTTTGGCGGATTTATTCTGAGACAATTTTTGGTAGATTCTAAAGGGGTACACCATCATAGATTTCGGCGGATTTTTCCGAAATGGCATTTTCTTTTGATTCTGGAGGCTGCAAATCACAGAATCAGGCCGAGGCTATTCTCCACCGATTATGAAGTCTATTAATCTTATTTTCCACGGATGGTAAGTCTATTAAGCACCGATTTGGGCCAATTTATTTCCGGATGACATTTTCGTAATTTTTTTGGCGTCGAAAGGAAATTTTCTTAGGATTTTTAAGGCTACATATCACGGATTCAGCCTGAGGCTATTCTTCAATGATGATTAAGTCCATTAAGCACTGATTTGGACGGATTTATTCCGGGTCAATTTTTGGTAGATTCCAAAGGGGTACCATCACAGATTTCGGGTGATTTTTCCGAAATGCCATTTTCTTTCGATTCCGGAGTCTGCAGATCACGGAATCAGGCCGAGCCTATTCTCCAACGATAATGAAGTCTATTGACCCTATTCTCCCCGGATGACAAGTCCATTAATCACCGATTTGGGCCAATTTATTTTCGGATGGCATTTACATAATTTTTTGGACCACGAAAGACCATTTTCTTTGGATTTGAAGGCTACAGATCAAGGATTCGGCCTAAGTCTATTTTACTACGATGATTAAGTCAATTAATCTCCGATTTGGGCGGATTTATTCTGGGTCGATTTTTGGCAGATTTCAAAGGGGTACCATCACAGATTTCAGGTGATTATTCCGAAATGCCATTTTCTTTTGATTTTGGAGGCTGCATATCACGGAATTAGGACGAGGCTATTCTTCCTCGATAATGAAGTCTATTGATTCTATTTTCAGCGGATGATAAGTCCATTAAGCACCGATTTAAGACAATTTATTTTCGTATGACATTTTCGTAACTTTTTGGTCGACGGAAGGCCATTATCTTTGGATTTTGATGGCTTCAGATCATGGATTCGGCCTGAGGCTATTCTTGAACGATGATTAAGTCCATTAAGCACCGATATGGGCTGATTTATTCAGGGTTAATTTTAGGCAAATCACGGAATCAGGCGAGACTATTCTCCACCGATAATGAAGTCTAGTGATCCTATTCTCCACAAATGATAATTCTATTAAGCAATGATTTGGGCGACGAAAGGATATTTTCTTTGGATTTTGAGGGCTACAGATAACGGATTCGGCCTGAGGCTATTTTTCAACGATGATTAAGTCCATTTAGCACTCATTTGTGTAGATTTATTCTGGATCAATTTTTGGCAGATTCCAAAGCAGTACAATCATAGATTTCGGGCGATTATCCCGAAATGCCATTCTCTTTCGATTCTGGAGGCTGCAGATCATGGAAACAGGCCGAGGCTATTTTCCACCGATAATAAAGTCAATTGATCCTATTCTCCATGGATGATAAGTCCATTAAGCACCGATTTGGGACAATTTATTTTTGGATGGCATTTTCATAATTTTTTGGGCGACGAAAGACGATTTTATTCGGATTTTGAAGGTTACAGATCACGGATCAGCCTGAGGCTATTCTTCAACGATGATTAAGTCCATTAAGCACCGATTTGGGTGGATTTATTACGGGTCAATTTTTTGCAGATTCCAAAGGGGTACTATCACTGATTTCTAGCGATTTTTCTAAAATGCCATTTTCATTCGATTCTGGGTCACAGAATCAGGCCGATGCTATTCTCTACCGATAATGAAGTCTATTGATCCTATTCTCCACAGGCGATACGTCCATTAAGCACCGATTTGGGCCAGTTTATTTTCGTATGGCATTGTCGTAATTTTTTGGGAGACAAACTACCATTTTGTTTGGATTTTGAAGGCTCCAGATCACTGATTCGGCCTGAGGCTATTCTTGAACGATGATTAAGTCCATCATAGATTTCAGGTGATTTTTCCGAAATTCCATTTTCTTTTGATTCTGGAGGCTGCAGATCACGGATTTGGCGTGAGGCTATTCTTCAACGATGATCAAGTCCATTAAGCACTGATTTGGGCGGATTTATTCCACGTCAATTTTTTGGCAGATTTCAAAGGGGGTACCATCATAGATTTCAGGCGATTTTTGCGAAATGCCATTTTCTTTCGATTCTGGAGGCTGCAGATCACGGAATCAGGCCGAGGCTATTCTCCACCAATAATGAAGTCTATTGATCATATTCTCCACGGATGATATTCCATTAAGCACTGATTTGACCAAGTTATTTTCGGATGTCATTTTTCATAATTTTGGGGCGACGAAATGCCATTTTCTTTGGATTTTTAAGGGTACAGATCATGGATTCGGCCTGAAGCTATTCTTCAACGATGATTAAGTCTAGTAAGCACCGATTTGGGCGGATTTATTCCGGGTCAATTTTTGGCAGATTCCAAAGGGGTACCATCGCAGATTTCGGGCGATTTTTCCGAAATGCTATTTTCTTTCGATTCTGAAGGCTGCAGATCACGGAATCAGGGCGAGGCTATTCTCCACCGACAATGAAGTCTATAGATTCTATTCTCCATGGACGATAAGACCATTAAGCACCGATTTGGCCAATTTATTTACAGATGGCAGTTTTCGCAATTTTTTGAGCGACGAAAGGTTATTTTCTTTGGATTTTGAAGGCTACAGATCACGGATTAGGCCTAAGGCTATTCTTCAACAATGATTAAGTCCATTAAGCACCGATTTGGCGGATTTATTCCTGGTCAATTTTTGGCAGATTCCACCATCACTGATTTGAGGCGATTTTTCCGAAATGCTATTTTCTTTCGATTCTGGAGGTTGCAGATAAAGGAATCAGGCCTAGGCTATTATCCACCGATAATGAAGTCTATTGTTTCTATTCTCAGTGGCGGAGGCAGCATTTCAAAGCACCCCTGTCCTCTTTTCATAACTTAAATATATAAGTATCTAATAAAAGAATTATTTAATAAAAAATAATTATATATAAATAATTCATTTATAAATTAAAAATAACCGATTATACTATCATACTTTTCAGAAACAACTACGAAAGAATTTCATATAGTGAAAGAAGCGCAAAAATATTCGTTGTGTACACTATTATATAAGTCTCTTTCAATGTATCTTACTAAACAAGTATTAGCAAACTGGAAAATTGTTCTTAATATAACTCAAAGTTGAAAATGCTCTTTTGACCCTTGCAGTTGTAATTGGTAGATCAAAGCTAGTGGGATTGCCGTTGTCGCTAGACAATTTCAGGGTTGTTGGGGAAAGATCGAATAGGCATAAGGAGAAAAGAGACCCGATTAGTTCTTTATTGGAATTGGAATTTCGTTTATTGTATAATAAATTAATTTTATGTCAATTTTAGACAAGTAATGAGTTGTGTTTTAGTGACAAAGTACTCTAATACTACCTATACGTGTTGTGTTCCATCACCAATATAAATATATATGGCGTATTTTTGTTCCACCGAAATTTACCCCTGTCCCGGGACAAGGCCAAAAGGCCCTGCCTCCGCCACTGTCTATTCTCCACGAATGATAAGTCTATTAAGCACCGTTTGGGCTAATTTATTTTCGTATGGCATTTTTCTAATTTTTAGAGCGACGAAAGGCCATTTTCTTTGGATTTGAAGGATTCAGATCAAGGATTGGGAGTGAGGCTAATCTTCAACGATGATTAAGTTCATTAAGCACCAATTTGGGTGGATTTATTCAAGGTCAATTTTTGGCAGATTCCAAAGGGGGTACCATCATAGATTTCAGGCGATTTTTGCGAAATGCCATTTTCTTTCGATTCTGGATGCTGCAGATCACGGAATTAGGCCGAGGCTATTCTCCCACGATAATGAAGTCTATTGATCCTATTCTCCACGGACGATAAGTCCATTAAGCACTGATTAGGCAAATTGGCAATTTTCTTTCGATTTTGAAGGATACAGATCAGATTCGGCCTGAAGCTATTCTTCAACGATGATTAAATCCATTAAGCACCGATTTGGGTGGATTTATTCCGGGTCAATTTTGGGCAGATTACAAAGGGGTACCATCACAGATTTAGCGCGATTTTTCCGAAATGCCATTTTCTTTCGATTATGGAGGCTGCAGATCACGGAATCAGGCCGAGGCTATTCTCCACCGATAATTAAGTCTATAGATTCTATTCTCCTCGCACGATAAGACCATTAAGCACCGATTTGGACAATTTATTTACGATGGCATTTTTCGTAATTTTTTAGGGTGACGAAAGGCCATTTTCTTTGGATTTTGAAGGCTACAGATCACGGATTCGGCCTGAGGCTATTCTTCAACAATGATTAAGTCCATTAAACACCGATTTGGGCGGATTTATACCGGGTCAATTTTTGGCAGATTCCAAAGGGGTATCATCACTGTTTCAGGCGATTTTTTCGAAATGCTATTTCTCTCGATTCTGGAGGCTGCAGATCACGGAATCATGCCGAGGCTATTCTCCACCAATAATGAAGTTTATTGATAATATTCTCCATAGATAATAAGACCATTAACCACCGATTTGGGCAAATTTATTTTCGGATGGCATTTTCGTAATTTTTTGGTCGACGAAATACCATTTTTTTGGATTTTAATGGCTACAGATTCCGGATTCAGCTTGAGGCTATTCTTCACCGATGATTAAGTCCATTGAGCATCGATTTGGACGAATTTATTCCGGGTCAATATTTGGCTGATTCCAAGGGGGTACCATCACAGATTTCAGGCGTTTTTTCTGAAGTGCCATTTTCTTTCGATTCTGGATGTTGCAGATCACAGAATTAGGCCGAGGCTATTCTCCACCAATAATGAAGTCTATTAATCCTATTCTCCGCGGATGATAAGCCCATTAAGCACCAATTTGGGCCAATTTATTTTTGGATGGCATTTTCGTAATTTTTTGGGCACGAAAGACCATTTTCTTTGGATTTTGAAGGCTTCATATGACGGATTCGCCCTGAGGCTATACTTCAACGATGATTAGGTCCATTAAGCACCGATTTGGGCGGATTTATTCCGGGTCAATTTTTGGCAGATTCCAAAGGGGTACCATCACTGATTCCTGCGATTTTTTCGAAATGCTATTTTCTCTCGATTCTGGAGGCTGCAGATCACGGAATCAGGCTGAGGCCATTCTCCACCAATAATGAAGTTTATTGATAATATTCTCCATAGATAATAAGACCATTAACCACCGATTTGGGCAAATTTATTTTCGGATGGCATTTTCGTAATTTTTTGGTCGACGAAATACCATTTTTTTGGATTTTAATGGCTACAGATTTCGGATTCAGCTTGAGGCTATTCTTCACCGATGATTAAGTCCATTGAGCATCGATTTGGACGAATTTATTCCGGGTCAATATTTGGCTGATTCCAAGGGGGTACCATCACAGATTTCAGGCGTTTTTTCTGAAGTGCCATTTTCTTTCGATTCTGGATGTTGCAGATCACAGAATTAGGCCGAGGCTATTCTCCACCAATAATGAAGTCTATTGATCCTATTCTCCGCGGATGATAAGCCCATTAAGCACCAATTTGGGCCAATTTATTTTTGGATGGCATTTTCGTAATTTTTTGGGCACGAAAGACCATTTTCTTTGGATTTTGAAGGCTTCATATGACGGATTCGCCCTGAGGCTATACTTCAACGATGATTAGGTCCATTAAGCACCGATTTGGGCGGATTTATTCCGGGTCAATTTTTGGCAGATTCCAAAGGGGTACCATCACTGATTCCTGCTATTTTTTCGAAATGCTATTTTCTCTCGATTCTGGAGGCTGCAGATCACGGAATCAGGCCGAGGCCATTCTCCACCAATAATGAAGTTTATTGATAATATTCTCCATAGATGATAAGCCCATTAACCACCGATTTGGGCAAATTTATTTTCGGATGGCATTTTCGTAATTTTTTGGTCGACGAAAGGCCATTTTTTTGGATTTTAATGGCTACAGATTCCGGATTCAGCTTGAGGCTATTCTTCACCGATAATTAAGTCCATTAAGCATCGATTTGGACGAAGTTATTCCGGGTCAATATTTGGCTGATTCCAAGGGGGTACCATCACAGATTTCAGGCGTTTTTTCTGAAATGCAATTTTCTTTCGATTCTGGAGGCCGCAGATCACGGAATCAAGAAGAGGCTATTCTCCACGGATAGTGAAGTCTATAGATCCTATTCTCCACGGACGATATGCCCATTAAGCACCGATTTGGCCAATTTATTATCGGATGGCATTTTTCGTAATTCTTAGGCCGACGAAAGACCATTTTCTTTGGATTTTGAAGGCTACAGATCACGGATTTGGCCTAAGGTTATTCTTCAACGATAATTAAGTCCATTAAGTACCATTTTGGACGGATTTATTCTGGGCAAATTTTTGGTAGATTCGAAAGGGGTACCATTATAGATTTCGGGGGATTTTTCCGAAATGGCATTTTCTTTCGATTCTGGAGGCTGCAAATCACAAAATCAGGCCGACGCTATTCTCCACCGATAATGAAGTCTATTGATTCTATTTTCCATGGATGGTAAGTCCATTAAGCACCGATTTGGGCCAATTTATTTTCGTATGGCATTTTCCTAATTTTTTGAGCGACGAAAGGCCTTTTTCTTTAGATTTTGTAGGCTACAGATCACGGATTCGGCTTGAAGCTATTCTTCAACGATGATTAAGTCCAATAACCACTGATTTGGGTGTATTTATTCCCAATTAATTTTTGGCAGATTCCAAAGGGGTACCATCCTCGATTTCCTGCGATTTTTCCGAAATTCCATTTGCTTACGATTCTGGTGGCTGCAGATCAAGGAATCTGACCGAGGTTATTCTCCACCGATAATGAAGTTTATTGATCATATTCTCCACGGACGATAAGACCATTGAGCACCGATTTGGCCAATATATTTACGGATGGTATTTTTCGTAATTTTTAATGCGGCGAAAGGCCATTTTCTTTGGACTTTGAAGGCTACAGATCACGGATTCGTCCTAAGGTTATTCTTCAACGATGATTAAGTTCATTAAGAACCGTTTTGGGCGGATTTATTCTGAGTCAATTTTTGGTAGATTCTAAAGGGGTACAGCATCATAGATTTCGGCGGATTTTTCCGAAATGGCATTTTCTTTTGATTCTGGAGGCTGCAAATCACAGAATCAGGCCGAGGCTATTCTCCACCGATTATGAAGTCTATTAATCTTATTTTCCACGGATGGTAAGTCTATTAAGCACCGATTTGGGCCAATTTATTTCCGGATGACATTTTCGTAATTTTTTTGGCGTCGAAAGGAAATTTTCTTAGGATTTTTAAGGCTACATATCACGGATTCAGCCTGAGGCTATTCTTCAATGATGATTAAGTCCATTAAGCACTGATTTGGACGGATTTATTCCGGGTCAATTTTTGGTAGATTCCAAAGGGGTACCATCACAGATTTCGGGTGATTTTTCCGAAATGCCATTTTCTTTCGATTCCGGAGTCTGCAGATCACGGAATCAGGCCGAGCCTATTCTCCAACGATAATGAAGTCTATTGACCCTATTCTCCCCGGATGACAAGTCCATTAATCACCGATTTGGGCCAATTTATTTTCGGATGGCATTTACATAATTTTTTGGACCACGAAAGACCATTTTCTTTGGATTTGAAGGCTACAGATCACGGATTCGGCCTAAGTCTATTTTACTACGATGATTAAGTCAATTAATCTCCGATTTGGGCGGATTTATTCTGGGTCGATTTTTGGCAGATTTCAAAGGGGTACCATCACAGATTTCAGGTGATTATTCCGAAATGCCATTTTCTTTTGATTTTGGAGGCTGCATATCACGGAATTAGGACGAGGCTATTCTTCCTCGATAATGAAGTCTATTGATTCTATTTTCAGCGGATGATAAGTCAATTAAGCACCGATTTAAGACAATTTATTTTCGTATGACATTTTCGTAACTTTTTGGTCGACGGAAGGCCATTATCTTTGGATTTTGATGGCTTCAGATCATGGATTCGGCCTGAGGGTATTCTTGAACGATGATTAAGTCCATTAAGCACCGATATGGGCTGATTTATTCAGGGTTAATTTTAGGCAAATCACGGAATCATGCGAGACTATTCTCCACCGATAATGAAGTCTAGTGATCCTATTCTCCACAAATGATAATTCTATTAAGCAATGATTTGGGCGACGAAAGGATATTTTCTTTGGATTTTGAGGGCTACAGATAACGGATTCGGCCTGAGGCTATTTTTCAACGATGATTAAGTCCATTTAGCACTCATTTGTGTAGATTTATTCTGGATCAATTTTTGGCAGATTCCAAAGCAGTACAATCATAGATTTCGGGCGATTATCCCGAAATGCCATTCTCTTTCGATTCTGGAGGCTGCAGATCATGGAAACAGGCCGAGGCTATTTTCCACCGATAATAAAGTCAATTGATCCTATTCTCCATGGATGATAAGTTCATTAAGCACCGATTTGGGACAAATTATTTTTGGATGGCATTTTCATAATTTTTTGGGCGACGAAAGACGATTTTATTCGGATTTTGAAGGTTACAGATCACGGATCAGCCTGAGGCTATTCTTCAACGATGATTAAGTCCATTAAGCACCGATTTGGGTGGATTTATTACGGGTCAATTTTTTGCAGATTCTAAAGGGGTACCATCACTGATTTCTAGCGATTTTTCTAAAATGCCATTTTCATTCGATTCTGGGTCACAGAATCAGGCCGATGCTATTCTCTACCGATAATGAAGTCTATTGATCCTATTCTCCACAGGCGATACGTCCATTAAGCACCGATTTGGGCCAGTTTATTTTCGTATGGCATTGTCGTAATTTTTTGGGAGACAAACTACCATTTTGTTTGGATTTTGAAGGCTCCAGATCACTGATTCGGCCTGAGGCTATTCTTGAACGATGATTAAGTCCATTTAGCATTGATTTTGGCGGATTTGTTCCGGGTCAATTTTAGCCAGATTCCAAAGGGTCACAGATTTCAGGCGATTTTTCTGATATGCCATTTTCTTTCAATTCTGGAGGCTGCAGGTCACGTTATCATGACGAGGCTATTCTCCACCGATAATGCAGTCTATATTGATCCTATTCTCCACCGACAATAAGTCCGTCAAGTATCTATTTGGGCCAATTTATTCACGAATGGAATTTTCGTAATTTTTTGGGCGAAGAAAAGCCTTTTTCTTTGGATTTTGAAGGCTACGGATCACGGATTTCAGCCTGAGGCTATTCTTCAACGATGATTAACTACATTAAACACTTATTTCGGCGAATTTATTCCGTGTCAATTTTTTGCAGATTCCAAAGGGGTACCAGCACAGATTTCAGTAGATTTTTTTGAAATGCCATTTTTTATTTATTCTGGAAGCTGCAGATCACAGAATCAGGCCGATGCTATTCTCCACCAATAATGAAGTCTATTGATCGTATTCAACGCGGATGATAAGCCAATTAAGCACCGATTTGGGCAAATTTATTTTCAGTTGGCATTTTCGTAATTTTTTGGTCGACGAAAGGCCATTTTCTTTCGATTTTGAAGGCTACAGATCACTGATTCGGCTTGAGGCTATTGTTCAACGATGATTAATTCCATTAAGCACCGATTGTGGGATGATTTATTCCGTGTCAATTTTTGGCAGATTCAAAGGGATACCGTCACAGATTTCAAGCGATTTTTCCAAAATGCCATTTTCTTTCGATTCTGGAGGCTGCAGATCACGAAATCAGGCTGAGGCTATTCCCCACCGATAATTAAGTCTATTGATCGTATTCTCCATGGATGATAAGTTCATTAAGCACCGATTTGGGCCAATTTATTTTCGGATGGCATTTTCGTAATTTTTTTGGCAACGAAAGGCAATATCTTCTTTGGATTTTGAAGGCTATAGATAACTGATTCGGCCTGAGGCTATTCTTTGACGATGATTAAGTACCGATTTGGGCGGATTTATTCCAGGTCAATTTTTGGCAGATTCCAAAGAGGAACCATCAAAAGTTTTGGGCGATTTTTCTGAATTGCCATTTTCTTTCGATTCTGGAGGCTACAGATCACGAAATCAGGCCGACGCTATTCTCCACCGATAATGAAGTCTATTGATCGTATTCTCCAAAAATGAGAAGTCCATTAAGCAGCGATTTGGGCCAATTTATTTTCGGACGACATTTTCGTAATTTTTTTGGCGACGAAATGCCATTTTCTTCAGATTTTGAAGGCTCCAAATCACAGATTCGGCCTGAGGCTATTCTTCAATGATGATTAAGCATCGATTTGGGCGGATTTATTCCGGGTCAATTTTTGGCAGATTCCAAAAGCATCACAAATTTCGGGCGATTTTCACGAAATGCAATTTTCTTTTGATTCTCGAGGCTGCAAATCACGGAATGAGGCCGAGGCTATTCTCCACCGATAATGAAGTATATTGATCGTATTATCCACGGATTATAAGTCCATTAAGCACCGAGTTGGGCCAATTTATTTTCTAATGACATTTTCGTAATTTTTTTGGAAATGAAAAGCCATTTTCTTTGGATTTTGAAGGCTCCAAATCACAGATTCGGCCTGAGGCTATTCTTCAACGATGATTAAGCATCGATTTGGGAGGATTTATTCCGGGTCATTTTTTGGCAGATTCCAAAAGGGTACCATCACAAATTTTGAGCGATTTTTCCGAAATGGCATTTTCTTTCGATTCTGGAGGCTGCAGATCACGTTATCAGGCCGAGGCTATTCTCCATTGATAATGAAGTCTATTGATCTTATTCTCCACGAATGATAAGTTCATTAAGCACCGATTTGGCCCAATTTATTTTCGGATGGCATTTTCGTAAATTTTTGAGCGACGAAAGGCAATTTTCTTTGGATTTAGACAGCTATAGATCACGGCTTCGGCCTGAGGCTATTCTTCAATGATGATTAAGTCCATTAAGAACCAATTTAGGCGGATTTATTTCGGGTCATTTTTTGGCAGATTCCAAAGGGTTACAATCACAGATTTTGAGCGATTTTTCCGAAATGCATTTTCTTTTGATTATGGAGGTTGCAGATCACAGCATCCGGCCGAGGCTATTCTCCACCGATATTTAAGTCTATTGATCCTATTCTCCGCGGATGATAAGTCCATTAAGCACCGATTTGGGCCAATTTATTTTGGGATGGCATTTTCGTGATTTTTTGGGCGACGAAAGGCCATTTTCTTCGGATTTTGAAGGTTACAGATCACGGATTCGGCCTGAGGCTATTCTTTAACGGTGATTAAGTCCATTAAGCATCGATTTGGGTGGATTTAATCTGGGTCAACTTTTGGCAGATTCCAAAGGGGTACCATCACACATTTCGGGCGATTTTTCCGAAATGCCATTTTCTTTCGATTCTGGAGGCTGCAGGTCACGTTATCAGGCCGAGGCTATTCTCCACTGGTAGTGAACTCTGTAGATCCTATTCTCCACGGACGATATGTCCATTAATCACCGATTTGGCCAATTTATTACCGACGAAAGACCATTTTCTTTGAATTTTGAAGGCTACAGATCACGGATTGGTCCTAAGGTTATTCTTCAACGATAATTAAGTCCATTAAGTACCATTTTGGACGGATTTATTCTGGGCAAATTTTTGGTAGATTCCAAAGGGGTACCATCATAGATTTCGGGGGATTATTCCGAAATGGCATTTTCTTTCGATTCAGGAGGCTGCAGATCACGGAATCAGGCCGAGGATATTCTCCACCAATAATGAAGTTTATTGATAATATCGCCATAGATCATAAGCCCATTAACCACCGATTTGGGCAAATTTATTTTCGGATGACATTTTCGTAATTTTTTGGTCGACGAAAGGCCATTTTTTTGGATTTTAATGGCTACAGATTCCGGATTCAGCTTGAGGCTATTCTTCACCGATGATTAAGTCCAATAAGCATCGATTTGGACGAATTTATTCCAGGTCAATATTTGGCTGATTCCAAGGGGGTACCATCAGAGATTTCTGGCGTTTTTTCTGAAATGCCATTTTCTTCCGATTTTGGATGTTGCAGATCACAGAATTAGGCCGAGGCTATTCTCCACCAATAATGAAGTCTATTGATCTTATTCTCCGCGGATGATAAGGCCATTAAGCACCAATTTGGGCCAATTTATTTATGGATGGCATTTTCGTAATTTTTTGGGGTGACGAAAGGCCATTTTCTTTGGATTTTGAAGGCTACATATCACGGATTCGGCCTGAAGCTATTCTTCAACGATGATTAAGTCCAATAACCACTGATTTGGGCGGATTTATTCCCGGTTAATTTTTGGCAGATTCCAAAGGGATCCTCGATTTCGTGCGATTTTTCCGAAATTCCATTTTCTTTCGATTCTGGTGGCTGCAGATCAAGGAATTTGGCCGAGGTTATTCTCCACCGATAATGAAGTCTATTGATCATATTCTCCACGGACGATAAGACCATTGAGCACCGATTTGGCCAATATATTTACGGATGGTATTTTTCGCAATTTTTACTACGGCGAAAGGCCATTTTCTTTGGACTTTGAAGGCTACAGATCACGGATTCGTCCTAAGGTTATTCTTCAACGATGATTAAGTCCATTAAGAACCATTTTGGGCGGATTTATTCTGGGTCAATTTTTGGCAGAATCCAAAGGGGTACACCATCATAGATTTCGGCGGATTTTTCCGAAATGGCATTTTTTTTCGATTTTGGAGGCTGCAAATCACAGAATCAGGCCGAGGCTATTCTCCACCGATTATGAAGTCTATTAATCTTATTTTCCACGGATGGTAAGTCTATTAAGCACCGATTTGGGCCAATTTATTTTCAGATGACATTTTCGTAATTTTTTTGGCGACGAAAGGATATTTTCTTACGATTTTTAAGGCTACATATCACGGATTCAGCCTGAGGCTATTCTTCAATGATGATTAAGTCCATTAAGCACCGATTTGGACGGATTTATTCCGGGTCAATTTTTGGTAGATTCCAAAGGGGTACCATCACAAATTTCGGGTGATTTTTCCGAAATGCCATTTTCTGTCGATTCCGGAGTCTGCAGATCACGGAATCAGGCCGAGCCTATTCTCCAACGATAATGAAGTCTATTGACCCTATTCTGCACGGATGACAAGTCCATTAAGCACCGATTTGGGCCAATTTATTTTCGGATGGCATTTTCGAAATTTTTTGTACCACGAAAGACCATTTTCTTTGGATTTTGAAGGCTACAGATCACGGATTCGGCCTAAGTCTATTCTACTTTGATGATTAAGTCAATTAATCTCCGATATGGGGCGGATTTATTCTGGGTCGATTTTTGGCAGATTTCAAAGGGGTACCATCACAGATTTTAGGTGATTATTCCGAAATGCCATTTTCTTTTGATTTTGGAGGCTGCATATCACGGAATCAGGGCGAGGCTATTCTTCCTCGATAATGAAGTCTATTGATTCTATTTTCAGCGGATGATAAGTCCATTAAGCACCGATTTAAGACAATTTATTTTCGTATGATATTTTCGTAACTTTTGGTTGACGGAAGGCCATTATCTTTGGATTTTGATGGCTTAAGATCACGGATTCGGCCTAAGGCTATTCTTGAACGATGATTAAGTCCATTATGCACCGATATGGACTGATTTATCCAAGGTCAATTTTAGGCAAATCACGGAATCAGGCGAGACTATTTTCCACCGATAATGAAGTCTAGTAATCCTATTCTCCATAAATGATAATTCTTTTAAGCACTGATTTGAGCCAATTTATTTTCGGATTACAATTTCGTAATTTTTTGGGCGACGAAAGGATATTTTCTTTGGATTTTGAAGGCTACAGATAACGGATTCGGCCTGAGGCTATTTTTCAACGATGATTAAGTCCATTTAGCACTGATTTGTTTAGATTTATTCTTCACTGATCAATTTTTGGCAGATTCCAACGCAGTACAATCATAGATTTCGGGCGATTATCCTGAAATGCCATACTCTTTCGATTCTGGAGGCTGCAGATCATGGAAACAGGCCGAGGCTATTTTCCACCGATAATGAGGTCAATTGATCCTATTCTCCATGGATGATAAGTCCATTAAGCACCGATTTGGGACAATTTATTTTTGGATGGCATTTTCAAAATTTGTTGGGCGACGAAAGACGATTTTCTTCGGATTTTGAAGGTTACAAATCACGGATCAGCCTGAGGCTATTCTTCAACGATGATTAAGTCCATTAAGCACCAATTTGGGTGGAATTATTCCGAGTCAATTTTTTGCAGACTCCAAAGGGGTACCATCACTGATTTCAAGCGATTTTTCTAAAATGCCATTTTCATTCGATTCTGGAGGCTGCAGATCAAGGAATCAGGTCGATGCTATTCTCTACCGATAATGAAGTCTATTGATCCTATTATCCACGGATGATAAGTCCATTAAGCACCGATTTGGGGCAATTTATTTTGGGATGGCATTTTTCGTAATTTTTTGGGCGAGGAAAGGCCATATTCTTTGGATTTTGAAGGCTATAGATCACGGATTCAGCCTTAGGCTATTCTTCAACGATGATTAAGTACATTAAGCACCGATTGGGACGGATTTATTCCGGGTCAATTTTTGGCATATTCCGAAGTGGTACCATCACTGCATTCAGGCGATTTATCTGAAATGCCATTTTCTTTTGATTCTGGAGGTTGCATATCACGACATCAGGCCGAGGCTATTCTCCACAGATAATGAAGTCTATTGATCCTATTCTCCACGTATGATAAGTCCATTAAGCACCGATTTGGGCGAATTTATTTTCAGATGACATTTTCATAATTTTTTGGGCGACGAAAGGCTATAGATCACGGATTCGGCCTGAGGCTATTCGTTAATGATGATTAAGCACCGATTTGAGCGGATTTATTCCAAGTCAATTTTTGGCAGATTCCAAAGGGTAAGCATCAAAAATTTCGGGCGATTTTTCCGAATTGCCATTTTCTTTCGATTCTGGAGGCTACAGATCACGGAATCAGGCCGACGCTATTCTCCACCGATAATGAAGTCAATTGATCCTATTCTCCACGGAAGATAAGTCAATGATGCACCGATTTGGGCCAATTATTTTTCGGATGCCATTTTCGTTATTTTTTGGGTGACGAAAGGCTAGTTTCTTTGGATTTTGAAGGTTACAGATCACGGATTCGCCCTGAGGCTATTCTTCAACGATGATTAAGTCCATTCAACATCGATTTTGATGGATTAATTCCGGGCCAATTTTTCGCAGATTCCAAAGGAGTACTATCATAGATTTCAGGCGATTTTTCCTAAATGTCATTTTCTTTAGATTTTGGAGGCTGCAGATCACGGAATCAGGCCGAGGCTATTCTCCACCGATAATGAAGTCCATTAAGCACCGATTTGGGCCAATTTATTTTCGGATGACATTTTCATAATTTTTTGGCGACGAAAGACCATTTTCTTTGGATTTTGAAGGCTCCAAATCATAGATTCGGCCTGAGGATGTTCTTCATCGATGATTAAGCATCGATTTGGTCGGATTTACTCCGGGTCAATTTTTGGTAGATTCCAAAAGGGTTCCATCACAAATTTCGGACGATTTTTCCGAAATGCCATTTTCTTTTGATTCTGGAGGCTGCAGATCACGACATCACGCCGAGGCTATTCTCCACCGATATTGAAGTCTATTGATCATATTCTCCATGGATGATAAGTCCATTAAGCACCGATTTGGGCCAATTTATTTTGGGATGGCATTTTCGTAATTTTTTGGGCGAGGAAAGGCCATTTTCTTCGGATTTTGAAGGCTCCTAATCACAGATTCGGCCTGAGGCTGTTCTTTAACGGTGATTAAGTCCATTAAGCATCGATTTGGGTGGATTTATTCTGGGTCAACTTTTGGCAGATTCCAAAGGGGTACCATCACACATTTCGGGCGATTTTTCCGAAATGCCATTTTCTTTCGATTCTGGAGGCTGCAGATCACGTTATCAGGCCGAGGCTATTCTCCACTGATAATGAAGTCTATTGTTCCTATTCTCCACGAATGATAAGTTCATTAAGCACCGATTTGGGCCAATTTATTTTCGGATGGCATTTTCGTATTTTTTTGGGCGACGAAAGACAATTTTTTTTTTGGATTTTGAAGGCTATAGATCACGGCTTCGGCCTGAGGCTATTCTTCAACGATGATTAAGTCCATTAAGAACCACTTTAGGCGGATTTATTCCAGGTTATTTTTTGGAATATTCCAAAGGGGTACCATCACAGATTTCGGGTGATTTTTCCGAAATGCTATTTTCTTTTGATTCTGGAGGTTGCAGATCACGACATCACGCCGAGGCTATTCTCCACCGATAATGAAGTCAATTGATCCTATTCTCCACGGAAGATAAGTCAATGATGCACCGATTTGGGCCAATTATTTTTCGGATGCCATTTTCGTTATTTTTTGGGCGACGAAAGGCCATTTTATTCGGGTTTTGAAAGCTACAGATCACGGATTCGGCCTGAGGCTATTCTTTAACGGTGATTAAGTCCATTAAGCATCGATTTGGGTGGATTTATTCTGGGTCAACTTTTGGCAGATTCCAAAGGGGTACCATCACACATTTCGGGCGATTTTTCCGAAATGCCATTTTCTTTCGATTCTGGAGGCTGCAGATCACGTTATTAGGCCGAGGCTATTCTCCACTGATAATGAAGTCTATTGATCCTATTCTCCACGAATGATAAGTTCATTAAGCACCGATTTGGGCCAATTTATTTTCGGATGGCATTTTCGTATTTTTTTGGGCGACGAAAGACAATTTTTTTTTGGATTTTGAAGGCTATAGATCACGGCTTCGGCCTGAGGCTATTCTTCAACGATGATTAAGTCCATTAAGAACCACTTTAGGCGGATTTATTCCAGGTTATTTTTTGGAATATTCCAAAGGGGTACCATCACAGACTTCAGGTGATTTTTCCGAAATGCTATTTTCTTTTGATTCTGGAGGTTGCAGATCACGACATCACGCCGAGGCTATTCTCCACCGATATTGAAGTCTATTGATCATATTCTCCATGGATGATAAGTCCATTAAGCACCTATTTGGGCCAATTTATTTTGGGATGTCATTTTCGTAATTTTTGGGCGACGAAAGACCATGTTCTTTGGATTTTGAAGGCTACAGATCAGAGATTTAGCCTGAGGCTATTCTTCAATGATGATTAATTCCATTAAGATACCACCTTAATATACTAATTGTCATTTACGACATTCAATATTGTGTACCAGAAGATACCACCTCATACTAGGGTGGTATTGTGTGGTATTTTTTGTCATGTATCTTGTTCACCCACAAATTTGTAAATCCAATAGATTATGATGAACACGTTCTTTCTGTGAAAAAATTTTCAAAAACAAATTAAAAAACGTAGAAGATACCATATGGTATGCAGTTGGTAACGAGAGACAAAAAAATTTTCTAAAGAAATATTGAAATTGGGTCTCATTTTGTAGAGCACAACGAACTCGTTCCATATATATATAAAATTGAAATCCGAGTTAAAACAAAGAAAATATGAGTCGTTTAAGAAAACAAAGAAAAATAAAAATGCATTTAATTCTCCACCCATAGATTTGGATTTTCTGGACCTACTAAAATCTGATGGTTGAGATTCATTACTCGGATAAACTTTGAAAAAATTAGTGTTTTAGGGTTTCAGTTTTTTGAATCATTAATACTGAAAAGGTTAATCAAATGTAGTACATATGTTGTGTTTCTTTAGGTTGTAGACTACACTTTCTTAGTTCGTGTTCTAACATATTTTGAGTAGTGTTTGCTAAATGTACTATCTTAGTTCGTGTTATACATATTTTAAATTGTGTTTGATAAACCATACAGTACTAGGAGTTTAAACATGTTTATCGAAACCAAAAATGTTATAGAATTTTATCAGTATAAAACGGGTTTAATCAAAATTAAATCACAATAAGCACACAATAAATTATCACCGATTTATCTGGTACAACCTTTCGTACGATTTTACAGTACATGCTGATTTCCTTATCCATACACCCCCAGTGGCGAAAAGATTTGTATCTTCAATTGTTTTGTCTGCTTATAATTGCCATTTCTTTTTAGTAAGCCCTAGCTTGGGATGGATGGTGAAAAATATTATCATTAAATTACCGATTTGAATGTTTACAAGAGTTGGAACTAAAGAGTAGAGAATAAGATCTTGGAGAAAAGGTATGTTTTTCCTTTGACTTTTGCGAGTTTGATGATATTCCGTGAAAAAAGATAAATAAATTGATAGTGGAAATTAATGTCATTGTGTGAAACTACAACGGGCTCCTGAAACTGACCCGCATAAACAACAACGGGCTCGACAAGCATGCAACGAAAAGCCAAATACTAAGTCCGGCCCATAATCCATATAAAGATATAACATACCACCATACGCCAACCACAATTAACCAACGATTTCATCTCCTCGTGACATTTCTTCTTCCACTCAACAACCACTATATTTGTCACAAATCCCATTTATACATTCTCGGGTATTTTAAATCGTGAGATTTGGATTCAAATTGCTCGTTATTAAAATTCCCCATCCAAATGACCTCTAAAGGGACCATATCATGATAGCATTACAGGTATAACCCATATATATGTTATAATGCCTGTGAGCTGTCGCTATGCGTGGGCACGTGGGTGGTTAATCCGTGGATTGATATCGCCACCCACAAATAACCCGACTCGCAAGTAGTGGGTGATTGATACAGGTGATTATGGATTGATAAATCTCCCACCCGCACTTATGTGGGTGGGTGGTGGGTGGATTGCGGGTCAACCGAATGACCCACATCCTATTTTCACATGAAAAAATATCGTTTTAACTACTATTATTGGTTATTGTATTGTGTAATATACATTAGATTTTGGATATGAGAATACGTATTATTTTTATAATCCATTAAATATTGAATTTTATCAAAACCACAAAATGCGTAAGTTTTCTCACAATTGGTTGATAGAGTAGTAAATTTTTTTATGCAAATACTACATGGATTCACTTAAAAAAAGTGAGAAGTGTTTAAATTGGTATAGTCTTACTAATTTACTATGAACTTATTATAAATTTTAGTCAACTTTTTTAATTGCTGGTTGGAGAACTGCTTTTGCTGGTTAACCCACAACCCAGCCGCACTCATCCGCAACCCACCCAACCCGACCCGCAGAAAATATGAGTGGATTGTGGGTCACAATTATTCCAACTCGCTAGTAAGCGGGCGAGTAAATTTGAAACGAAAAACCACCTAACCCGCCCATTGCCCACCCCTAGGTGTCGCTCAAAACAATAAAGACTAACAAATTTACGTTAGTGACGACAAATGAATGGGGTGGGACGAGAATCTCAATACCCATACACGCTACTACGAGTCGAGTAATACACATCCCAACACGAGTCAGGTCAGGTAATGCTCGGTAAGATGTGGGTTCAAATTATCATCCCTAATTTACGCGGTTCCAATACTACTGTTGATTGCGATAAGAAATCTCTTATTCAGCTTGAGTTTCTCTCACACTCGGTTAGAGTGCAATTTATACAAAGGGAAAACCCTAGGCTCATAACACGGCAATAGCTAGCTAAGTCTCTGCATGCATGGGCTACGAATCCTAATACACCACACTTAAGGGACTAATACGTAGCCAGCTTGGATAAGAAAGTGGTACTTAATTTGTTTCTGACGATTAAAAGGTTTTCCTAATCCTAGTCGAGCAAGGCTATCTCATCAGGCCACTCCTCTCCTATATAAACACGCCAATCTCCTCCATCTAGCGTAAAAAAGGAAACAAACAATAAAGTTCCCTTTTCCTTCAACTCTACCAAAGTCTCGTTAATCATGATGTTGACGAGTGTCGCGAAGGTGCCCGCCAGAAGCAGCAGCAGCAGTCGGGGAAAGTTTGAAGCAATGATCACCGGCTTCTTCCGAGGCGGTGGGGGCTGGAGGAACGGTTCTACGTGCGAGAGGGCAGTGACCGAGCTGCAAAGCCGACTGAGAAACCTGAAGAAAGAAAGGGAAAAGCGGGTCCAGGACCGTACCGGCAGAATAGCTCGGTTCGTAGACGATGGGGACGTGGGTGCCGTCTTCGTGGCCGCGGAGCAGATAGTGAGGGAGGAGAACGCGATCCGGATCCTCGAGTTGCTGTACCATTCGTGCGAGATCGTCGTCGCGAATCTCACCTACATCCGCCGACACTCGGACTGCCCTAGGGAGATCAACAAGGCGGTATCCACGCTGGCTTTCGCCGCCCCACGTTGTCCCGATCTCCTCGAGCTTTGGATCCTTCGACAGCTCTTCTTCGAGCGTTACGGCGAGTTCTACGACGTTGCGGCGGCGGATGCGGCGAGTCTCGAGGGTTTCCGGGGAAGTTGCGTTGACTCGGAAGTGGCAGAGAGGCTGGAGTCGAGGCATGCTAGGGTTCCTTATCCTACAACGCTTGCAAAGGTTTGTGCGATACTTCACAAGGACGTTGGAGCTCGACGACGAGGAATTAGTACCACTGGATGAATCCTGAAGATTTGCATCAGTAGTACTATAGTAGTGCCTATTTCGTTTTGGAGAAGTTATTGTAAATGGTTTAGAGAGGATAAAGCATTTGAACTATAAGTAGTATTGTAATTTGGGGTTTCGTTAATTTGAATCGAAAAGGTTAATCAAATGTTGTGTTTCTTTAGGCTGTGGACGCCACTTTCTTAGTGCTTGTTGTTGCTAAGCACATTTTCTTAGTTCGTAATATACATATTTTAAGTAATGTATGTTAAACCATACCGTATTGACAATCTGACTAGAAAATCTGCTTATCAGAACCCAAAACGTTATAGCATTTTATTGATATAAATTGATTTTTATTTTTACAAGTCGATATAAAATGGTTTCGTTCAAAGTTAAATTACGATTTAAACACACAATACATTATCACTGATATATTTGGTTCATAGTATCTCGCGGTGTTTGATTTCAAGTCATTGTCCAGAGATAACATCCATAGAATTGTAACTTAAGGGTAATTTGGAGAATGAGATCTTGGAGAAAACAGATTGGATTTTGAATTCGGTTAGGTGGAACAAAAAATAGATTGGTTGATAGAGGAAATGGATGAGAGTGAACGGGTTCTTGAAACTGACCCGCAGAAATCACAACGGGCTCGACAAGCATGCAACGGAAAGCCCAACAGCAGGTCCAGCCCATAACTATCGTAAAAAAGTCCAGCCCATAACTTATATAAAGATATAACCCACCGCCACAGCATACGCTGAAATCGCCAACCACAGCCAACGATTTCATCTTCCTCGTCGCATTTTCTTCTTCCACTCAGCCACTGCCGTCCTCTCCCAAAATGGGCTCCATAATTTTCACCTACGGCATGATGAAGCGCGGCTTTCATCGCTACCGGCGTCACCCAACAGCCGCACCCGCTCGTAATCGGGCCCAACGGGATCCCGTACCTGATCAACATCGCGGGACAGGGCCGGTGCGTGAAGGGCGAGCTCTAACCTATTTAGGGTAGGGTTTTCTAAAACGTACTTTTTTAGTTCATGTTATACATATTTCTGTTGGAAGAAGTCTCGAATCCGAGCTGCTGAAGGAATCCGCAGAGCAAAAGGAGTAGTTGTGGCGCGAAGGAAGGCAGGGTTTTAAATTGAGTCAATGCTGTGTCGTTTATGTGGTTTTGTATTTTACAGTTTAGTCACTGAAAGTCTAAGTGTGTTCATTAAAGTCTGTTTATGTCTTTAGAGTTTCATTGGAGTCCATCGAGTTGTACAGAGTTTGTTAGCTAGTTTTTAGGATCGTGGAGTCAATCATGGTTAGTGGGAAACCAAGATTGCAGGCTGAATATGTGTATTTAAGGTTCAGTTCGTTCTTTCTGATAAAAGTGTCAGTTTACAATACATTTGAGTCTTCACTGTGGTATCAGAGCTCGAAAGTAAATTGTAACCAAAATTTTCAGAAGCTTTCAAGCTTGAAGAGAGAGTGAGTTGTTGTCAAGCACAGAGAGATAGAAAGAGTGAAATTGTTTGTTTTCTGGGTTGGGAAACCCGAGAGAAAAGTGAGTTTCGATCAGGGTGAGAGACAAGAACAGGATGGGTGATGGTAGCTTTGCTCAAGCTTGCATCCCCAAATTTGATGGGGATTATGAGCACTGGAGCATGCTTATGGAGAATCTTCTGACGTCCAAAGATTACTGACGAGTTGTTTTCACTGGAGTTCAAGAACCTGCTGAAGGAATTGTGATCACAGCAGAACAAACAAAGACACTGGAAGATCTCAGATTGAAGGATCTCAAATCCAAAAACTACCCGTTCAACTCCATAGACAAGAGATTCTGAAGACAATCACCAACAAAGGTACCTCCAAAGAACTACGAGACTCTATGAAAATGAAATACCAGGGTAATGCACGAGTTCAAAAGGCTCAATTGCAAAGTCTTAGGAGGAGTTTTGAAATTCTGGAAATGAAAGAAGGAGAATCTGTCTAAGACTACTTTGGTAGAGTTATGGAAGTTGCTAACTCCATATGAAACTGTGGTGAATCAATGACTGATGAGAAGATTGTAGAAAAGATTTTAAGGACTCTGACAGAGAGGTTCAATTTAGTTGTGTGTTCAATTGAAGGACTCTGCACGGATGATAATTCCATTAAGCACCGATTTGGGCCAATATATTTTCAGATGACATTTTCATAATTTTTTGGGTGACGAAAGGCTAGTTTCTTTGGATTTTGAAGGCTACAGATCACGGATTCACCCTCAGGCTATTCTTCAACGATGATTAAGTCCATTCAACATCGATTTTGGTGGATTTATTCGGGGTTAATTTTTGGCAGATTCCAAAGGGGTACTATCATAGATTTCGGCCGATTTTTCCTAAATGTCATTTTCTTTCGATTTTGGAGGCTGCAGATCACAAAATCAGGCCGAGGCTATTCTCCACCGATAATGAAGTCTATCGATCGTATTCTACACGGATGATAAGTCCATTAAGCACCGATTTGGGCCAATTTATATTCGGATGACATTTTCATAATTTTTTGGCGACGAAAGACAATTTTCTTTGGATTTTGAAGGCTCCAAATCATAGATTCGGTCTGAGGCTATTCTTCAACGATGATTAAGCATCGATTTGGTCGGATTTACTCCAGGTCAATTTTTGGTAGATTCCAAAAGGGTATCATCACAAATTTCGGACGATTTTTCCGAAATGCCATTTTCTTTCGATTCTGGAGGCTGCAGATCACGGAATCAGGCCAAGGCTATTCTCCACCGATACTGAATTCTATTGATCGTATTCTCCACGGATGATAAGTCCATTAAGTAGCGATTTGGGCCAATTTATTTTCGAATGACATTTTCATAATTTTTTTGGAGACGAAAGGCCATTTTCTTTGGATTTTGAAGGCTCCAAATAACAGATTTGGCCTGAGGCAGTTCTTCAACGATGATTAAGCATCAATTTGGGCGGATTTATTCCGGGGCAATTTTTGGCAGATTCCAAAAGGGTACCATCACAAATTTCGGACTATTTTTCCGAAATGCCATTTTCTTTTGATTCTGGAGGCTGCAAATCACGTTATCAGGCCGATGCTATTCTCCACTGATAATGAAGTCTATTGATCCTATTCTCCACGAATGATAAGTTCATTAAGCACCGATTTGGGCCAATTTATTTTCGGATAGCATTTTCGTAAGTTTTTGTGCGACGAAAGGCAATTTTCTTCAGATTTTGAAGGCTATAGATAACGGCTTCGGCCTGAGGCTATTCTTCAACGATGATTATGTCCATTAAGAACCAATTTGGGCGGATTTATTCCGGGTCATTTTTTGGCAGATTCCAAAGGGGTAGCATCACAGATTTCGAGCGATTTTTCCGAAATACCATTTTCTTTTGATTATGGAGGCTGCAGATCACAGCATCCGGCCGAGGCTATTCTCCACCGATAATTAAGTCTATTGATCCTATTCTCCGCGGATGATAAGTCCATTAAGCACCGATTTTGGCCAATTTATTTTGGGATGGCATTTTCGTAATTTTTTGGGCGACGAAAGGCCATTTTCTTCGGATTTTGAAGGCTACATATCACGGATTCGGCCTGAGGCTATTCTTTAACGGTGATTAAGTCCATTAAGCATCGATTTGGGTGGATTTATTCTGGGTAAACTTTTGGCAGATTCCAAAGGGGTACCATCACACATTTCGGGCGATTTTTCCGAAATGCCATTTTCTTTCGATTCTGGAGGCTGCAGATCACGTTATCAGGCCGAGGCTATTCTCCACTGGTAATGAAGTCTATTGATCGTATTCTCCATGAATGATAAGTTCATTAAGCACCGATTTGGGCCAATTTATTTTTGGATAGCATTTTCGTAAGTTTTTGTGCGACGAAAGGCAATTTTCTTCGGATTTTGAAGGCTATAGATAACGGCTTTGGCCTGAGGCTATTCTTCAACGATGATTATGTCCATTAAGAACCAATTTGGGCGGATTTATTCCGGGTCATTTTTTGGCAGATTCCAAAGGGGTAGCATCACAGATTTCGAGCGATTTTTCCGAAATACCATTTTCTTTTGATTATGGAGGCTGCAGATCACAGCATCCGGCCGAGGCTATTCTCCACCGATATTTAAGTCTATTGATCCTATTCTCCGCGGATGATAAGTCCATTAAGCACCGATTTTGGCCGATTTATTTTGGGATGGCATTTTCGTAATTTTTTGGGCGACGAAAGGCCATTTTCTTCGGATTTTGAAGGCTACAGATCACGGATTCGGCCTGAGGCTATTCTTTAACGGTGATTAAGTCCATTAAGCATCGATTTGGTTGGATTTATTCTGGGTCAACTTTTGGCAGATTCCAAAGGGGTACCATCACACATTTCGGGCGATTTTTCCGAAATGCCATTTTCTTTCGATTCTGGAGGCTGCAGATCACGTTATCAGGCCGAGGCTATTCTCCACTGATAATGAAGTCTATTGATCCTATTCTTCACGAATGATAAGTTGATTAAGCACCGATTTGGGCCAATTTATTTTCGGATGACATTTTCGTATTTTTTTGGGCGACGAAAGACAATTTTTTTTTTGGATTTTGAAGGCTATAGATCACGGCTTCGGCCTGAGGCTATTCTTCAACGATGATTAAGTCCATTAAGAACCAGTTTAGGCGGATTTATTCCAGGTTATTTTTTGGAAGATTCCAAAGGGGTACCATCACAGATTTCGGGTGATTTTTCCGAAATGCTATTTTTTTTTATTCTGGAGGTTGCAGATCACGACATCACTCCGAGGCTATTCTCAACCGATATTGAAGTCTATTGATCATATTCTCCATGGATGATAAGTCCATTAAGCACCGATTTGGGCCAATTTATTTTGGGATGACATTTTCGTAATTTTTTGGGAGACGAATGGCCATTTTATTCGGATTTTGAAGGCTACAGATCACGGATTCGGCCTGAGGCTATTCTTTAACGGTGATTAAGTCCATTAAGCATCGATTTGGGTGGATTTATTCTGGGTCAACTTTTGGCAGATTCCAAAGGGGTACCATCACACATTTCTGGCGATTTTTCCGAAATGCCATTTTCTTTCGATTCTGGAGGCTGCAGATCACGATATCAGGCTGAGGCTATTCTCCACTGATAATGAAGTCTATTGATCCTATTCTCCACGAATGATAAGTTCATTAAGCACCGATTTGGGCCAATTTATTTTCGGATGGCATTTTCGTATTTTTTTGGGCGACGAAAGACAATTTTTTTTTTTTTGGATTTTGAAGGCTATAGATCACGGCTTTGGCCTGAGGCTATTCTTCAATGATGATTAAGTCCATTAAGAACCCATTTAGACTGATTTATTCCAGGTTATTTTTTGGAAGATTCCAAAGGGGTACCATCACAGATTTCAGGTGATTTTTCCGAAATGCTATTTTCTTTTGATTCTGGAGGTTGCAGATCACGACATCACGCCGAGGCTATTCTCCACCGATATTGAAGTCTATTGATCATATTCTCCATGGATGATAAGTCCATTAAGCACCTATTTGGGCCAATTTATTTTGGAATGTCATTTTCGTAATTTTTGGGCGACGAAAGACCATTTTCTTTGGATTTTGAAGGCTACAGATCAGAGATTTAGCCTGAGGCTATTCTTCAATGATGATTAATTCCATTAAGATACCACCTTAATATACTAATTGTCATTTACGACATTCAATATTGTGTACCAGAAGATACCACCTCATACTAGGGTGGTATTGTGTGGTATTTTTTTGTCATGTATCTTGTTCACCCACAAATTTGTAAATCCAATAGATTATGATGAACACGTTCTTTCTGTGCAAAAATTTTCAAAAACAAATTAAAAAACGTAGAAGATACCATATGGTATGCAGTTGGTAACGAGAGACAAAAAAATTTTCTAAAGAAATATGAAATTGGGTCTCATTTTGTAGAGCACAACGAACTCGTTCCATATATATATATATAAAATTGAAATCCGAGTTAAAACAAAGAAAATATGGGTCGTTTAAGAAAACAAAGAAAAATAAAAATGCATTTAATTCTCCACCCATAGATTTGGATTTTCTAGACCTACTAAAATCTGATGGTTGAGATTCATTACTCGGATAAACTTTGAAAAAATTAGTGTTTTAGGGTTTCAGTTTTTTGAATCATTAATACTGAAAAGGTTAATCAAATGTAGTACATATGTTGTGTTTCTTTAGGTTGTAGACTACACTTTCTTAGTTCGTGTTCTAACATATTTTGAGTAGTGTTTGCTAAATGTACTATCTTAGTTCGTGTTATACATATTTTAAATTGTGTTTGATAAACCATACAGTACTAGGAGTTTAAACATGTTTATCGAAACCAAAAATGTTATAGAATTTTATCAGTATAAAACGGGTTTAATCAAAATTAAATCACGATAAGCACACAATAAATTATCACCGATTTATCTGGTACAACCTTTCGTACGAATTTACAGTACATGCTGATTTCCTTATCCATACACCCCCAGTGGCGAAAAGATTTGTATCTTCAACTGTTTTGTCTGCTTATAATTGCCATTTCTTTTTAGTAAGCCCTAGCTTGGGATGGATGGTGAAAAATATTATCATTAAATTAACGATTTGAATGTTTACAAGAGTTTGAACTAAAGAGTAGTTTGGAGAATAAGATCTTGGAGAAAAGGTATGTTTTTCCTTTGACTTTTGCGAGTTTGATGATATTCCGTGAAAAAAGATAAATAAATTGATAGTGGAAATTAATGTCATTGCATGAAACTACAACGGGCTCCTGAAACTGACCCGCATAAACAACAACGGGCTCGACAAGCATGCAACGAAAAGCCAAATACTAAGTCCGGCCCATAATCCATATAAAGATATAACATACCACCATACGCCAACCACAATTAACCAACGATTTCATCTCCTCGTGACATTTCTTCTTCCACTCAACAACCACTATATTTGTCACAAATCCCATTTATACATTCTCGGGTATTTTAAATCGTGAGATTTGGATTCAAATTGCTCGTTATTAAAATTCCCCATCCAAATGACCTCTAAAGGGACCATATCATGATAGCATTACAGGTATAACCCATATATATGTTATAATGCCTGTGAGCTGTCGCTATGCGTGGGCACGTGGGTGGTTAATCCGCGGATTGATATCGCCACCCACAAATAACCGGACTCGCAAGCAGTGGGTGATTGATACAGGTGATTATGGATTGATAAATCTCCCACCCGCACTTATGTGGGTGGGTGGTGGGTGGATTGCGGGTCAACCGAATGACCCGCATCCTATTTTCACATGAAAAAATATCGTTTTAACTACTATTATTGGTTATTGTATTGTGTAATATACATTAGATTTTGGATATGAGAATACGTATTATTTTTATAATCCATTAAATATTGAATTTTATCAAAACCACAAAATGCGTAAGTTTTCTCACAATTGGTTGATAGAGTAGTAATTTTTTTTATGCAAATACTACATGGATTCACTTAAAAAAAGTGAGAAGTGTTTAAATTGGTATAGTCTTACTAATTTACTATGAACTTATTATAAATTTTAGTCAACTTTTTTAATTGCTGGTTGGAGAACTGCTTTTGCTGGTTAACCCACAACCCAGCCGCACTCATCCGCCACCCACCCAACCCGACCCGCAGAAAATGTGAGTGGATTGTGGGTCACAATTATTCCAACTCGCTAGTAAGCGGGCGAGTCAATTTGAAACGAAAAACCACCTAACCCGCATATTGCCCACCCCTAGGTGTCGCTCAAAACAATAAAGACTAACAAATTTACGTTAGTGACGACAAATGAATGGGGTGGGACGAGAATCTCAATACCCATACCCGCCCCACACCAAGTGCAAGTCGAGATGGGTAATACCAATGCGGGTTGGGGCGAGTAATACCTGCTCGGGTATGGAGAGGGGCAGGTCAACACACTCTCACATGTTATTTAAAAAATTTAAGCAAAATTTTATTTTTTACGATAAACCGAAGCGAAAATAGCTTTTTTAATTTTATGAATTAGCGAAAATAGTTTATGAATGAAAATTAGTGATAATAGAATGGGTAGCTAAGTCTAACTAGTTAAAAGATCAAATCTCTACCTTCTAACTAGCTAGTTGAAAAAAGTCAAAATATGAGAAATATAAATACAGAAATATAGATAGAATGGGCCAAGAAATCGACAGGGTGAGACAGGGCATGGAGTCGGAAGTAAATACCCATACTCCGCTCCACGCTACTACGAGTCGAGTAATACACATCTCAACACGAGTCAGGTCAGGTAATGCTCGGTAAGACGTGGGTTCAAATTATCATCCCTAATTTACGCGGTTCCAATACTACTGTTGATTGCGATAAGAAATCTCTTATTCAGCTTGAGTTTCTCTCACACTCGGTTAGAGTGCAATTTATACAAAGGGAAAACCCTAGGCTCATAACACGGCAACTAGCTAGCTAAGTCTCTGCATGCATGGGCTACAATCCTAATACACCACACTTAAGGGACTAATACGTAGCCAGCTCGAATAAGAAAGTGGTACTTAATTTGTTTCCGACGATTAAAAGGTTTTCCTAATCCTAGTCGAGCAAGGCTATCTCATCAGGCCACTCCTCTCCTATATAAACACGCCAATCTCCTCCATCTAGCGTAAAAAAGGAAACAAACAATAAAGTTCCCTTTTCCTTCAACTCTACCAAAGTCTCGTTAATCATGATGTTGACGAGTGTCGCGAAGGTGCCCGCCAGAAGCAGCAGCAGCAGTCGGGGAAAGTTTGAAGCAATGATCACCGGCTTCTTCCGAGGCGGTGGGGGCTGGAGGAACGGTTCTACGTGCGAGAGGGCGGTGACCGAGCTGCAAAGCCGACTGAGAAACCTGAAGAAAGAAAGGGAAAAGCGGGTCCAGGACCGTACCGGCAGAATAGCTCGGTTCGTAGACGATGGGGACGTGGGTGCCGTCTTCGTGGCCGCGGAGCAGATAGTGAGGGAGGAGAACGCGATCCGGATCCTCGAGTTGCTGTACCATTCGTGCGAGATCGTCGTCGCGAATCTCACCTACATCCGCCGACACTCGGACTGCCCTAGGGAGATCAACAAGGCGGTATCCACGCTGGCTTTCGCCGCCCCACGTTGTCCCGATCTCCTCGAGCTTTGGATCCTTCGACAGCTCTTCTTCGAGCGTTACGGGGAGTTCTACGACGTTGCGGCGGCGGATGCGGCGAGTTTCGAGGGTTTCCGGGGAAGTTGCGTTGACTCGGAAGTGGCGGAGAGGCTGGAGTCGAGGCATGCTAGGGTTCCTTATCCTACCACGCTTGCAAAGGTTTGTGCGATACTTCACAAGGACGTTGGAGCTCGACGACGAGGAATTAGTACCACTGGATGAATCCTGAAGATTTGCATCAGTAGTACTATAGTAGTGCCTATTTCGTTTTGGAGAAGTTATTGTAAATGGTTTAGAGAGGATAAAGCATTTGAACTATAAGTAGTATTGTAATTTGGGGTTTCGTTAATTTGAATCGAAAAGGTTAATCAAATGTTGTGTTTCTTTAGGCTGTGGACGCCACTTTCTTAGTGCTTGTTGTTGCTAAGTACATTTTCTTAGTTCGTAATATACATATTTTAAGTAATGTATGTTAAACCATATCGTATTGACAATCTGACTAGAAAATCTGTTTATCAGAACCCAAAACGTTATAGCATTTTATTGATATAAATTGATTTTTATTTTTCAAGTCGATATAAAATGGTTTCGTTCAAAGTTAAATTACGATTTAAACACACAATACATTATCACTGATATATTTGGTTCATAGTATCTCGCGGTGTTTGATTTCAAGTCATTGTCCAGAGATAACATCCATAGAATTGGAACTTAAGGGTAATTTGGAGAATGAGATCTTGGAGAAAACAGATTGGATTTTGAATTCGGTTAGGTGGAACAAAAAATAGATTGGTTGATAGAGGAAATGGATGAGAGTGAACGGGTTCTTGAAACTGACCCGCAGAAATCACAACGGGCTCGACAAGCATGCAACGGAAAGCCCAACAGCAGGTCCAGCCCATAACTATCGTAAAAAAGTCCGGCCCATAACTTATATAAAGATATAACCCACCACCACAGCATACACTGAAATCGCCAACCACAGCCAACGATTTCATCTTCCTCGTCGCATTTTCTTCTTCCACTCAGCCACTGCCGTCCTCTCCCAAAATGGGCTCCATAATTTTCACCTACGGCATGCTGAAGCGCGGCTTTCATCGCTACCGGCGTCACCCAACAGCCGCACCCGCTCGTAATCGGGCCCAACGGGATCCCGTACCTGATCAACATCGCAGAAATCACAACGGGCTCGACAAGCATGCAACGGAAAGCCCAACAGCAGGTCCAGCCCATAACTATCGTAAAAAAGTCCGGCCCATAACTTATATAAAGATATAACCCACCACCACAGCATACGCTGAAATCGCCAACCACAGCCAACGATTTCATCTTCCTCGTCGCATTTTCTTCTTCCACTCAGCCACTGCCGTCCTCTCCCAAAATGGGCTCCATAATTTTCACCTACGGCATGCTGAAGCGCGGCTTTCATCGCTACCGGCGTCACCCAACAGCCGCACCCGCTCGTAATCGGGCCCAACGGGATCCCTACCTGATCAACATCGCGGGACAGGGCCGGTGCGTGAAGGGCGAGCTCTAACCTATTTAAGGTAGGGTTTGCTAAAACGTACTTTTTTAGTTCATGTTATACATATTTCTGCTGGAAGAAGTCTCGAATCCGAGCTGCTGAAGGAATCCGCAGAGCAAAAGGAGTAGTTGTGGCGCGAAGGAAGGCAGGGTTTTAAATTGAGTCAATGCTGTGTCGTTTATGTGGTTTTGTATTTTACAGTTTAGTCACTGAAAGTCTAAGTGTGTTCATTAAAGTCTGTTTATGTCTTTAGAGTTTCATTGGAGTCCATCGAGTTGTACAGAATTTGTTAGCTAGTTTTTAGGATCGTGGAGTCAATCATGGTTAGTGGGAAACCAAGATTGCAGGCTGAATATGTGTATTTATGGTTCAGTTCGTTCTTTCTGATAAAAGTGTCAGTATACAATACATTTGAGTCTTCATTGTGGTATCAGAGCTCGAAAGTAAATTGTAACCAAAATTTTGAGAAGCTTTCAAGCTTGAAGAGAGAGTGAGTTGTTGTCAAGCACAGAGAGGTAGAAAGAGTGAAATTGTTTGTTTTCTAGGTTGGGAAACCCGAGAGAAAAGTGAGTTTCGATCAGGGTGAGAGACAAGAACAGGATGGGTGATGGTGGCTTTGCTCAAGCTTGTATCCCCAAGTTTGATGGGGATTATGAGCACTGGAGCATGCTTATGGAGAATCTTCTGAGGTCCAAAGATTACTGACGAGTTGTTTTCACTGGAGTTCAGGAACCTGCTGAAGGAACTGTGATCACAGCAGAACAAACAAAGACACTGGAAGATCTCAGATTGAAGGATCTCAAATCCAAAAACTACCCGTTCAACTCCATAGACAAGAGATTCTGAAGACAATCACCAACAAAGATACCTCCAAAGAACTACGAGACTCTATGAAAATGAAATACCAGGGTAATGCACGAGTTCAAAAGGCTCAATTGCAAAGTCTTAGGAGGAGTTTTGAAATTCTGGAAATGAAAGAAGGAGAATCTGTCTCAGACTACTTTGGTAGAGTTATGGAAGTTGCTAACTCCATATGAAACTGTGGTGAATCAATGACTGATGAGAAGATTGTAGAAAAGATTTTAAGGACTCTGACAGAGAGGTTCGATTCAGTTGTGTGTTCAATTGAAGGACTCTGCACGGATGATAATTCCATTAAGCACCGATTTGGGCCAATATATTTTCAGATGACATTTTCGTAATTTTTTGGTCGACAAAAGGCCATTTTCTTTCGATTTTGAAGGCTATAGATCACTGATTCAGCTTGAGGCTATTCTTCAACGATGATTAAGTCCATTAAGCACCGAATTTTGGCGGATTTATTCCGGGTCTATTTTTTGCAGATTCCAAAGGGGCGCCATCACAGATTTCAGGCAATTTCTCCGAAATGCCATTTTCTTTCGATTATAGAGGCTGCAGATCACGGAATCAGGCCGAGGCTATTCTCCACCGATAATGAAGTCTATTGATCCTATTCTCCACGGATGATAAGTTCATTAAGTAGCGATTTGGGTCAATTTATTTTCAGATGGCATTTTCGTAATTTTTTGGGCGACGAAAAACCCTTTTTTTAGGATTTTAATGGCTACAGATCCCGAATTCGCCCTGAGGCTATTCTTCACCGATGATTAAGTCCATTAAGCACCGATTTGGGCGAATTTATTCCAGGTCAATTTTTGGCAGATTCCAAAGGGGTACCATCACAGATTTCAGGCGATTTTTCTAAAATGCCATTTTCTTTCGATTCTAGAGGCTGCAAATCACGGAATCGGGCCGAGGCTATTCTCCAGCAATAATGAAGTCTATTGATCCTATTCTACGCGGTTGTTAAGCCCATTAAGCACCGATTTGGGCCAATTTATTTTCGGATGTCATTTTCGTAATTTTTGGGCGACGAAAGGCCATTTTCTTTGGATTTTGAAGGCTACAGATCACAGATTAAGCCTGAGGCTATTCTTCAATGATGATTAAGTCCATGAAGCACCGATTTGGGCGGATTTATTCTGGGTCAATTTTTTGCAAATTCCAAAGGGGTACCATCACAGATTTCAGGCGATTTTTCCTAAATGCCATTTTCTTTCGATTCTGGAGGCTGCAGATCCCGGAATCAGGCCGGGTAATTCTCCACCAATAATGAAGTGTATTGATCCTATTTTCCACGGATGATAAGTTCATTAAGCAGCGATTTGGGGCAATTTATTTCAGATGGCATTTTCGTAATTTTTTGGGCGACAAAATGCGATTTTTTTGGATTTTAATGGCTACAGATCCCGAATTCGGCCTGAGGCTATTCTTCAATGATGATTAAGTCCATTAAGCATCGATTTGGGCGGATTTATTCAGGGTCAATTTTTGGACGATTCCAAAAGGTTAGAATCACAGATTTCGGGCGATTTTTCCGAAATGCCATTTTCTTTCGATTCTGGAGGCTGCAGATCACGAAATCAGGTCGAGGCTATTCTCCACCGAAAATGAATTCTATTGATCCTATTCTCCACGGATGATAAGTCCATTAAGCACAAATTTGGGTCAATTTATTTTCGGATGACATTTTCGTAATTTTTTGGGCAACGAAAGGCCATTTTCTTTGGATTTTGAATGATACAGATCACAGATTCGGCCTGAGGCTATTCTTCAACGATGATTAAGTCCATTTAAAGGCAATTTGGGCGGATTTATTCCGGGTCAATTTTTGGACGATTCCAATGGGTACCATCACAGATTTCGGGCGATTTTTCTGAAATCCCACTTTCTTTCAATTCTGGAGGCTGCAGATCATGGAATCAGGCACACGCTATTATCCACCGATAATGAATTCTATTGATCCTATTCTCCACGGATGATAAGTCAATTAAGCACAGATTTAGGTCAATTTATTTTCGGATAGCATTTTCATAATTTTTTGGGCAACGAAAGGCCATTTTCTTTGGATTTTGAATATTGCAGATCACGGATTAGGCCCGAGGCTATTCTTTAAAGATGATTAAGTGCATTAAGCACCGATTTGGAAGGATTTATTCCGGGTCAATTTTGGCAGATTCCAAAAGGGGTACGATCACAGATTTTGGGTGATTTTTCCGATATGCCATTTTGTTTCGATTTTGGAGGCTGCAGATCACGAAATCAGGTCTAGGCTATTCTCCACCGATAATAAAGTCTATTGATCCTATTCTCCACGGATGATAAGTCCATTAAGCACCTATTTGGGCAAATTTACTTTCGGATGGCATTTTCGTAATATTTGGGCGATGAAAGGCCATTTTCTTTGGTTTTGAAGCCTGCAGATCACCGATTCGGCCTGAGCCTATTCTTCAACGATGATTAAATCCATTAAGCATCATTTTGAGTGGACTTAATCCGGGTCAATTTTTGACAGATTCCAAAGGGGGTACCATTACAGATTTCAGGCGATTTTTCCGAAATGCCTTTTTCTTTCGATTCCAGAGGCTGCAGATCACGAAATCCGGCTGAGGCTATTCTCTACCGATAATAAAGTCTATTGATCCTATTATCCAAAGATGATAAGTCCATTAAGCACCGATTTGGGCCAATTTATTTTCGGATGTCATTTTTGTAATATTTTGGGCGATGAAAGACCATTTTCTTTGGATTTTGAAGGCTACAGATCACGGATTCGCCCTGAAGCTGTTCTTCAACGATGATTAAGTCCATTATGCACCGTTTTGGGAGGATTTATTCTGGGTCAATTTTTGGCAGATTCCAAAGGGGTACCATCACAGATTTATGGCTATTTTCACCAAATTCCATTTTCTTTCGATTCTGGAGGCTGCAGATCATGGAATCAGGCCGAGGCTATTCTCCACCAATAATGAAGTCTATTGATCCTATTATCCACGGATGATAAGTCCATTAAGCACAAATTTGGGCCAATTTATTTTCGGATGACATTTTTCGTAATTTTTTGGGCGAGGAAAGGCCATATTCTTTGGATTTTGAAGGCTATAGATCACGGATTCAGCCTTAAGACTATTCTTCAACGATGATTAAGTACATTAAGCACCGATTGGGACAGATTTATTCCGGGTCAATTTTTGGCGTATTCCAAAGTGGTACCATCACTGCTTTCAGGCGATTTATCTGAAATGCCATTTCCTTTTGATTCTGGAGGTTGCATATCACGACATCAGGCCGAGGCTATTCTCCACCGATAATGAAATCTATTGATCCTATTCTCCACGTATGATAAGTCCATTAAGCACAGATTTGGGCCAATATATTTTTAGATGGCATTTTCGTAATTTTTTGGGCGACGAAAGGCTATCTTCTTTGGATTTTGAAGGCTATAGATCACGGATTCGGCCTAAGGCTATTCGTTAATGATGATTAAGCACTGATTAGGGCGGATTTATTCCAGGTCAATTTTTGGCAGATTCCAAAGAAGATAGCCATTTTTTCCGAATTGCCATTTTCTTTCGATTCTGGAGGCTACAGATCACGGAATCAGGCCGAGGCTATTCTCCACCGATAATGAAGTCTATTGATCGTATTCTACACGGATGATAAGTCCATTAAGCACCGATTTGGGCCAATTTATTTTCGGATGACATTTTCATAATTTTTTGGCGACATAAGACCATTTTCTTTGGATTTTGAAGGCTCCAAATCATAGATTCGGCCTGAGGCTATTCTTCAACAATGATTAAGCATCGATTTGGTCGGATTTACTCCGGGTCAATTTTTGGTAGATTCCAAAAGGGTACCATCACAAATTTCGGACGATTTTTCCGAAATGCAATTTTCTTTCGATTCTGGAGGCTGCAAATCACGGAATCAGGCCAAGGCTATTCTCCACCGATAATGAAGTCTATTGATCGTATTCTCCACGGATGATAAGTCCATTAAGCAGGGATTTGGGCCAATTTATTTTCGAATGACATTTTCATAATTTTTTTGGAAACGAAAGGTCATTTTCTTTGGATTTTGAAGGCTCCAAATCACAGATTTCGCCTGAGGCAGTTCTTCAACGATGATTAAGCATCGATTTGGCAGATTCAAAACGGTTACCATCATAAATTCGGACGATTTTTTCGAAATGTCATTTTCTTTTGATTCTGGAGGCTGCAGATCACGTTATCAGGCCGATGCTATTCTCCACTGATAATAAAGTCTATTGATCCTATTCTCCACGAATGATAAGTTCATTAAGCGCCAATTTGAGCCAATTTATTTTCTGATAGCATTTTCGTAAGTTTTTGGGCGACGAAAGGCAATTTTCTTTGGATTTTGAAGGCTATAGATAACGGCTTCGGCATGAGGCTATTCTTCAACGATGATTAAGTCCATTAAGCACCGATTTCGGTGGATTTATTATGGGTCAATTTTTGGAAGATTCCAAAGGGGTACCATCACAGATTTCAGGTGATTTTTCCGAAATTCCATTTTCTTTTGATTCTGGAGGCTGCAGATCACTGATTCTGCGTGAGGCTATTCTTCAATGATGATAAAGTCCATTAAGCACCGATTTGGGCGGATTTATTCTAAGTCAATTTTTGGCAGATTTCAAAGCGGGTACCATCATAGATTTCAGACGATTTTTCCGAAATGCCATTTTCTTTCGATTTTAGAGTCTGCAGATCACGGAATCAGGCCGAGGCTATTCTCCACCGATAATGAAGTCTATAGATTCTATTCTCCACGGACGATAAGACCATTAAGCACGGATTTGGCCAATTTATTTACGGATGACATTTTCGTAATTTTATGAGCGACGAAAGGTTATTTTCTTTGGATTTTGAAGGCTACAGATCACGGATTCGGCCTGAGGCTATTTTTCAACAATGATTAAGTCCATTAAGCACAGATTTGGCGGATTTTTTCCTGGTCAATTTTTGGCAAATTCCACCATCACTTATTTCAGGTGATTTTTCCGAAATGCTATTTTCTTTCGATTCTGGAGGCTGCAGATCACGGAATCAGGGCTAGGCTATTCCCCACCTATAATGAAGTCTATTGTTTCTATTTTCCACTAATGATAAGTCCATTAAGCACCGATTTTGGCCAATTTGTTTTCGTATGGCATTTTCCTAATTTTTTGGGCTACGAAAGACAATTTTCTTTGGATTTTGAAGGCTTCAGATCACGGATTCCCCCTGAGACTATTCTTCAACGATGATTAAGTCCATTAAGCACCGATTTGTGCGGATTTATTCCAGGTCAATTTTTGGCAGATTCCAAAGGGGGGGGGGTACTATCATAGATTTCAGGCGATTTTTGCGAAATGCCATTTTCTTTCGATTCTGGAGGCTGCAGATCACGGAATCAGGCCGAGGCTATTCTCCACCGATAATGAAGTCTATTGATCATATTCTACACGGATGATAAGTCCATTAAGCACCGATTTGGGCCAATTTATTTTCGGATGACATTTTCATAATTTTTTGGCGACGTAAGACCATTTTCTTTGGATTTTGAAGGCTCCAAATCATAGATTCGGCCTGAGGCTATTCTTCAACAATGATTAAGCATCGATTTGGTCGGATTTACTCCGGGTCAATTTTTGGTAGATTCCAAAAGGGTACCATCACAAATTTCGGACGATTTTTCCGAAATGCAATTTTCTTTCGATTCTGGAGGCTGCAAATCACGGAATCAGGCCAAGGCTATTCTCCACCGATAATGAAGTCTATTGATCGTATTCTCCACGGATGATAAGTCCATTAAGCAGGGATTTGGGCCAATTTATTTTCGAATGACATTTTCATAATTTTTTTGGAAACGAAAGGTCATTTTCTTTGGATTTTGAAGGCTCCAAATCACAGATTTCGCCTGAGGCTGTTCTTCAACGATGATTAAGCATCGATTTGGCAGATTCAAAACGGTTACCATCATAAATTTGGACGATTTTTTCGAAATGTCATTTTCTTTTGATTCTGGAGGCTGCAGATCACGTTATCAGGCCGATGCTATTCTCCACTGATAATAAAGTCTATTGATCCTATTCTCCACGAATGATAAGTTCATTAAGCGCCAATTTGGGCCAATTTATTTTCTGATAGCATTTTCGTAAGTTTTTGGGCGACGAAAGGCAATTTTCTTTGGATTTTGAAGGCTATAGATAACGGCTTCGGCCTGAGGCTATTCTTCAACGATGATTAAGTCCATTAAGCACCGATTTCGGTGGATTTATTATGGGTCAATTTTTGGAAGATTCCAAAGGGGTACCATCACAGATTTCAGGTGATTTTTCCGAAATTCCATTTTCTTTTGATTCTGGAGGCTGCAGATCACTGATTCTGCGTGAGGCTATTCTTCAATGATGATAAAGTCCATTAAGCACCGATTTGGGCGGATTTATTCTAAGTCAATTTTTGGCAGATTTCAAAGCGGTACATCATAGATTTCAGACGATTTTTCCGAAATGCCATTTTCTTTCGATTTTAGAGTCTGCAGATCACGGAATCAGGCCGAGGTTATTCTCCACCGATAATGAAGTCTATAGATTCTATTCTCCACGGACGATAAGACCATTAAGCACGGATTTGGCCAATTTATTTACGGATGACATTTTCGTAATTTTATGAGCGACGAAAGGTTATTTTCTTTGGATTTTGAAGGCTACAGATCACGGATTCGGCCTGAGGCTATTTTTCAACAATGATTAAGTCCATTAAGCACAGATTTGGCGGATTTTTTCCTGGTCAATTTTTGGCAAATTCCACCATCACTTATTTCAGGTGATTTTTCCGAAATGCTATTTTCTTTCGATTCTGGAGGCTGCAGATCACGGAATCAGGGCTAGGCTATTCCCCACCTATAATGAAGTCTATTGTTTCTATTTTCCACTAATGATAAGTCCATTAAGCACCGATTTTGGCCAATTTGTTTTCGTATGGCATTTTCATAATTTTTTGGGCTACGAAAGACAATTTTCTTTGGATTTCGAAGGCTTCAGATCACGGATTCGCCCTCAGACTATTCTTCAACGATGATTAAGTCCATTAAGCACCGATTTATGTGGATTTATTCCAGGTCAATTTTTGGCAGATTCCAAAGGGGGGGGGGTACTATCATAGATTTCAGGCGATTTTTGCGAAATGCCATTTTCTTTCGATTCTGGAGGCTGGAGATCACGGAATCAGGCCGAGGCTATTCTCCACCTATAATGAAGTCTATTGATCCTATTCTCCACGGACGATATGTCCATTAAGCACGGATTTGGCAAATTTATTTTCGGATGACATTTTTCGTAATTTTTTGGCCAACGAAAGGCCATTTTCTTTGGATTTTGAAGGGTACAGATCAGATTCGGCCAGAAACTATTCTTCAACGACTATTAGGTCCATTAAGAACCGATTTGGGCGGATTTATTCCGGGTTAATTTTTGGCAGATTACAAAGGGGTACTATCACAGATTTAGGGCGATTTTTCCGAAATGGAATTTTCTTTCGATTCTGGAGGCTGCAGATCATGGAATCAGGCCGAGACTATTCTCCACCGAATATGAAGTCTATCGATTCTATTCTCCACCGAATATGAAGTCTATCGATTCTATTCTCCACATACGATAAGCATCGATTTGGCCAATTTATTTACGGATGGCATTTTTCGTAATTTTTTGGGGTGACGAAAAGCCATTTTCTTTGGATTTTGAATGCTACAGATCACAGGTTCGGCCTGAGGCTATTCTTTAACAATGATTAAGTCCATTAAGCACCGATTTGGGCGGATTTATTCCGGGTCAATTTTTGGCAGATTCCAAAGGGGTACCATCACTGATTCATGCGATTTTTCCGAAATGCTATTTTCTTTCGATTCTGGAGGCTGCAGATCACGGAATCAGGCCGAAGCTATTCTCGACCGATAATGAAGTCTATTAATACTATTCTCCACGGATAATAAGTCCATTAAGCACCGATTTGAGCCATTTTATTTTTGGATGACATTTTCTTAATTTTTTGGGCTACGAAAGGCCATTTTCTTCAGATTTGGAACGCTACGGATCACGGATTCAGCCTGAGGCTATTCTTCAAAATTGATTATGTCTATTTAGCACCAATTTGGGAGAATTTATTCCGGGTCAATTTTGGCTGATTCCAACGGAGTACCATCACAGATTTCGGGTGATTTTTTCGAAATGCCATTTTCTTTTGATTTTGGAGGCAGCATATCACGGAATCAGGCCTAGGCTCTTCTTCACCGATAATGAAGTCTATTGTTTCTATTCTCCACGGATGATAAGTCCATTAAGCACTGATTTGGGCCAATTTATTTGCGTATGGCATTTTCCTAATTTTTTGGGCGACGAAAGGTCATTTTCTTTGGATTTTGAAGGCTTCATATCACGGATTCGCCCTGAAGCTATACTTCAACGATGATTAGGTCCATTAAGCACCGATTTGGGTGGATTTATTCCATGTCAATTTTTGGCATATTCCAAAGGGGGTACCAAATAGATTTCAGGCGATTTTTGCGAAATGCCATTTTCTTTCGTTTCTGGAGGCTGCAGATCACGGAATCAGGCCGAGGTAATTCTCCACGGATAGTGAAGTCTATAGATCCTATTCTCCACGGACGATATGTCCATTAAGCACCGATTGTACCAATTTAATATCGGATGGCATTTTTCGTAATTTTTGGGCCGACGAAAGACCATTTTCTTTGGATTTTGAAGGCTACAGATCACGGATTCGGCCTAAGGTTATTCTTCAACGATGGTTAAGTCCATTAAGCACTGTTTTGGCCGGATTTATTCTTGGTCAATTTTTGGCAGATTACAAATGGTGTACCATCATAGATTTGGGGGGATTTTTCCGAAATGGCATTTTCTTTCAATTCTAGAGGCTGCAAATCATAAAATCAGGCCGAGGCTATTCTCCACCGATAATTAAGTCTATTGATCCTATTTTCCATGGATGGTAAGTCCATTAAGCACCGATTTGGGTAAATTTATTTTCGGATGACATTTTCGTAAATTTTTGGGCGACGAAAGGCCATTTTCTTTGGATTTTGAAGGATACAGATCACGGATTCGACATGAGGCTATTCTTCAACGATGATTAAGTCTATTTAGCACCGATTTGGGGAATTTATTCCGCGTCAATTTTTGGCAGATTCAAACGGAGTACCATCAAGATTTTGGGTGATTTTTCCGAAATGCCATTTTCTCTTTATTTTGGAGGCTACAGATCACGGATTCGGCCTAAGTGTATTCTACTACGATGATTAAGTCAATTAATCACCGATTTGGGCGGATTTATTCTCGGTCAATTTTTGGCAGATTTCAAAGGGGTACCATCACAGATTTCGGGCAATTTTTCCGAAATGCCATTTTCTTTTGATTTTGGAGGCTGCATATCACGGAATCAGGGCGAGGCTATTCTTCCTCGATAATGAAGTCTATTGATTCTATTTTCAGCGGATGATAAGTCCATTAAGCACCGATTTAAGACAATTTATTTTCGTATGGCATTTTCGTAATTTTTTGGGCGACGAAAGGCCATTTTCTTTCGATTTTGAAGACTACATATCACTGCTTCGGCTTGAGCTATCTTTCAACGATGATTAATTCCATTAAGCACCGATTTGGGCGGATTTATTCTGGGTCAATTTTTTGCAGATTCCAAAGGGGGCACCATCACAGATTTCTAGCGATTTTCTGAAATGCCATTTTCTTTCGATTCTGGAGGCTGCAGATCACGGAATCAGGTCGAGGCTATTCTCAACCGATAATGAAGTCTATTGATCCTATTCTCCGCAGATGATAAGCCCATTAAGCATCGAGTTGGACAAATTTATTTTCGGATGGCATTTTCATAATTTTTTGGGCGACGAAAGGCCATTTTTTTAGGATTTTAATGGCCACAGATCCCGGATTCGGCTGAGGCTATTCTTCACCGATGATTAAGTCCAGTAAGCATCGATTTGGGCAAATTTATTCCGGGACAATTTTTGGCAGATTCCAAAGGGGTACCATCACAGATTTCAGGTGTTTTTGCTAAAGTGCCATTATCTTTCGATTCTGGAGTTTCAGATCACGTAATTTGGCCGAAGCTATTCTCCACCAATAATGAAGTCTATTGATCCTATTCTCCGCAGATGATGAGACAATTAAGCACCGATTTTTGAAAATTTATTTTCGGATAGCATTTTCGTAAATTTTTGGGCGACGAAAAGCCATTTTCTTTTGATTTTGAAGGCTACAGATCACTGATTCGCCTTGAGGTATCCTTCAACGATTATTAATTCCATTAAGCACTGATTTGGGAGGATTTATTCTGGGTCAATTTTTTGCAGATTCCAAAGGGGTACCATCACAGATTTCAGGCGATTTTTCATAAATGCAATTTTCTTTCGATTCTGGAGGCTGCAGATCACGGAATCAGGCCGAGGCTATTCTCCACCGATAATGAAGTGTATTGATCCTATTCTCCACGGATGATAAGTTCATTACGCAGCGATTTGGGCCAATTTATTTTCAGATGGCATTTTTATAATTTTTTTGGTCGACGAAAGTCCATTTTTTTAGGATTTTAATGGCTACCGATCCCGGATTCGGCCTGATGCTATTCTACACCGATGATTATGTCTATTAAGCACCTATTTGGGCGAATTTATTCCGGGTCAATTTTTTGCAGATTCCAAAGGGGTACCATCACATATTTCAAGCGTTTTTTTTAAAATGCCATTTTCTTTTGATTCTTGAGGTTGCAGATCACGGATTCGGCTTGAGGCTATTCTTCAACGATGATTAATTCCATTAAGCACCAATTTGGGCGGATTTATTCCGGGTCAATTTTTTGCAGATTCCAAAGGGTTACCATCACATATTTCAGGCGATTTTTCCTAAATGTCATTTTCTTTCAATTCCGGAGGCTGCAAATCACGGAATCAGGCCGAGGCTCTTCTCCACCGATAATGAAATTTATTGATCCTATTCTCCGCAGATGATAAGCCCATTAAGCACCGAGTTGGGCAAATTTATTTTCGGATGGCATTTTCGTATTTTTTTGGCAGCCGAAAGGCCATTTTTTAAGATTTTAATGGCTACAGATCCCGGATTCAGCCTGAGGCTATTCTTCACCGATGATTAAGTCCATTAAGCACCGTTTTGGGCAAATTTATTCCGGGTCAATTTTTGGCAGATTCCAAAGGGGTACCATCACAGATTTTAGTTGTTTTTTCTGAAGTACCATTATCTTTTCGATTCTTGAGTTTGGATCACGGAATCGGACCGAGGCTATTCTCCACCGATAATAAAATTTATTGATCCTATTCTCCGCAGATGATAAGCCCATTAAGTACCGAGTTGGGCAAATTTATTTTCGGATGGCATTTTCGTATTTTTTGGGGCGACGAAAGGCCATTTTTTGAGGATTTTAATGGGTACAGATCCCGAATTCGGCCTGAGGCTATTCTTCACCGATGATTGAGTCCATTAAGCACCGATTTGGTCGGATTTATTCCGGGTCAATTTTTGGCAGATTCCAAAGGGGTATCATCACAGATTTCATTCGATTTTTCCGAAATGCCATTTTCTTTCTATTCTGGAGGCTGCAGATCACGGAATCAGTCCGACGCTATTCTCCGCCGATAATGAAGTCTATTGATTCTATTCTCCATGGATAATAAGTCCATTAAGCACCGATTTGGGCCAATTTATTTTCGGATGACATTTTCGTAATTTTTTGGACCAGGAAAGACCATTTTCTTTGTATTTTGAAGGCTACAAATCACGGATTTGGCCTGAGACTATTCTTCAATGATGATTAAGTCCATTAAGCACCTATTTCGGCGGATTTATTCCGGGTAAATTTTTGGCAGATTCCAAAGGGTTACCATCACAAATTTCGGGCGATTTTTCTGAAATGCAATTTTCTTTCAATTCTGGAGACTGCAGATCACAGAATCACGCCGGGGGCTATTCTCCACCGATAATGAAGTCTACTAATCCTATTCTCCATGGATAATAAGTCCACTGAACACCGATTCGGGCGAATTTATTTTCGGATGGCATTTTTCGTAATTTTTTGGACGGCGAAAGGCCATTTTCTTTGGATTTTGAAGGCTACAAATCACGGATTTGGCCTGAGGCTATTCTTCAAAGATGATTAAGTCCATTAAGCACCGATTTGGGCGGATTAATTCGGGGTCAATTTTTGGCAGATTCCAAAGGGGTATCATCACAGATTTCATTCGATTTTTCCGAAATGCCATTTTCTTTCGATTCTGGACGCTGCAGAGCACGGAATCAGACCGAGCCTATTCTCCACCAATAATGAAGTCTTTTGATCTTATTCTCCACGGATGATATGTCCATTAAGCACCGATTTGGGCCAATTTATTTTCGGATGGCATTTTCGTAATTTTTTGGCCGACGAAAGACCATTTTCTTTGGATTTTGAAGGCTACAAATAACGGATTTGGCCTGAGGCTATTCTTCAACGATGATTAAGTCCATTAAACACTGATTTGGGCGGATTTATTCTCGGTCAATTTTTGGCAGATTCCAAAGAGGTATCATCACAGATTTCATTCGATTTTTCCGAAATGCCATTTTCTTTCGATTCTGGAGGCTGCAGAGCACGGAATCATGCCGAGCCTATTCTCCACCAATAATGAAGTCTTTTGATCTTATTCTCCATGTATGATAAGTCCATTAAGCACCGATTTGGGCCAATTTATTTTCGGATGTCATTTTCGTAATTTTTTGGACGACGAAAGACCATTTTCTTTGGATTTTGAAGGCTATAAATCACGGATTTGGCTAGAGGCTATTCTTCAACGATGATTAAGTCCATTAAGCACCGATTTGGGCGGATTTATTCTGGGTCAATTTTTAGCAGATTCCATAGGGGTATCACTGATTTCATTCGATTTTTCCGAAATGCCATTTTCTTTCGATTCTGGAGGCTGCAGAGCACGGAATCAGGCCAAGCCTATTCTCCACCAATAGTGAAGTCTTTTGATCTTATTCTCCACGGATGATAAGTCCATTAAGCACCGATTTGGGCTAATTTATTTTCGGATGGCATTTTCGTAATGTTTGGGACGACGAAAGACCATTTTCTTTGGATTTTAAAGGCTACAAATCACGGATTTGGCCTGAGGCTATTCTTCAAAGATGATTAAGTCCATTAAGCACCGATTTGGGCGGATTAATTCTGGGTCAATTTTTGGCAGATTCCAAAGGGGTATCATCACAGATTTCATTCGATTTTTCCGAAATGCCATTTTCTTTCGATTCTGGACGCTGCAGAGAACGGAATCAGGCCGAGCCTATTCTCCACCAATAATGAAGTCTTTTGATCTTATTCTCCACGGATGATATGTCCATTAAGCACCGATTTGGGCCAATTTATTTTCGGATGGCATTTTCGTAATTTTTTGGCCGACGAAAGACCATTTTCTTTGGATTTTGAAGGCTACAAATAACGGATTTGGCCTGAGGCTATTCTTCAACGATGATTAAGTCCATTAAACACTGATTTGGGCGGATTTATTCTCGGTCAATTTTTGGCAGATTCCAAAGGGGTATCATCACAGATTTCATTCGATTTTTCCGAAATGCCATTTTCTTTCGATTCTGGAGGCTGCAGAGCACGGAATCAGGCCGAGCCTATTCTCCACCAATAATGAAGTCTTTTGATCTTATTCTCCATGTATGATAAGTCCATTAAGCACTGATTTGGGCCAATTTATTTTCGGATGTCCTTTTCGTAATTTTTTGGACGACGAAAGACCATTTTCTTTGGATTTTGAAGGCTAGAAATCACGGATTTGGCCAGAGGCTATTCTTCAACGATGATTAAGTCCATTAAGCACCGATTTGGGCGGATTTATTCTCGGTCAATTTTTGGCAGATTCCATAGGGGTATCACTGATTTCATTCGATTTTTCCGAAATGCCATTTTCTTTCGATTCTGGAGGCTGCAGAGCACGGAATCAGGCCAAGCCTATTCTCCACCAATAGTGAAGTCTTTTGATCTTATTCTCCACGGATGATAAGTCCATTAAGCACCGATTTGGGCCAATTTATTTTCGGATGGCATTTTCGTAATGTTTGGGACGACGAAAGACCATTTTCTTTGGATTTTGAAGGCTACAAATCACGGATTTGGCCTGAGGCTATTCTTCAAAGATGATTAAGTCCATTAAGCACCGATTTGGGCGGATTAATTCTGGGTCAATTTTTGGCAGATTCCAAAGGGGTATCATCACAGATTTCATTCGATTTTTCCGAAATGCCATTTTCTTTCGATTCTGGACGCTGCAGAGAACGGAATCAGGCCGAGCCTATTCTCCACCAATAATGAAGTCTTTTGATCTTATTCTCCACGGATGATATGTCCATTAAGCACCGATTTGGGCCAATTTATTTTCGGATGGCATTTTCGTAATTTTTTGGCCGACGAAAGACCATTTTCTTTGGATTTTGAAGGCTACAAATAACGGATTTGGCCTGAGGCTATTCTTCAACGATGATTAAGTCCATTAAACACTGATTTGGGCGGATTTATTCTCGGTCAATTTTTTGGCAGATTCCAAAGGGGTATCATCACAGATTTCATTCGATTTTTCCGAAATGCCATTTTCTTTCGATTCTGGAGGCTGCAGAGCACGGAATCAGGCCGAGCCTATTCTCCACCAATAATGAAGTCTTTTGATCTTATTCTCCATGTATGATAAGTCCATTAAGCACTGATTTGGGCCAATTTATTTTCGGATGTCCTTTTCGTAATTTTTTGGACGACGAAAGACCATTTTCTTTGGATTTTGAAGGCTAGAAATCACGGATTTGGCCAGAGGCTATTCTTCAACGATGATTAAGTCCATTAAGCACCGATTTGGGCGGATTTATTCTCGGTCAATTTTTGGCAGATTCCATAGGGGTATCACTGATTTCATTCGATTTTTCCGAAATGCCATTTTCTTTCGATTCTGGAGGCTGCAGAGCACGGAATCAGGCCAAGCCTATTCTCCACCAATAGTGAAGTCTTTTGATCTTATTCTCCACGGATGATAAGTCCATTAAGCACCGATTTGGGCCAATTTATTTTCGGATGGCATTTTCGTAATGTTTGGGACGACGAAAGACCATTTTCTTTGGATTTTGAAGGCTACAAATCACGGATTTGGCCTGAGGCTATTCTTCAAAGATGATTAAGTCCATTAAGCACCGATTTGGGCGGATTAATTCTGGGTCAATTTTTGTCAGATTCCAAAGGGGTATCATCACAGATTTCATTCGATTTTTCCGAAATGCCATTTTCTTTCGATTCTGGACGCTGCAGAGAACGGAATCAGGCCGAGCCTATTCTCCACCAATAATGAAGTCTTTTGATCTTATTCTCCACGGATGATATGTCCATTAAGCACCGATTTGGGCCAATTTATTTTCGGATGGCATTTTCGTAATTTTTTGGCCGACGAAAGACCATTTTCTTTGGATTTTGAAGGCTACAAATAACGGATTTGGCCTGAGGCTATTCTTCAACGATGATTAAGTCCATTAAACACTGATTTGGGCGGATTTATTCTCGGTCAATTTTTGGCAGATTCCAAAGGGGTATCATCACAGATTTCATTCGATTTTTCCGAAATGCCATTTTCTTTCGATTCTGGAGGCTGCAGAGCACGGAATCAGGCCGAGCCTATTCTCCACCAATAATGAAGTCTTTTGATCTTATTCTCCACGGATGATATGTCCATTAAGCACCGATTTGGGCCAATTTATTTTCGGATGGCATTTTCGTAATTTTTTGGCCGACGAAAGACCATTTTCTTTGGATTTTGAAGGCTACAAATAACGGATTTGGCCTGAGGCTATTCTTCAACGATGATTAAGTCCATTAAACACTGATTTGGGCGGATTTATTCTCGGTCAATTTTTGGCAGATTCCAAAGGGGTATCATCACAGATTTCATTCGATTTTTCCGAAATGCCATTTTCTTTCGATTCTGGAGGCTGCAGAGCACGGAATCAGGCCAAGCCTATTCTCCACCAATAATGAAGTCTTTTGATCTTATTCTCCATGTATGATAAGTCCATTAAGCACCGATTTGGGCCAATTTATTTTCGGATGTCATTTTCGTAATTTTTTGGACGACGAAAGACCATTTTCTTTGGATTTTGAAGGCTAGAAAGACGGATTTGGCCAGAGGCTATTCTTCAACGATGATTAAGTCCATTAAGCACCGATTTGGGCGGATTTATTCTGGGTCAATTTTTGGCAGATTCCATAGGGGTATCACTGATTTCATTCGATTTTTCCGAAATGCCATTTTCTTTCGATTCTGGAGGCTGCAGAGCACGGAATCAGGCCAAGCCTATTCTCCACCAATAATGAAGTCTTTTGATCTTATTCTCCACGGATGATAAGTCCATTAAGCACCGATTTGGGCCAATTTATTTTCGTATGGCATTTTCGTAATGTTTGGGACGACGAAAGACCATTTTCTTTGGATTTTGAAGGCTACAAATCACGGATTTGGCCTGAGGCTATTCTTCAACGATGATTAAGTCCATTAAGCACTGATTTTGGTGGATTTATTCTGGGTCAATTTTTGGCAGATTCCAAAGAGGTATCATCACAGATTTCATTTGATTTTTCCGAAATGCCATTTTCTTTCGATTCTGGAGGCTGCAGAGCACGGAATCAGGCCGAGCCTATTCTCCACCAATAGTGAAGTCTATTGATCTTATTCTCCACGGATGATAAGTCCACTAAGCACCGATTTGGGCCAATTTATTTTCGGATAGCATTTTCGTAATTGTTCGGACCACGAAAGACCATTTTCTTTGGATTTTTAAGGCTACAGATCACGGATTCGGCCTGAGACTATTCTTCAACGATGATTAAGTCCATCAAGCACCGATTTGGGAAGATTTATTCCGGGTCAATTTTTAGCAAATTCCAAAGGGTTACCATCACAGATTTTGGGCGATTTTTCTGAAATGTCATTTTCTTTCAATTCTGGAGACTGCAGATCACAGAATCACGCCGGGGCTATTCTCCACCGATAATAAAGTTTACTAATCCTATTCTCCATGGATAATAAGTCCATTGAGCACTGATTTGGGCGAATTTACTTTCGGATGGCATTTTTCGTAATTTTTATGTCGACGAAAACCATTTTCTTTGGATTTTGAAGGCTACAAATCACGGATTCTGCTTGAGACTATTTTTCAACGATGATTAAGTCCATTAAGCACCGATTTAGGCGGATTTATTCCGGGTTAATTTTTGGCAGATTCCAAAGGGATACAATCACAGACTTCGGGCGATTTTTCCGAAATTCCATTTTCTTTCGATTCTGGAGGCTGCAGAGCACGGAATCAGCCCGAGCCTATTCTCCACCAATAATGAAGTCTTTTGATCTTATTCTCCACGGATGATAAGTCCATTAAGCACCGATTTGGGCCAATTTATTTTCGGATGGCATTTTCGTAATTTTTTGTACGACGAAAGACCATTTTCTTTGGATTTTGAAGGCCTCAAATCACGGATTTGGCCTGAGGTTATATTTTAACGATGATTAAGTCCATTAAGCACCAATTTGGACGGATTTATTCGGGGTCAATTTTTGGCAGATTCCAAAGGGGTATCATCACAGATTTCATTCGATTTTTCCGAAATGCCATTTTCTTTCGATTCTGGAGGCCGTAGAGCACTGAATCAGGCCGAGCCAATTGTCCACCAATAATGAAGTCTTTTGATCTTATTCTCTACGGATGATAAATCCATTAAGCACCGATTTGGGCCAATTTATTTTCGGATGACATTTTTCGTAATTTTTTGGACCACGAAAGACCATTTTCTTTGGATTTTGAAGGCTACAAATCACGGATTCAGCCTGAGGCTATTCTTCAACGATGATTAAGTCCATCAAGCACCGATTTGGGCGGATTTATTCCGGGTCAATTTTTGGCAGATTCCATTGGGGTCATCACAGATTTCGGGCGATTTTTCCGAAATGCCATTTTCTTTCGATTCTGGAGTCTGCAGATCACGGAATCAGGCCGAGTCTATTCTCAACCGATAATGAAGTCTACTGATCCTATTCTCAACGGATGATAAGTCCATTACGCGCCGATTTGGGCCAATTTATTTTCGGATGGCATTTTCGTAATTTTTTGGACCACGAAAGACCATTTTCTTTGGATTTTGATGGCTACAAATCATGGATTCGGCCTGAGGCTATTCTTCAATGATGATTAAGTCCATTAAGTACCGATTTGGGCCAATTTATTTTTGAATGGCATTTTCGTAATTTTTATGTCGACGAAAGGCCATTTTCTTTTGATTTTGAAGTCTACAAATCATGGATTTGGCCTGAGGCTATTTTTCAACAATGATTAAGTCCATTACGAACCAATTTGGTCGGATTTATTCTGGGTCAATTTTTCGCAGATTCTAAAGGGGGTAACATCACAGATTTCAGGCGATTTTTCCGAAATGCCATTTTCTTTTGATTCTGGAGGCTGCAGAGCACGAAATCAGGCCAAGCCTATTCTCCAACAATAATGAAGTCTATTGATCTTATTCTCCACAGATGTCCATTAAGCATCGATTTGTGCCAATTTATTTTTGGATGGCATTTTCGTAATTTTTTGGACGACAAAAGACCATTTTCTTTGGATTTTGAAGGCCACAAATCACGGATTTGGACAGAGGCTATTCTTCAACGATGATTAGGTCCATTAAGCACCGAATTGTGCGGATTTATTCCGGGTCAATTTTTGGCAGATTACAAAGGGGTATCATCACAGATTTCATTCGATTTTTCCGAAATGCCATTTTCTTTCTATTCTGGAGGCTGCAGATCACGGAATCAGGCCGAGGCTATTCTCCACCGATAATGAAGTCTATTGATCCTATTCTCCACGGATGATAAGTTCATTAAGCAGCGATTTGGGTCAATTTATTTTCAGATGGCATTTTCGTAATGTTTTGGGCGACGAAAGACCATTTTTTTAGGATTTTAATGGCTACAGATCCCGAATTCTGCCGGAGGCTATTCTTCACCGATGATTAAGTCCATTAAGCACCGATTTGGGCGAATTTATTCCGGGTCAATTTTTGGCAGATTCGAAAGGGGCACCATCACAGATTTGAGGCGATTTTTCTAAAATGCCATTTTCTTTCGATTCTAGAGGCTCAGATCACGGAATCAGGCCGATGCTATTCTCTAGCAATAATGAAGTCTATTGATCCTATTCTCCGCGGATGATAAGCCCATTAAGCACCGATTTGGGCAAATTAATTTTCGGATGGCATTTTTCGTAATTTTTTGGTCGACGAAAAGCCATTTTCTTTCGATTTTGAAGGCTACAGATCAGAGATTCGGCTTGAGGGTATTGTTCAACGATGATTAAGCCCATGAAGCACCGATTTGGGCGGATTTATTCTGGGTCAATTTTTTGCAGATTCCAAAGGGGTACCATCACATATTTCAGGCGATTTTTCCTAAATGCCATTTTCTTTCGATTCTGGAGGCTGCAGATCACAGAATCAGGCTGGGGCTATTCTCCACCAATAATGAAGTGTATTGATCCTATTCTCCATGGATGATAAGTTCATTAAGCAGCGATTTGGGGCAATTTATTTCAGATTGCATTTTCGTAATTTTTTGGGCTACAAAAGGCGATTTTTTAAGATTTTAATGCTACAGATCCCGGATTCGGCCTGAGGCTATTCTTCAATGATGATTAAGTCCATTAAGCATCGATTTGGGCGGATTTATTCCGGGTCAATTTTTGGACGATTCCAAAAGGGTACAATGACAAATTTCGGGCGATTTTTCCGAAATGCCATTTTCTTTCAATTCTGGAGGCTACAGATCATGAAATCAGGTCGAGGCTATTCTCCACCGATAATGAATTCTATTGATCCTATTCTCCATGGATGATAAGTCCATTAAGCACAAATTTGGGTCAATTTATTTTCGGATGACATTTTCGTAATTATTTGGGCAACGAAAGGCCATTTTCTATGGATTTTGAATGATACAGATCACAGATTCGGCCTGAGGCTATTCTTCAATGATGAATAAGTCCATTAAGCATCAATTTGGGCGGATTTATTCCGGGTCAATTTTTGGACGATTCCAAAGGGTACCATCACAGATTTCGGGCGATTTTTCTGATATCCCACTTTCTTTCAATTCTGGAGGCTGCAGATCATGGAATCAGACCAACGCTATTATCCACCGATAATTAATTCTATTGATCATATTCTCCACAGATGATAAGTCAATTAAGCACAGATTTAGGTCAATTTATTTTCGGATAGCATTTTCGTAATTTTTTGGGCAACGAAAGGCCATTTTCTTTGGATTTTGAATATTACAGATCACAGATTCGGCCTGAGGCTATTCTTCAAAGATGATTAAGTGCATTAAGCACCGATTTGGACAGATTTATTCCCAGTCAATTTTGGCAGATTCCAAAAGGGGTACCATCTGAGATTTTGGGTGATTTTTCCGACATGCCATTTTCTTTCGATTCTGGAGGCTGCAGATCACAGAATCAGGTCGAGGCTATTCTCCACCGATAATAAAGTCTATTGATCCTATTCTCCACGGATGATAAGTCCATTAAGCTCCTATTTGGGCAAATTTACTTTCAGATGGCATTTTCGTAATATTTGGGCGATGAAAGGCCATTTTCTTTGGTTTTGAAGCCTGCAGATCACAGATTCAGCCTGAGCCGATTCTTCAACGATGATTAAGTCCATTAAGCATCATTTTGAGTGGATTTAATCCGGGTCAATTTTTGACAGATTCCAAAAGGGGTACCATTACAGATTTCAGGCGATTTTTGCGAAATGCCTTTTACTTTCGATTCCGGAGGCTGCAAATCACGAAATCCGGCAGAGGCTATTCTCTATCGATAATAAAGTCTATTGATCCTATTATCCACGGATGATAAGTCCATTAAGCACCGATTTGGGCCAATTTATTTTCGAATGTCATTTTCGTAATATTTTGGGCAATGAAAGACCATTTTCTTTGCATTTTGAAGGCTATAGATCACGGATTCGGCCTGAAGCTGTTCTTCAACAATGATTAAGTCCATTATGCACCGATTTGGGAGGATTTATTCTGGGTCAATTTTTGGCAGATTCCAAAGGGGTACCATCACAAATTTATGGCTATTTTTACCAATTCCATTTTCTTTCGATTCTGGAGGCTGCAGATCATGGAATCAGGCCGAGGCTATTCTCCACCAATAATGAAGTCTATTGATCCTATTATCCAAGGATGATAAGTCCATTAAGCACAAATTTGGCCCAATTTATTTTCGGATGACATTTTTCGTAATTTTTTGGGCGAGGAAAGGCCATATTCTTTGGATTTTGAAGGCTATAGATCACGGATTCAGCCTTAAGACTATTCTTCAACGATGATTAAGTACATTAAGCACCGATTTGGACGGATTTATTCCGGGTCAATTTTTGGCATATTCCAAAGGGGTACCATCACTGATTTCAGGCGATTTATCTGAAATGCCATTTTCTTTTGATTCTGGAGGTTGCAGATCACGACATCAGGCCGAGGCTATTCTCCACCGATAATGAAATCTATTGATCCTATTCTCCACATATGATAAGTCCATTAAGCACCGATTTGGGCCAATTTATTTTCGGATGGCATTTTCGTTATTTTTTGGGCGACGAGAGGCTATCTTCTTTGGATTTTGCAGGCTATAGATCACGGATTCGGCCTGAGGCTATCTGTTAACGATGATTAAGCACCGATTTGGGCGGATTTATTCCAGGTCAATTTTTGGTAGATTCCAAAGGGGTACCATCAAAAATTTCCGGCGATTTTTCCGAATTGCCATTTTCTTTCTATTCTGGAGGCTATAGATCACGAAAATCAGGCTATTCTTCAATGATGATTAAGTCCATTAAGCATCGATTTGGGCGGATTTATTCCGGGTCAATGATAAACACCCTACCCTATACGTATTACCTAATCATATTGTTCATACAATTGCAGCGGAAATAATCTCGGGTGTTACATTAATTATCAAAATTTACCCAAATAAAATTTCGACATGAATTACTCGCGTAATGGGCTAACAGTTCTTCCATCTGATCCTGCAAAATAATTCATCTAAATCCATGCATTCATAGACAAACATATACACTCACTGCCATATGCATTGGCTTTTCATAGCCATAGTCACAATTTCATGTTACACCACTGCATCCTATACTGATACATGCCATAATCGTCACAACTTACATAATTACACAAATATACACATCATCATCATCAACTTTCCACACCTATGGATATCTCACACTACATCAGAAGCTAGTATGCACATGAAAAACGTTCTCAAAACATTTTTACAAAAAGGTGTGGATCACTGGCCAAAATCCCGAGTAGTAGTCCAAGCACAGAATAGTTGAAGACCATACCTCATCTTGCCTTCAACTCTTGCTCAGCTCCCACCTATACACCTATCTACTGCTGCTGCTGATGATGATCTGCTTACACATAGCATAAGCAGAGGAAAAGAATAAAGGAGGGTAAGCTCATAGCTGAGTGAGATAATCATAGCCTAGTGAGTTCATAACAGAGCATACCCCTACCATACATCTAGCAACCAAGCCAAAGCACTAGGATCAGACCTCAGCCATCCGACATCCCAATAGGCAAAAGACTCAACCATCTTGACTTATGCATATGCATCTTATCATGTTTTACTTATAGGCGCCTGGCTACTCCCATGCTAATTACTCTCCCGGGAATACGGACCAAACATCTCGTGGATGTGGTCATATCGGACCCACCACTGCCGGTGTAGTCATATCGGACCTGACACCACGATGGGTGTGGTCATATCGGACTCAACACCACTCTGGGTGTGGTCATATCTCATGATGAATCAACGGTCAACACCACATCAGGGGTGTGACATAACATATCATAACGGAGTAATAGTAGGGGAGCCCTAATTACTATGTAATTGACCATGAGACCAAATCACTCTTACTTGATGTCCTTATACATGATCCATATCTCATCTTGCTTAATCATAATTCGTTACTTACACATGTACTTGACCCGGCCACAATTGGCTCAACATAGGTAAATCAGGAGTCGTATAATTGCACTTCCTCGGGATAAACCCTCGTGCAAGTCATCCTCCTTAAACATCATAATATCATCAGGGAATATATATTTTCCCACTTGTGCATCCAAATACAACAATCATGAAAAATCATACTCAATCACCTTCTCGAACCATCATAAGGCATATCAACAGTCAAGCCCACAATTTGCAACATATACGAAATCATCAGCATAAACAAGGTCCATCTCGATTAGGGCAAGTCAATAATATCATACAGTAGTCCAGGGTTCATCATATAGCACAAAAGTTCATACACCCCTAATCATGCCATTCTAGTTCACCTAGATCCATTCTAAGCATCAATATAATTATCGTGATACGACAAACCCGGTATGCCGTGCTAATCCCTCACCAGTTCTGGTCGTTCAAACACCGGTTTAAGCTTCCCGTACTAAAATGTCAATTTGACCAACGAACCCCGAATTAAAATCCGAGACCGCCCTAATATCCCCTGCAGTATCCCCGTCAATATTAGTTCTAGGCTCCGGGTCAAATTCTCGATAAAAACACATCAAACCCTGGCCGGAGCTAAATTCAGCGGTTTGGACCCCGACCTAAATAATAGCCGAAATTCAGGGATTAGAACTAGAGGATTGATTACCTCGCTGCAGGAAGCTCGTATATGAAATTTGGGCTCAATCCGGCTTCCGGATACTCCGAAACCCTAATTTGGCTTATCGGGAATTCAAGAAATTCCTGAACCAAAAACTCGTTTTAAAGCTCTAAATCGATAAAACACGATGAATAGATGAATTAGGCGTTACTTACGAGATTTTTGGATCACTAGGGCTCAAGATTGGAGCTACCAAAAATTTTCCCCGGAGCTCTGCGTGCGGCTCTGCTCTGCTCTCGGTTTTTACTTCTCTCGGTTCTTTCTCGGTGGAGAAATGGAAAATGATGATGAGAATATTGGAATGAAAGTGGCCCGTCCGCTTTTATGATATATATATATATAATATATATATATAATTAATACGTATACTTATCCGATCGATTGATAATCCGATTTTTGTCGAAATAGTGCCGAAATGCTCGATTTTAAATCGCGAACTTTCTAGCGATCGAAATATGGGTTTTGCCGGAACGGGATGTTACAGTACCATCACAGATTTCAGGCGATTTTTCCGAAATGCCTTTTTCTTTCGATTCCGGAGGCTGCAGATTACGAAATCCGGCTGAGGCTATTCTCTACCGATAATAAAGTCTATTGATCCTATTATCCATGGATGATAAGTCCATTAAGCACCGATTTGGGCCAATTTATTTTCGGATGTCATTTTCGTAATATTTTGGGCGATGAAAGACCATTTTCTTTGGATTTTGAAGGCTACAGATCACGGATTCGCCCTGAAGCTGTTCTTCAACGATGATTAAGTCCATTATGCACCGTTTTGGGAGGATTTATTCTGGGTCAATTTTTGGCAGATTCTAAAGGGGTACCATCACAGATTTATGGCTATTTTTACCAAATTCCATTTACTTTCGATTCTGGAGGCTGCAGATCATGGAATCAGGCCGAGGCTATTCTCCACCAATAATGAAGTCTATTGATCCTATTATCCACGGATGATAAGTCCATTAAGCACAAATTTGGGCCAATTTATTTTCGGATGACATTTTTTGTAATTTTTTGGGCGAGGAAAGGCCATATTCTTTGGATTTTGAAGGCTATAGATCACGGATTCAGCCTTAAGACTATTCTTCAACGATGATTTAGTACATTAAGCACCGATTGGGACAGATTTATTCCGGGTCAATTTTTGGCATATTCCAAAGTGGTACCATCACTGCTTTCATGCGATTTATCTGAAATGCCATTTCCTTTTGATTCTGGAGGTTGCATATCACGACATCAGGCCGAGGCTATTCTCCACCGATAATGAAATCTATTGATCCTATTCTCCACGTATGATAAGTCCATTAAGCACAGATTTGGGCCAATTTATTTTCAGATGGCATTTTCGTAATTTTTTGGGCGACGAAAGTCTATCTTCTTTGGATTTTGAAGGCTATAGATCACGGATTCGGCCTGAGGCTATTCGTTAATGATGATTAAGCACCGATTTGGTTGGATTTATTCCAGGTCAATTTTTGGCAGATTCCAAAGAAGATAGCCATTTTTTCCGAATTGCCATTTTCTTTCGATTCTGGAGGCTACAGATCACGGAATCAGGCCGAGGCTATTCTCCACCGATAATGAAGTCTATTGATCGTATTCTACACGGATGATAAGTCCATTAAGCACCGATTTGGGCCAATTTATCTTCGGATGACATTTTCATAATTGTTTTGGCGACGAAAGGCCATTTTCTTTGGATTTTGAAGGCTCCAAATCACAAATTTGGCCTGAGGTTATTCTTCAACGATGATTAAGTATCGATTGGGGGAAACTAAAAAAGTTTATTAATCAGAATCAACGAAGATTAAAAACAGAGACTCAGCCTTTGACAACGTCCACACTACTAATTCCCAACCCCTTGATTCGTGCCCCATGAATAGGGCTGGAAGTTTGGTACCGGTATTTGGGATATATCGAATACCGTACCGAATTTGTCTATATTTGGTATTACCGAATACACATATTATTTCATGGGATTGAGATTGGGATTGAATTTTAATTGTTATTCAGTATTAGGGATTACGAGATTGGGATCGGTATATACCGAAATACCGATCAATAAGCTAGTGTGTATTTGTATCCTCTCAACAAGACTCTCTCATTCACTACTACGCAACCCTCAACCACCAAAAGTATCATTTAATTATACATAGATCATTACATCACTATTTCACACTAGTATTAGTCGTCTCTCAACCTCAAATTCGTCAAATTAAAGATTACCAATTACAAGAACTTGAGATGTTAGCTCTAGGCAACTCAAGACTATTTGCTTAGTATCTTTTCCCTAAATTAAACAACAAAGTCTAATTTATATATTTAATTATTAATTGCAAAGGTAATTAATCATGTATTCGAAAATACCGATTGGGATACCGAGGTACCGATTGGGATACCGAAATTATTTAGGGATTGGAATTGGGATACCGAAATTATTTAGGGATTGTGATTGATTTTAGGATGTAATTCGGTATTCGGGATTTCGATATTTGGTATGGGGATACCGATACAGGACCGATTTCCACCCCTACCCATGAATCCCTTAACAACCCAACTAGTCAACTGTTTATCCTAACAACCTGCAACTAATTCAAATCCTGAACAAGACTTCAAATTACTCAAAACAAAACACCAGGGAGCAAACTAAAATAGACCACAAAACCTATCAGCTAGATGATAGACCGTCATTTACACATGTTTTTACCCCGTTCTTACACCGTTTGAGGTATTGATTCTCGTGTTTTAGGCCGATTTCACGCTAGGTTGTGCTTGTTTGTGATATTTCAGGTCCTAGTACGTGAATGAAGGCTTGGGAGCGAGTCTGGGGTCGATTGGACGAAGATCAGACGAATGGCGAGGTTTCAAGGAAGCTGCACGGGCAGACCAGGGAGTCGCACGGCCGTGCATGTGAGCAAGATGGTCGTGTGCTTTATGCCGAGGCCACGCACGGGCAACCCCTGAAAATCGCACGGCCGTGCAAAGTGCAACCATGGCCGTGCGGGATTATGCGAGGCCGAGCACGGGCTGGATGGAAACCCTGCATGGCCGTGCACCCTCGCCGTGTGAGAAGCCTAAGAACTAAACCATACGCTGCGTTTTGAGCTGCACGGCCAAGTGGGTGATCTGCACGGCCGTGCACCCTGGCCGTGCGAGTCGGGAAATCCTGGTTTTAGAGCCTAATCCGAGCCAAAAGTGGGAGAATCGTGTTTTGAGAGCAAAAACAGAGCCCTAGAGAGAGAAAGTACAAAGAACACATCCTAGAAGCTGTCTTAGAGCTGGATTTCATCGAATCGAGCTTGGAGATCGTCATAGGAGTGGAAATCATCGTCCCGGAGCAGATTATCCTCATCGTTATGAGTATGACTAATCCGATTCTTGTTTTCTCTTCTCTCTCTATGGAGTAGAAACCTTCTCTCACTTGGGTATGAAGAACCCTAGTTCCTTGTGTTAGGGATTTGATTGTAATGACTTGGGATGATATTACTGTTTGATTTTAATCGAATGATGCATGTTTATTGAATTGATTTGAGTCTGATCAGCTTTTCTCAATTTCTGCTGCAACCTGAGATAGATAGAATCTGATTAGGTTGTTAGAGCCTCTTCATTCGATAGTAGGAGATTGGCTATACGAGAGTTAGCCAGTTTACTGCTTTGTACTGGAATTCAATTCCAGTAGTGGAGTTCTGTGTTCATAGCCTCAGCTTTCTATCCCGGTGAAGACTAGTCGTCTGCCGGGTAGTTAGATTGAGAGGGCTTGGTCAGCTTAAGAGATTCCAAGCTACTGTCGGATCTTCCGCAGTCTAATCAACAGTAAATCAACCTAGGGAATTTCAATTGAACCTAACTAAGGGGCTAGGGGGACTCAATCCCGAGTGACTCTTTCTTGACTTTGAAAACCGAACAATTTACTACTTTCTTGTTGCTTTTACTTTTAACAACAATCACTCGAACTAGTTTGCTAGATAATAGAGAATCACGGAGTAAGCAGTAGATCTAGACCCCGGGTTGATAATTGAACTTGCCTGTTACTGCATTCCCGGACTGGGATTACACTTGGTCGCAGTTTGGTGTTGTGTTTTGGCGTGTCAAGTTTTTGGCGCCGTTGCCGGGGACCCCTCTAGATTATTGGGGAAACGTGAGAATTTGTTACTCTAGCTTTTATTTACTGCACTTTATCTCTTGCACCTGTGTGCCTTCACGGGTTGCTTTTGCTAATTGTGTGCAGGTAGTGTATGACCCGTAGCCAGTCGGGAGATCTCCTACCATTAGACCAGGAGCTTGAACGAACTTGCAGGAACTTCAACCGGGCTCTAAAGGCGCGACTGGCTGCGGAGGAGGCGCTAACACAGCTGCAGTTAGGAGAAGAAGAAGAAGAAGGAGAGATGGGTGATCCGCAGAACCGTGCTGTGATCCCCGAGGAGCAGACCATGGGATCCTACTGGACCGCTAGGGCTGCAGACATGAGGTCACCCATTCAACACCCTCATGTCCAAGCCAACAACTTTGAGGTGAGCACCTCCGTGATCACCATGCTGCGCGGTTCAATGGTGTTCCGTGGTAAGGAGGGAGAGTGCCCTCGATCACATCTCAGGCGATTCCACGAGCTCATCGATGGAATCAAGATCAACGGGGTACCTGCAGATGCCATCCAGCTGAGATACTTCCCATTCACTTTGGAGGGGCAGGCCAAGGAGTGGCTAGACACTCGACCTCCGGGCTCCATCACCACGTTCGCCAACCTGGCGGACAAGTTCCTCACCCGCTACCATCCTCCATCCAAGACAGCTGATCTCCAGAAGCAGATTACACATTTTTCTCAGGATGAGGATGAGACCATTAGGGATGCTTGGGAGAGATACACCAGCCTCTTTCTCAGGTGTCCCAATCATGGTTTCAATGATGCATTCAAGGTGGGCACCTTCTATCACGCCCACTTCCCGGAGGACAAGCAGCTGATTGATTCGGTTTGTGGCGGGAACATGCTGACAAAAACCCCGCCACAGCTGAATCAACTCTTTGAGGAGATGGCGGAGAACGGGTACGACTGGGGCACTGCCAGGAGATCGAGACGAGCACCTGGACGAGGTGTGCATGCTGTGGGCACCCAGTCATCTGATTTGGTGCAGGTCGTATCGAAGCTGGTTTCAGCTATCGATCGTTCTGGTTTGATTGCAGGTACCGGACAGCCGCAGGCGATGCACTGCCAGTGGTGTGAGAGCTCTCATCACACCGTGGAGGACTGTCAGGCGATGTGGGAGTCGTCTACTCCCCAGGAGCAGGTGGACTTCATCGGGAATGCCAGGCGCTTTGACCCCTACAGCAACACCTATAACGAGGGGTGGCGCCAGCATCCTAACTTTTCTTGGGCTGGGCCAAATCCCAGACCACCAGCTCCCCAGGGACCACCCGGTTTTCAGAGGCCTCCATACCAGCCCAGACAGGGGCAATTTCAGCAGCCACCGCAACCACTCTATCCGCCCAGACAGGGGCCAGTTCCACCTCAGTCGCAGGCACGACCATTTCCACAGGCAGGGGCAGCACCTGCAGCCCCAGTACAGAGCGACCTAATGGCGGAACTGAGAGATTTGGTGGGTTCTCTGGCCACCTCCAGTGCAAATAAATTCAATAACATTGAGCAGTTCATGGAGAAAGCTTCAGGCAAGTTCTTGGAGCTAGAAGCTGGTCAGAGAAACACACAGGCTGTGCTGCGAGATATACAAACCCAGCTTGGTGGTGTTGCCCAGGCTGTTGCTCGGAGGACTCCAGGTACCTTACCTGGTCAGACCATCCCTCACCCGCAGGACCAGGATGAAAACGTGAGTGCCATCACAATCAGGAGTGGCAAGGTGACTGCCGATCCACCTGTTCGGGCAGGAGAGAGAGAGACCCCTGCTTCAGCACTTCCAACTAATCAGGATGAAATGGAGAAGGAGGTTGAGGTGCCTGCTCCTAAACCGCAACCCGTGGTGAAGGAGTATGTACCACAGCTTCCCTTTCCTACTCGGTTGCACAAGGACCGACTGGAGACTGAGTTTGCCAAATTCATGGCAATGCTGAAGCAGGTGAATATTAGCATGCCCTTCGTGGAGGCATTATCGAAGATGCCCAAGTATGCCAAGTTCATGAAGGATCTCCTCACCAACAAGAGGAAGCTTGGGGAGCTGTCTACGGTGATGCTAAACGAGGAGTGTTCTGCCATCCTGCAGAACAAACTACCAGAGAAGCGAAAAGATCCAGGGAGTTTCACTATCCCTTGCATGATTGGTAGTTTGCATGTAGGGAAGTCCTTGGCGGATTTAGGCGCTAGCATTAATGTCATGCCATATTCATTGTTTAAGAAGCTAGGCCTAGGTGAACCCAGTAATACTAGGATGAGCATCCAGCTTGCTGATAGATCTATTGTGCATCCTAGGGGTATAGCAGAGGACTTGATAGTCGCAGTAGGGCCATTTTCATATCCTGTTGATTTTGTGATTTTGGACATAAATGAGGATGTTGATGTGCCATTGATACTGGGTAGACCTTTTCTCGCCACCGCCAAGGCGCTGATTGATGTTAATGATGGAAAACTGATTTTGAGAGCTGGGGGTGAACAAATCACCTTCTCTGTTTCTGATAATATGAAACACCCCCAGCTCCATGATGATCTTGATTACTGTGATGTTGTTGCTGATTTTGAGACCGCACTCGCCATCACGAGTGCGGGTACTGATGATTTCCTTGAGCGGTGTCTTTTGCTAGGGGAACAGGCATCACAGGATATGCAGCTGGAGGAGCAGCTTGTGGAGCTGGACGAGGCCGCGAGCGAGGGGCGAGAGATGCCATTCAAGCCGATCCCCATCTCGCCCCGGCTCGTTACATCATTGGAGGAGCCACCAGAGTTGGAGCTAAAACCCCTCCCATCTCATCTGGAGTATGCATTTCTCCGGGAGGGGAATAAGCTCCCGGTTATTATTAGCGCGGATCTGACCCCCGAGCAGAAGAGCAGGCTGGTGGCTCTGTTGCAGAAGTATGCCCGGGCCATGGCATGGAAGATCACTGACATCAGAGGCATTAGCCCATCCTTCTGCTCTCACAGAATCTTGATGGAGGATGAGGTTAAGCCAGTCAGGCAGCCGCAGAGGAGATTGTCTCCTAACTTGGAGGCGGTGGTCCGGGCAGAGATCGTGAAGCTCATGGATGCAGGGATCATCTTTGCTATATCTGATAGCAAGTGGGTCAGCCCCACTCAGGTGGTCCCGAAGAAAGGCGGGATGACTGTGGTCCCGAATGAGAAGAAGGAGTTGATCCCGATGCGGACCGTGACCGGCTGGAGAGTCTGCATCGATTACCGGCGCCTGAACGACGCCACCAGGAAAGATCATTTCCCCCTACCTTTCATTGATCAGATGCTGGAGAGGTTGGCTGGCCATGAGTTCTATTGCTTCCTGGATGGCATGTCTGGTTACTTCCAGATTCCTATTGCGCCGGAGGATCAGGCGAAAACCACATTCACTTGCCCCTTCGGCACTTTTGCTTACCGGAGGATTCCATTTGGGCTGTGTAACGCACCGACGACCTTCCAGAGATGCATTCTGGCTATCTTCGACCGACTGGTTGGAGAGATCATGGAATTCTTCATGGATGATTTCTCGGTATATGGAGACTCCTTCACTCACTGTCTCCATAACCTGGAACTCGTTCTGAAGAGGTGCGAGGAGACTAATCTGGCACTCAGCTGGGAGAAGTGCCATTTCATGGTTCGTGAGGGCATCGTGCTCGGGCACAAGATCTCCAAGAAGGGGATTGAGGTAGATCGCGCGAAGATTGAGACGATCAGTCAGCTACCTCCTCCCGTTTCTATGAAGGGGATTCGCAGCTTTCTGGGTCATGCAGGCTTTTACCGGCGCTTCATCAAAGATTTCTCGAAGATTGCCCTGCCGTTGACCAAGCTGCTGGAGAAGGATGCGTCATTCCAGTTCACTCCCGAGTGCACAGCTGCATTTGAGACTCTGAAGGAGAAGCTTACCCATGCCCCTATCATGGTGACTCCTGACTGGTCTCTTCCTTTTGAGCTGATGTGCGATGCGAGTGACTATGCAGTCGGAGCAGTTCTGGGTCAGAGACGCGAGAAACACTTCCAGCCCATCTACTACGCGTCGAAGACCTTGAACGATGCACAGGAGAACTACACCACCACAGAGAAGGAGCTCCTCGCTGTGGTGTATGCATTTGACAAGTTCCGACCCTATCTGGTGCTCTCTAATGTGGTGGTTTACACTGACCACTCGGCGATCCGTTATCTGATGAGCAAGGCTGATGCCAAGCCTAGGCTCATCCGCTGGATCCTGCTGCTGCAGGAGTTTGATATCGAGATCCGGGACAAGAAGGGAGCCGAGAATGTTGCTGCAGATCATCTTTCACGGTTGGAAGCCCCTCCGGTGGACAACTTCGAGGAAGAGATCGACGACTCCTTCCCGGGTGAGCGATTGCTGGCGATGACCCTGGTGGACAGCGTGGCCCCTTGGTATTCTGACTTTGCCAATTATCTGGTGGGCAAGCAGTTACCCAAGGGGATGGCTACTCATGCGAAGCGCAAGTTCTTCTCCGATCTGAAGCACTACTTCTGGGAGGATCCTTACCTCTTCAGAATCGGAGCAGATGGCGTGATCCGGCGCTGCGTCATGGAGCATGAGATGGGAGACATCCTGTCTCAATGTCACGAGGGACCCACTGGAGGTCATCATGGAGGAACCCGCACAGCGCGGAAGGTGCTATAGTCGGGCTTCTATTGGCCCTCGCTCTTCAAGGATGCAGACACCTTCGCACGCCAGTGCGACCGCTGCCAAAGGTCAGGTAACATTTCTGCCCGGGATGAGATGCCCCAACATATATCTGTTATTTGTGAAATTTTTGATGTTTGGGGTATCGATTTCATGGGCCCATTCCCTCCATCTTTTGGCAATCTGTACATTTTGGTTGCAGTGGACTACGTCTCGAGGTGGGCAGAAGCTCAAGCCATGCCCACCAATGATGCAAGACGGGTCTGCTCATTTCTGAAGCAGCTGTTCTCCCGGTTCGGGACACCTCGCGCCATTATTAGTGATAGAGGAACTCATTTTCAGGGGCAATTCACTAAACTCCTCTCTCGCTATGGCGTTAAGCATCAGGTGTCGGTGGCCTATCATCCCCAGTCAAATGGGCAGGCCGAGCTGACGAACCGGGAGTTAAAACGCATAATTGAAAAGACGGTGGATCAGTCCCGCAAGGATTGGTCCACCAAGCTCGATGATGCTCTCTGGGCGTATAGGACTGCCTATAAGAACCCGATTGGCACTTCCCCCTATAGGCTTGTCTATGGGAAGGCGTGCCATTTGCCGGTAGAGCTAGAGCACAAGGCCTTCTGGGCCATTAAGCTGCTAAACATGGATTTGAGTGTTGCAGGTACAGAACGTAAGTTGCAGCTACTGGAGTTGGAGGAATGGCGTTACCACGCCTACGAGAACACCCTTCTCTACAAAGAGCGCACCAAGCGTCTCCACGACGCTAGGTTGAGGGTAGGGATGGCAATGGGTCGGGTCGGGGGCGGATAGTGCATATCCGTTACCCTACCCAAAGTACTTCGAGTTTTACCCATACCCATACCCACATGTAAAACGGGTAGAAAATCAAAACCATGCCCATACCCGTTCGGGTTTCGGGTATCCACGGTTATCCATGGATATTAATTTCTCTTCATAACTCCAACCAATATGTTAACATTCACGCGTATTCTTATATTAAGTAAGAGAAAAAGTACGACAAGAATTCACTAGAATGAAGAAAATTAACTAAAACAACACAATTTCATGAAAATGTTATATTTATATGTTAAATATAAAATATGTTAGAGAAAAATAATGATTATTTCTAGACAAAATATATATGCAAATCTATAATCGGGCGGGTTCGGGTCAGATAGTGAGAAATCCATGCCCACCCATTACCCGCAATATTCGGGTTCGGGTTTTACCCGTACCCACTAAATGTCCTTCGAGTTCGAGTTTTACCCTACCCGACTAGGCCGGATTCGGGCGGATATCCACGGTTACAGATATTTTTGCCATCTCTAGTTGAGGGGCCCGAAGGAGTTTCAGGTTGGTGATCGTGTTCTGCTCTTTAATGCACGCCTGAAACTCTTTCCGGGCAAGCTCCGTTCGAGGTGGTCGGGTCCCTTCACGGTGACCCAAGTTTTCCCGCATGGTGCGGTGGAGATCAGCAATGCTCAAACCGAGCCATTCAAGGTGAATGGCCACGTCCTAAAGTTGTACTTGGGAGGTGCTGTCGAGCGCGCAGAGCTCCTGATCAAGCTCGAGGACCCTTAGTTCCTCTACTGGCGTCCAGCTAAAAGACGGTAAAGAAGCGCTTGTGGGGAGGCAACCCCACCGAGGTTTGCATTTTCTTACTCATTTTCCTTTGATTTTGTGTGTTTTTGAGTCTTGAGACGTTGATCCAGAGTCAAGTGTCGTTTTTGAGTGAAAACAGGTTGATTTCGGGGCTCCAGAATGTCGCACGGCCAGGTCCTCAAGTTGCACGGCCGTGCGGATATCCCCCCTTGGCCGTGCGAGCTCTCGGTAAAAAGCGCACGGCCAAATGTGCACACTGCAAGGCCGTGCAGCTCAGCCTGGCCTGGCCGTGTGGCCGACACGGGCACAATTTGTCTCGCACGGCCGTGCGTAAATCCCCCCTTGGCCGTGCGAGCTCTCGGTCAAAATGGCACGGCCAAATGTGCCAGGTGCACGGCCGTGCGCATCTCCTCGGCCAGGCCGTGTCGGCCCGCACGGTCAAAACCAGCCGTGCGCTCCTGCCCATGCGGCCGAGGCACGACCATTCTGGTAAGAAAACCAAATACAACTCGCCGGAATCCTCTGCCCTCGCCGGAAAACCGCGACAAAACCACCCTTTTTCGATTTTTTCGGCCACTTTGGATCATTTTTTCACCAAACCAACAACAAACCCACTCTTTCTACACCCAAAGCGGCCTATCCCTCGATTTTGAGCGAGTTTGGGCGACGTTTTAGTCGCCGGAGGCGATTTCCGGCGATACTCCGGCGAGACTCCGACGAGCACTTCCGGCCAGTTTTACGGCGTTTCGTCGGTTCCATTGTCTTCCCCTCATCATCCCCTACACCTCTACTTGAGTCTCCAGGTTTGATTTTGCCCCTAACTATGTTAATTGTGGAGAATTGAGTGTGTAGGGTGTATGTTAGAGAACCTTATTGAATCATTTGATTTTTGTGAAATTGATTGAGGGGAATGCATGGGATGTGAATGAATTGTGTTGGGAAAAGTCCCCTTTGCTTGTTTGAGCCCTTGTGTGCAAGAATTTGGCCAATTTCATGTTTAACTTAGTAGTGCACACAAGGTGTTCGATGAAATGCCTGTTTTCCATGCCCTGTTGTGGCCACTGGTTGGGGCCCTTAATGATGTAGTTTGAGGGTGTATTTGCTATGGATGTGAACCTTGAGTTGCCTATTTTCTTGTGAATGTGCACCCCCACCCAGATTATGCTTGATTTATCGAGTTTTTGACCCCCGAACTATGGATGATACCGTGGTTAGGCTGTTTTCTGTTCTTAAGTGTGGGGGTGTGCTTGACCTTTTTCTTTGGTTCTTTTGGTTCCACTTTGGGTTGTTGTTTTGCAGGGCGATGGCGAAACCTAATCTCCAGCACCCGTTCATCCGGGATCTAAGGAGGGGCCCCACCGCAGAGCGCTTCAGGGAGGTCGCGGAAACCCCGTTTGGGTCACACCATTGCTGGTCCAAACGGGAGTTTCGGCAATTACACTGCTACGAGCAACTCTCCGCCGCCGTAGCCAACACCGCATGGCGCCGTCTGCTCAACCTCTGCGAGAAGGTCTACTACGAGCCCGTGTGGGAGTTCTACACGACCTTCAAGCACAATTCCACGACCAATTGGCAGGACGGTACAGCCGTCCAATTCAGGCTGGGCGGTGTCCCCCGGTCCATGAGCTACCACGAGCTGGCCGAGGCTCTTGACCTCGACCTCGACGACCGTCCGGACTACATCACCGAGGTCAATGAGCCACCGGGGGTGGACTTCGGGAGGCTGTACACCAGCCTGGCTCGGCCAGGCCAGACGCGTCCCTTCTGGTCCGGGAGGACGAAGGCATCTACCCTGCTGCTCGACAACCGACTTCTCCACCACCTGCTGACGAAGTCTTACACCCCTGCAGGAGACAGTGCCAGCGCCATCACGAAGAGGACCCTGTACTTCATCCATTCGATCCGCCAGCGCCACCATCCTCTCCACCTGGGTTCGGTGGTGGCCAAGACCTTCGAGAAGACTGCTACAGAGCTGAAGACCCTCCACTGCGCCCCCCTCATCACCCGCCTGGCCACCTTCTTTGGCCTTTCACTGCAGGGGTGCACCGAGGAGGGGGACACCCTCATCTTTGGCAGCAAGACGATCGGGAAGATGCTGCTGTTGCGGGAGAGGAACGGTGTTCAATGGGTCGATGGGTTTCCGGAACCTCCGATCCCCGCGGAGCCCGTACCAGAGGCCCAGCCAGAGGGCCAGGAGGAGGAGGCTGCTGATGAGGTGGATCCCGAGGAGGTGGATGCTGCTGCTGCTGCTGCTGATGATCCACCACAGACTGCCTTCCATTACGGGGGTAGCAGCTCCGCTTTCCAGGGCCAGGATTACTTCTCTCATCAGTTCGAGCAGCTGAGGATCCAGAACCAGCTGATCCTCGACCAACAGATGCAGTTCCATCAGCAGTACGCGGCAGACCAGGCCGAGTACCGGCACAGGATGGATGCTTATGACGAGCGGCTGAACATGATCCAGACTCAGCAGGGCGTGACTCTCGCCCACATCGAGCGGGAGAAGCGCCATTCACGGCGCATGCAGGAGGTTCAGCAGCACCTGCTCCAGCTGCTCCCGGGCGAGCAGCCTGTCTGGAGGACTCCCCGGGAGGACTCCCCTCCACATGCCCCAGCTGACGGTGATGACGGTGCTGCTGGCGCTGCTGATGATGACGCGTTCATGAACGACATCGACCTCGACGATCTTGGCAACGAGTAGGCTGTACTCGTTGCCCGTCTCAGTGTGTTTTCTTTTTCATTTTAGACTTTTGTGTGTTTGCTCCATGTGTACGGAGCTTGAACTTAGTGTCGGTTGTTTTTTGTTTTTGGTTTTTCCTTTGTGGTTTGATGTAGCCGTCTGGGCTAACACTTATCCCTAACGCACAGTGTGCTAGTGTGTTTCTGGTGTTCGATTTGTGCAGCATTGTCCACTCTCCCGTTTGTTTCTCGCTGACTGGGCCACTTCCAGTCCCCCAGCAGTGTTCTTATCCGGTAACATCGTTCCCCTTATCTTTCCCTCTACTCCATTGAGGGCAATGTCGTGCTTAAGTGTGGGGGGGGGGGTGCTTTGTATCGGTTGGAATATTTATTTGGGTGCTTGGAGCCTAGTCCGCTGTCCGAATCTTACGATTTGAGGGCTCCAAGTACTGCTGTTTGATCATATTGGCACTGTGTTTTGATGGATGAATTGATTGGTTTTCGGAAATGCATGACAACTTGTTTGCGACTAGGACAACCTATGATGAGGACTGAGCTGTGCAGTAGAACGATGTAGGGGTTCAGTTTTTCAACTGTTGGCTTGCCAACTGTGACTTGATCTGATTACGTGTTCTTGACAGTCGTTTATGCATCTAGTTCAGGGTATCAGAATGAGAGATAGAGCATATAGGTAGCCATGTGAGATTTGAGCCTGCTCGTTTCTTTCTTGTGCGATAGATCCCTCTTCCATGATGCGTAGCATTCACGCTGTCACTAGCTAAGATGATGGGGGCATAGGATTAGCCCACGCCCAAAACTGACTGTCCTGATGTGTCAAATCCCCTAGTCAGCCCCTTTGAGCCGTGTGTTATCCTTTCTTTTGGTCTATAATGAAAAAAAAAATCACCCTTGTTGCATCTTTTAGAAGGTTCCACAGAGTGGTTTTTACATATTCTCTGCTGTTTCTGCTAAAGTCTATGTGAGTGTTGGAGGTAGTGCTTAAAAGTTGGGCAGGTGTTTGAAATTTATGCAGAAGTGGTGGCTCTCTTAAGAAATGAAAAGAAAAAAATGAAAGAAAAATAAAGAAAAATTGAAAGCAAAAGAGAGCCACTACCAAAAATCTGAATAATGCCTTTAATCAGTGTTTCTTAGCAGTCTGGCTTGGAAATGCTGATGTTTATGCCTCCTTCGCTCTTGTGTTCTTGAGATATTGAGTAATGCAGAATAGCAGAAAGAAAGAAAATACCGGTTTGTTTGACTGTGATTGTGTGTTTGGAAAATGTGGAACCTTTTGCTATGAATACTACCACCACCTAAAAGGCCTTTTTCCCATGTCCAAGACCCTAGCCAGTCATTTGAACCTGTGTCTAAGACCTCCTGATTAGTTAGTGGTGACACCCCATATGTGAACTCTAGCATTTAGAGGCTGCCATCATGGTGAAGAGATGATAGGGATTGAGAGAAATAGCATGCGCATCTTTCGCATCAAATTGTCCTGACCCCACTGGTCGAGAGTGATTGATTCATTTTCATTTTCTATATGCTCTTGTACCCCGGTGAGGACCTAGATTGCTCGGTCTCTATTCTGATGTCTTGAGTTGGATGCATGAGTTGACTGTTTTGAGTAAGTGGTTGAATCAAGTCTAGGTTGGCCAGTGAACAGAAGGGAGACTCTTCCTTTACTCGATTTGCTGCACTCGAATGTCCTTTGTGGTGGTTGTCCAGGTTGTTATTGAGGTTGTTCATGTATTGATGTTTGAAAACCAATGCGATTCACGTGTTCTGTGCCTTTATGACTTGTCCCCAATGTTGGTTGAGTGAAATATGTAAGCTTACCTGGTGTCTGACTTGGTTTGCTTGGGGACAAGCAAACGGTTAAGTGTGGGGGAGTTTGATAGACCGTCATTTACACATGTTTTTACCCCGTTCTTACACCGTTTGAGGTATTGATTCTCGTGTTTTAGGCCGATTTCAGCTAGGTTGTGCTTGTTTGTGATATTTCAGGTCCTAGCACGTGAATGAAGGCTTGGGAGCGAGTCTGGGGTCGATTGGACGAAGATCGGACGAATGGCGAGGTTTCAAGGAAGCTGCACGGGCAGACCAGGGAGTCGCACGGCCGTGCATGTGAGCAAGATGGTCGTGTGCTTTATGCCGAGGCCACGCACGGGCAACCCCTGAAAATCGCACGGCCGTGCAAAGTGCAACCATGGCCGTGCGGGATTATGCGAGGCCGAGCACGGGCTGGATGGAAACCCTGCATGGCCGTGCACCCTCGCCGTGTGAGAAGCCTAAGAACTAAACCATACGCTGCGTTTTGAGCTGCACGGCCAAGTGGGTGATCTGCACGGCCGTGCACCCTGGCCGTGCGAGTCGGGAAATCCTGGTTTTAGAGCCTAATCCGAGCCAAAAGTGGGAGAATCGTGTTTTGAGAGCAAAAACAGAGCCCTAGAGAGAGAAAGTACGAAGAACACATCCTAGAAGCTGTCTTAGAGCTGGATTGCATCGAATCGAGCTTGGAGATCGTCATAGGAGTGGAAATCATCGTCCCGGAGCAGATTATCCTCATCGTTATGAGTTTTTTAATCCGATTCTTGTTTTCTCTTCTCTCTCTATGGAGTAGAACCCTTCTCTCACTTGGGTATGAAGAACCCTAGTTCCTTGTGTTAGGGATTTGATTGTAATGACTTGGGATGATATTACTGTTTGATTTTAATCGAATGATGCATGTTTATTGAATTGATTTGAGTCTGATCAGCTTTTCTCAATTTCTGCTGCAACCTGAGATAGGTAGAATCTGATTAGGTTGTTAGAGCCTCTTCATTCGATAGTAGGAGATTGGCTATACGAGAGTTAGCCAGTTTACTGCTTCGTACTGGAATTCAATTCCAGTAGTGGAGTTCTGTGTTCATAGCCTCAGCTTTCTATCCCGGTGAAGACTAGTCGTCTGCTGGGTAGTTAGACTGAGAGGGCTTGGTCAGCTTAAGAGATTCCAAGCTACTGTCGGATCTTCCGCAGTCTAATCAACAGTAAATCAACCTAGGGAATTGCAATTGAACCTAACTAAGGGGCTAGGGGGACTCAATCCCGAGTGACTCTTTCTTGACTTTGAAAACCGAACAATTTACTGCTTTCTTGTTGGTTTTACTTTTAACAACAATCACTCGAACTAGTTTGCTAGATAATAGAGAATCACGGAGTAAGCAGTAGATCTAGACCCCGGGTTGATAATTGAACTTGCCTGTTACTCCATTCCCGGACTGCGATTACACTTGGTCGCAGTTTGGTGTTGTGTTTTGGCGTGTCACTAGACTCTTAAACCAAACGACACAGTTTTGGTTTCTTTATTCAAACAATCAAACTTTCCCGCTGTGTATTTGAGACTCAAAGGCAAGAAGCTGCTGACGCCGAGTCGGCTTCTATGCCGCTAGCTATGTCCGGCTTGGTCCCCGACACGGTGGAGGTTTCATAGCGCGTCATGAGCACCGGGCTAGGGGGCCGTTGAGCAACTCAAGCAAACCAAAGAAGGGCGTTGTCTTTCTAAAATATAAAATCCAACGAATGAAAAAGAAAAAAAAGATGTCGGGTCGGGTTCTCTTTCAACAACTGCTTGCTTATCCCGAAAAGGAATAAGAGTACTCGATGAATTAAGTTAGATATTAGTCTGTCGGGTGAAAGCCTAAACAGCTGCGGCTTCCTGAAGACGGTATCCTTTTGCCAGGCTTAGCGAAGATATCTGAGTTCCAGGTGAACACAAGGTTTGGATTTATGTGCGGGGTCTTCCCCCCGCCCCAACTTTTCTACCGGGATTCTCGTCGTAGGGCACGAGCCAGCTCAACAACCTGGGCTTGAGCCGTCTGTAACAATGCTGCACATTTCTGATGATATACTTGTTCGGCTTGCCACCGTCAACAAAATGCTTCTATTTTGGGGAAGCATTGTATGTAGAATAGTTGACCGTTTATTCTTTCTCTGCCCTATCAAAGAAATGTTTTAGTTCCTTGCGAGGATACTTACAAGAGGAACTCGGAAGAATAAGGACTTTACGTAGGTGCCTTTGTAATTGAAGCCCCTATCTATGAATTCAATGTGGTTGCTCAGTCTTCTAGCATAGCGGAGTGAGATATATTGAAGAATGAACTTAGCCTTCAACTAAAAATGGGGTCATCCCCCAGGTTGTCCCCTAGGTTAAGTAATCAAATGGCTCTGGAGGCCACAGTAGAAGCTGCAGCTGAGCAAAAAAGTGAATAAACATAGGATTAACATATAGAATCTTTATCGAGAATTTGAGTTTACTGCTGAGCAGATTGTTCGCAAATGGGGTGAGGAAGTATTGTCATCTTGCATGATTCAAGACAACCTCCAGTCCTGACTTCAGCTCACAGAAACCACAACGGGCTCCTGAGAAATATAAATACATAAATATGGATAGAATGGGCAAGCAATCGGCAGGGCAGGGCATGAAGTCGGAAGTAGATACCCATACTCCGCTCCACGCTACTACGAGTCGAGTAATACACATCCCAACACGAGTCAGGTCAGGTAATGCCCGGTAAGACGTGGGTTCAAATTATCATCCCTAATTTACGCGGTTCCAATACTACTGTGGATTGCGATAAGAAATCTCTTATTCAGCTTGAGTTTCTCTCACACTCGGTTAGAGTGCAATTTATACAAAGGGAAAACCCTAGGCTCATAACACGGCAACTAGCTAGCTAAGTCTCTGCATGCATGGGCTACAATCCTAATACACCACACTTAAGGGACTAATACGTAGCCAGCTCGGATAAGAAAGTGGTACTTAATATGTTTCCGACGATTAAAAGGTTTTCCTAATCCTAGTCGAGCAAGGCTATCTCATCAGGAACATGCAGATTACGACATCAGGCCGAGGCTATTCTCCACCAATAATGAAGTCTATTGATCATATTCTCCATGGATGATAAGTCCATTAAACCCCGATTTGGGCTAATTTATTTTGGGATGGCATTTTTCGTAATTTTTTGGGCGACGAAAGGCCAATTTCTTTGGATTTTGAAGGCTACAGATCACGGATTCAGCCTGAGGCTATTCTTAAACGATGATTAAGTCCATTAAGATACCACCTCAATATACTAATTGTCATTTACGACTTTCAATATTGTGTACCACAAGATACCACCTCATACCAGGGTGGTATTGTGTGGTATTTTTTTGTCCTGTAGCTTGTTCACCCAAACATTTGTAGATCCAATAGATTATGTGAACTCGTTCATTCTGTGCAAAATTTGTTAAAAACAAATTAAAAAACAAATAAGATACCATATGGTATGCAGATGGTAACGAGAGACAAGAAGTCTTTTTCTAAAGATTTATTGAAATTGGGTCTCATTTTGTAGAGCACAACAAACTCGTTCCATATATATAAAAAAATTTAAAATCCGAGTTAAAACAAAGAAAATATGAGTCGTTTAAGAAAAAAAAGGAAAATATAAATGCATTTAATTCTCCATCCTTAGATTTGGATTTTTTGGACCCACTTATATCTGATGGCTCAGATTCATTACTCAGATAAACTTTTTGAAAAAATTAGTGTTTTATGGTTTCAGTTTTTTGAATCATTAATACTGAATCAAAAGTAGTACATATGTTGTGTTTCTTTAGGTTGTAGACTACACTTTCTTAGTTCGTGTTCTTACATATTTTGAGTAGTGTTTGCTAAATGTACTATCTTAGTTCGTGTTATACATATTTTAAATTGTGTTTGATAAATCATACAGTATTATGAGTTTAAACCTGTTTATCGGAACAAAAAATGTTATAGAATTTTATCAATATAAAACGGGTTCAATCAAAATTAAATCACGATAAGCACACAATACATTATCACCGATTTATCTGGTACGACCTTTCGTACGATGTTACAGTACATGCTAATTTCCTTATCCATACACCCCCAGTGGCGAAAAGATTTGTATCTTCAACTGTTTTGTCTGCTTATAATTGCCATTTCTTTTTAGTAAGCCCTAGCTTGGGATGGATGGTGAAAAATATTATCATTAAATTAACGATTTGAATGTTTACAAGAGTTGGAACTAAAGAGTAGTTTGGAGAATGAGATCTTGGAGAAAACGTATGGTTTTCCTTTGACATTTGCGAGTTTGATGATATTCCATGAAAAAAGATAAATAAATTGATAGTGGAAATTAATGTCATTGCATGAAACTACAACGTAGCCAGCTCGGATAAGAAAGTGGTACTTAATTTGTTTCCGACGATTAAAAGGTTTTCCTAATCCTAGTCGAGACTTCAGACTATTTAAGAACCTTCCGCAGTATAACTTTCATGAAAACTAAACTTGGAAAATTGCAATCCGACTTAACTGCAGTCTAGGGGGAACCATATCCGGGTGACCTCTCTTGACTTGAACAACCGTTTACTTGCTTTGTGTTTTTGTTTGCTTGAATTTGCACTAAAAGTTTACTGCTAGATAACGAGAATTCACCGAGTAGTCATCACATCTAGGACCCGGGTTGACAATAAAACCCAAACCCGCTATACTACGCTTTAGGAAGTGGTTACACTTGGCCATTTTCTAGAGTGACAGTAGGAGTGAGTCACCCACCCCTAGCTGTCGCTCAAAACAATAAAGACTAACAAATTTACGTTAGTGACGACAAATGAATGGGATGGGACGAGAATCTCAATACCCATACCCGCCCCACACCAAGTGCAAGTCGAGATGGGTAATACCAATGCGGGTTGGGGCGAGTAATACCTGCTCGGGTATGGAGAGGGGCAGGTCAACACACTCTCACATGTTATTTAAAAAATTTAAGCAAAATTTTATTTTTTTACGATAAACCGAAGCGAAAATAGTTTTTTTAATTTTATGAATTAGCGAAAATAGTTTATGAATGAAAATTAGTGATAATAGAATGGGTAGCTAAGTCTAACTAGTTAAAAGATCAAATCTCTACCTTCTAACTAGCTAGTTGAAAAAAGTCAAAATATGAGAAATATAAATACATAAATATAGATAGAATGGGCCAAGAAATCGACAGGGCGAGACAGGGCATGGAGTCGGAAGTAAATACCCATACTCCGCTCCACGCTACTACGAGTCGAGTAATACACATCCCAACACGAGTCAGGTCAGGTAATGCTCGGTAAGACGTGGGTTCAAATTATCATCCCTAATTTACGCGGTTCCAATACTACTGTTGATTGCGATAAGAAATCTCTTATTCAGCTTGAGTTTCTCTCACACTCGGTTAGAGTGCAATTTATACAAAGGGAAAACCCTAGGCTCATAACACGGCAACTAGCTAGCTAAGTCTCTGCATGCATGGGCTACAATCCTAATACACCACACTTAAGGGACTAATACGTAGCCAGCTCGGATAAGAAAGTGGTACTTAATTTGTTTCCGACGATTAAAAGGTTTTCCTAATCCTAGTCGAGCAAGGCTATCTCATCAGGCCACTCCTCTCCTATATAAACACGCCAATCTCCTCCATCTAGCGTAAAAAAGGAAACAAACAATAAAGTTCCCTTTTCCTTCAATTCTACCAAAGTTTCGTTAATCATGATGTTGACGAGTGTCGCGAAGGTGCCCGCCAGAAGCAGCAGCAGCAGTCGGGGAAAGTTTGAAGCAATGATCACCGGCTTCTTCCGAGGCGGTGGGGGCTGGAGGAACGGTTCTACGTGCGAGAGGGCGGTGACCGAGCTGCAAAGCCGACTGAGAAACCTGAAGAAAGAAAGGGAAAAGCGGGTCCAGGACCGTACCGGCAGAATAGCTCGGTTCGTAGATGATGGGGACGTGGGTGCCGTCTTCGTGGCCGCGGAGCAGATAGTGAGGGAGGAGAACGCGATCCGGATCCTCGAGTTGCTGTACCATTCGTGCGAGATCGTCGTCGCGAATCTCACCTACATCCGCCGACACTCGGACTGCCCTAGGGAGATCAACAAGGCGGTATCCACGCTGGCTTTCGCCGCCCCACGTTGTCCCGATCTCCTCGAGCTTTGGATCCTTCGACAGCTCTTCTTCGAGCGTTACGGCGAGTTCTACGACGTTGCGGCGAGTCTCGAGGGTTTCCAGGGAAGTTGCTTTGATTCGGAAGTGGCGGAGAGGCTGGAGTCGAGGCATGCTAGGGTTCCTTATCCTACCACGCTTGCAAAGGTTTGTGCGATACTTCACAAGGACGTTGGAGCTCGACGACGAGGAATTAGTACCACTGGATGAATCCTGAAAATTTGCATCAGTAGTACTATAGTAGTGCCTATTTCGTTTTGGAGAAGTTATTGTAAATGGTTTAGAGAGGATAAAGCATTTGAACTATAAGTAGTATTGTAATTTGGGGTTTCGTTAATTTGAATCGAAAAGGTTAATCAAATGTTGTGTTTCTTTAGGTTGTGGACGCCACTTTCTTAGTGCTTGTTGTTGCTAAGCACATTTTCTTAGTTCGTAATATACATATTTTAAGTAATGTATGTTAAACCATACCGTATTGACAATCTGACTAGAAAATCTGCTTATCAGAACCCAAAACGTCATAGCATTTTATTGATATAAATTGATTTTTATTTTTACAAGTTGATATAAAATGGTTTCGTTCAAAGTTAAATTACGATTTAAACACACAATACATTATCACTGATATATTTGGTTCATAGTATCTCGCGGTGTTTGATTTCAAGTCATTGTCCAGAGATAACATCCATAGGACTATTCTGAATTGTAACTAAACGGTAATTTGGATAATGAGATGTTGGAGAAAACAAATGTATTTCCTTTGAATTTTGTATGAGGTTACGTGGAAAAAAATAGATTGGTTGATAGAGGAAATTGATGAGAGTGAACGGGCTCTTGAAACTGACCCGCAGAATCCACAACGGGCTCGACAAGCATGCAACGGAAAGCTCAACAGCAGGTCCATCCCATAACTATCGTAAAAAAAGTCCGGCCCATAACTCATCTACACATCCTCCAATAATATATAGCACACTTTTATGTACTTTTCTCCATTTTATTTTTCTTACTCTCTCCTTAATTTTAGGTAGTGGTGTAATGGTAATTAAGGAAGTTACTAATTAAAAAAACTGTTAATATAAAAAAGTATGTTCCTGATATGATCCATTTTTACCCACCTTGCAAGCCACAATTGCTTGAGCAAGAAGCAAATTAAATTGGCACAAAAAAACATCAAATGCGACTAAGTGTTTGTTCATGTGCAGGATACTCACTTTGCAAGGGTGATTCTCTCCAATGCTTCATTGAAAATGGACAAAGGAAGGCTTGTCTTAAAGCTTGGGAGTTGCTCTACAAGATCCAGTGCTTTGGAGTTCAAGGTGAAGCCAGAAGAGTCGTTTTTAATGCCTTTCACAAGGCTAGATCGAAACTGGAAGTTTGCCAGAAAACGACTAAGTGTCAAAGTCAGTTCGTAATTTTTTGGGCGACGAAATGTCATTTCCTATGGATTTTGAATACTACAGATCACTAATTCGGCATGAGGCTATTCTTCAATGATGATTAAGTCCATTAAGCATCGATTTGAGCGGATTTATTCCGGGTCAATTTTTGGACGATTCCAAAAGGGTACAATCACAAATTTCCGGCGATTTTTCTGAAATGCCATTTTCTTTCGATTCTGGAGGCTGCAGATCACGAAATCAGGTCGGGGCTATTCTCCATCGATAATAAAGTCTATTGATCCTATTCTCCACGGATGATAAGTCCATTAAGCACCAATTTGGGCAAATTTACTTTCGGATCGCATTTTCGTAATTTTTGGGCGACTAAAGGCTATTTTCTTTGGTTTTGAATGCTACAGATCACGGATTCGGCCTAAGGCTATTCTTCAACAATGATTAAGTCCATTAAGCACCATTTTGAGTGGATTTAATCCGAGTCAATTTTTGGCAGATTCCAAAGGGGGTACCATCACAGATTTCAGGCGATTTTTCCGAAATGCCTTTTTCTTTCGATTCCGGAGGCTGCAGGTCACGAAATCCGGCTGAGGCTATTCTCTACCGATAATAAAGTCTATTTATCCTATTATCCATGGATGATAAGTCCATTAAGCACCAATTTGGGCCAATTTATTTTCGGATGTCATTTTCGTAATATTTTGGGCAATGAAAGACCATTTTCTTTGGATTTTGAAGGCTACAGATCACGGATTCGCCCTGAAGCTGTTCTTCAATGATGATTAAGTCCATTAAGCATCGATTTGGGAGGATTTATTCTGGGTCAATTTTTGGCAGATTCCAAAGGGGTACCATCACAGATTTCTGGCTATTTTTACCAAATTCCATTTTCTTTAGATTATGGAGGCTGCAGATCATGGAATCAGGCCAAGGCCATTCTCCACCAATAATGAAGTCTATTGATCCTATTATCCATGGATGATAAGTCCATTAAGCACCGATTTGGGCCAATTTATTTTGGGATGGCATTTTTCGTAATTTTTTGGGCGAGGAAAGGCCATATTCTTTGGATTTTGAAGGCTATAAATCACGGATTCAGCCTTAGGCTATTCTTCAAAGATGATTAAGTACATTAAGCACCGATTGGGACGGATTTATTCCGGGTCAATTTTTGGCATATTCCAAAGTGGTACCATCACTGCATTCAGGCGATTTTTCCGAAATGCCATTTTCTTTCGATTCTGGAGGCTGCAGATCACAGAATCAGGCCAAGGCTATTCTCCACCGATAATGAAGTCTATTGATCGTATTATCCATGGATGATAAGTCCATTAAGCAGCGATTTGGGGCAATTTATTTTCGAATGACATTTTCATAATTTTTTTGGAGACGAAGGGCCATTTTCTTTGGTTTTTGAAGGCTCCTAATCACAGATTTGGCCTGAGGCTGTTCTTCAATGATGATTAAGCATCGATTTTGGCGGATTTATTCCGGGGCAATTTTTGGCAGATTCCAAAAGGGTACCATCACAAATTTCGGACGATTTTTCGTAAATGCCATTTTCTTTTGATTCTGGAGGCTGCAGATCACGTTATCAGGCCGATGCTATTCTCCACTGATAATGAAGTCTATTGATCCTATTCTCCACGAATGATAAGTTCATTAAGCACCGATTTGGGTCAATTTATTTTCGAATAGCATTTTCGTAAGTTTTTGGGCGACGAAAGGCAATTTTCTTTGGATTTTGAAGGCTATAGATAACGGCTTCGGCCTGAGGCTATTCTTCAACGATGATTATGTCCATTAAGAACCAATTTGGGCGGATTTATTCTGGGTCATTTTTTGGCAGTTCCAAAGGGGTACCATCACAGATTTCGAGCGATTTTTCCGAATTGCCATTTTCTTTTGATTATGGAGGTTGCAGATCACAGCATCCGGCCGAGGCTATTCTCCACCGATATTTAAGTCTATTGATCCTATTCTCCGCGGATGATAAGTCCCTTAAGCACCGATTTGGGCCAATTTATTTTGGAATGGCATTTTCGTAATTTTTTGGGCGACGAAAGGCCATTTTCTTCTGATTTTGAAGGTTACAGATCACGGATTCAGCCTGAGGCTATTCTTTAACGGTGATTAAGTCCATTAAGCACCGATTTGGGTGGATTTATTCCGGGTCAATTTTGGCAGATGACAAAGGGGTACCATCACAGATTTAGCGCGATTTTTCCGAAATCCCATTTTCTTTCGATTCTGGAGGCTGCAGATCACGGAATCTGGCCGAGGCTATTCTCCACCGATAATGAAGTCTATAGATTCTATTCTCCACGGACGATAATACCATTAAGCACCGATTTGGACAATTTATTTACGATGGCATTTTTGATAATTTTTTGGGGTGACGAAAGGCCATTTTCTTTGGATTTTGAAGGCTACAGATCACGGATTCGGCCTGAGGCTATTCTTCGACAATGATTAAGTCCATTAAACACCGATTTTGGCGGATTTATTCCGGGTCAATTTTTGGCAGATTCCAAAGGGGTACCATCACTGATTCAGGCGATTTTTTCGAAATGCTATTTTCTCTCGATTCTGGAGGCTGCAGATCACGGAATCAGGCCGAGGATATTCTCCACCAATAATGAAGTTTATTGATAATATTCTCCATAGATGATAAGCCCATTAACCACCGATTTGGGCAAATTTATTTTCAGATGGCATTTTCGTAATTGTTTGGTCGACGAAAGGCCATTTTTTTTTTATTTTAATGGCTACAGATTCCGGATTCAGGTTGAGGCTATTCTTCACCGATGATTAAGTCCATTAAGCATCGATTTGGACGAATTTATTCCGGGTCAATATTTTGCTGATTCCAAGGGGGTACCATAAGAGATTTCAGGCGTTTTTTCTGAAATGCCATTTTCTTTCGATTTTGGATGTTGCAGATCACAGAATTAGGCCGAGGCTATTCTCCACCGATAATGAAGTCTATTGATCCTATTCTCCGCGGATGATAAGCCCATTAAGCACCAATTTGGGCCAATTTACTTTTGGATGGCATTTTCGTAATTTTTTGGGCGACGAAAGACCATTTTCTTTGGATGTTGAAGGCTTCATATGACGGATTCGCCCTAACGCTATACTTCAACGATGATTAGATCCATTAAGCACCGATTTGGGCGGATTTATTCCGGGTCAATTTTTGGCAGATTCCAAAGGGGTACCATCACTGGTTCATGCGATTTTTTCGAAATGCTATTTTCTCTCGATTCTGGAGGCTGCAGATCACGTAATCAGGCCGAGGCTATTCTCCACCAATAATGAAGTTTATTGATAATATTCTCCATAGATGATAAACCCATTAACCACCGATTTGGGCAAATTTATTTTCGGATGGCATTTTCGTAATTTTTTGGTCGAGGAAAGGCCATTTTTTTGGATTTTAATGGCTACAGATTCCGGATTCAGCTTGAGGCTATTCTTCACCGATGATTAAGTCCATTAAGCATCCATTTGGACGAATTTATTCCGGGTCAATATTTGGCTGATTCCAAGGGGGTACCATCATAGATTTCAGGCGTTTTTTCTGAAATGCCATTTTCTTTCGATTCTGGAGGCTGCAGATCACGGAATCAGGCCGAGTCTATTCTCCACGGATAGTGAACTCTATAGATCCTATTCTCCACGGACGATATGTCCATTAAGCACCGATTTGGCCAATTTATTATCGGATGGCATTTTGCGTAATTCTTGGGCCGACGAAAGACCATTTTCTTTGGATTTTGAAGGCTACAGATCACGGATTTGTCCTAAGGTTATTCTTCAACGATAATTAAGTCCATTGAGTACCATTTTGAACGGATTTATTCTGGGAAAATTTTTGGTAAATTCCAAAGGGGTACCATCATAGATTTCGGGGGATTATTCCGAAATGGCATTTTCTTTCGATTCTGGAGGCTGCAAATCACAAAATCAGGCCGACGCTATTCTCCACCAATAATGAAGTCTATTGATCCTATTTTCCATGGATGGTAAGTCCATTAAGCAACGATTTGGGCCAATTTATTTTCAGATGCCATTTTCGTAATTTTTTGGGCGACGAAAGGCCATTTTCTTTGGATTTTGAAGGCTACAGATAACGGATTCGGCTTGAGGCTATTCTTCAACGATGATTAAGTCTATTTAGCATCAATTTTGGCGAATTTATTCCGCGTCAAGTTTTGGCAGATTCCAACGGAGTACCATCACAGATTTCGGGTGATTTTTAAGAGATGCCATTTTCTATTTATTTTGGAGGCAGCAGATCACGGAATCAGGCCTAGGCAATTCTCCACCAATAATGAAGTCTATTGTTTCGATTCTCCTCAAATGATAAGTCCATTAAGCACCGATTTGGGCCAATTTATTTTCGTATGGCATTTTCCTAATTTTTTGAGCGACGAAAGGCCTTTTTCTTTAGAATTTGTAGGCTACAGATCACGGATTCGGCTTGAAGCTATTCTTCAACGATGATTAAGTCCAATAACCACTGATTTGGGCGGATTTATTCCCGGTTAATTTTTGGCAGATTCCAAAGGGGTACCATCCTCGATTTCGTGGGATTTTTCCGAAATTCCATTTTCTTTCGATTCTGGTGGCTGCAGATCAAGGAATTTGGCCGAGGTTATTCTCCACCGATAATGAAGTCTATTGATCATATTCTCCACGGACGATAAGACCATTGAGCACCGATTTGGCCAATATATTTACGGATGGTATTTTTCGTAATTTTTACTACGGCGAAAGGCCATTTTCTTTGGACTTTGAAGGCTACAGATCACGGATTCGTCCTAAGGTTATTCTTCAACGATGATTAAGTCCATTAAGAACCGTTTTGGGTGAATTTATTATGGGTTAATTTTTGGCAGAATCCAAAGGGGTACACCATCATAGATTTCGGCGGATTTTTCCGAAATGGCATTTTCTTTCGATTCTGGAGGCTGCAAATCACAGAATCAGGCCGAGGCTATTCTCCACCGATTATGAAGTCTATTAATCATATTTTCAAGGGATGGTAAGTCTATTAAGCACCGATTTGGGCCAATTTATTTTCGGATGACATTTTCGTAATTTTTTTGGCGACGAAAGGACATTTTCTTAGGATTTTTAAGGCTACATATCACGGATTCAGCCTGAGGCTATTCTTCAATGATGATTAAGTCCATTAAGCACCGATTTGGACGGATTTATTCCGGGTCAATTTTTGGTAGATTCCAAAGGGGTACCATCACAGATTTCGGGTGATTTTTCCGAAATGCCATTTTCTGTCGATTCCGGAGTCTGCAGATCACGGAATCAGGCCGAGCCTATTCTCCAACGATAATGAAGTCTATTGACCCTATTATGCACGGATGACAAGTCCCATTAAGCACCGATTTGGGCCAATTTATTTTCGGATAGCATTTTCGTAATTTTTTGGACCACGAAAGACCGTTTTCTTTGGATTTTGAAGGCTACAGATCACGGATTCGGCCTAAGTCTATTCTACTTCGATGATTAAGTCAATTAATCTCCGATTTGGGCGGATTTATTCTGGGTCGATTTTTGGCAGATTTCAAAGGGGTACCATCACAGATTTTAGGTGATTATTTTGAAATGCCATTTTCTTTTGATTTTGGAGGCTGCATATCACGGAATCAGGGCGAGGCTATTCTTCCTCGATAATGAAGTCTATTGATTCTATTTTCAGCGGATGATAAGTCCATTAAGCACCGATTTAAGATAATTTATTTTCGTATGATATTTTCGTAACTTTTTGGTTGACGGAAGGCCATTATCTTTGGATTTTGATGGCTTAAGATCACGGATTCGGCCTGAGGCTATTCTTGAACGATGATTAAGTCCATTAAGCACCGATATGGGCTGATTTATTCAGGGTCAATTTTAGGCAAATCACGGAATCAGGCGAGACAATTTTCCACCGATAATGAAGTCTAGTGATCCTATTCTCCACAAATGATAATTCTATTAAGCACTGATTTGAGCCAATTTATTTTCGGATTACAATTTCGTAATTTTTTGGGCGACGAAAGGATATTTTCTTTGGATTTTGAAGGCTACAGATAACGGATTCGGCCTGAGGCTATTTTTCAACGATGATTAAGTCCATTTAGCACTGATTTGTTTAGATTTGTTCTCCACTGATCAATTTTTGGCAGATTACAAAGCCTTATCCTGAAATGCCATACTCTTTTGATTCTGGAGGCTGCAGATCATGGAAACAGGCCAAGGCTATTTTCCACCGATAATGAGGTCAATTGATCCTATTCTCCATGGATGATAAGTCCATTAAGCACCGATTTGGGACAATTTATTTTTGGATGGCAATTTCAAAATTTTTTGGGCGATGAAAGACGATTTTCTTCGGATTTTGAAGGTTACAAATCACTGATCAGCCTGAGGCTATTCTTCAACGATGATTAAGTCCATTAAGCACCGATTTGGGTGGATTTATTCCGGGTCAATTTTTTGCATATTCCAAAGGGGTACCATCACTGATTTCGAGCGATTTTTCTAAAATGCCATTTTCATTCGATTCTGGAGGCTGCAGATCACGGAATCAGGCCGATGCTATTGTCTACCGATAATGAAGTCTATTGATCCTATTATCCACGGACGATAAGTCCATTAAGCACCGATTTGGGCCAATTTATTATGGGGTGGCATTTTTCGTAATTTTTTGGGCGAGGAAAGGCTATCTTCTTTGGATTTTGAAGGCTATAGATCACGGATTCGGCCTGAGGCTATTCGTTAATGATGATTAAGCACCGATTTGAGCGGATTTATTCCAGGTCAATTTTTGGCAGATTCCAAAGGGTTAGCATCAAAAATTTCGGGCGTTTTTTCCGAATTGCCATTTTCTTTCTATTCTGGAGGCTACAGATCACGGAATCAGGCCGACGCTATTCTCCACCGATAATAAAGTCTATTGATCCTATTCTCCACGGAAGATAAGTCAATGATGCACCGATTTGGGCCAATTTTTCTTCGGATGACATTTTCGTTATTTTTTGGGTGACGAAAGGCTAGTTTCTTTGGATTTTGAAGGCTCCAAATCATAGATACGGCCTGAGGCTGTTCTTCAAAGATGATTAAGCATCGATTTGGTCGGATTTACTCCGGGTCAATTTTTGGTAGATTCCAAAAGGGTACCATCACAAATTTCGGACGATTTTTCCGAAATGCCATTTTCTTTCGATTCTGGAGGCTGCAGATCACAGAATCAGGCCAAGGCTATTCTCCACCGATAATGAAGTCTATTGATCGTATTCTCCATGGATGATAAGTCCATTAAGCAGCGATTTGGGCCAATTTATTTTCGAATGACATTTTCATAATTTTTTTGGAGACGAAAGGCCATTTTCTTTGGATTTTGAAGGCTCCTAATCACAGATTTGGCCTGAGGCTGTTCTTCAATGATGATTAATTCCATTAAGATACCACCTTAATATACTAATTGTCATTTACGACATTCAATATTGTGTACCAGAAGATACCACCTCATACTAGGGTGGTATTTTGTGGTATTTTTTTGTCATGTATCTTGTTCACCAACAAATTTGTAAATCCAACAGATTATGATGAACTCGTTCTTTCTGTGCAAAAATTTTCAAAAACAAATTAAAAAACGTAGAAGATACCATATGGTATGCAGTTGGTAACGAGAGACAAATTTTTTTCCTAAAGAAATATTGAAATTGGGTCTCATTTGGTAGAGCACAACGAACTCGTTCCATATATATATATATAATTGAAATCCGAGTTAAAACAAAGAAAATATGAGTCGTTTAAGAAAACAAAGAAAAATAAAAATGCATTTAATTCTCCACCCATAGATTTGGATTTTCTGGACCCGCTAAAATCTGATGGTTGAGATTCATTACTCGGATAAACTTTGAAAAAATTATCGTTTTAGGGTTTCAGTTTTTTGAATCATTAATACTGAAAAGGTTAATCAAATGTAGTACATATGTTGTGTTTCTTTAGGTTGTAGACTACACTTTCTTAGTTCGTGTTCTAACATATTTAGAGTGGTGTTTGCTAAATGTACTATCTTAGTTTGTGTTATACATATTTTAAATTGTGTTTGATAAACCATACAGTACTAGGAGTTTAAACATGTTTATCGAAACCAAAAATGTTATAGAATTTTATCAATACAAAACGGGTTTAATCAAAATTAAATCACGATAAGCACACAATAAATTATCACCGATTTATCTGGTACAACCTTTCGTACGATTTTACAGTACATGCTGATTTCCTTATCCATACACCTCCAGTGGCGAAATGATGTGTATCTTCAACTGTTTTGTCTGCTTATAATTGCCATTTCTTTTTAGTAAGCCCTAGCTTGGGATGGATGGTGAAAAATATTATCATTAAATTAACGATTTGAATGTTTACAAGAGTTGGAACTAAATAGTAGTTTGGAGAATAAGATCTTGGAGAAAAGGTATGTTTTTGCTTTGACTTTTGCGAGTTTGATGATATTCCGTGAAAAAAGATAAATAAATTGATAGTGGAAATTAATGTCATTGCGTGAAACTACAACGGGCTCCTGAAACTGACCCGCATAAACAACAACGGGCTCGACAAGCATGCAACGAAAAGCCAAATACTAAGTCCGGCCCATAATCCATATAAAGATATAACATACCACCATACGCCAACCACAATTAACCAACGATTTCATCTCCTCGTGACATTTCTTCTTCCACTCAACAACCACTATATTTGTCACAAATCCCATTTATACATTCTCGGGTATTTTAAATCGTGAGATTTGGATTCAAATTGCTCGTTATTAAAATTCCCCATCCAAATGACCTCTAAAGGGACCATATCATGATAGCATTACAGGTATAACCCAAATATATGTTATAATACCTGTGAGCTGTCGCTATGTGTGGGCACGTGGGTGGTTAATCCGCGGATTGATATCGCCACCCACAAATAACCCGACTCGCAAGCAGTGGGTGATTGATACAGGTGATTATGGATTGATAAATCTCCCACCCGCACTTATGTGGGTGGGTGGTGGGTGGATTTCGGGTCAACCGAATGACCCGCATCCTATTTTCACATGAAAAAATATCGTTTTAACTACTATTATTGGTTATTGTATTGTGTAATATACATTAGATTTTGGATATGAGAATACGTATTATTTTTATAATCCATTAAATATTGAATTTTATCAAAACCACAAAATGCGTAAGTTTTCTCACAATTGGTTGATAGAGTAGTAATTTTTTTTATGCAAATACTACATGGATTCACTTAACAAAAGTGAGAAGTGTTTAAATTGGTATAGTCTTACTAATTTACTATGAACTTATTATAAATTTTAGTCAACTTTTTTAATTGCTGGTTGGAGAATTGCTTTTGCTGGTTAACCCACAACCCAGCCGCACTCATCCGCCACCCACCCAACTCGACCCGCAGAAAATGTGAGTGGATTGTAGGTCACAATTATTCCAACTCGCTAGTAAGCGGGCGAGTCAATTTGAAACGAAAAACCACCTAACCCGCCCATTACCCACCCCTAGGTGTCGCTCAAAACAATAAAGACTAACAAATTTACGTTAGTGATGACAAATGAATGGGGTGGGACGAGAATCTCAATACCCATACCCGCCCCACACCAAGTGCAAGTCGAGATGGTTAATACCAATGCGGGTCGGGGCGAGTAATACCTGCTCGGGTATGGAGAGGGGCAGGTCAACACACTCTCACATGTTATTTAAAAAATTTAAGCAAAATTTTATTTTTTTACGATAAACCGAAGCGAAAATAGTTTTTTTAATTTTATGAATTAGCGAAAATAGTTTATGAATGAAAATTAGTGATAATAGAATGGGTAGCTAAGTCTAACTAGTTAAAAGATCAAATCTCTACCTTCTAACTAGCTAGTTGAAAAAAGTCAAAATATGAGAAATATAAATACATAAATATAGATAGAATGTGCCAAGAAATCGACAGGGCGAGACAGGGCATGGAGTCGGAAGTAAATACCCATACTCCGCTCCACGCTACTACGAGTCGAGTAATACACATCCCAACACGAGTCAGGTCAGGTAATGCTCGGTAAGACGTGGGTTCAAATTATCATCCCTAATTTACGCGGTTCCAATACTACTGTTGATTGCGATAAGAAATCTCTTATTCAGCTTGAGTTTCTCTCACACTCGGTTAGAGTGCAATTTATAGAAAGGGTAAACCCTAGGCTCATAACACGGCAACTAGCTAGCTAAGTCTCTGCATGCATGGGCTACAATCCTAATACACCACACTTAAGGGACTAATACGTAGCCAGCTCGGATAAGAAAGTGGTACTTAATTTGTTTCCGACGATTAAAAGGTTTTCCTAATCCTAGTCGAGCAAGGCTATCTCATCAGGCCACTCCTCTCCTATATAAACACGCCAATCTCCTCCATCTAGCGTAAAAAAGGAAACAAACAATAAAGTTCCCTTTTCCTTCAACTCTACCAAAGTCTCGTTAATCATGATGTTGACGAGTGTCGCGAAGGTGCCCGCCAGAAGCAGCAGCAGCAGTCGGGGAAAGTTTGAAGCAATGATCACCGGCTTCTTCCGAGGCGGTGGGGGCTGGAGGAACGGTTCTACGTGCGAGAGGGCGGTGACCGAGCTGCAAAGCCGACTGAGAAACCTGAAGAAAGAAAGGGAAAAGCGGGTCCAGGACCGTACCGGCAGAATAGCTCGGTTCGTAGACGATGGGGACGTGGGTGCCGTCTTCGTGGCCGCGGAGCAGATAGTGAGGGAGGAGAACGCGATCCGGATCCTCGAGTTGCTGTACCATTCGTGCGAGATCGTCGTCGCGAATCTCACATACATCCGCCGACACTCGGACTGCCCTAGGGAGATCAACAAGGCGGTATCCACGCTGGCTTTCGCCGCCCCACGTTGTCCCGATCTCCTCGAGCTTTGGATCCTTCGACAGCTCTTCTTCGAGCGTTACGGCGAGTTCTACGACGTTGCGGCGGCGGATGCGGCGAGTCTCGAGGGTTTCCGGGGAAGTTGCGATGACTCGGAAGTGGCGGAGAGGCTGGAGTCGAGGCATGCTAGGGTTCCTTATCCTACCACGCTTGCAAAGGTTTGTGCGATACTTCACAAGGACGTTGGAGCTCGACGACGAGGAATTAGTACCACTGGATGAATCCTGAAGATTTGCATCAGTAGTACTATAGTAGTGCCTATTTCGTTTTGGAGAAGTTATTGTAAATGGTTTAGAGAGGATAAAGCATTTGAACTATAAGTAGTATTGTAATTTGGGGTTTCGTTAATTTGAATCATTATACTGAAAAGGTTAATCAAATGTTGTGTTTCTTTAGGTTGTGGGCGCCACTTTCTTAGTGCTTGTTGTTGCTAAGCACATTTTTTTAGTTCGTAATATACATATTTTAAGTAATGTATGTTAAACCATACCGTATTGACAATCTGACTAGAAAATCTGTTTATCAGAACCCAAAACATTATAGCATTTTATTGATATAAATTGATTTTTATTTTTACAAGTCGATATAAAATGGTTTCGTTCAAAGTTAAATTACGATTTAAACACACAATACATTATCACTGATATATTTGGTTCATAGTATCTCGCGGTGTTTGATTTCAAGTCATTGTCCAGAGATAACATCCATAGAATTGGAACTTAAGGGTAATTTGGAAAATGAGATCTTGGAGAAAACAGATGTATTTCCTTTGGATTTTGAATTCGGTTACGTGAAAAAAAAAATAGATTGGTTGATAGAGGAAATGGATGAGAGTGAACGGGTTCTTGAAACTGACCCGCAGAAATCACAACAGGCTCGACAAGCATGCAACGGAAAGCCCAACAGCAGGTCCAGCCCATAACTATCGTAAAAAGGTCGGGCCCAACGGGCTCGCTCTTTCATCGCTACCGGCGTCACCCAACAGCCGCACCCGCTCGTAATCGGGCCCAACGAGATCCCGTACCTGATCAACATCGCGGGACAGGGCCGGTGCGTGAAGGGCGAGCTCTAACCTATTTCAGGTAGGGTTTGCTAAAACGTACTTTTTTAGTTCATGTTATACATATTTCTGTTGGAAGAAGTCTCGAATCCGAGCTGCTGAAGGAATCCGCAGAGCAAAAGGAGTAGTTGTGGCGCGAAGGAAGGCAGGGTTTTAAATTGAGTCAATGCTGTGTCGTTTATGTGGTTTTGTATTTTACAGTTTAGTCACTGAAAGTCTAAGTGTGTTCATTAAAGTCTGTTTATGTCTTTAGAGTTTCATTGGAGTCCATCGAGTTGTACAGAGTTTGTTAGCTAGTTTTTAGGATCGTGGAGTCAATCATGGTTAGTGGGAAACCAAGATTGCAGGCTGAATATGTGTATTTATGGTTCAGTTCGTTCTTTCTGATAAAAGTGTCAGTTTACAATACATTTGAGTCTTCATTGTGGTATCAGAGCTCGAAAGTAAATTGTAACCAAAATTTTCAGAAGCTTTCAAGCTTGAAGAGAGAGTGAGTTGTTGTCAAGCACAGAGAGATAGAAAGAGTGAAATTGTTTGTTTTCTGGGTTGGGAAACCCGAGAGAAAATTGAGTTTCGATCAGGGTGAGAGACAAGAACAGGATGGGTGATGGTGGCTTTGCTCAAGCTTGTATCCCCAAGTTTGATGGGGATTATGAGCACTGGAGCATGCTTATGGAGAATCTTCTGAGGTCCAAAGATTACTGACGAGTTGTTTTCACTGGAGTTCAGGAACCTGCTGAAGGAACTGTGATCACAGCAGAACAAACAAAGACACTGGAAGATCTCAGATTGAAGGATCTCAAATCCAAAAGCTACGCGTTCAACTCCATAGACAAGAGATTCCGAAGACAATCACCAACAAAGGTACCTCCAAAGAACTACGAGACTCTATGAAAATGAAATACCAGGGTAATGCACGAGTTCAAAAGGCTCAGTTACAAAGTCTTAGGAGGAGTTTTGAAATTCTGGAAATGAAAGAAGGAGAATCTGTCTCAGACTACTTTGGTAGAGTTATGGAAGTTGCTAACTCCATATGAAACTGTGGTGAATCAATGACTGATGAGAAGATTGTAGAAAAGATTTTAAGGACTCTGACAGAGAGGTTCAATTCAGTTGTGTGTTCAATTGAAGGACTCTGCACGGATGATAATTCCATTAAGCACCGATTTGGGCCAATATATTTTCAGATGACATTTTCGTAATTTTTTGGGTGACGAAAGGCTAGTTTCTTTGGATTTTGAAGGCTACAGATCACGGATTCGCCCTCAGGCTATTCTTCAACGATGATTAAGTCCATTCAACATCGATTTTGGTGGATTTATTCCGGGTCAATTTTTGGCAGATTCCAAAGGGGTACTATCATAGATTTCAGCCGATTTTTCCTAAATGTCATTTTCTTTCGATTTTGGAGGCTGCAGATCACAAAATCAGGCCGAGGCTATTCTCCACCGATAATGAAGTCTATTGATCGTATTCTACACGGATGATAAGTCCATTAAGCACCGATTTGGGCCAATTTATTTTCGGATGACATTTTCATAATTTTTTGGCGACGAAAGACCATTTTCTTTGGATTTTCAAGGCTCCAAATCATAGATTCGGCCTGAGGCTATTCTTCAACGATGATTAAGCATCGATTTGGTCGGATTTACTCCGGGTCAATTTTTGGTAGATTCCAAAAGGGTATCATCACAAATTTCGGACGATTTTTCCGAAATGCCATTTTCTTTCGATTCTGGAGGCTGCAGATCACGGAATCAGGCCAAGGCTATTCTCCACCGATACTGAAGTCTATTGATCGTATTCTCCACGGATGATAAGTCCATTAAGTAGCGATTTGGGCCAATTTATTTTCTAATGACATTTTCATAATTTTTTTGGAGACGAAAGGCCATTTTCTTTGGATTTTGAGGGCTCCAAATCACAGATTTGGCCTGAGGCTGTTCTTCAACGATGATTAAGCATCAATTGGGCAGATTTATTCCGGGGCAATTTTTGGCAGCTTCCAAAAGGGTACCATCACAAATTTCGGACGATTTTTCCGAAATGCCATTTTCTTTTGATTCTGGAGGCTGCAGATCACGTTATCAAGCCGATGCTATTCTCCACTGATAATGAAGTCTATTGATCCTATTCTCCACGAATTATAAGTTCATTAAGCACCGATTTGGGCCAATTTATTTTCGGATAACATTTTCGTAAGTTTTTGGGCGACGAAAGGCAATTTTCTTTGGATTTTGAAGGCTATAGATAACGGCTTCGGCCTGAGGCTATTCTTCAACGCTGATTATGTCCATTAAGAACCAATTTGGGCGGATTTATTCCGAGTCATTTTTTAGCAGATTCCAAAGGGGTACCATCACAGATTTCGAGCGATTTTTCCGAAATGCCATTTTCTTTTGATTATGGAGGTTGCAGATCACAGCATCCGGCCGAGGCTATTCTCCAACGATATTTAAGTCTATTGATCCTATTCTCCGCGGATGATAAGTCCATTAAGCACCGATTTGGGCCAATTTATTTTGAGATGGCATTTTCGTAATTTTTTGGACGACGAAAGGCCATTTTCTTCGGATTTTGAAGGCTACAGATCACGAATTCGGCCTGAGGCTATTCTTTAACGGTGATTAAGTCCATTAAGCATCGATTTGGGTGGATTTATTCTGGGTCAACTTTTGGCAGCTTCCAAAGGGGTACCATCCCACATTTCGGGCGATTTTTCCGAAATGCCATTTTCTTTCGATTCTGGAGGCTGCAGATCACGTTATCAGGCCGAGGCTGTTCTCCACTGGTAATGAAGTCTATTGATCCTATTCTCCATGAATGATAAGTTCATTAAGCACCGATTTGGGCCAATTTATTTTCGGATAGCATTTTCGTAAGTTTTTGTGCGACGAAAGGCAATTTTCTTTGGATTTTGAAGGCTATAGATAACGGCTTCGGCCTGAGGCTATTCTTCAACGATGATTATGTCCATTAAGAACCAATTTGGTGGATTTATTCCGGGTCATTTTTTGGCAGATTCCAAAGGGGGTAGCATCACAAATTTCGAGCGATTTTTCCGAAATACCATTTTCTTTTGATTATGGAGGCTGCAGATCACAGCCTCCGGCCGAGGCTATTCTCCACCGATATTTAAGTCTATTGATCCTATTCTCCGCGAATGATAAGTCCATTAAGCACCGATTTTTGCCAATTTATTTTGGGATGGCATTTTCGTAATTTTTTGGGCGACGAAAGGCCATTTTCTTCGGATTTTGAAGGCTACAGATCACGGATTCGGCCTGAGGCTATTCTTTAACGGTGATTAAGTCCATTAAGCATCCATTTGGTTATTTTATTCTGGGTCAACTTTTGGCAGATTCCAAAGGGGTACCATCACACATTTCGGGCGATTTTTCCGAAATGCCATTTTCTTTCGATTCTGGAGGCTGCAGATCATGTTATCAGGCCGAGGCTATTCTCCACTGATAATGAAGTCTATTGATCCTATTCTCCACGAATGATAAGTTCATTAAGCACCGATTTGGGCCAATTTATTTTCGGATGGCATTTTCGTATTCTTTTGGGCGACGAAAGACAATTTTTTTTTTTGGATTTTGAAGGCTATAGATCACGGCTTCGGCTGAGGCTATTCTTCAGCGATGATTAAGTCCATTAAGAACCAATTTAGGCGGATTTATTCCAGGTTATTTTTTGGCAGATTCCAAAGGGGTACCATCACAGATTTCGGGTGATTTTTCCGAAATGCTATTTTCTTTTGATTCTGGAGGTTGCAGATCACGACATCACGCCGAGGCTATTCTCCACCGATATTGAAGTCTATTCATCATATTCTTCATGGATGATAAGTCCATTAAGCACCGATTTGGGCCAATTTATTTTGGGATGGCATTTTCGTAATTTTTTGGGAGATGAATGGCCATTTTATTCGGATTTTGAAGGCTACAGATCACGGATTCGGCCTGAGGCTATTCTTTAACGGTGATTAAGTCCATTAAGCATCGATTTGGGTGGATTTATTCTGGGTCAACTTTTGGCAGATTCCAAAGGGGTACCATCACACATTTCGGGCGATTTTTCCGAAATGCCATTTTCTTTCGATTCTGGAGGCTGCAGATCACGTTATCAGGCTGAGGCTATTCTCCACTAATAATGAAGTCTATTGATCCTATTCTCCACGAATGATAAGTTCATTAAGCACCGATTTGGACCAATTTATTTTCGGATGGCATTTTCGTATTTTTTTGGGCGACGAAAGACAATTTTTTTATTTATTTTGAAGGCTATAGATCACGGCTTCGGCCTGAGGCTATTCTTCAACGATTATTAAGTCTATTAAGAATCAATTCAGACGGATTTATTCTAGGTTATTTTTTGGAAGATTCCAAAGGGGTACCATCACAGATTTCAGGTGATTTTTCCGAAATGCTATTTTCTTTTGATTCTGGAGGTTGCAGATCACGATATCACGCCGAGGCTATTCTACACCGATATTGAAGTCTATTGATCATATTCTCCATGGATGATAAGTCCATTAAGCACCGATTTGGGCCAATTTATTTTGGGATGTCATTTTCGTAATTTTTGGGCGATGAAAGGCCATTTTCTTTGGATTTTGAAGGCTACAGATCACAGATTTAGCCTGAGGCTATTCTTCAATGATGATTAATTCCATTAAGATACCACCTTAATATACTAATTGTCATTTACGACATTCAATATTATGTACCAGAAGATACCACCTCATACTAGGGTGGTATTGTGTGGTATTTTTTTGTCATGTATCTTGTTCACCCACAAATTTGTAAATCCAATAGATTATGATGAACTCGTTCATTCTGTGCAAAAATTTTCAAAAACAAATTAAAAAACGTAGAAGATACCATATTGTATGAAGTTGGTAACGAGAGACAAAAAAAATTTCTAAAGAAATATTGAAATTGGGTCTCATTTTGTAGAGCACAGCGAACTCGTTCCATATATATATATATATATATATATATATATATATATATATATATATATATATAAAATTGAAATCCGAGTTAAAACAAAGAAAATATGAGTCGTTTCAGAAAACAAAGAAAAATAAAAATGCATTTAATTCTCCACCCATAGATTTGGATTTTCTGGACCCACTAAAATCTGATGGTTGAGATTCATTACTCGGATAAACTTTGAAAAAATTAGTGTTTTAGGGTTTCAGTTTTTTGAATCATTAATACTGAAAAGGTTAATCAAATGTAGTACATATGTTGTGTTTGTTTAGGTTGTAGACTACACTTTCTTAGTTCGTGTTCTAACATATTTTGAGTAGTGTTTGCTAAATGTACTATCTTAGTTCGTGTTATACATATTTTAAATTGTGTTTGATAAACCATACAGTACTCGGACTTTAAACATGTTTATCGAAACCAAAAATTTTATAGAATTTTATCAATATAAAACGGGTTTAATCAAAATTAAATCACGATAAGCACACAATAAATTATCACCGATTTATCTGGTACAACCTTTCGTACGATTTTACAGTACATGCTGATTTCCTTATCCATACACCCCCAGTGGCGAAAAGATTTGTATCTTCAACTGTTTTATCTGCTTATAATTGTCATTTCTTTTTAGTAAGCCCTAGCTTGGGATGGATGGTAAAAAATATTATCATTAAATTAACGATTTGAATGTTTACAAGAGTTGGAACTAAAGAGTAGTTTGGAGAGAATAAGATCTTGGAGAAAAGGTATGTGTTTTCCTTTGACTTTTGCGAGTTTGATGATATTCCATGAAAAAAGATAAATAAATTGATAGTGGAAATTAATGTCATTGCGTGAAACTACAACGGGCTCCTGAAACTGACCCGCATAAACAACAACAGGCTCGACAAGCATGCAACGAAAAGCCAAATACTAAGTCCGGCCCATAATCCATATAAAGATATAACATACCACCATACGCCAACCACAATTAACCAACGATTTCATCTCCTCGTGACATTTCTTCTTCCACTCAACAACCACTATATTTGTCACAAATCCCATTAATACATTCTCGGGTATTTTAAATCGTGAGATTTGGATTCAAATTGCTCGTTATTAAAATTCCCCATCCAAATGACCTCTAAAGGGACCATATTATGATAGCATTACAGGTATAACCCATATATATGTTATAATACCTGTGAGCTGTCGCTATGCATGGGCACGTGGGTGGTTAATCCGCGGATTGATATCGCCACCCACAAATAACCCGACTCGCAAGCAGTGGGTGATTGATACAGGTGATTATGGATTGATAAATCTCCCACCCGCACTTATGTGGGTGGGTGGTGGGTGGATTGCGGGTCAACCGAATGACCCGCATCCTATTTTCACATGAAAAAATTTCGTTTTAACTACTATTATTGGTTATTGTATTGTGTAATATACATTAGATTTTGGATATGAGAATACGTATTATTTTTATAATCCATTAAATATTGAATTTTATCAAAACCACAAAATGCGTAAGTTTTCTCACAATTGGTTGATAGAGTAGTAATTTTTTTTTATGAAAATACTACATGGATTCACTTAAAAAAAGTGAGAAGTGTTTAAATTGGTATAGTCTTACTAATTTACTATGAACTTATTATAAATTTTAGTCAACTTTTTTAATTGCTGGTTGGAGAACTGCTTTTGCTGGTTAACCCACAACCCAGCCGCACTCATCCGCCACCCACCCAACCCGACCCGCAGAAAATGTGAGTGGATTGTGGGTCACAATTATTCCAACTCGCTAGTAAGCGGGCGAGTCAATTTGAAACGAAAAACCACCTAACCCACCCATTGCCCACCCCTAGGTGTAGCTCAAAACAATAAAGACTAACAAATTTACGTTAGTGACGACAAATGAATGGAGTGGGACGAGAATCTCAATACCCATACCCGCCCCACACCAAGTGCAAGTCGAGATGGGTAATACCAATGCGGGTCGGGGCGAGTAATACCTGCTCGGGTATGGAGAGGGGCAGGTCAACACACTCTCACATGTTATTTAAAAGATTTAAGCAAAATTTTATTTTTTTACGATAAACCGAAGCGAAAATAGTTTTTTTAATTTTATGAATTAGCGAAAATAGTTTATGAATGAAAATTAGTGATAATAGAATGGGTAGCTAAGTCTAACTAGTTAAAAGATCAAATCTCTACCTTCTAACTAGCTAGTTGAAAAAAGTCAAAATATGAGAAATATAAATACATAAATACAGATAGAATGGGCCAAGAAATCGACAGGGCGAGACAGGGCATGGAGTCGGAAGTAAATACCCATACTCCGCTCCACGCTACTACGAGTCGAGTAATACACATCCCAACACGAGTCAGGTCAGGTAATGCTCGGTAAGACGTGGGTTCAAATTATCATCCCTAATTTACGCGGTTCCAATACTACTGTTGATTGCGATAAGAAATCTCTTATTCAGCTTGAGTTTCTCTCACACTCGGTTAGAGTGCAATTTATACAAAGGGAAAACCCTAGCCTCATAACACGGCAACTAGCTAGCTAAGTCTCTGCATGCATGGGCTACAATCCTAATACACCACACTTAAGGGACTAATACGTAGCCAGCTCGGATAAGAAAGTGGTACTTAATTTGTTTCCGACGATTAAAAGGTTTTCCTAATCCTAGTCGAGCAAGGCTATCTCATCAGGCCACTCCTCTCCTATATAAACACGCCAATCTCCTCCATCTAGCGTAAAAAAGGAAACAAACAATAAAGTTCCCTTTTCCTTCAACTCTACCAAAGTCTCGTTAATCATGATGTTGACGAGTGTCGCGAAGGTGCCCGCCAGAAGCAGCAGCAGCAGTCGGGGAAAGTTTGAAGCAATGATCACCGGCTTCTTCCGAGGCGGTGGGGGCTGGAGGAACGGTTCTACGTGCGAGAGGGCGGTGACCGAGCTGCAAAGCCGACTGAGAAACCTGAAGAAAGAAAGGGAAAAGCGGGTCCAGGACCGTACCGGCAGAATAGCTCGGTTCGTAGACGATGGGGACGTGGGTGCCGTCTTCGTGGCCGCGGAGCAGATAGTGAGGGAGGAGAACGCGATCCGGATCCTCGAGTTGCTGTACCATTCGTGCGAGATCGTCGTCGCGAATCTCACATACATCCGCCGACACTCGGACTGCCCTAGGGAGATCAACAAGGCGGTATCCACGCTGGCTTTCGCCGCCCCACGTTGTCCCGATCTCCTCGAGCTTTGGATCCTTCGACAGCTCTTCTTCGAGCGTTACGGCGAGTTCTACGACGTTGCGGCGGCGGATGCGGCGAGTCTCGAGGGTTTCCGGGGAAGTTGCGATGACTCGGAAGTGGCGGAGAGGCTGGAGTCGAGGCATGCTAGGGTTCCTTATCCTACCACGCTTGCAAAGGTTTGTGCGATACTTCACAAGGACGTTGGAGCTCGACGACGAGGAATTAGTACCACTGGATGAATCCTGAAGATTTGCATCAGTAGTACTATAGTAGTGCCTATTTCGTTTTGGAGAAGTTATTGTAAATGGTTTAGAGAGGATAAAGCATTTGAACTATAAGTAGTATTGTAATTTGGGGTTTCGTTAATTTGAATCGAAAAGGTTAATCAAATGTTGTGTTTCTTTAGGCTGTGGACGCCACTTTCTTAGTGCTTGTTGTTGCTAAGCACATTTTCTTAGTTCGTAATATACATATTTTAAGTAATGTATGTTAAACCATACCGTATTGACAATCTGACTAGAAAATCTGCTTATCAGAACCCAAAACGTTATAGCATTTTATTAATATAAATTGATTTTTATTTTTACAAGTCGATATAAAATGGTTTCGTTCAAAGTTAAATTACGATTTAAACACACAATACATTAGCACTGATATATTTGGTTCATAGTATCTCGCGGTGTTTGATTTCAAGTCATTGTCCAGAGATAACATCCATAGAATTGGAACTTAAGGGTAATTTGGAGAATGAGATCTTGGAGAAAACAGATTGGATTTTGAATTCGGTTAGGTGGAACAAAAAATAGATTGGTTGATAGAGGAAATGGATGAGAGTGAACGGGTTCTTGAAACTGACCCGCAGAAATCACAACGGGCTCGACAAGCATGCAACGGAAAGCCCAACAGCAGGTCCAGCCCATAACTATCGTAAAAAAGTCCGGCCCATAACTTATATAAAGATATAACCCACCACCACAGCATACGCTGAAATCGCCAACCACACCCAACGATTTCATCTTCCTCGTCGCATTTTCTTCTTCCACTCAGCCACTGCCGTCCTCTCCCAAAATGGGTTCCATAATTTTCACCTACGGCACGCTGAAGCGCGGCTTTCATCGCTACCGGCGTCACCCAACAGCTGCACCCGCTCGTAATCGGGCCCAACGGGATCCCATACCTGATCAACATCGCGGGACAGGGCCGGTGCGTGAAGGGCGAGCTCTAACCTAATTCAGGTAGGGTTTGCTAAAACGTACTTTTTTAGTTCTTGTTATACATATTTCTGTTGGAAGAAGTCTCGAATCCGAGCTGCTGAAGGAATCCGCAGAGCAAAAGGAGTAGTTGTGGCGCGAAGGAAGGCAGGGTTTTAAATTGAGTCAATGCTGTGTCGTTTATGTGGTTTTGTATTTTATAGCTTAGTCACTGAAAGTCTAAGTGTGTTCATTAAAGTCTGTTTATGTCTTTAGAGTTTCATTGGAGTCCATCGAGTTGTACAGAGTTTGTTAGCTAGTTTTTAGGATCGTGGAGTCAATCATGGTTAGTGGGAAACCAAGATTGCAGGCTGAATATGTGTATTTATGGTTCAGTTCGTTCTTTCTGATAAAAGTGTCAGTTTACAATACATTTGAGTCTTCATTGTGGTATCAGAGCTCGAAAGTAAATTGTAACCAAAATTTTTAGAAGCTTTCAAGCTTGAAGAGAGAGTGAGTTGTTGTCAAGCACAGAGAGATAGAAAGAGTGAAATTGTTTGTTTTCTGGGTTGGGAAACCCGAGAGAAAAGTGAGTTTCGATCAGGGTGAGAGACAAGAACAGGATGGGTGATGGTGGCTTTGCTCAAGCTTGTATCCCCAAGTTTGATGGGGATTATGAGCACTGGAGCATGCTTATGGAGAATCTTCTGAGGTCCAAATATTACTGACGAGTTGTTTTCACTGGAGTTCAGGAACCTGCTGAAGGAACTGTGATCACAGCAGAACAAACAAAGACACTGGAAGATCTCAGATTGAAGGATCTCAAATCCAAAAACTACCCGTTCAACTCCATAGACAAGAGATTCTGAAGACAATCACCAACAAAGGTACCTCCAAAGAACTACGAGACTCTATGAAAATGAAATACCAGGGTAATGCACGAGTTCAAAAGCTCAGTTGCAAAGTCTTAGGAGGAGTTTTGAAATTCTGGAAATGAAAGAAGGAGAATCTGTCTCAGACTACTTTGGTAGACTTATGGAAGTTGCTAACTCCATATGAAACTGTGGTGAATCAATGACTGATGAGAAGATTGTAGAAAAGATTTTAAGGACTCTGACAGAGAGGTTCAATTCAGTTGTGTGTTCAATTGAAGGACTCTGCACGGATGATAATTTCATTAAGCACCGATTTGGGCCAATATATTTTCAGATGACATTTTCGTAATTTTTTGGTCGACAAAATGCCATTTTCTTTCGATTTTGAAGGCTATAGATCACTGATTCAGCTTGAGGCTATTCTTCAACGATGATTAAGTCCATTAAGCACCGAATTTGGGCGGATTTATTCCGGGTCTATTATTTGCAGATTCCAAAGGGGCGCCATCACAGATTTCAGGCACTTTCTCCGAAATGCCATTTTCTTTCGATTATAGAGGCTGCAGATCACGGAATCAGGCCGAGGCTATTCTCCACCGATAATGAAGTCTATTGATCCTATTCTCCACGGATGATAAGTTCATTAAGCAGCGATTTGGGTCAATTTATTTTCAGATGGCATTTTAGTAATTTTTTGGGCGACAAAAGGCGATTTTTTAGGATTTTAATGGCTACAGATCCCGAATTCGGCCTGAGGCTATTCTTCAATGATGATTAAGTCCATTAAGCATCGATTTGGGCGGATTTATTCCGGGTCAATTTTTGGACGATTCCAAAAGGGTACAATCACAGATTTCGGGCGATTTTTCCGAAATGCCATTTTCTTTCGATTCTGGAGGCTGCAGATCACGAAATCAGGTCGAGGCTATTCTCCACCGATAATGAAATCTATTGATCCTATTCTCCACGGATGATAAGTCCATTAAGCACAAATTTGGGTCAATTTATTTTCGGATGACATTTTCGTAATTTTTTGGGCAACGAAAAGCCATTTTCTTTGGATTTTGAATGATACAGATCACAGATTCGGCCTGAGGCTATTCTTCAATGATGATTAAGTCCATTAAGCATCGATTTGGGCGGTTTTATTCCGGGTCAATTTTTGGACGATTCCAATGGGTACCATCACAGATTTCGGGCGATTTTTCAGAAATCCCACTTTCTTTCAATTCTGGAGGCTGCAGATCATGGAATCAGGCCAACGCTATTATCCCCCGATAATGAATTCTATTGATCCTATTCTCCACGGATGATAAGTCAATTAAGCACAGTTTAGGTCAATTTATTTTCGGATAACATTTTCGTAATTTTTTGGCCAACGAAAGGCCATTTTCTTTGGATTTTGAATATTACAGATCACGGATTAGGCCTGAGGCTATTCTTTAAAGATGATTAAGTGCATTAAGCACCAATTTGGAAGGATTTATTCCTGGTCAATTTTGGCAGATTCCAAAAGGGGTACCATCACAGATTTTGGGTGATTTTTCCGATATGCAATTTTCTTTCGATTCTGGAGGCTGCAGATCACGAAATCAGGTCTAGGCTATTCTCCACCGATAATAAAGTCTATTGATCCTATTCTCCACGGATGATAAGTCCATTAAGCACCTATTTGGGCAAATTTACTTTCGGATGGCATTTTCGTATTATTTGGGCGATGAAAGGCCATTTTCTTTGGTTTTGAAGCCTGCAGATCACCGATTCGGCCTGAGCCTATTCTTCAACGATGATTAAATCCATTAAGCATCATTTTGAGTGGATTTAATCCGGGTCAATTTTTGACAGATTCCAAAGGGGGTACCATCACAGATTTCAGGCGATTTTTCCGAAATGCCTTTTTCTTTCGATTCCGGAGGCTGCAGATTACGAAATCCGGCTGAGGCTATTCTCTACCGATAATAAAGTCTATTGATCCTATTATCCATGGATGATAAGTCCATTAAGCACCGATTTGGGCCAATTTATTTTCGGATGTCATTTTCGTAATATTTTGGGCGATGAAAGACCATTTTCTTTGGATTTTGAAGGCTACAGATCACGGATTCGCCCTGAAGCTGTTCTTCAACGATGATTAAGTCCATTATGCACCGTTTTGGGAGGATTTATTCTGGGTCAATTTTTGGCAGATTCTAAAGGGGTACCATCACAGATTTATGGCTATTTTTACCAAAATCCATTTACTTTCGATTCTGGAGGCTGCAGATCATGGAATCAGGCCGAGGCTATTCTCCACCAATAATGAAGTCTATTGATCCTATTATCCACGGATGATAAGTCCATTAAGCACAAATTTGGGCCAATTTATTTTCGGATGACATTTTTTGTAATTTTTTGGGCGAGGAAAGGCCATATTATTTGGATTTTGAAGGCTATAGATCACGGATTCAGCCTTAAGACTATTCTTCAACGATGATTTAGTACATTAAGCACCGATTGGGACGGATTTATTCCGGGTCAATTTTTGGCATATTCCAAAGTGGTACCATCACTGCTTTCATGCGATTTATCTGAAATGCCATTTCCTTTTGATTCTGGAGGTTGCATATCACGACATCAGGCCGAGGCTATTCTCCACCGATAATGAAATCTATTGATCCTATTCTCCACGTATGATAAGTCCATTAAGCACAGATTTGGGCCAATTTATTTTCAGATGGCATTTTCGTAATTTTTTGGGCGACGAAAGTCTATCTTCTTTGGATTTTGAAGGCTATAGATCACGGATTCGGCCTGAGGCTATTCGTTAATGATGATTAAGCACCGATTTGGGTGGATTTATTCCAGGTCAATTTTTGGCAGATTCCAAAGAAGATAGCCATTTTTTCCGAATTGCCATTTTCTTTCGATTCTGGAGGCTACAGATCACGGAATCAGGCCGAGGCTGTTCTCCACCGATAATGAAGTCTATTGATTGTATTCTACACGGATGATAAGTCCATTAAGCACCGATTTGGGCCAATTTATTTTCGGATGACATTTTCATAATTTTTTGGCGACATTAAGCATCGATTTGGTCGGATTTACTCCGGGTCAATTTTTGGTAGATTCCAAAAGGGTACCATCACAAATTTCGGACGATTTTTCCGAAATGCAATTTTCTTTCGATTCTGGAGGCTGCAGATCACGGAATCAGGCCAAGGCTATTCTCCACCGATATTGAAGTCTATTGATCGTATTCTCCACGGATGATAAGTCCATTAAGCAGCGATTTGGGCCAATTTATTTTCGAATGACATTTTCATAATTTTTTTGGAAACGAAAGGCCATTTTCTTAGGATTTTGAAGGCTCCAAATCACAGATTTGGCCTGAGGCTGTTCTTCAACGATGATTAAGCATCGATTTGGGCGGATTTATTCCGGGGCAATTTTTGGAAGATTCCAAAAGGGTACCATCACAAATTCGGACGATTTTTTCGAAATGCAATTTTCTTTTGATTCCAGAGGCTGCAGATCACGTTATCAGGCCGATGCTATTCTCCACTGATAATAAAGTCTATTGATCCTATACTCCACGAATGATAAGTTCATTAAGCACCGATTTGGGCCAATTTATTTTCGGATAGCATTTTCGTAAGTTTTTGGGCGACGAAAGGCAATTTTCTTTGGATTTTGAAGGCTATAGATAACGGCTTCGGCCTGAGGCTATTCTTCAACGATGATTAAGTAAATTAAGCACCAATTTCGGTGAATTTATTATGGGTCATTTTTTGGCAGATTCTAAAGGGGTACCATCAAAGATTTCTGGTGATTTTTCCGAAATGCCATTTTCTTTTGATTTTGGAGGCTGTAGATCGCGGAATCAGGCCGAGGCTATTCTCCACTGATAATGAAGTCTATTTATTCTATTCACACTGGATGATAAGTCCATTAAGCTCCGATTTGGCCAATTTATTTTCGGATGACATTTTTCGTAATTTTTTTGGCGACGAAAGGCCATTTTCTTTGGATTTTGAAGGCTACATATCACTGATTCGGACTAAGGCTATTCTTCAATGATGATTAAGTCCATTAAGCACCGATTTGTGTGAATTTATTCCGGGTCAATTTTTGGAAGATTCCAAAGGGGTACCATCACAGATTTCAGGTGATTTTTCCGAAATTCCATTTTCTTTTCATTCTGGAGGCTGCAGATCACGGATTCGGCGTGAGGCTATTCTTCAACGATGATAAAGTCCATTAAGCACCGATTTGGGCGGATTTATTCTAGGTCAATTTTTGGCAGATTTCAAAGGGGGTACCATCATAGATTTCAGACGATTTTTCCGAAATGTCATTTTCTTTCGATTTTAGAGTCTGCAGATCACGGAATCAGGCCGAGGCTATTCTCCACCGATAATGAAGTCTATAGATTCTATTCTCCACGGACGATAAGACCATTAAGCACGGATTTGGCCAATTTATTTACTGATGACATTTTTCGTAATTTTATGAGCGACGAAAGGTTATTTTCTTTGGATTTTGAAGGCTACAGATCACGGATTCGGCCTGAGGCTATTTTTCAACAATGATTAAGTCCATTAAGCACAGATTTGTCGGATTTATTCCTGGTCAATTTTTGGCAAATTCTACCAACACTTATTTCAGGCGATTTTTCCGAAATGCTATTTTCTTTCGATTCTGGAGGCTGCAGATCACGGAATCAGGGCTAGGCTATTCCCCACCGATAATGAAGTCTATTGTTTCTATTCTCCACGAATGATAAGTCCATTAAGCACCGATTTTGGCCAATTTGTTTTCATATGGCATTTTCCTAATTTTTTGGGCTACGAAAGACAATTTTCTTTGGATTTTGAAGGCTTCAGATCACGGATTCGCCCTGAGACTATTCTTCAACGATGATTAAGTCCATTAAGCACCGATTTGTGCGGATTTATTCCAGGTCAATTTTTGGCAGATTCCAAAGGGGGGGGGGTACTATCATAGATTTCAAGCAATTTTTGCGAAATGTCATTTTCTTTCGATTCTGGAGGCTGCAGATCACGGAATCAGGCCGAGGCTATTCTCCACCTATAATGAAGGCTATTGATCCTATTCTCCACGGACGATATGTCCATTAAGCACTGATTTGGCAAATTTATTTTCGGATTACATTTTTCGTAATTTTTTGGCCGACGTAAGGCCATTTTCTTTGGATTTTGAAGGATACAGATCACGGATTCGACATGAGGCTATTCTTCAACGATGATTAAGTCTATTTAGCACCGATTTGGCGAATTTATTCCGCGTCAATTTTTGGCAGATTCAAACGGAGTACCATCAAGATTTTGGGTGATTTTTCCGAAATGCCATTTTCTTTTTATTTTGGAGGCAGCAGATCACGGAATTAGGCCTAGGCAATTCTCCACCGATAATGAAGTCTATTGTTTCGATTCTCCTCGGATGATAAGTCCATTAAGCACCGATTTGGGCCAATTTATTTTCGTATGGCATTTACCTAATTTTTTGAGCGACGAAAGGCCTTTTTCTTTGGATTTTTTAGGCTACAGATCACGGATTCGGCTTGAAATTATTCTTCAACGATGATTAAGTCCAATTTGGGCCAATTTGTTTTTGGGTACCATCACAGATTTCGGGCGATTTTTGCGAAATGCCATTTTCTTTCTATTTTGGAGTCTGCAGATCACGCAATCAGGCTGAGCCTATTCTCCAACGATAATGAAGTCTATTGTTCCTATTCTCCACGGATGAGAAGTCCATTAAGCACCGATTTGGGCCAATTTATTTTCGGATGGCATTTTCGTAATTTTTTGGACCACGAAAGACCATTTTCTTTGGATTTTGAAGGCTACAGATCACGGATTCGGCCTAAGTCTGTTCTACTACGATGATTAAGTCAATTAATCACCGATTTGGGCGGATTTATTCTGGGTCAATTTTTGGCAGATTTCAAAGGGGTACCATCACAGATTTCAGGTGATTTTTCCGAAATGCCATTTTCTTTTGATTTTGGAGGCTGCATATCACGGAATCAGGGCGAGGCTATTCTTCCTCGATAATGAAGTCTATTGATTCTATTTTCAGCGGATGATAAGTCCATTAAGCACCGATTTAAGACAATTTATTTTCGTATGGCATTTTCGTAATTTTTTGGGCGACAGAAGGCCATTTTCTTTGGATTTTGATGGCTTCAGATCACGGAATCGGCCTGAGACTATTCTTGAATGATGATTAAGTCCATTAAGCACCGATTTGGGCGGATTTATTCCGGGTCAATTTTAGGCAGATCACGGAATGAGGCGAGGTTATTCTCCACCGATAATGAATTCTATTGATCCTATTGTCCACGGATGATAATTCTACTAAGCACTGATTTGAGCCAATTTATTTTCGAATTGTAATTTCGTAATTTTTTGGGCGACGAAAGGACATTTTCTCTGGATTTTGAAGCCTACAGATAAAGGACATTTTAGGCTATTCTTCAACGATGATTAAGTCCATTTTGCACTGATTTGTGTAGATTTATTCTGGATCAATTTTTGGCAGATTCCGAAGTGGTACAATCATAGATTTCGGGCGATTATCCCGAAATGCCATTCTCTTTCGATTCTGGAGGCTGCAGATGATGGAATCATGCCGAGGCTATTTTCCACAGATAATGAAGTTAATTGATCCTATTCTCTATGTATTCCATTAAGCACCAATTTGGGACAATTTATTTTTGGATGACATTTTCAAAAATTTTTGGGCGACGAAAGGCAATTTTCTTCGGATTTTGAAGGTTACAGATCACGGATCGGCTGAGGCTATTCTTCAACGATGATTAAGTCCATTAAGCACCGATTTTGGTGGATTTATTCCGGGTCAATTTTTTGCAGATTCCAAAGGGGTACGATCACTTATTTCTAGCGATATTTATGAAATGCCATTTTCTTTCGATTCTGGAGGCTGCAGATCACGGAATCAGGCCGATGCTATTCTCTACCGATAAGGAAGTCTATTAATCCTATTCTCAACGGACGATACGTCCATTAAGCAACGATTTGGGCCAGTTTATTTTCGTGTGGCATTTTAGTAAATTTTTGGGAGACAAAATGCCATTTTGTTTGGATTTTGAAGGCTGCAGATCACTGATTCGGCGTGAGGCTATTCTTCACCGATGATTAAATACATTAAGCACCTATTTTGGCAGATTTATTCTTGGTCAATTTTTTGCAGATTCCAAAGGATTAACAACACATATTTCAAGCGATATTTCCTAAATGCCATTTTCTTTCGATTCTGGAGGCTGCGGATCACGGAATCAGGCCGAGGCTATTCTCCACCTATAATGAAGTCTATTGATCCTATTCTCCGCAGATGATAAGCCCATTAAGAACCGAGTTGGGCAAATTTATTTTCGGATGGCATTTTCGTAATTTTTTGGGCGACGAAAGGCCATTTTTTGAGGATTTTAATGGCTACAAATCCCGGATTCGGCCTGAGGCTATTCTTCAACGATGATTAAGTCCATTAAGCACCGATTTGGGCAAATTTATTCCGGGTCAATTTTTGGCAGATTCCAAAGGGGTACCATCACAGATTTCAGGCCTTTTTTCTGAAGTGCCATTTTCTTTCGATTCTGGAGTTTCAGATCACGGAATCAGGCCGAGGCTATTCTCCACCTACAATAAAGTCTATTGATCCTATTCTCCGCGGATGATAAGACCTTTAAGCACCGTTTTGGGCAAATTTATTTTCTGATGGCATTTTGGTAATTTTTTGGGCAACGAAAAACCATTTTCTTTTGATTTTGAAGGCTAAAGATCACTGATTCGCCTTGAGGCTATTCTTCAACGATGATTAATTCCATTAAGCACTGATTTGGGAGGATTTATTCTAGGTCGATTTTTTGCAGATTCCAAAGAGGTACCTTCACAGATTTCAGGCATTTTTTCTAAAATGTCATTTTCTTTTGATTCTGGAGGTTGCAGATCACGGAATCAGGCCGAGACTATTCTCAACCAATAATGAAGTCTATTGATCCTATTCTCCACGGATGATAAGCCCATTAAGCACCGATTTGGGCAAATTTATTTTGGGATAGCATTTTCGTAATTTTTTGGGCGACGAAAGGCCATTTTCTTTCGATTTTGAAGGCTACAGATCACTGCTTCGGCTTGAGCTATCCTTCAACGATGATTAATTCCTTAAGCACCGATGGCGGATTTATTCTGGGTCAATTTTTTGCAGATTCCAAAGGGGTACCATCACAGATTTCTAGCGATTTTTCTGAAATGCCATTTTCTTTCGATTCTGGAGGCTGCAGATCACGAAATCAGGCCGAGGCTATTCTCAACCGATAATGAAGTCTATTGATCCTATTCTCCACGGATGATAAGTTCATTAAGCAGCGATTTGGGCCAATTTATTTTCAGATGGCATTTTTATAATTTTTTTGGTCGACGAAAGTCCATTTTTTTAGGATTTTAATGGCTACCGATCCCGGATTCGGCCTGAGGCTATTCTACACCGATGATTATGTCTATTAAGCACCTATTTGAGCGAATTTATTCCGAGTCAATTTTTGGCAGATTCCAAAGGGGTACCATCACAGATTTCAGGCGTTTTTTCTAAAAAGCCATTTTCTTTTAATTCTGGAGGTTGCAGATCGCGGATTCGGCTTGAGGCTATTCTTCAACGATGATTAATTCCATTAAGCACCGATTTGGGCGGATTTATTCTGGGTCAATTTTTTGCAGATTCCAAAGGGGTACCATCACAGATTTCAGGCGATTTTTCCTAAATGCCATTTTCTTTCAATTCTGGAGGCTGCAGATCACGGAATCAGGCCGAGGCTCCTCTCCACCGATAATGAAATTTATTGATCCTATTCTCCGCAGATGATAAGCCCATTAAGCACCGATTTGGGCGGATTTATTCTGGGTCAATTTTTGGCAGATTCCAAAGGGGTAATATCACAGATTTCATTAGATTTTTCCGAAATGCCATTTTCTTTCGATTCTGAAGGCTGCAGAGCACGGAATCAGGCCAAGCCTATTCTCCACCAATAATGAAGTCTTTTGATCTTATTCTCCACGGATGATAAGTCCATTAAGCACCGATTTGGGCCAATTTATTTTCGGATGGCATTTTCGTAATGTTTGGGACGACGAAAGACCATTTTCTTTGGATTTTGAAGGCTACAAATCACGGATTTGGCCTGAGGCTATTCTTCAACGATGATTAAGTCCATTAAGCACCGATTTAGGTGGATTTATTCTGGGTCATTTTTTGGCAGATTCCAAAGAGGTATCATCACAGATTTCATTCGATTTTTCCGAAATGCCATTGTCTTTCGATTCTGGAGGCTGCAGAGCACGAAATCAGGCCGAGCCTATTCTCCACCAATAATGAAGTCTTTTGATCTTATTCTCCACGAATGATAAGTCCATTAAGCACCGATTTGGGCCAATTTATTTTCGGATAGCATTTTCGTAATTTTTTGGACCACGAAAGACCATTTTCTTTGGATTTTGAAGACTACAAATCACGGATTTGGCCTAAGGCTATTCTTCAACGATGATTAAGTCCATTAAGAACCGATTTGGGCAGATTTATTCTGGGTCAATTTTTGGCAGATTCCAAAGATACCATCACAGATTTCATTCGATTTTTCCGAAATGCCATTTTCTTTCGATTCTGGAGGCTGCATAGCACGAAATCAGGCCAAGCCTATTCTCCACCAATAATGAAGTCTTTTGATCTTATTCTCCACGGATGATAAGTCCATTAAGCACCGATTAGGGCCAATTTATTTTCGGATGGCATTTTCGTAATTTTTTGGCCGACGAAAGACCATTTTCTTTGGATTTTGAAGGCTAGAAATAAAGGATTTGGCCTGAGCTATTCTTCAACGATGATTAAGTCCATTAAGCACCGATTTGGGCGGATTTATTCTGGGTCAATTTTTGGCAGATTCCAAAGGGGTAATATCACAGATTTCATTAGATTTTTCCGAAATGCCATTTTCTTTCGATTCTGAAGGCTGCAGAGCACGGAATCAGGCCAAGCCTATTCTCCACCAATAATGAAGTCTTTTGATCTTATTCTCCACGGATGATAAGTCCATTAAGCACCGATTTGGGCCAATTTATTTTCGGATGGCATTTTCGTAATGTTTGGTACGACGAAAGACCATTTTCTTTGGATTTTGAAGGCTACAAATCACGGATTTGGCCTGAGGCTATTCTTCAACGATGATTAAGTCCATTAAGCACCGATTTAGGTGGATTTATTCTGGGTCATTTTTTGGCAGATTCCAAAGAGGTATCATCACAGATTTCATTCGATTTTTCCGAAATGCCATTGTCTTTCGATTCTGAGGCTGCAAAGCACGAAATCAGGCCGAGCCTATTCTCCACCAATAATGAAGTCTTTTGATCTTATTCTCCACGAATGATAAGTCCATTAAGCACCGATTTGGGCCAATTTATTTTCGGATAGCATTTTCGTAATTTTTTGGACCACGAAAGACCATTTTCTTTGGATTTTGAAGGCTACAGATCACGGATTTAGCCTGAGACTATTCTTCAACGATGATTAAGTCCATCAAGCACCGATTTGGGCAGATTTATTCCGGGTCAATTTTTGGCAAATTCCAAAGGGTTACCATCACAGATTTCGGGCGATTTTTCTGAAATGCCATTTTCTTTCAATTCTGGAGACTGCAGATCACAGAATCACGCCGGGGCTATTCTCCACCGATAATAAAGTCTACTAATCCTATTCTCCATGGATAATAAGTCCATTGAGCACCGATTTGGGCGAATTTATTTTCGGATGGCATTTTTCGTAATTTTTATGTCGACGAAAACCATTTTCTTTGGATTTTGAAGGCTACAAATCACGGATTCGACTTGAGACTATTTTTCAACGATGATTAAGTCCATTAAGCACCGACTTAGGCGGATTTATTCCGGGTTAATTTTTGGCAGATTCCAAAGGGGTACAATCACAGACTTCGGGCGATTTTTCCGAAATTCCATTTTCTTTCGATTCTGGAGGCTGCAGAGCACGGAATCAGGCCGAGCCTATTCTCCACCAATAATGAAGTCTTTTGATCTTATTCTCCACGGATGACAAGTCCATTAAGCACCGATTTGGGCCAATTTATTTTTGGATGGCATTTTCGTAATTTTTTGGACGACAAAGGACCATTTTCTTTGGATTTTGAAGGCTACAAATCACGGATTTGGCCTGAGGTTATATTTTAACGATGATTAAGTCCATTAAGCACCAATTTGGATGGATTTATTTGGGGTCAATTTTTGGCAGATTCCAAAGGGGCATCATCACAGATTTCATTCGATTTTTTCGAAATGCCATTTTCTTTCGATTCTGGAGGCTGCAGAGCACGAAATCAGGCCGAGCCTATTCTCCACCAATAGTGAAGTCTTTTGATCTTATTCTCCACGGATGATAAGTCCATTAAGCACCGATTTGGGCCAATTTATTTTCGGATAGCATTTTCGTAATTGTTTGGACCACGAAAGACCATTTTCTTTGGATTTTTAAGGCTACAGATCACGGATTTGGCCTGAGACTATTCTTCAACGATGATTAAGTCCATCAAGCACCGATTTGGGCAGATTTATTCTGGGTCAATTTTTGGAAGATTCCAAAGGGTTACCATCACAGATTTCAGGCGATTTTTCTGAAATGCCATTTTCTTTCAATTCTGGGACTGCAGATCACATAATCAAGCATAAAGTCTACTGATCCTATTCTCCATGGATAATAAGTCCATTGAGCACCGATTTGGGTAAATTTATTTTCGGATGGCATTTTTCGTAATTTTTATGTCGACGAAAACCATTTTCTTTGGATTTTGAAGGCAACAAATCAGGGATTCTGCTTGAGACTATTTTTCAACGATGATTAAGTCCATTAAGCACCGATTTAGGTGGATTTATTCCGGGATAATTTTTGGCAGATTCCAAAGGGATACAATCACAGACTTCGGGCGATTTTTCCGAAATTCCATTTTCTTTCAATTTTGGAGGCTGCAGAGCACGGGATCAGCTCGAGCCTATTCTCCACCAATAATGAAGTCTTTTGATCTTATTCTCCACGGATAATAAGTCCATTAAGCACCGATTTGGGCCAATTTATTTTCGGATGGCATTTTCGTAATTTTTTGTACGACGAAAGACCATTTTCTTTTGATTTTGAAGGCTACAAATCACGGATTTGGCCTGAGGTTATATTTTAACGATGATTAAGTCCATTCAGCACCAATTTGGACGGATTTATTCGGGGTCAATTTTTGGCAGATTCCAAAGGGGTATCATCACAGATTTCATTCGATTTTTCCGAAATGCCATTTTCTTTCGATTCTGGAGGCCGCAGAGCACGGAATCAGGCCGAGCCTATTCTCCACCAATAGTGAAGTCTTTTGATCTTATTCTCCACGGATGATAAATCTATTAAGCACCGATTTGGGCCAATTTATTTTCGGATGGCATTTTCGTAATTTTTTGGACCACGAAAGACCATTTTCTTTGGATTTTGAAGGCTACAAATCACGGATTCGGCCTAAGGCTATTCTTCAACGATGATTAAGTCCATCAAGCACCGATTTGGGCGGATTTATTCTGGGTCAATTTTTGGCAGATTCGAATAGGGTCATTACAGATTTCGGGCGATTTTTCCGAAATGCCATTTTCTTTCGATTCTGGAGTCTGCAGATCACGGAATCAGGCCGAGTCTATTCTCAACCGATAATGAAGTCTACTGATCCTATTCTCAACGGATGATAAGTCCATTACGCGCCGATTTGGGCCAATTTATTTTCGGATGGCATTTTCGTAATTTTTTGGACCACGAAAGACCATTTTCTTTGGATTTTGAAGGCTACAAATCATGGATTCGGCCTGAGGCTATTCTTCAACGATGATTAAGTCCATTAAGCACCGATTTGGGCCAATTTATTTTTGAATGGCATTTTCGTAATTTTTATGTCGACGAAAAGCCATTTTCTTTTGATTTTGAAGTCTACAAATCATGGATTAGGCCTGAGGCTATTTTTCAACAATGATTAAGTCCATTACTAACCAATTGGGCGGATTTATTCCGGGTCAATTTTTGGCAGATTCCAAAGGGGGTAACATCACAGATTTCAGGCGATTTTTCCGAAATGCCATTTTCTTTCGATTCGGGAGGCTGCAGAGCACGAAATCAGGCCGAGCCTATTCTCCACCAATAATGAAGTCTATTGATCTTATTCTCCACGGATGTCCATTAAGCATCGATTTGGGCCAATTTATTTTTGAATGGCATTTTCGTAATTTTTTGGACGACAAAAGACCATTTTCTTTGGATTTTGAAGGCCACAAATCATGGATTTGGACAGAGGCTATTCTTCAACGATGATTAGGTCCATTAAGCACCGAATTCTGCGGATTTATTCCGGGTCAATTTTTGGCAGATTACAAAGGGGTATCATCACAGATTTCATTCGATTTTCCGAAATGCCATTTTCTTTCTATTCTGGAGGCTGCAGATCACGGAATTAGGCCGAGGCTATTCTCCACCGATAATGAAGTCTATTGATCCTATTCTCCACGGATGACAAGTCCATTAAGCAGCGATTTGGGCCAATTTAAATTTGGATGACATTTTCGTAATTATTTGGACCACGAAAGACCATTTTCATTATATTTTGACTGCTACAAATCACGGATTCGGCCTGAGGCTATTCTTCAACGATAATTAAGCCCATTAAGAACCGATTTGGGCGGATTTATTCCGGTTCAATTTTTGGCAGATTCCAACGGGGTATTATCACATATTTCAGGCGATTTTTCCGAAATGTCGTTTTCTTTCAATTCTGGAGTCTGCAGATCACAGAATCAGGCCGAGGCTATTCTCCACTGACAATGAAGTCTACTGATCCTATTTTCCATGGATGATAAGTCCATTAAGCACCGATTTAGGCCAATTTATTTTCGAATGGAAAAAATGATTTTTATTTTTACAAGTCGATATAAAATGGTTTCGTTCAAAGTTAAATTACGATTTAAACACACAATACATTATCACTGATATATTTGGTTCATAGTATCTCGCGGTGTTTGATTTCAAGTCATTGTCCAGAGATAACATCCATAGAATAGGAACTGAAGGGTAATTTGGAGTCGAAGCACCGATTGGGGTCAATTTATTTTGGGATGGCATTTTCGTAATTTTTTGGGCGACGAAAGGCCATTTTCTTTCTAAAAACAAATTAAAAAACAAATTAAAAAACAAAGAAGAAACCATATGGTATGCAGATGATAACGAGAGACAAGAATTTTTTTTCTAAAGAAATATTGAAATTGGGTCTCATTTTGTAGAGCACAACAAACTCGTTCCATATATATATATAAATTTGAAATCCGAGTTAAAACAAAGAAAATATGAGTCGTTTAAGAAAACAAAGGAAAATAAAAATGCATTTAATTCTCCACCCTTAGATTTGGATTTTTTGGACCCACTTAAATCTGATGGCTGAGATTCATTACTCGGATAAACTTTTGAAAAAATTATTGTTTTAGGTTTTCAGTTTTTTGAATCATTAATACTGAAAAGGTTAATCAAAAGTAGTACATATGTTGTGTTTCTTTAGGTTGTAGACTACACTTTCTTAGTACATATCAAAAGTAGTACACTATCTTAGTTCGTGTTATACATATTTTAAATTGTGTTTGATAAACCATACAGTATTAGGAGTTTAAACCTGTTTATCGGAACAAAAAATGTTATAGAATTTTATCAATATAAAACGGGTTCAATCAAAATTAAATCACGATAAGCACACAATACATTATCACCGATTTATCTAGTACGACCTTTCGTACGATGTTACAGTACATGCTGATTTCCTTATCAATACACCCCCAGTGGCGAAAAGATTTGTATCTTCAACTGTTTTGTCTGCTTATAATTGTCATTTCTTTTTAGTAAGCCCTAGCTTGGGATGGATGGTGAAAAATATTATCATTAAATTAACGATTTGAATGTTTACAAGAGTTGGAACTAAAGAGTAGTTTGGAGAATGAGATCTTGGAGAAAACGTATGTTTTTCTTTTGACATTTGCAAGTTTGATGATATTCCGTGAAAAAAGATAAATAAATTGATAGTGGAAATTAATGTCATTGCATGAAACTACAACGGGCTCCTGAAACTGACCCGCATAAACAACAACGGGCTCGACAAGCATGCAACGAAAAGCCAAATACTAAGTCCGACCCATAATCCATATAAAGATATAACATACCACTACACGCCAACCGCAATTAACAAACGATTTCATCTCCTCGTGACATTTCTTCTTCCACTCAACAACCACTATATTTGTCACAAATCTCATTTATACATTCTCAGGTATTTTAAATCGTGAGATTTGGATTCAAATTGCTCGTTATTAAAATTCTCCATCCAAATGACCTCTAAAGGGACCATTCCATGATAGCATTACAGGTATAACCCATATATATGTTATAATACCTGTGAGCTATCACTATGCGTGGGCACGTGGGTTGTTAATCCGCGGATTGATATCGCCACCCACAAATAACCCGACTCGCAAGCAGTGGGTGATTGATACAGGTGATTCTGGATTGATAAATCTCCCACCCGCACTTATGTGTGTGGGTGGTGGGTGGATTGCGGGTCAACCGAATGACCCGCATCCTATTTTCACATGAAAAAATATCGTTTTAACTACTATTATTGGTTATTGTATTGTGTAATATACATTAGATTTTGGATATGAGAATACGTATTATTTTTATAATCCATTAAATATTGAACTTTATCAAAACCACAAAATGCGTAAGTTTTCTCACAATTGGTTAATAGAGTAGTAATTTTTTTTATGCAAATACTACATGGATTCACTTAAAAAAAGTGAGAAGTGTTTAAATTGGTATAGTCTTACTAATTTACTATGAACTTATTATAAATTTTAGTCAACTTTTTTAATTGTTGGTTAGAGAACTGCTTTTGCTGGTTAACCCACAACCCAGCCGCACTCATCCGCCACCCACCCAACCTGATCCGCAGAAAATGTGGGTGGATTGCGGGTCACAATTATTCCAACTCGCTAGTAAGTGGGTGAGTCAATTTGAAACGAAAAACCACCTAACCCGACCATTGCCCACTGATAGACCAATAATTACACATGTTTTCACCCCATTCTGAAGCCGTTTGAGATGTGGAATCTCGTGTTTAAGCCGATTTCACGCTAGGTTGTGTGTTTATGTCATATTTCAGGGCCCGGCGTTGGAATCGAGGCGGAGAAACGAGTTCTGGGTCGAAAGGAGCAAAGTTGGGACGAAGGAGGCTGATGGATGAAAATACCCGGCCATGACTAGAAATACCCGGCCGGGTATTATTCATTTGGGCGCCCCGCGAGAAACAGAAGGGGGCCCGGGCAAACAGCTTAGACCCCCGGTCGGGGATTATGGAGAGTGACCGGGGATTTTCCCCTTGAACGAAACGGCGCGTTTTGATTATACCCGGTCGAAATCCAAAATACCCGACCTGGTATTTCGACCGGGTATCGCGATCTGGCAGCTGATAAAAGGAAGAAGAAGGCCAACATTGAAGGGTTCCGAGTTTTTGAGAGAGAAAGCGATCCCTAGAGAGAGAAAGCGATCCCTAGAGAGAGAAAGCGACGAACCAGAGTTCCCAAGTGCCATAGCTTGATCTTCATCACCATTGGAGCCCGGCTTGAGCTTGGAGAAGTGCCGATTAAACGTCCAGGAGCAGAAATTCATCTTCACAGTATGATTTCCGCGTCTGAATCTGCTTTTGCTTCTTTCTCTATGGAGTAGTTCCCCCATTCATCTGGGTATGGGGAACCCTAGATTTGTATGCTAGGTCTGATTGTATGAACCCAAGTACAGAGTTTGTGAATTGATTATATTCGATTGAGGTTTGAATGATTGAATGACTTGAATCCTGATCAAATTCCTGTTGTTTCTTCTTTAACCTAGAATGAGAATATCTGCCTAGGTTGATAGAGTATCCTTAATCGAAGGTGGCGAATTGGTGACTTTAGTCGAGGAGCCAATTCGCTATTCTGTACCGAATTCGATTCGGTAGTGGAGGGTTGGTTCGTTAGGGCCTCAATCTGTTTACTCCGGTGGAGGTTAGTCGCCCGCTAGAGACTCAGACTGAGAGGGTCTGGAGACCTTTAGTCGAGACTTCAGACTATTTAAGAACCTTCCGCAGTATAACTTTCATGAAAACTGAACTTGGAAAATTGCAATCCGACTTAACTGCAGTCTAGGGGGAACCATATCCGGGTGACCTCTCTTGACTTGAACAACCGTTTACTTGCTTTGTGTTTTTGTTTGCTTGAATTTGCACTAAAAGTTTACTGCTAGATAACGAGAATTCACCGAGTAGTCATCACATCTAGGACCCGGGTTGACAATAAAACCCAAACCCGCTATACTACGCTTTAGGAAGTGGTTACACTTGGCCATTTTTAGAGTGACAGTAGGAGTGAGTTAAGTTTTTGGCGCCGTTGCCGGGGACGGCTAGGTTGTTGAAAAAAAGTGATTTCTGTTACTTTAGCATTTTCATTTTCGCATTGAGTGTTTGTTCCTTCCCACTTGTGCCTTCACGGGTTTGCATTGCTTGATTGTGTGCAGATAGTGCATGACCCGTAGCCAGTCGGGAGGTTTACTGCCGTTGAATCCTGAGATTGAACGCACCTGCAACCAACTTCGGAGACAACAGCGAGCTAGACTGGCTACGGTGGAGTGCAGAGACGGCCAATTGAGCAGTGAATCCGAGGACGAGTACGAGATGGAAGGCGATCAGAACCCACCTCCGGTGAACCAGATCCTGGGGAACGACCCAAATCCCCAGGGAGCCGGGGCCAATCATCATCCACCACCACCGGGTCCCACCTTGGAGTACTACTATACTCCACGGATTGCTGACATCCGCCCGGTCATTCTCTATCCGCCCATTCCTGCAAACAACTTCGAGATCAAGCCATGCTGGATTCAACTCATTACATCCTCTATCCAGTTCCATGGCTTGAAGGATGAGGAAGCCCGGGTACATCTTTCCCGTTTTCTGCAGCTGACGAACGGGTTCAAGCTGAACGGTGTCCCGGATGACGCAATCCGCCTTCACCTCTTCCCCCATTCTCTGGCGGGGAATGCTAAGAGGTGGTTGGAGACCCAGCCCCCATTGTCCATCACTTCTTGGGACGATCTGGCTGACAAGTTCGTGCACAGGTACTATCCGGCATCGAAGACCACAGAGATTCAGCGGGAGATCACTCAATTCCGCCAAGAGCCAGATGAGTCACTTCGTGATGCATGGGAGCGGTACATGGGATACTTCTGGCAGTGTCCCCATCATGGCTTCAGCGATGCATTCACAGTGGGGAACTTCTACAGCGCCCTCACTCCAGACAGCCAGAGGGTGATCGAGTCTCTATGCCCAGGAGGGGATATTCTTACTAAGACTCCACCCGAGCTGAACCAGATGATTAGTACTTTGGCTGCCCGAGATCATTCTTGGGGACAGAACAACAGAGGCAGGAATTCCCGGGACCGGGGTGTGCATGCTATGGAGGCCAGGTCCGGGTTAGAGCAGCAGGTGGCTGAGTTGGTGCAGACATTGAAGCAGCCTAACAGTCTCCTTCCGGGCCGAGGTGTAGCTACGCCTCCAGTAGCTTAGTGTTAGTGGTGTGAGAGCCCGAATCACCTGGTGGAGGATTGTCAGTCTATGAGGGAGTCCTCTACTCCCCAAGAGCAGGTGGACTTCATCGCCAATGCTCGCCGCCTGGACCCATACAGCAATACCTACAATGAGGGATGGCGCCAGCATCCCAACTTCGCCTGGAGCAGCAACAATACCAAACCACCTGGTTTCCCAGCACCAGCAGGTGGTTTTCAGCAGAGGCAGCCCTTCCAGGTTAGGCAGGGGCCACCACCATAGCAGCAGCCCTACCAGCCTAGGCAAGGGCAGCCATTCCAGCAGCCCCAGCGCCAGTTTGCTTAGCCTCCAGCAGCCGCAGCTCCAGATACTCAGATGGCTGATCTGAAGAACATTTTGCAGGCATTCATGACCACCAGTCAGGCGAATTTCACGAGGATGGATCAGAACATAGCCTCACTGGAGGCAGGCCAGAGAAACCAAGGTGCCATTCTGCAGGATCTACAGAATCAGATTGGGAGCTTAGCTCGCCAGAACACTACCAGGGCACCGGGGACTCTGCCTGCCACCACTGTTCCTAATCCTCGTGATCCTCTCCAGCAGCTGGACGCCATCACCACCAGGAGTGGCAAGACCATATCTGCTGCTCCTGCCCAGCCCAGGCGAGATGATCCACTACCTGCTTCAACACCTCCAGCTGATACTACAGAAGTGGGGGAAGGCAGCGAAGCACCTGCTCCCAAGCCGCAGCCTGTGGTTAAGGAGCATACACCCCAGCTGCCCTTCCCCACTCGACTTCATAAAGACAAGCTGGAGACAGAGTTTGCCAAGTTCATGGCAATGTTGAAGCAGGTCAACATCAGCATGCCGTTCGTGGAGGCACTGTCGAAGATGCCCAAGTATGTCAAGTTCATGAAAGACCTCCTCACCAACAAGAAGAAACTTGGGGATCTTTCGACAGTGATGCTCAGCGAGGAGTGTTCTGCTATCCTGCAGAACAAGCTGCCCGAGAAGCGCAAAGACCTAGGGAGTTTCACTATCCCTCTTGTTATTGGCAGCATGCATGTAGGAAAGTCCTTGGCGGACCTAGGCGCTAGCATAAATGTCATGCCCTATAAATTGTTTAAGAAGCTAGACCTAGGTGAACCTAGAGCTACTAGGATGAGCATTCAGTTAGCTGATCGTTCTATCGTGCATCCTAGGGGTATCATTGAGGACTTGCTTGTTAATGCACTACAACAATTTTGGGATATTATGACAACGACGTTCGTCACAACAGATCCTACATTTGTCATAATAGCTCTATTATGACAAAAATATTTGTCATACCGTTGGTCAAAACTACCTCGTCGAAATAGCTCTATTATGACAAAAAATAGGCATCTTGTCACAACATGTTCCAGTGGCACGCCGTGCACATTTTGTCATAACAGGCATCTTGTTATGACAAAATGTTTTGTCAAAATACAGAAATGCTTCGTCACAATATGTTATTAATTTTTGTCACGATAGTTACCACTTTTGCTACGTTGTTGTGACAAATGTATAGTTTGTCATAGCAAACCTATTTTGACAAAGCCATGTGCTTGTCATAATATTTAAACTCAAACTCCATCTGACATTTGTCCTGATTAAACTTGTTTGTCATAACCTGATGCATATATGACAACCTGTGGGCATTATTATGACGACCTATTTTCCAAATCTGATACTATTCATACCATAAAGAAAACGGTACATCATTCAAATGTATCAAAAGCTACATCATTCATTGCCGAAATAAAAAACTACATCATTCATAGTTACAATCTGTTCCAAAAACCTACTGATCCATCCATCCAGACACCAAAACAAAGTCTTCCAAAGCGACATATGTTCGTCTTTCAAAAGAGAGTAATAAATAACAAAAGCTAACAGCCTTCCAAAGGTCCTTGAGCATCCAAAATGCATACCTACTGCCATATACCTAGGTACCTGCGTAATACAACGGTCAAAGTTTGAGTAAAACTTATTAAATAAAATTCAATTGAGTAGTAACACCGATGACAGTATAAGTACAACTTATGAGACTATTATTTTACCTTCAGCTAAACTTGTCTTCCATCAATTTTTGCAGCTAGTGACTCGACATATTTAGCTAGGGTCTCCTGTGATGCTTGCAACCCTTTGATAATACCGTTCTGACTGTGTATCTCCTGTTGCTGGTTTTCTATCTGCTCCTGTTGTGCATGAATCTGGTCCTCAAATTCTTTCCTCTGCCTCTCCCCCACAGCGAGTGTCTCCTCCAGTCGTGCCTCCAGTTCTTTCTCTCTTTGGGAACTCGAGCTGACTTTTCTGGTATAGCTGGGTGCTTTTTCCAGCACCATAAGAACAATCTCAGCACCGGATAATATTTTCCCTTCTGCCACTGCTTCAGCATGGATTCTTTTCATTTCCTCCTATGAACACAACAGTGGAGTCAGAGTATTTGCTAGGTCCGCTAACATCCAAGTAGTAGCTAGGTTTGCTAACAACCAAGTTCATTCACTTATATGACTAACTTAGCTACAATCAGACCCTATTTCACACATCCAAGTACTAGAACCAGCCCCTAATTAAAGAAAGGAAGAACCACAGCCGGTTGTGTTCACTTACATAGTTTTTTTTAGGTTGCTCATTGACCCAAGTCCCATTTTTCCTCTTATGTGTATCGGCATAAACTCTGATTTCCTTGGGCTCTACCTCAGCTTCATCAGATTCATTATCATTGTTCTCCGTATCAGCCTCATTGCTTGCTTCATCGGTTGTTTCCTAATAACAGTCCAGATTATAGAATGTTAGTAAGGTGCATTCTGGTATTGGAGTATAATGGAGGAGAAACCTTACCATTTCATACATTCGTTGGCTGCATGATTTGCCACCTGTAGTATGAGCAAAAGTCTGCATGCTTTTATTGCGCTTATTAGCAGCACTTTGCCTCTGCATCGGCGTATAAGACAACATTAATTAGCACCTTATCCATATCTAACCTAGGATAACAGAACTACCTAATTAAATGCTTATCAGACTCAATCTATTCTTCATGGCAGATGGCTTACCTTGAACCTATCAGACTCAAAATGCTCACACAGCTTTATCCACTCCTCCATCTTCACATTTTCAGGAGGGGTCTGTCTAGCATCAGCTCCTAATGCCAGATAATGCTTATGACAATGATACTTGAAGTTAATGAACCTCTTAGACAGTGAATAATCCACAGCCAACCTCATAGCTTCATTAGTCATTGAGATATCAAACTCACTCTGCAGTCGTGAAAGTATGTTAGTGTGTGAAAAGTGAAGGATACTGACCAGCAAGCATGCAAATACAGGTATATGATTTGTTTTACCTCTAATTTGGCAAAAAGTGGTTGCTTTAGCTCCTCGGTCACATCTGACCAATAGAACATGCCAATGGGAGCCATGAGTTTACATATAACTCCTATCTCCATCTTAAAGATCCTCTCATTATGACCAACAACTTTTTTTGCTCCCCTAGCAACTACCAGCCCCGAAATCTTACTGCCATCTCGTGTCATCTTAGCTACCTCCAGCCCTTTAGCCTTTCCTCGTTTTTTCTTAAGTGGTGGACCTAGTTATGTAGTTATCAATACCAGGTTACACACGTAAAATCCCTTGTAAACAAATCAGATTACACACAGAGACCAAAGTCATGGAAAAAACTTACTTGGTGGATTGGGAGCAGAGGGGGCAGTCTCAGTACTGTTTGTTTCCTCACCACGCATCTCATTGCTTCTTTCCTCAGCATTCATCACATTCACCTCAAGGTTCGAACTTTGAGCTGACAATGAGCCATCTGCTAGTGTGGTAGACTGCAACTGAGCTGTACTTCTGGTTGTTCTACTTGTTGCTGCTGCTGTGCGTCTAGCATCTGCCTTCTTTCTTAGTCGACCACTTGGACCAGGAGCCATACCTGAAATAAGATGTTGATGAACGATACTGCACTCAGCAACACTACAATTCCTAACTAGAACAACAAGAAGAAACCATCAATAAAGAAAACAAAAGAAATTGTTCAAACACCATAAGAAATTGTTCTGTAAATATTTATTTATATCATGTTTATCCCATTCTGTACGTGTATGACAAGTAAATATTCGAAACCAAAAGAAACCATCAATAGAGAAATGTGACTTATATATTTCAGAACTGGACTTAGTTATCATCTTCCATGTCATCCTCTGCCTCCTTCCCTTCCTCGTCCTCATCCTCCTCCTCTTCCATGTCATCCTCTGCCTCATTCCCCTCATCATCCTCGTCTTCCTCCTCGTCTTCCTCCTCCATCTCCTCTTCAGAATCTCCACTTACATCCAAGTCCAATGCTGGTGGGATTAGATTGTCTCTTTGGAGCAAGTTTTCCATATGTAAAATCTGGTCTTGGCTTAGAGTAATTGGGGCCTCATCAGGCAAACTTAAAAGTTGGATGTCTCCATCATCCGATTCAACTGGAGCTATGTCGATGCCTTCATCTAGTTGGAATGGATCATCATCATATACCGGATCTGTGCTATCATCTGATTCCATCTCAGGAACATCATACACATGCCTATGAGACACTTTTTGAAAAAATAGACTTAACTCGGACAGAATTACATAGACCTCTTTCTTCAACAACCCTTGTGCCACAGCCGGTAAGAGTCGTTGTAAGAAGACATGATGGTCGTGGCTTTTCATTCCAGAAACAGATTTCCCATCACTGGTGACACATCGAGAGATATTGGACGCATAAGCATCCGGAAACTTAACGGTTTGTAGCCAGTTACACAACTGGATTTGGTTGGCAGTGGTTAGGGAGTAACAGGCCTGCGGTAAAGATGGTTTGACGCCATCGGTATTAACCCAAAGCTCCTTTCTAATGCCCAATCTCTCTAAATCCAATCTGGCATTCAGGCTATCTTTTGTTTTCCCCTCGATATGCATCAGTGTTCCCAAAACATTCTCACTAATGTTTTTCTCTACATGCATAACATCTAAGTTATGCCTCAACTCAATCTTTTCCCAATAGGGCAACCTCCAGAATGAGGCTTTCGTTTTCCAATTATGATTGGGGGTAGAGGGACTTCGTTTCCTTTTACGACTCAGATTAGGCATTTCATTTGAATTTAAAGCTAAATTCAATTGGCTGAGTATTTCTGAACCACATAGAATTTTAGGCTTCTCTCTCAAATCTGACTTTCCATTGAATTTCCTACTTCTCCTCCAGGGGTGATTTGTTTCTAACCATCTACGATGACCCATGTAACATTCTTTGTTACCAAATTTCAAACGAAGGGAGTCTGTCTCACTATTGCAAACAGGACATGCTAGTTTTCCTTTAGTACCCCAACCACACAACATTCCATAAGCACGAAAATCATTTATGGTCCATAACAAGGCAGCATGTAATTGAAAAGTTTTTTGAGAATATGCATCATAAGCTGTCACCCCATCCGTCCATAATTCTTGTAAAGCTTCTATTACTGGTTCTAAATACACATGAATGTTATCGCCTAGAGATTTCTTTCCAGGTATCAGCACACTTAGAAACAGAAAAGACTCCTTCATACATAACCATGGAGGTAAATTGTAAGGGGTTAACACAACCGGCCACATGCTGTAACTAGAACTGAAGTTCCCAAATGGATTAAAACCATCACTAAGAAGTGCAAGCCGCATATTTCTAGGATCGGCAGCAAACCAACTATGGTCCCTATCAAAAATTTTCCATGTTTCTGCATCCGCTGGATGCCTAAGCACATCGTCATTAATTCGTTTTTCTTTGTGCCACCTCATGTCCTTGGCAATGTCCTTTGTCATGAACAGCCTAAGTAGCCTATCCTTTATAGGGAAATACCTAGCTGTTTTAATGGGAATATCCTTCCCTTTGCCTGGTTTATACCTAGATTTCTTACACTTGGGACACGTCTTTTCATTCTGGAGAGGACCTCGGAATAAGACACAGTTGTTAGGACATGCATCTATAATGGTATAACCAAACTCGAGGTCATGAATGTACCTCTTCACCTCATAATACGAATTAGGGAGATTCTCTCCATTTGGTAAAGCTTCCTTGATTAGATCCAAATTGAGGTTAAATGCTTTATCGCTACTATTGGTTAACATTTTGTTATTCATCATTTTCATAATGAAGGATAACTTTGAAAATTTCTTACACCCCGGATAAAGAGGACATTTAGCATCTTGTAGTAGTTTAGCTAAGGTTGGATCCAGATTCACTCCCCCAAAACCCTCATTCATAGATTCAGAACCTGATGTACCAAACCTAGCAGCATTAGCTCGACTCAAATCATTCAACATGGAAGGCATTTCAATGTCAAAACCATGCATATCATTCTGACCAGTGTCCTCTAAACTATCAGTTGCCACGCTACCACCAATATCAGAATCCTCTCCATGATATATCCACAAACTGTAATCCTCTACCATCCCATTTAGGAACAAGTCAGCTTTCACAAGATCTATTGTTTTAAAGCAACAATTGTTGCATTTTCTGCACGGGCACCTAATTCTACCACTACCATCAACACATGCTTTGGCAACCCCTAGAAAGTACTCAACACCCTTCACATAATTAGCAGAAAATCGATTCTTCTGCTTCAACCAACCTCTATCCATTTAGTCTGTGTGAATAAATTAGGCTAACCTGTGCCTTGGGACGATTCTTGGATCACAAAATGCAGGTTGACCTTATAACTTCACTTGAGCAAGCACCTGCAAAATGAAAACAAGAGAATAAATCTCAAATGTTCCCCTAATTAAGGATGTCGAAATATCAATAGCAAATCAATCACAACACTGAAACAAACACACCAGAACCATAACAACAAGATCCCGTTTCCCCCAATTATTTACAGGACACTCAGACTTATCCCATGCCTATATGTAGCAACTAGATTATCCAAATCAACCTAATCACTTCCATCTCCATTCTTAAAACAGAATGTCTATCTAACACTGTCCTCAAGTCGAAAGATGCTGTAATAACACCAGAGTGGACATGACATGGGCAGAGATCTGTTCTGGTTACTGCTGCATTACATTACTCGTTCATGTGAGAAACTTAACTACTCAAACCAAGCTTGGAAATCTCCATCAGGACACACATCAAACACTTGCAAGCCTTATACAAATTGCGTATGAAGCGATAAGAAGACCAAACAGACACGACTTCCATGCATGGTATACCGCGAAGCACAAGGTTTCATTATCAATTCATAAGATCACTCAGCAAACAAATGCATATCATTGAAGAAGATAAGATGTCACTTTCTTCAAACTTGCCCAATCTATTGCTTCCATGTTTCACTTTCCATTAACACTAGATTTTTTCTACAAAAGACCAAGACAAAGGTAGTTTCTCTTCATTTAACACTTGTCAACAGTCGGAGTATATCCAGCTAGCAGCCATGGAAGAGTAAAAGTAAAATCAAGAAAGCTTCACCGGATCTGAATTCCCAACTTCCCAAAATTACATAGACCTCGTAAGAATCCATCTACAAAAGTCATCATTCCACGAGATCCTACCATCAATTGAATATTTCATCCACAAAACAGGACGAAGAATTTCATTCAGATTAAAACGCTAACTTTGCTCAACCACCACGGGCAATCAGATTCGAAAGGGGCAAAAGAGAATCAGCTTCCCTGCTCTAAAGATGACAAACCCGAGCTGATCTCGGGAAAATCTAGCCCTCCAATCAATCCAAATCGTTAGCAATTCTCGATACAAACAAAGCCTATCTACAAAACAATCACCAGCTCTTATCAAATGAAACTCGAATCTGGCTTCCTACGCCATCCAAGCCGCTCGATTATCGGAGGCAATTTGACGAATTCCGGGCGTGAGAGAATTGGGGAAAACGGGAAGTACAGTACGAGAGATCGGTGCATGTCCTAACAAATGCAGATATATACAAACAATCAACCAAATCCCCAACAAAATCGTCTCACAATCGGCAAACCCTAAAATCCCCCAAAAAATCCCCAATGAAAGCTTCTCTCAATCGTCTAAAAACGATGCGACAGAAGTGGAAGAGGGTGATCGAAGAGAGTACAGTCGTCTTACTCGATTATGACGCGATGAGCTTGCTCGCTGCTGCGGGGAGGATTCGATGCGACTGCGAAGACAGACCAATTGACAGAGGGTTTTTTGAGCGGCGAAATTTGGGAGTGGATATGGTTTTGGAGCGCTGGAGGGAATTAGGTCCCGCGCCCTATGTCCTCTCTCTCTCTCTCTCTCTCACTTTCATTATCTGAACATAAAATGGAAAAGAATAAAAGCACCCCTGTTTTGACTAATCAAACTTTGTCACATTACCAAAATTATGTTACTTGAAATAAAGTACGAGAACAATATTGTGACAAACTTATAATGACATACACTATTTGTCATAATAAATATGTAATATGACAAAATATTATGACATCATATAACTTTGTCACAATATGGGTCTATTATGACAAATTAGTATGACAAAATGTTTCTTTGTCACAAAAACACAACTAATATGACAAATTTTAGTTCTGTCATATTATAGGTTCTATTGTGACAAACCTAAAATGACAAATTAAAATTTCGTCAAGACATCCCAAAATTGTTGTAGTGATGTAGGTGCATTCACATATCCTGTTGATTTTGTTATTTTGGATATAAATGAGGATGTGGATGTGCCTTTAATTTTGGGTAGACCATTTCTCGCCACCGCCAAGGCGCTTATTGATGTGCATAGTGGTAAATTGATCTTGCGTGCTGGTGATGAATAGACTACTTTTTCTGTGTCTGACAATGGGAAACATTCTCATTTGCATGATGACATATATTACTGTGATGTGCTTACTGATTTTGAGACCGCACTCGCCATCACGAGTGCGGGTACTGATGATGCTCTTGAGCGTTGTATTTTGCTAGGTGAGCAGGCATCGCAGGAGCCGCAGCTGGCGGAGCAGTTGGCCGCATTGGAGAGTGGCCCCTTCTTGGAGGGCGACAGGCTGTTTAAGCCGATCTCATCCTCCACTCGCATCACCACCTCCTTGGAGGAACCACCAGAGCTGGAGCTTAAGCTCCTCCCTCCTCATTTGGAGTATGCATTTCTCCGGGAGGGGAATAAGCTGCCAGTCATCATCAGCTCGACCCTCACACCCGAGCAGAAGACCAGACTGGTGGCCTTGCTGAAGTAGTACGAGCGAGCTTTAGCATGGAAGATCACAGACATCCGGGGGATCAGCCCCTCCTTTTGCTCGCACCGGATACTGCTGGAGGATGAGATGCGGCCAGTGAGGCAGCCACAGAGGAGATTGACACCGAACCTGGAGGCTGTGGTTCGGGCAGAGATCGTGAAGCTGATGGACGCGGGGATCATCTTCGCCATTTCTGACAGCGAGTGGGTCAGTCCCACCCAGGTGGTGCCCAAAAAGGGTGGGATGACCGTGGTGCCTAACGAGAAGAACGAGCTCATCCCGATGCGCACGGTGACTGGGTACCGTGTTTTCATCGACTACCGGCGTCTCAACGACGCCACTCGGAAGGACCATTTCCCGCTGCCATTCATTGATAAGATGCTGGAGAGATTGGCGGGGCACGAGTTCTACTGCTTCCTGGATGGGATGTCCGGGTACTTTCAGATCCCTATAGCACCGGAGGACCAGGCGAAGACCACTTTCACCTGCCCCTTCGGCACATTTGCTTACCGGAGAATTCCATTCGGGCTATGCAACGCCCCAGCCACTTTTCAGCGATGCATGCTCGCCATCTTTGACCGTTTGGTCGGCGAGATCATGGAGGTGTTTATGGACGATTTCTCGGTTTATGGAGACTCCTTCTCTCACTGTCTCCATAACCTGGAACTTGTTCTTAAACGGTGTGAAGAAACGAACCTGGCACTGAGTTGGGAGAAGTGTCACTTCATGGTTCGAGAAGGCATCGTTCTTGGGCATAAGATCTCCAAGATGGGGATTGAGGTGGACAGGGCGAAGATCGAGACTATCAGCAAGCTGCCTCCTCCCACTTCTGTTAAGGGGATCCGGAGTTTTCTTGGTCATGCAGGTTTCTACAGGCGGTTCATCAAGGATTTCTCGAAGATCGCCCTGCCCCTGACTAAGCTTCTAGAGAAGGATGCCCCCTTCCAGTTCACTGATGCTTGCACAGCGGTGTTCACCACCTTGAAGGAGAAGCTCACCCAGGCTCCTATCATGGTTGTTCCTGACTGGTCCCTACCATTTGAGCTGATGTGCGACGCCAGTGACTTTGCTGTTGGAGCTGTTTTGGGGCAGAGGCGAGATCAACACTTCCGACCTATCTACTACGCCTCGAAGACTCTTAATGATGCCCAGGAGAACTACACCACCACAGAGAAGGAGCTGCTTGCAGTGGTGTTTGCCTTCAATAAATTTCGCCCCTATCTGGTCTTGTCCCATGTGACCGTGTACACAGATCACTCTGCGATTCGATACCTGATGAGCAAGGCCGATGCCAAGCCTCGGCTCATACGATGGATCTTACTACTGCAGGAGTTTGATATTGAGATCCGGGACAAGAAAGGAGCAGAAAATGTTGCAGCTGATCACCTCTCCCGGTTGGACGCACCTCCTGCGGACAACCTCGTGGAGGAGATCGACGACTCCTTCCCAGATGAGAGGTTGATGATGATGATGTGCTTGGTGGAGAGTGTCACCCCCTGGTATTCTGATTTCGCGAACTATTTGGTGGGCCAGCAGCTGCCCAAGGGGATGGCAACTCACGCCAAGAGGAAGTTTTTCTCCGATCTGAAGTACTACTTCTGGGATGACCCTCATCTTTTTCGGATCGGAGCCGACGGGATCATCCGTCGTTGTGTTATGGAGAGTGAGATGGAGGGCATTCTATCTCACTGTCATGAGGGACCTACTGGCGGTCATCACGGAGGAAACCGAACGGCGAGGAAGGTGCTCCAGTCGGGCTTTTACTAGCCCACGCTCTTCAAGGATGCAGACGCCTTCGCACGCAGGTGCGACCGATGCCAGAGGTCAGGTAACATCTCTGCCCGTGATGAGATGCCCCAGAATGTGTTTATAACTTGTGAGATTTTTGATGTCTAGGGTATCGACTTCATGGGCCCCTTCCCTCCATCTTTTGGTAACACCTATATTCTGGTTGTTGTTGACTACGTTTCTAGGTGGGCTGAGGCGCAAGCTTTGCCCACCAATGATGCTAGACGTGTTTGTGGTTTTTTGAAGCAGCTATTCTCCCAGTTCGGGACACCTAGAGCCATCATAAGCGACAGAGGCACCCATTTCCAGGGCCAATTTGATAAACTACTGTCTCGCTATGGTGTGACTCACAAGGTGTCCGTGGCCTATCATCCCCAGACCAGTGGCCAGGCCGAGCTGAGGAACCGGGAGCTCAAGCGGATCCTGGAGAAAACGGTGGATCAGTCCTGCAAAGATTGGTCCACCAAGATCGATGATGCTTTGTGGGCGTATCGCACTGCCTACAAGACACCCATTGGTACTTCACCGTACCGGCTTGTCTATGGAAAGGCATGCCATTTGCCCGTGGAGCTAGAGCACAAGGCCTTCTGGGCTCTTAAGCTGCTCAACTTGGATGTTCGTGTTGCAGGTATTGAGCGAAAAATGCAGATGTTGGAGCTGGAGGAGTGGCGTTACCACGCCTATGAGAACACCCGGCTGTACAAGGAGCGCACTAAGCGCCTGCACGATGCTCGGTTGTGGGGTTCGAAAGAGTTCCAGGTTGGTGATCGAGTTCTCCTCTATAACTCTCGCCTGAAGCTCTTTCCCGGAATACTCCGTTCCCGGTGGTCCGGACCGTTTACGGTCACCCAGGTGTTCCCGTATGGCACTATCGAGATTGCCAACCCGCAGACTGAGCCGTTTAAAGTGAATGGCCATCGTCTCAAACTCTACCTGGGAGACGAGGTCGAACGTGCGGAGTTGGTGGTGGAACTCGCGGACCCTTAGTTCCGCCATGGGCGTCCAGCTAAAAGACGGTAAAGAAGCGCTTGTGGGGAGGCAACCCCACCACGGTTTGCATTTTCTTTTCCCTTTTCTTGAGTTTTTTTTGTGTCGTGTCGAGTCAGTTGCATGTCTGTAGTGAAGTTCGGTCGTCTGTGATGCCTCGATTTGGTGTTTTCGTGCAGGAGAGGTCGAAATTTTGGAGAATGAGAATTTTGGGCGGAAGGGTAAAATACCAGGTCATGAGCCAAAATACCCGACCGGGTATTTTTGGCTCGCGCCCGGGCCCCCTTCTGCCTTCCGGGGCGCCAAAAGGTCAAATCCCCGACCTCAGGCCAAAAATACCCGACCGGGTATTTTTTGCGTGAGACCGGGGATCCTCGCTTCTGTGAAACGCGGCTTTTGACAGATCCCTGATCGTGGACTCGAAAATACCCGACCGGGTATTTTTGCTATAAATAGCAAACCCCTGGACAGTTTCTCTCTCTACCCTCATTTTTCCAAAATTTCCTCTCTCTCTTCCTCTCAAATCCTCTCCCCTCTCTCTTCTTGAGCGACGCCGGCCGCCGCCGGCCGCCTCCCCCGTCGCCGCCGGTCACCGCCGGCGACTTTACGGCGACTTTCCGGCGGTCTTCCGGCCATTTTCCGGCCACTTTCCGGCGACCCTCCTCAGCCGATTTTGGGCCCCCTCTCACGTCCCTCACCCCTTTCTCGTGTCCGCACTACAGTTCCACTTGTGTTTCCAGGTGTGCTTCTTATTACTTACTCTTTTTATGGAGAATCGAACTGTAGACTGTAGGACCGAGAATTGTGTTTGCATGCCTGATCTAGAGTAGGGTGAGGGATGCCTTAAGCTTGCATGGTTGTATCTTTGGTGTGTGTACTGCCCTTGTCGTGAATGTGATTGGTTCTCTGATTCTTGCTTGATTCCGGTTGAGTCGCCTGTTATTCAACCGGCTGTGCGTATCATTTTTAGCCTAGGTGGCCTTAAGTGTGGGGGAAGTGATGAACCCATGCTGTTGGTCCTGACCAGTTTTTCTTGGCTCCACCTGTGGTGTATTGATTTTGCAGGAACATGTCTCAGGACCATTCATTTGTGCGGGGTCTGCGCCTGCACGCGGACTACGCGGATCAGTTCCGCAAGGTGATCCGGGGGCGATTGGAGCGCCACTACCACCTCGAGTGGGCGGTGTTCGAGCAGCTCCACTGTCTGCAGGAGCTCAGCGCCGCCATCAGTCACCGCGATTGGCGGACGTTGCTGACCATCGACAAGCCTACCTACACGGAGCTGGTGTGGGAGTTCTACACCACCTTTCACTATGACCGCAAGAAGGCCCGAGACGAATATGCGGTGACATTCAGGATGGGTGGCCATCACAGGGAGCTGACAGTCGACGGGTTGGCCTATGCTTTTGGGATACAGTACCACCCATTCGATACCCATGAGATCGAGATCGCCAACCCGACCGACTGGAACCAGGATGCGTTCTACCGCCGGATAGCCAGGCGCGCTCATGGCTATGACTACTTCGATGCTGGCCAGACCTACGTCAGCACCCTCAAGCCGCAGTGGCACATCCTGAACCTGCTGATCACCCGCTCTATCGTCCCCAACGCCACTGGCTCGCATAAGATTCCGAAGCGGGTGTTGTATGCCATGTACTCGATGGGAGACCCGGAGCACATGCTCCACTTGGGATCTTTCGTGGCCACCACCTTCTCCCGGTGCCACGGGAATCCCACCCACCTCTTCTGTGGTCCCCTGATCACACGGTTGGCGAGGCATTTCGACATCAGCTTCCAGGGGCTTCATGATGCGTCTGTGCGGGGCGGCTCTGCACCCCTCAGCCGGGACGTGCTCCACAGCGCACGCCTCCTGGCCACTGATGACATCCGTACATGGGTGGACGGGCTTTCTATGCCCCCCGAGGAGGTGATCGATCTCGATGAGGACGAGGAGGATGCTGACTATTCAGGCGAGGAGGTGGATGAGGCTGCTGATGATGATGATGACGGCGCTATGGATGCCGATGAGCCGGAGCCTTCACTCTCCCCACCTAGGGACCTTCAGCCTCGACGGAGACCGGTGAGAGGTGAGTCCTCCTCTGGTCCTTCTGGTCCGTCGATGGCTTCCGGCCCGTCGGTGGACTTCTTCACGGAGCAGTTCCAACAGATGGGGCTCCAGTTCCAGCAGCTCGGTCTTCAGAACCAGCAGCTCATGGACCATCAGGTCCAGTTCTACCAGTAGTATTCGGCCCACCAGGCCGAGTACCGGTCCAGGATGGCGGGAGTTGACGAGCGCCTTGGCCGATTGGAGACCCACATGGGCGTCACTACTTCTCTCATCGAGCGGGAGAGAGATCGAGGCCGCCGTCTGGTGGAGTATTCCGAGCATCTGCTCCAGGCTTGTCACCCTCCAGAGGAGCACCACTGGACCACCCGGTGGGATCATTCACCGCCACAGCAGCCACCGGAGGATGGCGACGACGACCTCATGAAACAGATCGACTTCTCCGGTCTTGGAGGGCCCTAGGGGCATGTTTTGAGTGTTTTTGGCCTTTGTCAGCATGCAAACTGTTTTGTGTCGGTTTTTGTTTCTTTTTCTTTTCATTTTGGATGTTGTACTATTGGGCTGACTATTGGACCTAACGTATGTGTTTGAGCTTTTTTTGTTTCCTTTAGCTCTGCCTGTGTTCCCGACTGGTCCTCTCTCCAGTTCGTTCCATGCCGACTGGTCCTTTTCCAGTCCCCTGCAGTCTGTGCACACCGGTAACATCGTTCCCCTTTCTTTTTCTCTTCTCCATTGAGGGCAATGTCGAACTTAAGTGTGGGGGGGATGATGTTTATCTTTTGACTGCATTCGATCTGTTTGTGTGCTTGGAGCCTAGTCCACTGTCCAAATCTTGAGATTTGAGGGCTCCAAGCACTTCTGTTTGCTTGATGATTGATCGTATTGGCACTGTGGATGTGATTAGTAGATTGAATGGCTTTTGACTCGATGCATGACAACTTGAGTGTGACTAAGACAGCCTATTACGATGACTGAGATGTGTAGTAGAGTTGTGTAGGGGTTCAGTTTTCAACTGTTTGCTTACCAACTGCGACTTGCATTTGATCACTTGCTTTTGACAGTCATTTATGCATCTAGTTCAGGAAATCAGAATGTGAGATAGAGCATATAGGTAGCCATGTGAGATTTGAGCCTGCTCGTTTCTTTCTTGTGCGATAGATTCCTCTTCCATGAAATGTAGCATTCACGTTGTCACTAGCTAAGATGATGGAGGCATAGGATTAGCCCACGACCAAACTGACTGTCCCGATGTGTCATATCCCCTAGTCAGCCCCTTTGAGCCGTGTGTTATCCTTTCTTTCGGTCTAAAATGAAAAATCACCCTTTGCATCTTGTAGAAGGTTCCACAGAGTGGTTTTTGCATGTTTTCTGCTGTTTCTGCTAAATGTAATGTGAGGGTTGGAGGTAGTGCTTAAAAGTTGGGCGTGTATTTGAAAAATGTGCAGAGGTGGTGGTTCTCTTAAATGATGAATAAAGAAAAAATAAAGAAAAACAAAGAAAAATGAAGGCAAAAGAGAGCCACCACCAAAAATCTGAATAGTGCCCATTAAGTAGTGTTTCCTAGCAGTCTGGGTTGGAAATGCTAACATTCATATAACCTCCTTCGCTCTTGTGCCCTAAAGAATTTGATTAATGCAGAATAGCAGAACGGAAGTTACTGGTTTGCTTGATTATGGTTTTGTCGCGTTTGGAAATGTGGAACCTTGTGCTATAACTGCCACCACCTAAAAGGCCTTTTCCCCATGTCCAAGACCCTAGCCAGTCATTTGAACCTGTGTCTAAGACCTCCGGATTAGTTAGTGGTGACACCCCTTTTGTGAACTCTAGCATTTAGAGGCTGCATTCATGGTGAAGAGACGTTAGGGATTGAGAGAAGAAGCATGCACATTTTTCGCATCAAATTGTCCTGACCCCACTGGTCGAGAGTGAGCGATTAATTTTCTTATATTCTCTATACTCTTTACCCCGGTGAGGACCTAGATTGCTCGGTCTTAATTCTGATATCTTGAGCTTTGTGCATGAAGTGACTGTTTGAACAAGTGATTGAGTCAAGTCTAGGTTGGTTGGTGAACAGGAGGGAACTCTTCCTTTGCTCGACTTTATTGCATTCGAATGTCGTCTGTGGTGGTTGTCTAGGTTGTCATTCGAGTTGCCATGTGTTGATGATCGAAAGCCAGTATGATCCACGTGTTTTGTGCCGATACGATTTTCCCTAAAGCCTGCTTGATTGAAACGTTTTGAGCTTACCTGGTGTATGACTTGGTTTGCTTAGGGACAAGCAAACGGTTAAGTGTGGGGGAGTTTGATAGACCAATAATTACACATGTTTTCACCCCATTCTGAAGCCGTTTGAGATGTGGAATCTCGTGTTGTAAGCCGATTTCACGCTAGGTTGTGTGTTTATGTCATATTTCATGGCCCGGCGTTGGAATCGAGGCGGAGAAACGAGTTCTGGGTCGAAAGGAGCGAAGTTGGGACGAAGGAGGCTGATGGATGAAAATACCCGGCCATGACTAGAAATACCCGGCCGGGTATTATTCATTTGGGCGCCCCGCGAGAAACAGAAGGGGGCCCGGGCAAACAGCTTAGACCCCCGGTCGGGGATTATGGAGAGTGACCGGGGATTTTCCCCTTGAACGAAACGGCGCGTTTTGATTATACCCGGTCGAAATCCAAAATACCCGACCGGGTATTTCGACCGGGTATCGCGATCTGGCAGCTGATAAAAGGAAGAAGAAGGCCAACATTGAAGGGTTCCGAGTTTTTGAGAGAGAAAGCGATCCCTAGAGAGAGAAAGTGATCCCTAGAGAGAGAAAGCGATGAACCAGAGTTCCCAAGTGCCATAGCTTGATCTTCATCACCATTGGAGCCCGGCTTGAGCTTGGAGAAGTGCCGATTAAATGTCCAGGAGCAGAAATCCATCTTCACAGTATGATTTCCGCGTCTGAATCTGCTTTTGCTTCTTTCTCTATGGAGTAGTTCCCCCATTCATCTGGGTATGGGGAACCCTAGATTTGTATGCTAGGTCTGATTGTATGAACCCAAGTACAGAGTTTGTGAATTGATTATATTCGATTGAGGTTTGAATGATTGAATGACTTGAATCCTGATCAAATTCCTGTTGTTTCTGCTTTAACCTAGAATGAGAATATCTGCCTAGGTTGATAGAGTATCCTTAATCGAAGGTGGCGAATTGGTGACTTTAGTCGAGGAGCCAATTCACTATTCTGTACCGAATTCGATTCGGTAGTGGAGGTTTGGTTCGTTAGGGCCTCAATCTGTTTACTCCGGTGGAGGTTAGTCGCCCGCTAGAGACTCAGATTGAGAGGGTCTGGAGACCTTTAGTCGAGACTTCAGACTATTTAAGAACCTTCCGCAGTATAACTTTCATGAAAACTGAACTTGGAAAATTGCAATCCGACTTAACTGCAGTCTAGGGGGAACCATATCCGGGTGACCTCTCTTGACTTGAACAACCGTTTACTTGCTTTGTGTTTTTGTTTGCTTGAATTTGCACTAAAAGTTTACTGCTAGATAACGAGAATTCACCGAGTAGTCATCACATCTAGGACCCGGGTTGACAATAAAATCCAAACCCGCTATACTATGCTTTAGGAAGTGGTTACACTTGGCCATTTTCTAGAGTGACAGTAGGAGTGAGTCACCCACCCCTAGCTGTCGCTCAAAACAATAAAGACTAACAAATTTACGTTAGTGACGACAAATGAATGGGATGGGACGAGAATCTCAATACCCATACCCGCCCCACACCAAGTGCAAGTCGAGATGGGTAATACCAATGCGGGTTGGGGCGAGTAATACCTGCTCGGGTATGGAGAGGGGCAGGTCAACACACTCTCACATGTTATTTAAAAAATTTAAGCAAAATTTTATTTTTTTACGATAAACCGAAGCGAAAATAGTTTTTTTAATTTTATGAATTAGCGAAAATAGTTTATGAATGAAAATTAGTGATAATAGAATGGGTAGCTAAGTCTAAATAGTTAAAAGATCAAATCTCTACCTTCTAACTAGCTAGTTGAAAAAAGTCAAAATATGAGAAATATAAATACATAAATACAGATAGAATGGGCCAAGAAATCGACTGGGCGAGACAGGGCATGGAGTCGGAAGTAAATACCCATACTCCGCTCCACGCTACTACGAGTCGAGTAATACACATCCCAACACGAGTCAGGTCAGGTAATGCTCGGTAAGACGTGGGTTCAAATTATCATCCCTAATTTACGCGGTTCCAATACTACTGTTGATTGCGATAAGAAATCTCTTATTCAGCTTGAGTTTCTCTCACACTCGGTTAGAGTGTAATTTATACAAAGGGAAAACCCTAGGCTCATAACACGGCAACTAGCTAGCTAAGTCTCTGCATGCATGGGCTACGAATCCTAATACACCACACTTAAGGGACTAATACGTAGCCAGCTCGGATAAGAAAGTGGTACTTAATTTGTTTCCGACGATTAAAAGGTTTTCCTAATCCTAGTCGAGCAAGGCTATCTCATCAGGCCACTCCTCTCCTATATAAACACGCCAATCTCCTCCATCTAGCGTAAAAAAGGAAACAAACAATAAAGTTCCCTTTTCCTTCAACTCTACCAAAGTCTCGTTAATCATGATGTTGACGAGTGTCGCGAAGGTGCCCGCCAGAAGCAGCAGCAGCAGTCGGGGAAAGTTTGAAGCAATGATCACCGGCTTCTTCCGAGGAGGTGGGGGCTGGAGGAACGGTTCTACGTGCGAGAGGGCGGTGACCGAGCTGCAAAGCCGACTGAGAAACCTGAAGAAAGAAAGGGAAAAGCGGGTCCAGGACCGTACCGGCAGAATAGCTCGGTTCGTAGACGATGGGGACGTGGGTGCCGTCTTCGTGGCCGCGGAGCAGATAGTGAGGGAGGAGAACGCGATCCGGATCCTCGAGTTGCTGTACCATTCGTGCGAGATCGTCGTCGCGAATCTCACCTACATCCGCCGACACTCGGACTGCCCTAGGGAGATCAACAAGGCGGTATCCACGCTGGCTTTCGCCGCCCCACGTTGTCCCGATCTCCTCGAGCTTTGGATCCTTCGACAGCTCTTCTTCAAGCGTTACGGCGAGTTCTACGACGTTGCGGCGGCGGATGCGGCGAGTCTCGAGGGTTTCCGGGGAAGTTGCGTTGACTCGGAAGTGGCGGAGAGGCTGGAGTCGAGGCATGCTAGGGTTCCTTATCCTACCACGCTTGCAAAGGTTTGTGCGATACTTCACAAGGACGTTGGAGCTCGACGACGAGGAATTAGTACCACTGGATGAATCCTGAAGATTTGCATCAGTAGTACTATAGTAGTGCCTATTTCGTTTTGGAGAAGTTATTGTAAATGGTTTAGAGAGGATAAAGCATTTGAACTATAAGTAGTATTGTAATTTGGGGTTTCGTTAATTTGAATCATTATACTGAAAAGGTTAATCAAATGTTGTGTTTCTTTAGGTTGTGGACGCCACTTTCTTAGTGCTTTTTGTTGCTAGGCACATTTTCTTAGTTCGTAATATACATATTTTAAGTAATGCATGTTAAACCATACATTATTAACAATCTGACTAGAAAACCGGCTTATTAGAACCCAAAACGTTATAGCATTTTATCGATATAAAATGGTTAATTTTTACAAGTCGATATAAAATGGTTTCGTTCAAAGTTAAATAACGATTTAAACACACAATAATATATTTGGTTCATAGTATCTCCACCGAAAATGAAGTCTATTGATCCTATTCTCCACAATTGATAAGTACATTGAGCATCGATTTGGGCTAATTTATTTCCGGATGCCATTTTCGTAATTTTTCTGGCGACGAAATGCCATTTTGTTTGGATTTTGAAGGCCACGGATTCGGCCTGAGGCTATTCTTCAACGATGATTAAGTCCATTAAGCATCGATTTGGACGGATTTATTCCCGGTCAATTTTAGGTAGATTCCAAAGGGGTACCATCACAGATTTCGGGCGATTTTTCCGAAATGCCATTTTCTTTCGATTCTGGAGGTTGCAGATCACGAAATCAGGCTAATGCTATTCTCCACTGATAATGAAGTCATTTGACATTTTTCGTAATTTTTTTGGCGACGAAAGGCCATTTTCTTTGGATTTTGAAGGCTACAGATCACTGATTCGGACTAAGGCTATTCTTCAATGATGATTAAGTCCATTAAGCACCGATTTGTGTGAATTTATTCCGGGTCAATTTTTGGAAGATTCCAAAGGGGTACCATCACAGATTTCAGGTGATTTTTCCGAAATTCCATTTTCTTTTGATTCTGGAGGCTGCAGATCACGAAATTTGCGTGAGGCTATTCTTCCGATTATAAAGTCCATTAAGCACCGATTTGGGCGGATTTATTCTAGGTCAATTTTTGGTAGATTTCAAAGGGGGTACCATCATTGATTTCGGACGATTTTTCCGAAATGCCATTTTCTTTCGATTCTAGAGTCTGCAGATCACGGAATCAGGCCGAGGCTATATATTCTCCACCGATAATGAAGTCTATAGATTCTATTCTCCACGGACGATAAGACCATTAAGCACGGATTTGGCCAATTTCTTTCGATTCTGGAGGTTGCAGATCACGAAATCAGGCTGATGCTATTCTCCACTGATAATAAAGTCATTTGATCCTATTCTCCATGGATGATAAGTCCATTAAGCACCGATTTGGGACAATTTATTTTTTGATGGCATTTTCGTAAATTTGGGCAACGAAATGCCATTTTCTTTGGATTTGGAAGGCTACAGTTCAGGGATTTAGCCTAATGCTATTCTTCAACGATGATTAAGTCCATTAAGCACCTATATGGGTGGATTTATTATGGGTCAATTTTTGGCAGATTCAAAAGGGGTACAATCATAGATTTCTGGTGATTTTTCCGAAATGCCATTTTCTTTTGATTTTGGAGGCTGTAGATCGCGGAATCAGGCCGAGGCTATTCTCCACTGATAATGAAGTCTATTTATTCTATTCACACTGGATGATAAGTCCATTAAGCTCCGATTTGGCCAATTTATTTTCGAATGACATTTTTCGTAATTTTTTTGGCGACGAAAGGCCATTTTCTTTGGATTTTGAAGGCTACAGATCACTGATTCAGACTAAGGCTATTCTTGAATGATGATTAAGTCCATTAAGCACCGATTTGTGTGAATTTATTCCGGGTCAATTTTTGGAAGATTCCAAAGGGGTACCATCACAGATTTCAGGTGATTTTTTCGAAATTCCATTTTCTTTTGATTCTGGAGGCTGCAGATCACGGATTCTGCGTGAGGCTATTCTTCAACGATGATAAAGTCCATTAAGCACTGATTTGGGTGGATTTATTCTAGGTCAATTTTTGGTAGGTTTCAAAGGGGGTACCATCATAGATTTCAGACGATTTTTCTGAAATGCCATTTTCTTTCGATTCTAGAGTCTGCCGATCATGGAATCAGGCCGAGGCTATTCTCCACCGATAATGAAGTCTATAGATTCTATTCTCCACGGACGATAAGACCATTAAGCACGGATTTGGCCAATTTATTTACGGATGACATTTTTCGTAATTTTATGAGCGACGAAAGGTTATTTTCTTAGGATTTTGAAGGCTACAGATCACGGATTCGGCCTGAGGCTATTTTTCAAAAATGATTAAGTCCATTAAGCACAGATTTGGCGGATTTATTCCTGGTCAATTTTTGGCAAATTCCACCATCACTAATTTCAGGCGATTTTTCCGAAATGCTAGTTTCTTTTGATTCTGGAGGCGGCAGATCACGGAATCAGGCCTAGGCTATTCCCCACCGATAATGAAATCTATTGTTTCTATTCTCCACAAATGATAAGTCCATTAAGCACCGATTTTGGCCAATTTGTTTTCGTATGGCATTTTCCTAATTTTTTGGGTTACGAAAGACAATTTTCTTTGGATTTTGAAGGCTTCAGATCACGGATTCGCCCTGAGACTATTCTTCAACGATGATCAAGTCCATTAAGCACCGATTTGTGCGGATTTATTCCAGGTCAATTTTTGGCAGATTCCAAAGGGGGGGGTACTATCATAGATTTCAGGCGATTTTTGCGAAATGCCATTTCTTTCGATTCTGGAGGCTGCAGATCACGGAATCAGGCCGAGGCTATTCTCCACCTATAATGAAGTCTATTGATCCTATTCTTCACGGACGATATGTCCATTAAGCACTGATTTGGCAAATTTATTTTCGGATGACATTTTTCGTAATTTTTTGGCCGACGAAAGGCCATTTTCTTTGGATTTTGAAGGGTACAGATCAGATTCGGCCTGAAACTATTCTTCAACGATTATTAGGTCCATTAAGAACTGATTTGGGCGGATTTATTCCCGGTCAATTTTTGGCAGATTACAAAGGGGTACCATCACAGATTTAGGGCGATTTTTCCGAAATGCCATTTTCTTTCGATTCTGGAGGCTGCACATCATGGAATCAGGCCGAGACTATTCTCCACCGAATATGAAGTCTATAGATTCTATTCTCCACATACGATAAGCATCTATTGGCCAATTTATTTACGGATGGCATTTTTCGTAAATTTTTTGGGTGACGAAAGGCCATTTTCTTTGGATTTTGAATGCTACAGATCACGGGTTCGTCCTGAGGCTATTCTTTAACAATGATTAAGTCCATTATGCACCGATTTGGGCGGATTTATTCCGGGTCAATTTTTGGCAGATTCCAAAGGGGGTACCATCACTGATTCAGGCGATTTTTCCGAAATGCTATTTTCTTTCGATTCTGGAGGCTGCAGATCACGGAATCAGGCCGAAGCTATTCTCCACCGATAATGAAGTATGATACTATTCTCCACGGATAATAAGTCCATTAAGCACCGATTTTAGCCATTTTATTTTTGGATGACATTTTCTTAATTTTTTGGGCTACGAAATGCCATTTTCTTCGGATTTGGAAGGCTACAGATCACGGATTCGGCCTGAGGCTATTCTTAAACATTGATTATGTCTATTTAGCACCAATTTGGAAGAATTTATTCCGGGTCAATTTTGGCTGATTCCAACGGTGTACCATCACAGATTTCGGGTGATTTTTCCAAAATGCCATTTTATTTTGATTTTGGAGGTAGCAGATCACGGAATCAGGCCTAGGCTATTCTTCACCGACAACGAAGTCTATTGTTTCTATTCTCCACGGATGATAAGTCCATTAAGCACTGATTTAAGCCAATTTATTTGCGTATGGCATTTTCCTAATTTTTTGGACGACGAAAGGCCATTTTCTTTGGATTTTGAAGGCTTCATATCACGGATTCGCCCTGAGGTTATACTTCAACGATGATTAGGTCCATTAAGCGTCGATTTGGGCGGATTTATTCCATGACAATTTTTGGCATATTCAAAAGGGGGTACCAACATAGATTTCAGGCGATTTTTGCGAAATGCCATTTTCTTTCGTTTTTGGAGGCTGCAGATCACGGAATCAGGCCGAAGCTATTCTCCACGGATAGTGAAGTTTATAGATCCTATTCTCCACAGACGATATGTCCATTAAGCACCGATTTGGCCAATTTATTATCGGATGGCATTTTTCGTAATTTTTGGGCCGACGAAAGACCATTTTCTTTGGATTTTGAAGGCTACAGATCACGGATTCGGCCTAAGGTTATTCTTCAACGATGATTAAGTCCATTAAGCACTGTTTTGGCCGGATTTATTCTTGGTCAATTTTTGGCAGATTCCAAAGGGTGTACCATCATAGATTTCGGGGGATTTTTCCGAAATGGCATTTTCTTTTGATTCTGGAGGCTGCAAATCACAAAATCAGGCCGAGGCTATTCTCCACCGATAATTAAGTCTATTGATCCTATTTTCCATGGATGGTAAGTCCATTAAGCACCGATTTGGGTAAATTTATTTTCGGATGACATTTTCGTAATTTTTTGGGCGACGAAAGGCCATTTTCTTTGGATTTTGAAGGATACAGATCACGGATTCGACATGAGGCTATTCTTCAACGATGATTAAGTCTATTTACCACCGATTTGGCAAATTTATTCCGCGTCAATTTTTGGCAGATTCAAACGGAGTACCATCAAGATTTTGGGTGATTTTTTCGAAATGCCATTTTCTTTTTATTTTGGAGGCAGCAGATCACGGAATTAGGCCTAGGCAATTCTCCACCGATAATGAAGTCTATTGTTTTGATTCTCCTCGGATGATAAGTCCATTAAGCACCGATTTGGGCCAATTTATTTTCGTATGGCATTTACCTAATTTTTTGAGCGACGAAAGGCCTTTTTCTTTGGATTTTTTAGGCTTCAGATCACGGATTCGGCTTGAAACTATTCTTCAACGATGATTAAGTCCAATAAGCACTGACTTGGGCGGATTTATTCCCGGTTAATTTTTGGCAGATTCCAAAGGGGTACCAGCCTAGATTTCGGGCAATTTTCCCGAAATGCCATTTTCTTTCGATTTTGGAGGCTGCAGATCAAGGAATCTGGCCGAGTTATTCTCCACCGATAATGAAGTCTATTGATCATATTCTCCACGAACGATAAGACCATTGAGCACCGATTTGGCCAATATATTTACGGATGGCATTTTTCGTAATTTTTACTGCCGCGAAAGGCCATTTTCTTTGGATTTTGAAGGGTACAGATCACGGATTCGGCTTAAGGTTATTCTTCAACGATGATTAAGTCCATTAAGAACCGTTTTGTGCGGATTTATTCTGGGTCAATTTTTGGCAGATTCCAAAGGGGTACACCATCATAGATTCAAGCGGATTTTTCTGAAATGGCATTTCCTTTCGATTCTGGAGGCTGCAAATCACAGAATTAGGTCGAGGCTATTCTCCACCGATAATGAAGTCTATTAACCTTATTTTCCATGGATGGTAAGTCAATTAAGCACCGATTTGGGCCAATTTATTTTTGGGTACCATCACAGATTTCCGGCGATTTTTGCGAAATGCCATTTTCTTTCAATTCTGGAGTCTGCAGATCACGCAATCAGGCTGAGCCTATTCTCCGACGATAATGAAGTCTGTTGTTCCTATTCTCCACGGATGAGAAGTCCATTAAGCACCGATTTGGGCCAATTTATTTTCGGATGGCATTTTCGTAATTTTTTGGACCACGAAAGACCATTTTCTTTGGATTTTGAAGGCAACAGACCACGGACTCAGGCCTAAGACAATTTTTGGCAGATTTCAAAGGGGTACCATCACAGATTTTAGGTGATTTTTCCGAAATGCCATTTTCTTTTGATTTTGGAGGCTGCATATCACGGAATCAGGGCGAGGCTATTCTTCCTCGATAATGAAGTCTATTGATTCTATTTTCAGCGGATGATAAGTCCATTAAGCACCGATTTAAGACAATTTATTTTCGTATGGCATTTTCGTAATTTTTTGGGCGACGGAAGGCCATTTTCTTTGGATTTTGATGGCTTCAGATCACGGAATCGGCCTGAGACTATTCTTGAATGATGATTAAGTCCATTAAGCACCGATTTGGGCGGATTTATTCCGGGTCAATTTTAGGCAGATCACGGAATGAGGCGAGGCTATTCTCCACCAATAATGAAGTCTATTGATCCTATTGTCCACGGATGATAATTCTACTAAGCACTGATTTGAGCCAATTTATTTTTGAATTGCAATTTCGTAATTTTTTGGGCGACGAAAAGACATTTTCTTTGGATTTTGAAGCCTACAGATAACGAATTCGGCCTGAGGCTATTCTTCAACGATGATTAAGTCCATTTTGCACTGATTTGTGTAGATTTATTCTGGATCAATTTTTGGCAGATTCCAAAGTGGTACAATCATAGATTCGGGCGATTATCCAGAAATGCCATTCTCTTTCGATTCTGGAGGCTGCAGATGATGGAATCAGGCCGAGGCTATTTTCCACCGATAATGAAGTTAATTGATCCTATTCTCCATGGATGATAAGTCTATTAAGCACCGATTTGGGACAATTTATTTTTGGATGGCATTTTCGTAATTTTTTGGGCGACGAAAGGCGATTTTCTTCGGATTTTGAAGGTTACAGATCAAGGATCGGCTGAGGCTATTCTTCAACGTTGATTAAGTCCATTAAGCACCGATTTGGGTGGATTTATTCCGGGTCAATTTTTTGCAGATTCCAAAGGGGTACGATCACTAATTTCTAGCGATTTTTCTGAAATGCCATTTTCTTTCGATTCTGGAGGCTGCAGATCACGGAATCAGGCCGATGCTATTCTCTACCGATAAGGAAGTCTATTGATCCTATTCTCAACGGACGATACGTCCATTAAGCACCGATTTGGGCCAGTTTATTTTCGTGTGGCATTTTCGTAAATTTTTGGGAGACAAAATGCCAGTTTGTTTGGATTTTGAAGGCTACAGATCACTGATTCGGCCTGAGGCTATTCTTCACCGATGATTAAATACATTAAGCACCGATTTGGGGGGATTTATTCCGGGTAAATTTTTGGCAGATTCCAAAGGGTTACCATCACAAATTTCGGGCTATTTTTCTGAAATGTCATTTTCTTTCAATTCTGGAGACTGCAGATCACAGAATCACGCCGGGGCTATTCTCCACCGATAATGAAGTCTACTGATCCTATTCTCCATGGATAATAATTCCACTGAACACCGATTTGGCCGAATTTATTTTCGGATGGCATTTTTCGTAATTTTTATGTCGACGAAAACCATTTTTTGGCTTTTGAAGGCTACAAATCACGAATTCGGCTTGAGGCTATTTTTCAACTTGATTAAGTCCATTAACCCATTTAGGCAGATTTATACCGGGTTAATTTTTGGCAGATTGTAAAGGGGTACAATCACTGATTTCGGGCGATTTTTCCGAAATGCCATTTTCTTTCGATTATGGAGGCTGCAGAGCACGGAATCAGGCCGAGCCTATTCTCCACCAATAATGAAGTCTTTTGATCTTATTCTCCACGGATGATAAGTCCATTAAGCACCGATTTGGGCCAATTTATTTTGGGATGGCATTTTTGTAACTTTTTGGACGACGAAAGACCATTTTCTTTGGAATTTGAAGTCTACAAATCACGGATTTGGCCTGAGGTTATTCTTCAACGATGATTAAGTCCATTAAGCACCGATTTGGGCGGATATATTATGTGTAAAATTTTGGCAGATTCCAAAGGGGTATCATCACAGATTTCATTCGATTTTTCCGAAACGCCATTTTCTTTCGATTCTGGAGGCTGCAGAGCACGGAACCAGGCCGAGCCTATTCTCTACCAATAATGAAGTCTATTGATCTTATTCTCTACGGCTAATAAGTCCATTAAGCACCGATTTGTGCCAATTTATTTTCGGATGGCATTTTCGTAATTTTTGGGACGATGAAAGACCATTTTCTTTGGATTTTGAAGTCTACAAATCACGGATTTGGCCTGAGGCTATTCTTCAACGATGATTAAGTCCATTAAGCACCGATTTGGGCGGATTTATTCCGGGTCAATTTTTGGCAGATTCCAAAGGGGTATCATCACAGATTTCATTTGATTTTTCCGAAATGACAGTTTCTTTCGATTCTGGAGGTTGCAGAGCACGGAATCAGGCCGAGCCTATTCTCCACCAATAATGAAGTCTTTTGATCTTATTCTCCACGGATGATAAGTCCATTAAGCACCGATTTGGGCCAATTTATTTTCGGATGGCATTTTCGTAATGTTTGGGACGATGAAAGACCATTTTCTCTGGATTTTGAAGGCTACAAATCACGGATTTGGCCTGAGGCTATTCTTCAACGATGATTAAGTCCATTAAGCACCGATTGTGGTGGATTCATTGTGGTGGATTCATTCTGGGTCAATTCCAAAGAGGTATCATCACAGATTTCATTCGATTTTTCCGAAATGCTATTGTCTTTCGATTCTGGAGGCTGCAGAGCACGGAATCAGGCCGAGCCTATTCTCCACCAACAATGAAGTCTTTTGATCTTATTCTCCACGGATGATAAGTCCATTAAGCACCGATTTGGGCCAATTTATTTTCTGATAGCATTTTCGTAATTTTTTGGACCACGAAAGACCATTTTCTTTGGTTTTGAAGGCTACAGATCACGGATTGGCCTGAGACTATTCTTCAACGATGATTAAGTCCATCAAGCACCAATTAGGGCGGATTTATTCCGGGTCAATTTTTGGCAGATTCCAAAGTGGTATCATCACAGATTTCATTCGATTTTTCCGAAATGCCTGTTTCTTTCGATTCTGGAGGTTGCAGAGCACGGAATCAGGCCGAGCCTATTCTCCACCAATAATGAAGTCTTTTGATCTTATTCTCCACGGATGATAAGTCCATTAAGCACCGATTTGGGCCAATTTATTTTCGGATGGCATTTTCGCAATTTTTTGGACCACGAAAGACCATTTTCTTTGGATTTTGAAGGCTACAAATCACGGATTTGGCCTGAGACTATTCTTCAACGATGATTAAGTCCATTAAGCACCGCTTTGGGCAGATTTATTCCGAGTAAATTTTGTCAGATTCCAAAGGGTTACCATCATAGATTTCGGGCAATTTTTCTGAAATGCAGTTTTCTTTCAATTCTGGAGACTGCAAATCACAGAATCACACCAGGGCTATTCTCCACCGATACTGAAGTCTACTTATCCTATTCTCCATGGATAATAAGTCCATTGAGAACCGATTTGGGCGAATTTATTTTCTAATGGCATTTTTCGTAATTTTTATGTCGACGAAAACCATTTTCTTTGGATTTTGAAGGCTACAAATCACGGATTCGGCTTGAGGCTATTTTTCAACTTGATTAAGTCCATTAAGCACCGATTTAGGTGGATTTAATCCGGGTTAATTTTTGGCAGATTGCAAAGGGGTACAATCACGAATTTCGGGCAATTTTTCCGAAATGCCATTTTCTTTCGATTCTGGAGGCTGCAGAGCACGGAATCAGGCCGAGCCTATTCTCCACCAATAATGAAGTCTTTTGATCTTATTCTCCACGGATGATAAGTCCATTAAGCACCGATTTGGGCCAATTTATTTTCGGATGGCATTTTCGCAATTTTTTGGACCACGAAAGACCATTTTCTTTGGATTTTGAAGGCTACAAATCACGGATTTGGCCTGAGACTATTCTTCAACGATGATTAAGTCCATTAAGCACCGCTTTGGGCAGATTTATTCCGAGTAAATTTTGTCAGATTCCAAAGGGTTACCATCATAGAGTTTGGGCAATTTTTCTGAAATGCAGTTTTCTTTCAATTCTGGAGACTGCAAATCACAGAATCACGCCAGGGCTATTCTCCACCGATACTGAAGTCTACTTATCCTATTCTCCATGGATAATAAGTCCATTGAGAACCGATTTGGGCGAATTTATTTTCTGATGGCATTTTTCGTAATTTTTATGTCGACGAAAACCATTTTCTTTGGATTTTGAAGGCTACAAATCACGGATTCGGCTTGAGGCTATTTTTCAACTTGATTAAGACCATTAAGCACCGATTTAGGCGGATTTATTCCGGGTTAATTTTTGGCAGATTGCAAAGGGGTACAATCACGAATTTCGGGCAATTTTTCCGAAATGCCATTTTCTTTCGATTCTGGAGGCTGCAGAGCACGGAATCAGGCCGAGCCTATTCTCCACCAATAATGAAGTCTATTGATCTTATTCCCCACGGATGATAAGTCCATTAAGCACCGATTTGGGCCAGATTATTTTCGGATGGCATTTTCGTAATTTTTTGGACGACGACAGACCATTTTCTTTGGAATTTGAAGGCTACAAATCACGGATTTGGCCTGAGGCTATTCTTCGACGATGATTAAGTCCATTAAACACCGATTTGGGCGGATTTATTCTGGGTCAATTTTTGGCAGATTCCAAAGGGGTGTATCATCACAGATTTCATTCGATTTTTCCGAAATGCCATTTTCTTTCGATTCTCGAGGCTGCAGAGCAAGGAATCAGGCCGAGCCTATTCTCCACCAATAATGAAGTCTTTTGATCTTATTCTCCACCGATGATAAATCCATTAAGCACCGATTTGGGCCAATTTATTTTCGGATAGCATTTTCGTAATTTTTTGGACCACAAAAGACCATTTTCTCTGGATTTTGAACGCTACAGATCACGGATTTGGCCTGAGGCTATTCTTCAACGATGATTAAGTCCATCAAGCACCGATTTGGGCGGATTTATTCCGGGTCAATTTTTGGCAGATTCCAAAGAGGTATCATCACAGATTTCATTCGATTTTTCCGAAATGCCATTGTCTTTCGAATCTGGAGGCTGCAGAGCACGGAATCAGGCCGAGCCTATTCTCCACCAATAATGAAGTCTTTTGATCTTATTCTCCACTGATGATAAGTCCATTAAGCACCGATTTGGGCCAATTTATTTTCGGATAGCATTTTCGTAATTTTTTGGACCACGAAAGACCATTTTCTTTGGTTTTGAAGGCTACAGATCACGGATTTGGCCTGAGACTATTCTTCAACGATGATTAAGTCCATCAAGCACCGATTTGGGAAGATTTATTCCGGGTCAATTTTTGGCAGATTCCAAAGGGAAACCATCACAGATTTCGGGGGATTTTTCTAAAATACCATTTTCTTTCAATTCTGGAGACTGCAGAACACAGAATCAGGCCGAGCCTATTCTCCACCAATAATGAAGTCTATTGATCTTATTCTCCATTGATGATAAGTCCATTAAGCATCGATTTGGGCCAATTTATTTTCGGATGGCATTTTCGTAATGTTTGGGACGACAAAAGACCATTTTCTCTGGATTTTGAAGGCTACAAATCACGGATTTGGCCTGAGGCTATTCTTCAACGATGATTAAGTCCATTAAGCACCGATTGTGGTGGATTTATTCTGGGTCAATTTTTGGCAGATTCCAAAGAGGTATCATCACAGATTTCATTCGATTTTTCCGAAATGGCATTGTCTTTCGATACTGGAGGCTGCAGAGCACGGAATCAGGCCGAGCCTATTCTCCACCAATAATGAAGTCTTTTGATCTTATTCTCCACCGATGATAAATCCATTAAGCACCGATTTGGGCCAATTTATTTTCGGATAGCATTTTTGTAATTTTTTGGACCACGAAAGAGCATTTTCTTTGGTTTTGAAGGCTACAGATCACGGATTTGGCCTGAGACTATTCTTCAACGATGATTAAGTCCATCAAGCACCGATTTGGGCGGATTTATTCCGGGTAAATTTTTGGCAGATTCCAAAGAGGTATCATCACAGATTTCATTCGATTTTCCCAAAATGCCAGTTTCTTTCGATTCTGGAGGTTGCAGAGCACGGAATCAGGCCGAGCCTATTCTCCACCAATAATGAAGTCTTTTGATCTTATTCTCCACGGATGATAAGTCCATTAAGCACCGATTTGGGCCAATTTATTTTCGGATGGCATTTTCGCAATTTTTTGGACCACGAAAGACCATTTTCTTTGGATTTTGAAGGCTACAAATCACGGATTTGGCCTGAGACCATTCTTCAACGATGATTAAGTCCATTAAGCACCGCTTTGGGCATATTTATTCCGGGTAAATTTTGTCAGATTCCAAAGAGGGTTACCATCATAGATTTCGGGCTATTTTTCTGAAATGCCGTTTTCTTTCAATTCTGGAGACTGCAAATCACAGATTTAGGCAGATTTTTTCAACTTGATTAAGTCCATTAAGCACTGATTTAGGCAGATTTATACCGGGTTAATTTTTGGCAGATTGTAAAGGGGTACAATCACGGATTTCGGGCGATTTTTCCGAAATGCCATTTTCTTTCGAATATGGAGGCTGCAGAGCACGGAATCAGGCCGAGCCTATTCTCCACCAATGATGAAGTCTTTCGATCTTATTCTCCACGGATGATAAATCCATTAATCACCGATTTGGGCCATTTTATTTTCGAATGGCATTTTCGTAATTTTTGGGACGACGAAAGACCATTTTCTATGGATTTTGAGGTCTACAAATCACGGATTTGGCCTGAGGCTATTCTTCAACGATGATTAAGTCCATTAAGCACCGATTTGGGCGGATTTATTCCGGGTCAATTTTTGGCAGATTCCAAAGAGGTATCATCACAGATTTCATTCGATTTTTCCGAAATGCCAGTTTCTTTTGATTCTTGAGGCTGCAGAGCACGGAATTAGGCCGAGCCTATTCTCCACCAATAATGAAGTCTTTTGATCTTATTCTCCACGGATGATAAGTCCATTAAGCACCGATTTGGGCCAATTTATTTTCGGATGGCATTTTCGCAATTTTTTGGACGACGAAAGACCATTTTCTTTGGATTTTGAAGGCTACAAATCACGGATTTGGCCTGAGACTATTCTTCAACGATGATTAAGTCCATTAAGCACCGCTTTGGGCAGATTTATTCCGGGTAAATTTTGTCAGATTCCAAAGGGTTACCATCATAGATTTCGGGCGATTTTTCTGAAATGCCGTTTTCTTTCAATTCTGGAGACTGCAGATCACAGAATCACGCCAGGGCTATTCTCCACCGATACTGAAGTCTACTTATCCTAATCTCCATGGATAATAAGTCAATTGAGCACCGATTTGGGCGAAATTATTTTCTGATGGCATTTTTCGTAATTTTTATGTCGACGAAAACCATTTTCTTTGGATTTTGAAGGCTACAAATCACGGATTCGGCTTGAGGCTATTTTTCAACTTGATTAAGTCCATTAAGCACCGATTTAGGCGGATTTATTCCGGGTTAATTTTTGGCAGATTGCAAAGGGGTACAATCACGAATTTCGGGCAATTTTTCCGAAATGCCATTTTCTTTCGATTCTGGAGGCTGCAGAGCACGGAATCAGGCCGAGCCTATTCTCCACCAATAATGAAGTCTATTGATCTTATTCTCCACGGATGATAAGTCCATTAAGCACCGATTTGGGCCAATTTATTTTCGGATGGCATTTTCGTAATGTTTGGGGCGACGAAAGACCATTTTCTCTGGATTTTGAAGGCTACAAATCACGGATTTGGCCTGAGGCTATTCTTCAACGATGATTTAGTCCATTAAGCACCGATTGTGGTGGATTTATTCTGGGTCAATTTTTGGCAGATTCCAAAGAGGTATCATCACTAGAGTTGTCAAAATGTAACCCGACCCGAGTAACCCGCCCGATCAACCCGACCCTCAACCCGCCCGCAACCCGATTTGACTAAAAGTCAATGACCCGTAACCCGCCCGACCCGCAACCCGACCAGCCCGCAACCCGACCAACCCGCAACCCGACTAACCCGCAACCCGACCAACCCGTAACCCGACCAACCCGCAATCCGATCGACCCGCAACCTGACCAACCCACAACCCGATCGACCCGCAACCCGATTACCCCGCAACCCGACTAACCCGAACCTGTAACCCGACCAACCCGACTATAATAGAAGGAGTTCGATGAAGATAAACTATAACTCTATAAGTTGACATTTGAAATCCTGGTTCACTAAAGTCTGATCATTACATCATCAATTATTAACTTAGTATAATAATATACATCATCAACTATTAACGCATATAACATCATCAAATATTGATTTAGATACATCATCAACCTAATAGTGCACATAACATTATAAAATATTAATTTAGCATAATAAGATAATTATAAGATTTAAAATCCAAATATCATGATTCTATCATAAAAAAGATTAATAATAGTTCACAAAAGTCTGATCATAACAAGAATACATGATTCATAATAGTTCATATTGTCTCAAGACCTCAAATATCAATAAAACATGTCCAAAAAACAAATTGGCATTCCAAATGACGATCACTCTAGAAGGTTTACTTCTTCTCCATCACGAGTCGTATCTTCATCATCGTCATCTGTACAATTAATCAGTGAAAAGAAAATAATAAGAAAAAGAGAATAGTTTGTTCAATACAAATATAACAATTTGTTTCTTCTTACCCATTTGGTATCCTCGTATCCAATTACGAGTTGTCACAACAGCTTCAAGAGTATCAGACAAAATCGAAGTTCTCCATTTTGTTAATATTCTTCCTCCCAAACTAAAAGAAGACTCTGATGCAATTGATGAAATTGGAATAGAAAGTACATCCTTTGCCATTTTAGAGAGGTGAGGAAATCGAAATTGATGGTCCTTCCAATATTGCAAGACATCAAAAGGAAGTAGCTTAGCGACTCCATCAATGTCCCCAAATGCAGGTATCAAAGGATCAGCCAAATACAATTGCAACTCAGAACTAGTTGATGTATTGTGGTTGATATTGGATGCATAAAACCCCTACAAACAATAAATATAGATATCATTGATATTAACACATAAGCATGTGCATCATTTCCTTTACAGTTAGCATGTACATGAAACAAAACAAATAATTAACTAGGGATGGCAATTTCGACCTGACCCGATTTACCCGACCTGTTTGACCTGTTTTGGGGCGGGTCAAACCCGCCCCGTAGGCGGGGCGGGGCGGGCATGGGTACCTCTCATCGACCCGACCTGCCCTGACCTGCCCCATTCTCGACCCGTTCTTGCCTAAATTACATATAATCTTAGTGAAATTACTTAAGATTTTCCTCTTATTACATTATATTTTAACTATAATAAAGTTGTAAATAAGGGAAAATCTCAATTTCTTCAATAATTTAACTACATTTTATCATATTATGGTTTCTTTCTTGGTCTTTCAATGAAAAGAACGAATATTTCTAATGTTTTTCACATAAATTACATACCCAATGGGTCGACCTGCCCCGACCCGCGCCCCGTGATAAATTACCCGACCTGGACCCGACCTGCCATGGGGCGGGTATGGGTATCAAGATACCCGCCCCGGACCTGCCCCATTGCCATTCCTATAATTAACCAAAGACCAAAACACAATAACATAATTCATTAATGTAGCAACAAACAAATACTTACAGCAGTGTAATTGTCCAAGGGAACACTTGAAGAAGTCATAGACACACCACTTTGAGTAGCTGAAATGGCCGATTGATTCTTATATTCTTTCAAAAGCAACTCCAAATCATCCACAACATCCTCGGCTTTTGAAACATATTCTCCACCCAACTTATCATAGCAATACTTCACAAAAGCAACCTTATAACGAGGGTCCAAAATAACTCCAAAAACAAGCACCAAGTTGTAGTCTTTCCAATACTTCAAGAATTTCAACATCATTGCATTTGCCATAGCACATATATCATCATCTAGACTTGTACAAAGAAGCCTCAACTCAAGATGAATCTTCCAAACATTCTCAAAAAACAGATTACTAGTCGGGTACTTAGTTCCAGAGAATAACTTTGTGATTTCATCAAAAGGCTTCAATAAATTTATAAGCACTTCTATCTTCTCCCAATCCTCAGATGATGGACATTCATTATACTCAAAATCCATCCTTGCTAAGTTTACAAATGCTTGACGATAATGATTTGCCCTCTCAAGCATATTATAAGTTGAATTCCATCTTGTTGGCACATCCAACCACAAAGACCTTGTTTGTTTCATCCCACTTTGCTCAACACATTCCTTGAACTTAATTTTCCTTCCTTCAGATCCTTCGACATATTTTACACTTTCTCTCACAGATCTAATACCATCTTTTATCACCTTCAATCCATCTTGGACAATAAGAGGAATGTGGAGGAGGAAGATGAGCAAAACTCAATAGCTTGCTATTCAGTTTCCATTCATCATCAACATAATGAGCCGTCAAGCATATAAATCCTCTAGTTGTCAATGAAGTCCACATATCACTAGTCAAACAAATACGACTAGAAATCTTTTGCAAACTAGACTTTAACTCCTCCTTCATTCTTTCATGGATCTTCACAATGTCAGATTTATGTGTATTCCTTGAAATAGGTTTAGCCTGACTATTCAAATAGCTATGCACATCTCTATTTCCTTTATGTTCAACACATCTAAAAACATAATCATGTGAAATTGTGCACATAGCTAATTTCTCACGAAAACCTTCCTGAGTTATGCAATTTTGACCAGTAGACTCATTCCTTAAATTTGATGGTTGGTGCAGTTTCTTACATACCGCAATATGTCGCTTCAGAGTAGATGTGCCAAGCCTTGACTCCGCCTTATATATCTTCCCACAAAAGTTGCACTTTCCTTTCTCTAGAAGAACTCCATCGTCATCAACGACATTAAATAGTTCTACATCGTCCCACACTTCCGATGTGCGGCGAGAATTAGCCTTCTTTTTAGGGGGTGAAGAAGGGCTAGAACCAGTAGTACTACCAACACCACTTCCCGAATTATAAGGATCCATGTCTGCAAATTCACAACAGCAGAATGTAGACAAACAATCAGAACACCAAATTAATTTATTAACAGTTACCAAATCAGGTAAAATACTGCATACAAGCAGCACCAAACTCATTCGTTTCTATGTAGTGTGATGTGGGTGGTGGGCTGGTGGCAACTGGTTTTTCTGTCTCAGTGAAACTATATAAAGGAGATACATCCTAGACTTTTCTTTCATAACGAAACTAGCACTGACCAACTATCAAGCACAAGCAATTAGAAGCCTGATGATGCCAACTATCAATTACCATCCTACAGACAGAACTCAGAAGTAAGAAAAATCAGTAGATTTATTTAGCTATCCCAATGACCAACTTCAGTAAATGTACGATCAGGAACAACAGCTAACTGTTGTGCTGATCAGGAAGCTCAGCTTCGGTTCTTACCATATGAACAGCCAAATTACAGATAAAGTAAAGGCAGAAGATAATCAGTAGTTTTATCCAGCCATTCTCCATGGCCATTCTCCACAGGACACCATTCATCAGTTGCCCGACGGAGAAATCAAACAGTCAAACCAACAGCAGTAAAACCTAACCCAACTTTATTGGAGAGCACAACAGGGGATTCATATTAGTGATATGAGTTACCTTCGAAAAATCTGAGTTGGTGTACTTTTTATTATTAACCCAAGCATATAAGCACCCAGTTCACGGAAATCTGAGTTACCTTCGGGGAAGTCGTCGCTGCGACGAAGGCCTGACAGCAGAGGAGGTCAGAGATTTCGGGGAAGTCGTCGCTGCGACGAAGGCCTGATTTGCGACGAAGGCCTGCGCGAAAGGACCCTGTTTCGACAGAAGAAGCGGACCGAGCAGACGAAGGAGAAGATGAAAGGACTCGGAGACGAAGGACCGACAGAGGAAGGAGAAGATGAAAGGACTCGGAGACGAAGGACCGACAGACGAAGGACCGACAGACGAAGGAGAGGGTCGGCGGTCGGGCATGGCAGGCGGCGGCTAGAACAAATGGTTATGGAATTTTAGGGTTCTTTCTTTCTGGGAGCAGCCGAGCGCAATTCGCAAATGGTTATGGAACGAGACAAATGAAGTTTCTTCTTTCTTTGCATTTAGTTTTGAGTTTCGAGCGTGGATGTTAAAACTTAAAATAAAACACAAAGTATCAAATTGTGAGGTAGCAAAGTTGGTTAATGGATGCTTGGTGAATTATTGATTAGTAAACAAAAGGTTAGTGTTTCGAAACCCAGTGAAGATTTTTTTTTTATTAACTGTCTATTTTTTTAGTTGCTATTTAAATTAAGGTATTAAATATTAGTTGGTGTATAGGGTATTATTAACTGTCTATTTTTTTTAGTTGCTGTTTAAATTAAGGTATTAAATATTAGTTGGTGTATAGGGTATATAATAGGGTTTAAATTAGACACGATTAGTCAAAAACTCAAAATAATAACTTATAACTAATAAGATCAACTTTTATTATTAACATATGTTCTTGAATCAAACCATTAGGGGTTTAGGGTATATAGACTATAGAGTCGATGTATAGGGTATATGGTTAGTGTAACGGGTATATAATGGGTTAGGGTATAAGGTATTAATGGTTTGACCACGGTTAGTCAAAATCATAACTAATAAGATCAACTTATCTTATTAACATATGTTCATGAATCAAACCATTAGGGGTTTAGGCCTTTAGGGTATATAGACTATAGAGTCGATATATAGGGTATATGGTTAGTGTAACGGGTATATAATGGGTTAGGGTATAAGGTATTAATGGTTTGACCACGGTTAGTCAAAATCATAACTAATAAGATCAACTTATCTTATTAACATATGTTCATGAATCAAACCATTAGGGGTTTAGGGTATATAGACTATAGAGTCGATGTATAGGGTATATGGTTAGTGTAACGGGTATATAATGGGTTAGGGTATAAGATATTAATGGTTTGACCACGGTTAGTCAAAATCATAACTAATAAGATAAACTTTTCTTATTAACATATGTTCATGAATCAAACCATTAGGGTTTTAGGGTATATAGACTATAGAGTCGATGTATAGGGATATGGTTAGTCTAATGGGTTAGGGTATAAGCACTACAGGAAAACTAGTTTTTAGTCACGGGATCTTATTCACGGTAGTGTTCCCCGTACTAAGAAATATACTAATATTCACGGTAAAATTTTCCGTAATTGATTATATAACTATAATCACGACAATTTATTTACTTGTATTTTAGCCTTCTCTTCCCATCTAGAACGAGATCCATATTTTCCTCATTATTATTACATGTGAATCATAGAACGAGATCCCATCTAAAATAAAATCATAGAACGAGAAGATAATACCCTCACCAATAGCTAGAAAATAGAAATTAAGAAAACCGTTTCATTTTGATAACCCGCCAAATGGTTTTTCGTTTCCCGGGCCTTTGCCAATTCTATAAAATTTCATGACCACCAATCCACCATCAGGCGCCAAACGCCTTTGCCAATTCTATAAAATTTCATGACCACCAATCCACCATCAGGGGCCAAACTCTTTTCATTTCCCGGGTGAAGGCGCCAATTCTAAAATTTCATGACCACCATCAGGGCCTTTGCCTGTTTGGCTTACGTGGAGGTGAAGTGTTGGTTATTAATGTTTGTTTTGTTCATTATGCCAATTTCCATGGACCATGGTACATTAAATCGTACCGTACCGGTGGTTCAACCACGAAATACCAGTATCGTGAAACCCGCAACCCGAACCGCCCGACCCGCAACCCGATTGACCCGCACCCGATTGACCCGTAACCCGATTGACCCGTAACCCGATTGGCCCGCAACCCGATTGACCCGCAACCCGATTGACCCGAAAGCCGATGAACCCGAACCCGACCAACCCGCAACCCGATCGACCCGCAACCCGACCAACCCGCAACCCGATTGAACCCAGCCCGAACCCGCCCGATTGACACCTCTAATCATCACAGATTTCATTCGATTTTTCCGAAATGCCATTGTCTTTCGATTCTGGAGGCTGCAGAGCACGGAATCAGGCCGAGCCTATTCTCCACCAATAATGAAGTCTTTTGATCTTATTCTCCACGGATGATAAGTCCATTAAGCACCGATTTGGGCCAATTTCTTTTCGGATGGCATTTTCGTAATTTTTGGACGATGAAAGACCATTTTCTTTGGATTTTGAAGTCTACAAATCAAGGATTTGGCCTGAGGCTATTCTTCAACGATGATTAAGTCCATTAAGCACCGATTTGGGCGGATTTATTCCGCGTCAATTTTTGGCAGATTCCAAAGAGGTATCATCACAGATTTCATTCGATTTTTCCGAAATGCCAGTTTCTTTCGATTCTGGAGGCTGCAGAGCACGGAATCAGGCCGAGCCTATTCTCCACCAATAATGAAGTCTTTTGATCTTATTCTCCACGGATGATAAGTCCATTAAGCACCGATTTGGGCCAATTTATTTTCGGATGGCATTTTCGAAATGTTTGGGACGACGAAAGACCATTTTCTCTGGATTTTGAAGGCTACAAATCACGGATTTGGCCTGAGGCTATTCTTCAACGATGATTAAGTCCATTAAGCACCGATTGTGGTGGATTTATTCTGGGTCAATTTTTGGCAGATTCCAAAGAGGTATCATCACAGATTTCATTCGGTTTTTCCGAAATGCCATTGTCTTTCGATCCTGGAGGCTGCAGAGCACGGAATCAGGCCGAGCCTATTCTCCACCAATAATGAAGTCTTTTGATCTTATTCTCCACGGATGATAAGTCCATTAAGCACTGATTTGGGCCAATTTATTTTCGGATAGCATTTTCGTAATATTTTGGACCACGAAAGACCATTTTCTTTGGTTTTGAAGGCTACAGATCACGGATTTGGCCTGAGACTATTCTTCAACGATGATTAAGTCCATCAAGCACCGATTTGGGCGGATTTATTCCGCGTCAATTTTTGGCAGATTCCAAAGAGGTATCATCACAGATTTCATTCGATTTTTCCGAAATGCCAGTTTCTTTCGATTCTGGAGGCTGCAGAGCACGGAATCAGGCCGAGCCTATTCTCCACCAATAATGAAGTCTTTTGATCTTATTCTCCACGGATGATAAGTCCATTAAGCACCGATTTGGGCCAATTTATTTTCGGATGGCATTTTCGTAATTTTTTGGACCACGAAAGACCATTTTCTTTGGATTTTGAAAGCTACAAATCACGGATTTGGCCTGAGACTATTCTTCAACGATGATTAAGTCCATTAAGCACCGCTTTGGGCAGATTTATTCCGAGTAAATTTTGTCAGCTTCCAAAGGGTTACCATCATAGATTTCGGGGGATTTTTCTGAAATGTCGTTTACTTTCAATTCTGGAGACTGCAAATCACAGAATCACGCCAGGGCTATTCTCCACCGATACTGAAGTCTAATTATCCTATTCTCCATGGATAATAAGTCCATTGAGCACCGATTTGGGCGAATTTATTTTCTGATAGCATTTGTCGTAATTTTTATGTCGACGAAAACCATTTTCTTTGGATTTTTAAGGCTACAAATCACGGATTCGGCTTGAGGCTATTTTTCAACTTGATTAAGTCCATTAAGCACTGATTTAGGCGGATTTATTCCTGGTTAATTTTTGGCAGATTGCAAAGGGGTACAATCACGAATTTCGGGCAATTTTTCCGAAATGTCATTTTCTTTCGATTCTAGAGGCTGCAGAGCACGGAATCAGGCCGAGCATATTCTCCACCAATAATGAAGTCTATTGATCTTATTCGCCACGGATGATAAGTCCATTAAGCACCGATTTGGGCCAATTTATTTTCGGATGGCATTTTCGTAATTTTTTGGACGACGAAAGACCATTTTCTTTGGAATTTGAAGGCTACAAATCACGGATTTGGCCTGAGGCTATTCTTAAACGATGATTAAGTCCATTAAGCACCGATTTGGGCGGATTTATTCCGGGTCAATTTTTGGCAGATTCCAAAGGGGAATCATCATAGATTTCATTTGATTTTTCCGAAATGCCAGTTTCTTTCGATTCTGGAGGCTGCAGAGAACGGAATTAGGCCGAGCCTATTCTCCACCTATAATGAAGTCTTTTGATCTTATTCTCCACGGATGATAAGTCCATTAAGCACCAATTTGGGCCAATTTATTTTCGGATGGCATTTTCGTAATGTTTGGGACGACGAAAGACCATTTTCTCTGGATTTTGAAGGCTACAAATCACAGATTTGGCCTGAGGCTATTCTTCAACGATGATTAAGTCCATTAAGCACCAATTGTGGTGGATTTATTCTGGGTCAATTTTTGGCAGATTCCAAAGAGGTATCATCACAGATTTCATTCGATTTTTCCGAAATGCCATTGTCTTTCGATTCTGGAGGCTGCAGAGCACGGAATCAGGCCGAGCCTATTCTCCACCAATAATGAAGTCTTTTGATCTTATTCTCCACGGATGATAAGTCCATTAAGCACCGATTTGGGCCAATTTATTTTCGGATAGCATTTTCGTAATTTTTTGGACCACGAAAGACCATATTCTTTGGTTTTGAAGGCTACAGATCACGGATTTGGCCTGAGACTATTCTTCAACGATGATTAAGTCCATCAAGCACCGATTTGGGCGGATTTATTCCGGGTCAATTTTTGGCAGATTCCAAAGAGGTATCATCACAGATTTCATTCGATTTTTCCGAAATGCCAGTTTCTTTCGATTCTTGAGGCTGCAGAGCACGGAATTAGGCCGAGCCTATTCTCCACCAATAATGAAGTCTTTTGATCTTATTCTCCACGGATGATAAGTCCATTAAGCACCGATTTGGGCCAATTTATTTTCGGATGGCATTTTCGCAATTTTTTGGACGACGAAAGACCATTTTCTTTGGATTTTGAAGGCTACAAATCACGGATTTGGCCTGAGACTATTCTTCAACGATGATTAAGTCCATTAAGCACCGCTTTGGGCAGATTTATTCCGGGTAAATTTTGTCAGATTCCAAAGGGTTACCATCATAGATTTCGGGCGATTTTTCTGAAATGCCGTTTTCTTTCAATTCTGGAGACTGCAGATCACAGAATCACGCCAGGGCTATTCTCCACCGATAATGAAGTCTACTTATCCTATTCTCCATGGATAATAAGTCAATTGAGCACCGATTTGGGCGAAATTATTTTCTGATGGCATTTTTCGTAATTTTTATGTCGACGAAAACCATTTTCTTTGGATTTTGAAGGCTACAAATCACGGATTTGGCCTAAGGCTATTCTTCAACAATGATTAAGTCCATTAAGCACCGATTGTGGTGGATTTATTCTGGGTCAATTTTTGGCAGATTCCAAAGAGGTATCATCACAGATTTCATTCGATTTTTCCGAAATGCCATTGTCTTTCGAATCTTGAGGCTGCAGAGCACGGAATCAGGCCGAGCCTATTCTCCACCAATAATGAAGTCTTTTGATCTTATTCTCCACGGATGATAAGTCCAATAAGCACCGATTTGGGCCAATTTATTTTCGGATAGCATTTGCGTAATTTTTTGGACCACGAAAGACCATTTTCTTTGGTTTTGAAGGCTACAGATCACGGATTTGGCCTGAGACTATTCTTCAACGATGATTAAGTCCATCAAGCACCGATTTGGGCAGATTTATTCCGGGTCAAATTTTGGCAGATTCCAAAGGGTTACCATCACAGATTTCGGGGGATTTTTCTAAAATGCCATTTTCTTTCAATTCTGGAGACTGCAGATCACAGAATCACGCAGGTGCTATTCTCCACCGATAATAAAGTCTACTGATCCTATTCTCCATGGATAATAAGTCCATTGAGCACCGATTTGGGCGAATTTATTTTCGGATGACATTTTTCGTAATTTTTATGTCGACGAAAACCATTTTCTTTGGATTTTGAAGGCTACAAATCACGGATTTGGCCTGAGACTATTCTTCAACGATGATTAAGTCCATTAAGCACCGATTGTGGTGGATTTATTCTGGGTCAATTTTTGGCAGATTCCAAAGAGGTATCATCACAGATTTCATTCGATTTTTCCGAAATGCAATTGTCTTTCGAATCTGGAGGCTGCAGAGCACGGAATCAGGCCGAGCCTATTCTCCACCAATAATGAAGTCTTTTGATCTTATTCTCCACGGATGATAAGTCCATTAAGCACTGATTTGGGCCAATTTATTTTCGGATAGCATTTTCGTAATTTTTTGGACCACGAAAGACCATTTTCTTTGGTTTTGAAGGCTACAGATCACGGATTTGGCCTGAGACTATTCTTCAACGATGATTAAGTCCATCAAGCACCGATTTGGGCGGATTTATTCCGCGTCAATTTTTGGCAGATTCCAAAGAGGTATCATCACAGATTTCATTCGATTTTTCCGAAATGCCAGTTTCTTTCGATTCTGGAGGCTGCAGAGCACGGAATCAGGCCGAGCCTATTCTCCACCAATAATGAAGTCTTTTGATCTTATTCTCCACGAATGATAAGTCCATTAAGCACCGATTTGGGCCAATTTATTTTCGGATGGCATTTTCGTAATTTTTTGGACCACGAAAGACCAATTTCTTTGGATTTTGAAAGCTACAAATCACGGATTTGGCCTGAAACTATTCTTCAACGATGATTAAGTCCATTAAGCACCGCTTTGGGCAGATTTATTCCGAGTAAATTTTGTCAGATTCCAAAGGGTTACCATCATAGATTTCGGGGGATATTTCTGAAATGCCGTTTTCTTTCAATTCTGGAGACTGCAAATCACAGAATCGCGCCAGGGCTATTCTCCACCGATACTGAAGTCTAATTATCCTATTCTCCATGGATAATAAGTCCATTGAGCACCGATTTGGGCGAATTTATTTTCTGATGGCATTTGTCGTAATTTTTATGTCGACGAAAACCATTTTCTTTGGATTTTTAAGGCTACAAATCACGGATTCGGCTTGAGGCTATTTTTCAACTTGATTAAGTCCATTAAGCACTGATTTAGGCGGATTTATTCCTGGTTAATTTTTGGCAGATTGCAAAGGGGTACAATCACGAATTTCGGGCAATTTTTCCGAAATGTCATTTTCTTTCGATTCTAGAGGCTGCAGAGCACGGAATCAGGCCGAGCATATTCTCCACCAATAATGAAGTCTATTGATCTTATTCGCCACGGATGATAAGTCCATTAAGCACCGATTTGGGCCAATTTATTTTCGGATGGCATTTTCGTAATTTTTTGGACGACGAAAGACCATTTTCTTTGGAATTTGAAGGCTACAAATCACGGATTTGGCCTGAGGCTATTCTTAAACGATGATTAAGTCCATTAAGCACCGATTTGGGCGGATTTATTCCAGGTCAATTTTTGGCAGATCATCACAGATTTCATTTGATTTTTCCGAAATGCCAGTTTCTTTCGATTCTGGAGGCAGCAGAGAACGGAATTAGGCCGAGCCTATTCTCCACCTATAATGAAGTCTTTTGATCTTATTCTCCACGGATGATAAGTCCATTAAGCACCAATTTGGGCCAATTTATTTTCGGATGGCATTTTCGTAATGTTTGGGACGACGAAAGACCATTTTCTCTGGATTTTGAAGGCTACAAATCACAGATTTGGCCTGAGGCTATTCTTCAACGATGATTAAGTCCATTAAGCACCAATTGTGGTGGATTTATTCTGGGTCAATTTTTGGCAGATTCCAAAGAGGTATCATCACAGATTTCATTCGATTTTTCCGAAATGCCATTGTCTTTCGATTCTGGAGGCTGCAGAGCACGGAATCAGGCCGAGCCTATTCTCCACCAATAATGAACTCTTTTGATCTTATTCTCCACGGATGATAAGTCATTAAGCACCGATTTGGGCCAATTTATTTTCGGATAGCATTTTCGTAATTTTTTGGACCACGAAAGACCATATTCTTTGGTTTTGAAGGCTACAGATAACGGATTTGGCCTGAGACTATTCTTCAACGATGATTAAGTCCATCAAGCACCGATTTGGGCGGATTTATTCCGGGTCAATTTTTGGCAGATTCCAAAGAGGTATCATCACAGATTTCATTCGATTTTTCCGAAATGCCAGTTTCTTTCGATTCTTGAGGCTGCAGAGCACGGAATTAGGCCGAGCCTATTCTCCACCAATAATGAAGTCTTTTGATCTTATTCTCCACGGATGATAAGTCCATTAAGCACCGATTTGGGCCAATTTATTTTCAGATGGCATTTTCGCAATTTTTTGGACGACGAAAGACCATTTTCTTTGGATTTTGAAGGCTACAAATCACGGATTTGGCCTGAGACTATTCTTCAACGATGATTAAGTCCATTAAGCACCGCTTTGGGCAGATTTATTCCGGGTAAATTTTGTCAGATTCCAAAGGGTTACCATCATAGATTTCGGGCGATTTTTCTGAAATGCCGTTTTCTTTCAATTCTGGAGACTGCAGATCACAGAATCACGCCAGGGCTATTCTCCACCGTTAATGAAGTCTACTTATCCTATTCTCCATGGATAATAAGTCAATTGAGCACCGATTTGGGCGAAATTATTTTCTGATGGCATTTTTCGTAATTTTTATGTCGACGAAAACCATTTTCTTTGGATTTTGAAGGCTACAAATCACGGATTTGGCCTAAGGCTATTCTTCAACAATGATTAAGTCCATTAAGCACCGATTGTGGTGGATTTATTCTGGGTCAATTTTTGGCAGATTCCAAAGAGGTATCATCACAGATTTCATTCGATTTTTCCGAAATGCCATTGTCTTTCGAATCTTGAGGCTGCAGAGCACGGAATCAGGCCGAGCCTATTCTCCACCAATAATGAAGTCTTTTGATCTTATTCTCCACGGATGATAAGTCCATTAAGCACCGATTTGGGCCAATTTATTTTCGGATAGCATTTGCGTAATTTTTTGGACCACGAAAGACCATTTTCTTTGGTTTTGAAGGCTACAGATCACGGATTTGGCCTGAGACTATTCTTCAACGATGATTAAGTCCATCAAGCACCGATTTGGGCAGATTTATTCCGGGTCAATTTTTGGCAGATTCCAAAGGGTTACCATCACAGATTTCGGGGGATTTTTCTAAAATGCCATTTTCTTTCAATTCTGGAGACTGCAGATCACAGAATCACGCAGGTGCTATTCTCCACCGATAATAAAGTCTACTGATCCTATTCTCCATGGATAATAAGTCCATTGAGCACCGATTTGGGCGAATTTATTTTCGGATGACATTTTTCGTAATTTTTATGTCGACGAAAACCATTTTCTTTGGATTTTGAAGGCTACAAATCACGGATTTGGCCTGAGACTATTCTTCAACGATGATTAAGTCCATTAAGCACCGATTGTGGTGGATTTATTCTGGGTCAATTTTTGGCAGATTCCAAAGAGGTATCATCACAGATTTCATTCGATTTTTCCGAAATGCCATTGTCTTTCGATTCTGGAGGCTGCAGAGCACGGAATCAGGCCGAGCCTATTCTCCACCAATAATGAAGTCTTTTGATCTTATTCTCCACGGATGATAAGTCCATTAAGCACTGATTTGGGCCAATTTATTTTCGGATAGCATTTTCGTAATTTTTTGGACCACGAAAGACCATTTTCTTTGGTTTTGAAGGCTACAGATCACGGATTTGGCCTGAGACTATTCTTCAACGATGATTAAGTCCATCAAGCACCGATTTGGGCGGATTTATTCCGCGTCAATTTTTGGCAGATTCCAAAGAGGTATCATCACAGATTTCATTCGATTTTTCCGAAATGCCAGTTTCTTTCGATTCTGGAGGCTGCAGAGCACGGAATCAGGCCGAGCCTATTCTCCACCAATAATGAAGTCTTTTGATCTTATTCTCCACGAATGATAAGTCCATTAAGCACCGATTTGGGCCAATTTATTTTCGGATGGCATTTTCGTAATTTTTTGGACCACGAAAGACCAATTTCTTTGGATTTTGAAAGCTACAAATCACGGATTTGGCCTGAAACTATTCTTCAACGATGATTAAGTCCATTAAGCACCGCTTTGGGCAGATTTATTCCGAGTAAATTTTGTCAGATTCCAAAGGGTTACCATCATAGATTTCGGGGGATATTTCTGAAATGCCGTTTTCTTTCAATTCTGGAGACTGCAAATCACAGAATCGCGCCAGGGCTATTCTCCACCGATACTGAAGTCTAATTATCCTATTCTCCATGGATAATAAGTCCATTGAGCACCGATTTGGGCGAATTTATTTTCTGATGGCATTTGTCGTAATTTTTATGTCGACGAAAACCATTTTCTTTGGATTTTTAAGGCTACAAATCACGGATTCGGCTTGAGGCTATTTTTCAACTTGATTAAGTCCATTAAGCACTGATTTAGGCGGATTTATTCCTGGTTAATTTTTGGCAGATTGCAAAGGGGTACAATCACGAATTTCGGGCAATTTTTCCGAAATGTCATTTTCTTTCGATTCTAGAGGCTGCAGAGCACGGAATCAGGCCGAGCATATTCTCCACCAATAATGAAGTCTATTGATCTTATTCGCCACGGATGATAAGTCCATTAAGCACCGATTTGGGCCAATTTATTTTCGGATGGCATTTTCGTAATTTTTTGGACGACGAAAGACCATTTTCTTTGGAATTTGAAGGCTACAAATCACGGATTTGGCCTGAGGCTATTCTTAAACGATGATTAAGTCCATTAAGCACCGATTTGGGCGGATTTATTCCAGGTCAATTTTTGGCAGATCATCACAGATTTCATTTGATTTTTCCGAAATGCCAGTTTCTTTCGATTCTGGAGGCTGCAGAGAACGGAATTAGGCCGAGCCTATTCTCCACCTATAATGAAGTCTTTTGATCTTATTCTCCACGGATGATAAGTCCATTAAGCACCAATTTGGGACAATTTATTTTCGGATGGCATTTTCGTAATGTTTGGGACGACGAAAGACCATTTTCTCTGGATTTTGAAGGCTACAAATCACAGATTTGGCCTGAGGCTATTCTTCAACGATGATTAAGTCCATTAAGCACCAATTGTGGTGGATTTATTCTGGGTCAATTTTTGGCAGATTCCAAAGAGGTATCATCACATATTTCATTCGATTTTTCCGAAATGCCATTGTCTTTCGATTCTGGAGGCTGCAGAGCACGGAATCAGGCCGAGCCTATTCTCCACCAATAATGAAGTCTTTTGATCTTATTCTCCACGGATGATAAGTCATTAAGCACCGATTTGGGCCAATTTATTTTCGGATAGCATTTTCGTAATTTTTTGGACCACGAAAGACCATATTCTTTGGTTTTGAAGGCTACAGATAACGGATTTGGCCTGAGACTATTCTTCAACGATGATTAAGTCCATCAAGCACCGATTTGGGCGGATTTATTCCGGGTCAATTTTTGGCAGATTCCAAAGAGGTATCATCACAGATTTCATTCGATTTTTCCGAAATGCCAGTTTCTTTCGATTCTTGAGGCTGCAGAGCACGGAATTAGGCCGAGCCTATTCTCCAACAATAATGAAGTCTTTTGATCTTATTCTCCACGGATGATAAGTCCATTAAGCACCGATTTGGGCCAATTTATTTTCGGATGGCATTTTCGCAATTTTTTGGACGACGAAAGACCATTTTCTTTGGATTTTGAAGGCTACAAATCACGGATTTGGCCTGAGACTATTCTTCAACGATGATTAAGTCCATTAAGCACCGCTTTGGGCAGATTTATTCCGGGTAAATTTTGTCAGATTCCAAAGGGTTACCATCATAGATTTCGGGCGATTTTTCTGAAATGCCGTTTTCTTTCAATTCTGGAGACTGCAGATCACAGAATCACGCCAGGGCTATTCTCCACCGTTAATGAAGTCTACTTATCCTATTCTCCATGGATAATAAGTCAATTGAGCACCGATTTGGGCGAAATTATTTTCTGATGGCATTTTTCGTAATTTTTATGTCGACGAAAACCATTTTCTTTGGATTTTGAAGGCTACAAATCACGGATTTGGCCTAAGGCTATTCTTCAACAATGATTAAGTCCATTAAGCACCGATTGTGGTGGATTTATTCTGGGTCAATTTTTGGCAGATTCCAAAGAGGTATCATCACAGATTTCATTCGATTTTTCCGAAATGCCATTGTCTTTCGAATCTTGAGGCTGCAGAGCACGGAATCAGGCCGAGCCTATTCTCCACCAATAATGAAGTCTTTTGATCTTATTCTCCACGGATGATAAGTCCATTAAGCACCGATTTGGGCCAATTTATTTTCGGATAGCATTTGCGTAATTTTTTGGACCACGAAAGACCATTTTCTTTGGTTTTGAAGGCTACAGATCACGGATTTGGCCTGAGACTATTCTTCAACGATGATTAAGTCCATCAAGCACCGATTTGGGCAGATTTATTCCGGGTCAATTTTTGGCAGATTCCAAAGGGTTACCATCACAGATTTCGGGGGATTTTTCTAAAATGCCATTTTCTTTCAATTCTGGAGACTGCAGATCACAGAATCACGCAGGTGCTATTCTCCACCGATAATAAAGTCTACTGATCCTATTCTCCATGGATAATAAGTCCATTGAGCACCGATTTGGGCGAATTTATTTTCGGATGACATTTTTCGTAATTTTTATGTCGACGAAAACCATTTTCTTTGGATTTTGAAGGCTACAAATCACGGATTTGGCCTGAGACTATTCTTCAACGATGATTAAGTCCATTAAGCACCGATTGTGGTGGATTTATTCTGGGTCAATTTTTGGCAGATTCCAAAGAGGTATCATCACAGATTTCATTCGATTTTTCCGAAATGCCATTGTCTTTCGATTCTGGAGGCTGCAGAGCACGGAATCAGGCCGAGCCTATTCTCCACCAATAATGAAGTCTTTTGATCTTATTCTCCACGGATGATAAGTCCATTAAGCACTGATTTGGGCCAATTTATTTTCGGATAGCATTTTCGTAATTTTTTGGACCACGAAAGACCATTTTCTTTGGTTTTGAAGGCTACAGATCACGGATTTGGCCTGAGACTATTCTTCAACGATGATTAAGTCCATCAAGCACCGATTTGGGCGGATTTATTCCGCGTCAATTTTTGGCAGATTCCAAAGAGGTATCATCACAGATTTCATTCGATTTTTCCGAAATGCCAGTTTCTTTCGATTCTGGAGGCTGCAGAGCACGGAATCAGGCCGAGCCTATTCTCCACCAATAATGAAGTCTTTTGATCTTATTCTCCACGAATGATAAGTCCATTAAGCACCGATTTGGGCCAATTTATTTTCGGATGGCATTTTCGTAATTTTTTGGACCACGAAAGACCAATTTCTTTGGATTTTGAAAGCTACAAATCACGGATTTGGCCTGAAACTATTCTTCAACGATGATTAAGTCCATTAAGCACCGCTTTGGGCAGATTTATTCCGAGTAAATTTTGTCAGATTCCAAAGGGTTACCATCATAGATTTCGGGGGATATTTCTGAAATGCCGTTTTCTTTCAATTCTGGAGACTGCAAATCACAGAATCGCGCCAGGGCTATTCTCCACCGATACTGAAGTCTAATTATCCTATTCTCCATGGATAATAAGTCCATTGAGCACCGATTTGGGCGAATTTATTTTCTGATGGCATTTGTCGTAATTTTTATGTCGACGAAAACCATTTTCTTTGGATTTTTAAGGCTACAAATCACGGATTCGGCTTGAGGCTATTTTTCAACTTGATTAAGTCCATTAAGCACTGATTTAGGCGGATTTATTCCTGGTTAATTTTTGGCAGATTGCAAAGGGGTACAATCACGAATTTCGGGCAATTTTTCCGAAATGTCATTTTCTTTCGATTCTAGAGGCTGCAGAGCACGGAATCAGGCCGAGCATATTCTCCACCAATAATGAAGTCTATTGATCTTATTCGCCACGGATGATAAGTCCATTAAGCACCGATTTGGGCCAATTTATTTTCGGATGGCATTTTCGTAATTTTTTGGACGACGAAAGACCATTTTCTTTGGAATTTGAAGGCTACAAATCACGGATTTGGCCTGAGGCTATTCTTAAACGATGATTAAGTCCATTAAGCACCGATTTGGGCGGATTTATTCCAGGTCAATTTTTGGCAGATCATCACAGATTTCATTTGATTTTTCCGAAATGCCAGTTTCTTTCGATTCTGGAGGCTGCAGAGAACGGAATTAGGCCGAGCCTATTCTCCACCTATAATGAAGTCTTTTGATCTTATTCTCCACGGATGATAAGTCCATTAAGCACCAATTTGGGACAATTTATTTTCGGATGGCATTTTCGTAATGTTTGGGACGACGAAAGACCATTTTCTCTGGATTTTGAAGGCTACAAATCACAGATTTGGCCTGAGGCTATTCTTCAACGATGATTAAGTCCATTAAGCACCAATTGTGGTGGATTTATTCTGGGTCAATTTTTGGCAGATTCCAAAGAGGTATCATCACATATTTCATTCGATTTTTCCGAAATGCCATTGTCTTTCGATTCTGGAGGCTGCAGAGCACGGAATCAGGCCGAGCCTATTCTCCACCAATAATGAAGTCTTTTGATCTTATTCTCCACGGATGATAAGTCATTAAGCACCGATTTGGGCCAATTTATTTTCGGATAGCATTTTCGTAATTTTTTGGACCACGAAAGACCATATTCTTTGGTTTTGAAGGCTACAGATAACGGATTTGGCCTGAGACTATTCTTCAACGATGATTAAGTCCATCAAGCACCGATTTGGGCGGATTTATTCCGGGTCAATTTTTGGCAGATTCCAAAGAGGTATCATCACAGATTTCATTCGATTTTTCCGAAATGCCAGTTTCTTTCGATTCTTGAGGCTGCAGAGCACGGAATTAGGCCGAGCCTATTCTCCACCAATAATGAAGTCTTTTGATCTTATTCTCCACGGATGATAAGTCCATTAAGCACCGATTTGGGCCAATTTATTTTCGGATGGCATTTTCGCAATTTTTTGGACGACGAAAGACCATTTTCTTTGGATTTTGAAGGCTACAAATCACGGATTTGGCCTGAGACTATTCTTCAACGATGATTAAGTCCATTAAGCACCGCTTTGGGCAGATTTATTCCGGGTAAATTTTGTCAGATTCCAAAGGGTTACCATCATAGATTTCGGGCGATTTTTCTGAAATGCCGTTTTCTTTCAATTCTGGAGACTGCAGATCACAGAATCACGCCAGGGCTATTCTCCACCGTTAATGAAGTCTACTTATCCTATTCTCCATGGATAATAAGTCAATTGAGCACCGATTTGGGCGAAATTATTTTCTGATGGCATTTTTCGTAATTTTTATGTCGACGAAAACCATTTTCTTTGGATTTTGAAGGCTACAAATCACGGATTTGGCCTAAGGCTATTCTTCAACAATGATTAAGTCCATTAAGCACCGATTGTGGTGGATTTATTCTGGGTCAATTTTTGGCAGATTCCAAAGAGGTATCATCACAGATTTCATTCGATTTTTCCGAAATGCCATTGTCTTTCGAATCTTGAGGCTGCAGAGCACGGAATCAGGCCGAGCCTATTCTCCACCAATAATGAAGTCTTTTGATCTTATTCTCCACGGATGATAAGTCCATTAAGCACCGATTTGGGCCAATTTATTTTCGGATAGCATTTGCGTAATTTTTTGGACCACGAAAGACCATTTTCTTTGGTTTTGAAGGCTACAGATCACGGATTTGGCCTGAGACTATTCTTCAACGATGATTAAGTCCATCAAGCACCGATTTGGGCAGATTTATTCCGGGTCAATTTTTGGCAGATTCCAAAGGGTTACCATCACAGATTTCGGGGGATTTTTCTAAAATGCCATTTTCTTTCAATTCTGGAGACTGCAGATCACAGAATCACGCAGGTGCTATTCTCCACCGATAATAAAGTCTACTGATCCTATTCTCCATGGATAATAAGTCCATTGAGCACCGATTTGGGCGAATTTATTTTCGGATGACATTTTTTGTAATTTTTATGTCGACGAAAACCATTTTCTTTGGATTTTGAAGGCTACAAATCACGGATTTGGCCTGAGACTATTCTTCAACGATGATTAAGTCCATTAAGCACCGATTGTGGTGGATTTATTCTGGGTCAATTTTTGGCAGATTCCAAAGAGGTATCATCACAGATTTCATTCGATTTTTCCGAAATGCCATTGTCTTTCGAAACTGAAGGCTGCAGAGCACGGAATCAGGCCGAGCCTATTCTCCACCAATAATGAAGTCTTTTGATCTTATTCTCCACGGATGATAAGTCCATTAAGCACTGATTTGGGCCAATTTATTTTCGGATAGCATTTTCGTAATTTTTTGGACCACGAAAGACCATTTTCTTTGGTTTTGAAGGCTACAGATCACGGATTTGGCCTGAGACTATTCTTCAACGATGATTAAGTCCATCAAGCACCGATTTGGGCGGATTTATTCCGCGTCAATTTTTGGCAGATTCCAAAGAGGTATCATCACAGATTTCACTCGATTTTTCCGAAATGCCAGTTTCTTTCGATTCTGGAGGCTGCAGAGCACGGAATCAGGCCGAGCCTATTCTCCACCAATAATGAAGTCTTTTGATCTTATTCTCCACGAATGATAAGTCCATTAAGCACCGATTTGGGCCAATTTATTTTCGGATGGCATTTTCGTAATTTTTTGGACCACGAAAGACCATTTTCTTTGGATTTTGAAAGCTACAAATCACGGATTTGTCCTGAGACTATTCTTCAACGATGATTAAGTACATTAAGCACCGCTTTGGGCAGATTTATTCCGAGTAAATTTTGTCAGATTCCAAAGGGTTACCATCATAGATTTCGGGGGATTTTTCTGAAATGCCGTTTTCTTTCAATTCTGGAGACTGCAAATCACAGAATCACGCCAGGGCTATTCTCCACCGATACTGAAGTCTAATTATCCTATTCTCCATGGATAATAAGTCCATAGAGCACCGATTTGGGCGAATTTATTTTCTGATGGCATTTGTCGTAATTTTTATGTCGACGAAAACCATTTTCTTTGGATTTTTAAGGCTACAAATCACGGATTCGGCTTGAGGCTATTTTTCAACTTGATTAAGTCCATTAAGCACTGATTTAGGCGGATTTATTCCTGGTTAATTTTTGGCAGATTGCAAAGGGGTACAATCACGAATTTCGGGCAATTTTTCCGAAATGTCATTTTCTTTCGATTCTAGAGGCTGCAGAGCACGGAATCAGGCCGAGCATATTCTCCACCAATAATGAAGTCTATTGATCTTATTCGCCACGGATGATAAGTCCATTAAGCACAGATTTGGGCCAATTTATTTTCGGATGGCATTTTCGTAATTTTTTGGACGACAAAAGACCATTTTCTTTGGAATTTGAAGGCTACAAATCACGGATTTGGCCTGAGGCTATTCTTAAACGATGATTAAGTCCATTAAGCACCGATTTGGGCGGATTTATTCCGGGTCAATTTTTGGCAGATTCCAAAGGGGAATCATCACAGATTTCATTTGATTTTTCCGAAATGCCAGTTTCTTTCGATTCTGGAGGCTGCAGAGAACGGAATTAGGCCGAGCCTATTCTCCACCTATAATGAAGTCTTTTGATCTTATTCTCCACGGATGATAAGTCCATTAAGCACCAATTTGGGCCAATTTATTTTCGGATGGCATTTTCGTAATGTTTGGGACGACGAAAGACCATTTTCTCTGGATTTTGAAGGCTACAAATCACAGATTTGGCATGAGGCTATTCTTCAACGATGATTAAGTCCATTAAGCACCAATTGTGGTGGATTTATTCTGGGTCAATTTTTGGCAGATTCCAAAGAGGTATCATCACAGATTTCATTCGATTTTTCCGAAATGCCATTGTCTTTCGATTCTGGAGGCTGCAGAGCACGGAATCAGGCCGAGCCTATTCTCCACCAATAATGAAGTCTTTTGATCTTATTCTCCACTGATGATAAGTCCATTAAGCACCGATTTGGGCCAATTTATTTTCGGATAGCATTTTCGTAATTTTTTGGACCACGAAAGACCATTTTCTTTGGTTTTGAAGGCTACAGATCACGGATTTGGCCTGAGACTATTCTTCAACGATGATTAAGTCCATCAAGCACCGATTTGGGAAGATTTATTCTGGGTCAATTTTTGGCAGATTCCAAAGGGAAACCATCACAGATTTCGGGGGATTTTTCTAAAATACCATTTTCTTTCAATTCTGGAGACTGCATAACACAGAATCAGGCCGAGCCTATTCTCCACCAATAATGAAGTCTATTGATCTTATTCTCCATGGATGATAAGTCCATTAAGCATCGATTTGGGCCAATTTATTTTTGGATGGCATTTTCGTAATTTTTTGGACGACAAATGACCATTTTCTTTGGATTTTGAAGGCCACAAATCACGGATTTGGCCAGAGGCTATTCTTCAACGATGATTAGGTCCATTAAGTACCGAATTGTACGGATTTATTCCGGGTCAATTTTTGGCAGATTACAAAGGGGTATCATCACAGATTTCATTCGATTTTTCCGAAATGCCATTTTCTTTCTATTCTGGAGGCTGCAGATCACGGAATCAGGCCGAGGCTATTCTCCACCGATAATGAAGTCTATTGATCCTATTCTCCACGGATGACAAGTCCATTAAGCACCGATTTGGGCCAATTTATTTTCGGATGACATTTTCGTAATTATTTAGACCACAAAAGACCATTTTCATTGGATTTTGAAGGCTACAAATCACGGATTCGGCCTGAGGCTATTTTTTCAACGATAATTAAGTCCATTAAGAACCGATTTGGGCGGATTTATTCCGGTTCAATTTTTGGCAGATTCCAACGGGGTACTATCACATATTTCAGGCGATTTTTCTGAAATGTCGTTTTCTTTCAATTCTGGAGTCTGCAGATCACGGAATCAGGCTGAGGCTATTCTCCACTAACAATGAAGTCTATTGATCCTATTTTCCATGGATGATTAGTCCATTAAGCACCGATTTAGGCCAATTTATTTTCGAATGGAAAAATGATTTTTATTTTTACAAGTCGATATAGAATGGTTTCGTTCAAAGTTAAATTACGATTTAAACACACAATACATTATCACTGATATATTTGGTTCATAGTATCTTGCGGTGTTTGATTTCAAGTCATTGTCCAGAGATAACATCCATAGAATAGGAACTGAAGGGTAATTTGGAGTCGAAGCACCGATTGGGGCCAATTTATTTTGGGATGGCATTTTCGTAATTTTTTGGGCGAAGAAAGGCCATTTTCTTTGGATTTTGAAGGCTACAGATCACGAATTTAGCCTGAGGCTATTCTTCTGAGTTAAAACAAAGAAAATATGAGTCGTTTAAGAAAACAAAGGAAAATAAAAATGAATTTAATTCTCCACCCTTAGATTTGGATTTTTTGGACCCACTTAAATCTGATGGCTGAGATTCATTACTCGGATAAACTTTTGAAAAAATTAGTGTTTTAGGGTTTCAGTTTTTTGAATCATTAATACTGAAAAGGTTAATCAAAAGTAGTACATATGTTGTGTTTCTTTAGGTTGTAGACTACACTTTCTTAGTTCGTGTTCTTACATATTTTGAGTAGTGTTTGCTAAATGTACTATCTTAGTTCGTGTTATACATATTTTAAATTGTGTTTGATAAACCATACAGTATTAGGAGTTTAAACCTGTTTATCGGAACAAAAAATGTTGTAGAATTTTATCAATATAAAACGGGTTCAATCAAAATTAAATCACGATAAGCACCCAATACATTATCACCTATTTATCTGCTACGACCTTTCGTACGATATTACAGTACATGCTGATTTCCTTATCCATACACCCCCAGTGGCGAAAAGATTTGTATCTTCAACTGTTTTGTCTGCTTATAATTGCCATTTCTTTTTAGTAAGCCCTAGCTTGGGATGGATGGTGAAAAATATTATCAATAAATTAACGATTTGAATGTTTACAAGAGTTGGAACGAAAGAGTAGTTTGGAGAATGAGATCTTGGAGAAAACGTATGTTTTTCCTTTGACATTTGCGAGTTTGATGATATTCCGTGAAAAAAGATAAATAAATTGATAGTGGAAATTAATGTCATTGCATGAAACTACAACGGGCTCCTGAAACTGACCCGCATAAACAACAACGGGCTCGACAAGCATGCAACGAAAAGCCAAATACTAAGTCCGACCCTTAATCCATATAAAGATATAACATACCACTACACGCCAACCACAATTAACAAACGATTTCATCTCCTCGTGACATTTCTTCTTCCACTCAACAACCACTATATTTGTCACAAATCCCATTTATACATTCTCGGGTATTTTAAATCGTGAGATTTGGATTCAAATTGCTCGTTATTAAAATTCCCCATCCAAATGACCTCTAAAGGGACCATATCATGATAGCATTACAGGTATAACCCATATATATGTTATAATACCTGTGAGCTGTCGCTATGCGTGGGCACGTGGGTTGTTAATCCGCGGATTGATATCGCCACCCACAAATAATCCGACTCGCAAGCAGTGGGTGATTGATACAGGTGATTATGGATTGATAAATCTCCCACCCGCACTTATGTGTGTGGGTGGTGGGTGGATTGCGGGTCAACCGAATGACCCGCATCCTATTTTCACATGAAAAAATATCGTTTTAACTACTATTATTGGTTATTGTATTGTGTAATATACATTAGATTTTGGATATGAGAATACTTATTATTTTTATAATCCATTAAATATTGAACTTTATCAAAACCATAAAATGCGTAAGTTTTCTCACAATTGGTTGATAGAGTAGTAATTTTTTTTATGCAAATACTACATGGATTCACTTAAAAAAAGTGAGAAGTGTTTAAATTGGTATAGTCTTACTAATTTACTATGAACCTATTATAAATTTTAGTCAACTTTTTTAATTGCTGGTTGGAGAACTTCTTTTCCAATATACATTAGATTCTGGTATAGTCTTACTAATCCAAAATACCCGACCGGGTATTTCGACCGGGTATCGCGATCTGGCAGCTGATAAAAGGAAGAAGAAGGCCAACATTGAAGGGTTCCGAGTTTTTGAGAGAGAAAGCGATCCCTAGAGAGAGAAAGCGATCCCTAGAGAGAGAAAGCGACGAACCAGAGTTCCCAAGTGCCATAGATTGATCTTCATCACCATTGGAGCCCGGCTTGAGCTTGGAGAAGTGCCGATTAAACGTCCAAGAGCAGAAATCCATCTTCACAGTATGATTTCCGCGTCTGAATCTGCTTTTGCTTCTTTCTCTATGGAGTAGTTCCCCCATTCATCTGGGTATGGGGAACCCTAGATTTGTATGCTAGGTCTCATTGTATGAACCCAAGTACAGAGTTTGTGAATTGATTATATTCGATTGAGGTTTGAATGATTGAATGACTTGAATCCTGATCAAATTCCTGTTGTTTCTGCTTTAACCTAGAATGAGAATATCTGCCTAGGTTGATAGAGTATCCTTAATCGAAGGTGGCGAATTGGTGACTTTAGTCGAGGAGCCAATTCGCTATTCTGTACCGAATTCGATTCGGTAGTGGAGGTTTGGTTCGTTAGGGCCTCAATCTGTTTACTCCGGTGGAGGTTAGTCGCCCGCTAGAGACTCAGATTGAGAGGGTCTGGAGACCTTTAGTCGAGACTTCAGACTATTTAAGAACCTTCCGCAGTATAACTTTCATGAAAACTGAACTTGGAAAATTGCAATCCGACTTAACTGCAGTCTAGGGGGAACCATATCCGGGTGACCTCTCTTGACTTGAACAACCGTTTACTTGCTTTGTGTTTTTGTTTGCTTGAATTTGCACTAAAAGTTTACTGCTAGATAACGAGAATTCACCGAGTAGTCATCACATCTAGGACCCGGGTTGACAATAAAACCCAAACCCGCTATACTACGCTTTAGGAAGTGGTTACACTTGGCCATTTTCTAGAGTGACAGTAGGAGTGAGTCACCCACCCCTAGCTGTCGCTCAAAACAATAAAGACTAACAAATTTACGTTAGTGACGACAAATGAATGGGATGGGACGAGAATCTCAATACCCATACCCGCCCCACACCAAGTGCAAGTCGAGATAGGTAATACCAATGCGGGTTGGGGCGAGTAATACCTGCTCGGGTATGGAGAGGGGCAGGTCAACACACTCTCACATGTTATTTAAAAAATTTAAGCAAAATTTTATTTTTTTACGATAAACCGAAGCGAAAATAGTTTTTTTAATTTTATGAATTAGCGAAAATAGTTTATGAATGAAAATTAGTGATAATAGAATGGGTAGCTAAGTCTAACTAGTTAAAAGATCAAATCTCTACCTTCTAACTAGCTAGTTGAAAAAAGTCAAAATATGAGAAATATAAATACATAAATATAGATAGAATGGGCCAAGAAATCGACAGGGCGAGACAGGGCATGGAGTCGGAAGTAAATACCCATACTCCGCTCCACGCTACTACGAGTCGAGTAATACACATCCCAACACGAGTCAGGTCAGGTAATGCTCGGTAAGACGTGGGTTCAAATTATCATCCCTAATTTACGCGGTTCCAATACTACTGTTGATTGCGATAAGAAATCTCTTATTCAGCTTGAGTTTCTCTCACACTCGGTTAGAGTGCAATTTATACAAAGGGAAAACCCTAGGCTCATAACACGGCAACTAGCTAGCTAAGTCTCTGCATGCATGGGCTACAATCCTAATACACCACACTTAAGGGACTAATACGTAGCCAGCTCGGATAAGAAAGTGGTACTTAATTTGGTCCAAAAAATTGCCTAAAATCTGTAAATAAATTGGTCCAAAAAATTACAAAAATGCCATCCGAAAATAAATTGGTCCAAATCGGTAATTAATAGACTTATCATCCGTGGAGAATAAGATCAATAGACTTCATTATTGGTGGAGAATAGGCTCGGCCTGATTCCGTGCTCTGCAGCCTCCACAATCGAAAGAAAATGGCATTTCGTAAAAATCGCCTAAAATCTGTAATGGTACCCCCTTTGGAATCTGCCAAAAATTGACCCGGAATAAATCCGCCCAAATTGGTTCGTAATGGACTTAATCATCGTTGAAAAATAGCCTCAGGCAGAATCCATGATTTGTAGCCTTCAAAATCCAAAGAAAATGGTCTTTCGTCGACATAAAAATTACGAAAATGCCATTCGATAATAAATTGGCCTAATTCCGTTGAGTTTTGATTTATTTTAGAAGATGGAATTATATTAGACATATTTTTTCCATTTGAATTTAAAATACTAAATCAATATTATCATTTGGAAGATTTTCCTTAATACGATTATTATCATTTCTGAGATTTAAGGGGTATTTGTTAATGTCAATATTTTAGTGGTTTTTTATTTAAATTTTGTATTGAAAGATCGTACGTACCGACGGTTAGACCACAAAAATTCACATCATAGGCTAAATTGATAGGTGATATTAGCAATATGAAACAGTTGAACCACAGTTAAATGATGACTTCAGTATAAAATACTCTACTACCAACTTTTTCGATACCATTGGTTCAAAAGATACAACTTTTTCGATACAATCCTTTGGTTCAAACAATTCTTTTACACTGGCGAAAAACAAAAGTTTTAAGGCACATTTTGAAGTATCTATTGCAAAAAAAAAACATAAGTCAGTTAGCGATAATGAGAATATGCGATCTCATGCAACCAAAAAGACACTTCGCAACTTCTATCTTTTTAAAATAAATGTATGCTACTCATATTCTCGCTCATTCATCAACTTAATGAGTAATATATATTTCAAGTAATTTTATTTTCATACGTTTTTATTTATTGAATTATCTGATGAAAAAAAATTTGTTGCATGAAAATTACTACATTGTTCACCGATCTGAGAATAATTTGGGAATTCCGTACACATACATTGTCCAACTAAATATTAGTGAAAACTTAGCATCATGTCCTATATATTTCAAATCAAACAACTTCATATTCATTACCACCAGTGTGGTAAAAAATGCTCTCTATTGGCCATTGGGAAAAACTTAAAGCACATAATAAACTCTAATACATTTTCTTTAATCCTAAAGGTTGATTATGTATGTATTATGAGAAGCAACTCTAATATTCAACTATATGATTTAACTAGCTAGTCCCAGCCATTTGGCCGGAGGAAGGTGAGGTATGAAATTTGATAATGTAATGGGGTGTATAGCTTATTGTTGTATAGTTTTTTTTGGGAAACACGTGATAAAAATAGTGAATTTTAGTAGGAAAGAGACATGAATGATGCAACGAATAAAAAATCAGCCTTATGAACCAAAATCAAGTACCTGTTACCTTGTGAAACAATATTGTTTCTGGTAATATGATGAGGTGGAGTAAGTTTTATAGAAACTGAATTCCAGAAAATCGAATAAAAAAATCGCTTATCCCGCCGGTTTTCGGGAAATGAGCATTTCACAATCGTTGCTAGCTTTTACTCAGCCCGTTGGCCGATTAATTTGCTTTATAAAACTTTCATCTTGTCTCATTGTGCTTTCTGATTTTTTGCCAAGCCATGATAAAATCTAAAGAAATCAAGAATGAACAACACAATTTGGGATAGGAACCACCGTTCCTGTATCCCTAGAAAATGGTGGTAAACACGGACTCACCTGCCAAACTAGTTTGGATTGAGATTTTTATCGGGTATCAGGGAACCATGTGATTATGAATTAGACTTTATCAAAACGGGCCAAAACTTGAAATTCAGCATGTTTGACCGACCCATGCCAAACTCTAATTATTCTTTACTTTTAAACTTTCTATTTGAAAATAAAAAAATAATGAAAGAAAAGAGATGACTGCAATTCGCCATTTGCACATCACTGATTCGGGAATAAAACTATAGAATTTCGAAAGGAAACTGAAAATGTTTAGGATCGTTTTAATGTTAAAAATAACCAAATAGATCTTTCTGTTTAGTTTTTTACTAACATATACCAAACGATTCCCTATAATATACACCATAATTTAGTCATTATGATATCAAATAATTATATAATATATATTTGAAATGATAAAAATTGGACTAATTGGGTTTGTCGAGGTTGAACCATTGAAAAACTTTAAAATACATTATATTTTAGCCACTAAGATATAAAATAATAGCATAATATATTTTATGCTAGAGAAAATAGCTTGTTTTAGAATGGCAAACCCATTATGTTCATTTGTTTTACTTGATGGGCTAATCCCGTGTAGGTCAGGTCCATTCAACTCTTCTATTTTATGATTAGCGGTTAGCCCATTAGAATCCATGCATTAGTTTATTGTGAAATATTTTTCTTTTTAGCAATAAAAAGAAGTATTGTTTTTTCCTTTTCATATATATTTTACCACCACGGAGAAATAAAAGGACTTAAAGAAAAAAATTGACACTCCTGGACCCGTTTAAATCCTCATGTGTACAGTAAGTTGGCCCGTTCCAAAGAAAAAAAAGAAAAAATTAACACTTCCCATTCTACCCTTTCTACAAACGCTCCTGGAGGAGGGAATTTGAAATGGGGGAAGAGTTTTTTCCTCTCTGCGATTATATGTTCATTTGTTTTACTTGATGGGCTAATCCCGTGTAGGTCAGGTCCATTCAACTCTTCTATTTTATGATTAGCGGTTAGCCCATTAGAATCCATGCATTAGTTTATTGTTAAATATTTTTCTTTTTAGCAATAAAAAGGAGTATTGTTTTTTCCTTTTCATATATATTTTACCACCACGGAGAAATAAAAGGACTTAAAGAAAAAAATTGACACTCCTGGACCCGTTTAAATCCTCATGTGTACAGTAAGTTGGCCCGTTCCAAAGAAAAAAAAGAAAAAATTAACACTTCCCATTCTACCCTTTCTACAAACGCTCCTGGAGGAGGGAATTTGAAATGGGGGAAGAGTTTTTTCCTCTCTGCGATTATATGTTTTTAGTTTTAAAAGATACAACAAACGTCCTTAGTGTGATTGGTTATGATCTTTGCTTTTTTTTAAAGTGCTCATGGTTCGAATCCTAGTGAGTGTCTTTTTAATGATTGAAAAAAAGTAATTGTGAAGACCAAAATGTCCTTCCTACTTTCACTCTGGATGAAAGAAATTTGAAATGGGGCTTCAAATTTTCTCATTTGGCTTTTATTTATTGTCTAGATTAAGTAATGAATGACAGTTTGTTATATATATATATGGTGGCGTATTCGGTGCACTCACTTTTTTGGGTGCATTCAGTGCACTCACTTCATAACCGTCATTTTAAACATGCGATTTATGTCAAAATGATGTCAATCATCACTTATAATGTGATGAACAATAACGCACATGAATTTGCACAAAAACCATTAAAAATTTACTTTAATTTGAAGGATTTAGGGTTAGGGTTAGGGTTTAGGATTTGGGGTTTAGGGATAGAACTCAAAATTGGAGGTCTAGGGCTTAGAGTAATCCGCTAATTAGTTGTTATCATATGTTATATCATCATATTAAACTAATTCTACAAATTAAAATTCAAAATTCGACACCTTAATACTAGCTTTTGAGTTGGGTGCACTGAACGCACTCATTTTTGTGAGTACACTAGAACTCAAAATTGGAGGTCTAGGGCTTAGAGTAATCCGCTAATTAGTTGTTATCATATATATATATATATATATATATTCAATAATTATATGTGATGCTTATATTATATTTTTTTCTCTTTTCATGGAGGTCTAAAGTTTAAACATATTATGCATAGTTGGATCACTTTCAAAAATATTATGTGCATAATTAAGGTATAAAACAATCATTTCATTCATTTCAAATCATCTATTATATTCATTATTATATATCATATCCCTCGACAAAATTAGGGCTGGCTATTTGGTTCGGGCTATTTGGTTTTACCCGAAACTGGACCGTATAACTCGGACCGGAATCGGACTGGAACCGGATAGCAAACAATCCAATCCCATCTTCAGGCTTAGATTTGAGGTAAAAAACTGTTTGGGACTAGATGGAAAACTTGATAAGAGAGCCCAACACCCAAAACTTAACCAACTCCTCACCCTTTGAGGCTTAGCCACTCAAATCCCCACAACCTCAATCTAAAATCAAGACCAGACTGTATTCACTCCAATCTTTGGTCCTTATATTATCGAAAAGACCGAACTAAAACCGGACCGTACCGTATAACCACCTCTAGACAAAATTCTTCCGGCCAACGGGTCGAGCCCTATGCTAGTAAGAAAAACGAACAACATTGTCAAGTTCGACCAGAGTGATGTTGATGTTGTGGTAGAAAACGTGATTGAAGATCTTGAGCCTTAGGAGGTGATGCAAAGCAACATAAACCCATGAACAGACCTTCAGCATGGAAGTCAGTAGAAGATTTTGATGTTCATATTGTGGAAACGTGCATTTTCGCTTTTCCGGTTTTTTTGTAGAAGGTGCTCAATGGTGGGTCTAGGCATTTTTATTTCCAGTTGCTTATTATAAAATGACAAAAAGAGTCTATAATGTGTTTCAGTGATGTTGAGATATGGGTTAGAATTCAGAAGCAAAAATTGCAACATTCATCCATTGAAAATAACTGGTATGAGGAATAAGCTGAAGCGGCCATATCGCAACACTATGGTTGACTGAAAAGCAGAGGACAATTATCGAAGAAAACTCGATAAAATATTTTGATTACCACTTAAATTTGAGAATAAAGATATACATATTATTTAAATTTGAATAGGGCGTGAGATACCATTAAAGTCATCAAAATGTGCATCTGTCTAGTTTTCCATTCAACCCAAACTTTTAATTACTTTTTGCTACCCAAAACTTATAAAAACATCCAAAACTATATTTCAACAAGTTTTATCTCATATAGAAATTAGAAAAAAATTAAATATGATATTACTGGCTAATCAAAAAGTTTCAATAAAATAGATAAATTAATAAATATACTAATATATAACAAATATACTAGAATATCAAGATGAATAATAAATATACTAGAATATATAATAAATATTTAAAATCAATATTAGAATATCTATTTAAACCACTAGTTAAAATAGAATATAATCGATCATCAATACATCAAGATCAAAGAAGGATAAATGGAACACAATCAGAAAGAATTAAACATATTCCAGTGATTGAAAAAATTAGAAAAAAAAGATGGAAAATAACCGAGTAATAAATAAATTCCAACTAAGCAAAATTCATAGGATATTTGCTTCAGTGAATAATTCAATTAGTATAAGAAATAATGATAATTGAAAATAATGATAATGATAATTTATTCTAAAAATTATTTTGGTATCAAGTATTCAAAAGAGGATTTCAACTAGACAATAAAAGATGATGTTTTTCATAAGTCCAAATGATTTTTTACAATAAGAAAAGTAGGAGGACTAATTATAAAATTTAGAAAACGGAATATTTCAAACATATTCTGTAACTTTAAAGGAATGCATTAATAATAAATTTAAATGGCACCGAGTGCACATATAATAAAGCTCAGTGGTATGATAAGTGGTATATTTTAGTGGTACCCGGGTTTAATTTAGTAGTACCCGGGTATAATTTAGTGGTATCCTGTGCGTTTTAAATTCGTTTGCTTGTTTGTGAGAACTCGAACCTTCGTTTGCTTGGTGGTCTAACGCCTAAGGGAGCTAGGCATTAAGTACACCCCATCTTATGCATAGCACATTTACGAACATTGTTCACAATTATTAATATTATTATTATTCTAAATGAACGAAAGGGGGGCCTTTCAAAAAAACTTGATGAGAGGATGAAAAACTCAAAGTTTGGATGTCACTGATATGGTTTCTAGACCTTAGCGCCTTAGACAATGACGTAAAATTTTGACGAGGATACATGAATGAAGGAGGGGGCGTCGGTTAGTGGTGTCAAATCGATTTAGAGTTGAACCGAACCCAAACCAATAAGGGTGTTTTTTGGGTTTGGTTTTCAGTTTCAACCCTAATGTGTTATTTATCGATTTCAGTTTTGCTGTAACACGAACTAAGGACCCGAAAAACTCAATAAGGGAGTATGAGCTCGCTATTTAGGTTTGAGAGAAATGTATTCGGGTTCCGAGTTTGCTGCAAACGACCTTAACCCGATAAGGGAGGTTTCGGTTCAGGTTTTGCAAGTTTTGGCTTGTTTTGGGTTTTATGATTTTTGGGTTTGGTTACCCGAACCGACACCCCTAGCATCGGGTATTTGAGATAGGTTAGGAGTGAAGATGGAAAGAGAGAGGTTAAAGGAGCATAGATGGAACCAAGACGAACAATATAGTGGGGAATAAGAAGGAATGCGATAAATGTTGGATTGAAATCCATCAAAAGTAGTAGATGAAAATGAAATCATGGTTTGCCTATCAATTAGAGTTAGCTGGAGAGCCAAAGAGGGGAGCAATACAAGTGGATGAGACCAAATTGAAGATAAACCACACTTTAGACAGGTCAAGTTACTATACACTTGGAAAGAAGTCCAAGAACATGAGACCTAATTGAAGATAAACCAAAACAGAATACTCTGACATAGTTTTCTCTATGTTGGCACACTACAGCCTGACCAAGACGTTATTGTTTGCTTGCAATGCAAGAGAGACCAACTCCCCCAGAATTATAAAACCAAGCAGAAGCCAGCACAGGAGTTCAGCCAAAAGAATCTTGTTATTTTCTACACTCTGATACTTTGTTCATATTTTTAATAGGAGTGAGAGGCTCTGACACTTTGTTCGGAACGTCAGAACAAAATAATATAATCGAGAGAGGACCAAACTATGACTAACTCTAGTTCTGCCACCTAAACTTTGCTTCTCATCCAGAACAGCCCCTCAACTTTGACCAGAAAAAAATCCTTAGAAAGTTGCAGATATGGAGGAATGCTAAGCCACCTACCTACTCATCCCATTCCATCAAAGCTCCCATTAATTTCTCAAGTTCAAAGTCTGCTATGGAGACCATGAGAGACTAATCAACAGTATAACAGACAGACTCACCCCTGCAACACAGTAGACACACCCAACATAGAATCTGTAATCTTTAGGCTTCCTGGATAAAGGCCGGGCACAATTGTTCGAAAGTCATGCATTCAACACCGATATCAAGAGATGTTGTGAGTGAAGAGATGGGAGGAATGCTAACTTTCTGAAGAAACCAAATGCAGAAACCTAGCGAACCCCGTTTTGAAATGCCTCCAGGAGTTTGTAAAGCAGCAACAATAGCTAGATGAACGGATGAGCATGGTTAAATGACGAGAACAGTAACTTAGGGCTACTGGGAATGTTCTGAATGAGCATGTTCGTGATGGAAGGCATGCATTCCAGTGTAAGAGTTAGGGTTGACATGACTAGAAGTATGCAGGATCAGGCAACTGAAAGAAGCGAAGCGATAGAGTGGTGGAACTGGAAGCAGTGGGAAAAAGAGTGCTGATACAGATACTTGAAGAAGGCAGCAGATGAGTAGATTGCAACAGAAATGAACTTAAATCATGATAAGTAACATGACAACATGCATACTCACAGCATTCAAATTGTGTCTATGAAGATGATCAGCTTCATTAAGCATACCCCCACCCCACTCTTTAATGCAAGTCAACTAGAAACAAGATATGTATGTAACAATGATACAATCATATAACCACCCCGGTTCGATTAGCATAATTCTGGAATCCTAATCGTGTTCGTGGAGATTGTCAGCTTAAAGGTACCCCCTTCCACCTCCCAATTGATTCCCTTGAGACTACAAATATAGACTACCAAGAGAAAGTGACTGTAGATACCTAGAATCTACAAAACCAAACAGCCTGCATATACAAATCAATTACAAACAACCTTTCATGACCCATCTTCCATAATCTCCACCAAAATCATATGACAGCGCCTTGATGTAAGACAACAAGGGAAGCCAACTAGAAACAAGATATGCATATACCACTGATATACCCCAATGGCCAAGATATTATTCATGCAAATACAGAACTTGCAAACTTTACTTGATTGAGAGAGGAAGTAGGAAGCAAGCAGCAATGCCACCACATGCTAAGAGCTTTTCCATGTGAAGAGAATGGCTATTCTCACATGATTGAGCTAACCTGCCCTTTGTATATATACATTCCGGACGACAAATGGAAAACACATCCCATTCGATTCTAATCCATACAAGCAAATCAACGTCAAACATGAGTTTTCAAGAACATTGCAAGACTACATACAAACAAAAGGTGGAGGGAGGAGACTTCGAAAGCAAAGCATTTACCAACTTCTCAATCAAATTGAGGAACCTGAACTATCTCCACCACCAGAAGCCGAAGCTCTCCAGCCACCAGAGGCAGCAGCTACCCCTTTCTTCCTCTTCTCCTCCTCGTACTCTGTATCATCAGTTGGCAGTTCAAACCTACAAATCGGGCAAGAGTTCCTCGACCCCAGCCATGGCACAATGCAGTCTCCATGGTACCCATGGCCACACGGCAACTTCGTTTCCTTCTCACCAACATTGACCATATCTTTACAAACAGCGCAAACCGAAGTCTCCCCCTCAGATGTTACCTCAATCGCCGGTAAAGCAGACACGGCTGATTTCGACGCCGGAGGAGCGCCTTTCCTTCCGCCGTCGCTGTCGGCTAGGTTCTGCAGCAGCGCCTCGTAACCAGCCGCATCGACGTAATCCTCTGGATTGCCTATGTATCTATCTGACTCAGGGACTTCGAGGCGGAATTCGATCGAGTTATCCTCCAGTCCCATCAGGATCTCAGCCCAATCCAAAATCCGGTTCCTCCCTGTCCTGGTTCTGGTCGCGAAATCGCGGATTCGAAGGCGGAGAATTTCGCGGCGCCTCCTCCGATCTTCCTCGTCGTCAACGTCGACGTCCCTATCAGATCGATCGTCTCCATCTCCTCGCTCGACTTCGCCCCGATTCTCTCCCTCGTTCTCGTTCCCGTCCGCGTTCGAATTCACTTCGTCTTCTTCCTCGACATCATCGTCCTCTTCCTCCTCTTCGCCTTCTTCTCCATCCTCGGCCTCGTCTCCTCCGTTGTCCCATCCATCGAGGTCGATTCGGAGGAAATCGTCCTCCGATTGAGGAGCGTCGCGGCGGTGGTGCGAAGGCGGGGGAGGAGGAAGATGCGGCGGCGCTTCGTCGTCGTCCTCCTCCTCGCGAGCGGCTTGCGCGATTATGCGAAGCATTTGGAGGAACTGAGATCCGAAGGTTTCTTCAGAAGGATCGGAGATCAAGGAAGGAGTGGCGGAGATGGACGGCGGTGTGGAAGGGCCGGCGGGGATGGATTCGACGAAGCCATTCTTGCAGTCGAGGCAGATGACGTCGGGGAGGTTGGCGACGGTCTCAACGGAGACCCGCTTCTCGCAGTGGTAGCACCAGTACTGAGAGGAACCGTCGGTGCCGGCGGCGGCGGAGGAGGGAGACGGGGTTTCGGCCATTCGTTAAAGAAAGTTGTATCGTATTGGTGGGAGAGAAACGGCTGGCCGAGGAACGCCCGGTTGGAAAGAAAAGGGAAGGGGAAGAAAGAAATACGAGTGGGCAAAAAGATTACCGAAGCAAAAATGTAAAAGAAAAAACGAAGGTAAATGAAATGAGAAAGTCTGGGAAATAGGCAAAGCACGCGCCCCCAAAAATCCAAGTCTTTTTATTTAAATTATTTCTAAAGAACGAGAATACGTAGTTTCGCGGCTAATAAGGTGGTTATGTTAAATTTATTTCGGGCTGAATTTAATAAGGTGGTCCACGCAGTGTTGCGTATTGACAATGTCACATTAGTTGGGCGATTATGTTAAATTTATTTCGGGTGGTCTGGAAAATTAATGTCTAAATTTCTATCTATAATCTATATTTCAAATACGTTCTAACTCTTAAATAAATATTTTAAGTTTTTCTTAAACAAGCTTTTAAGTTTTACCTCTTCGAATTTTTGAAAAATATTTTAAAATTTTCATTGTGTTTGTGTTGGTAATTGTGATTGTTGATAACAATGAAATTTTTAAATTTTTATCAAATGACATGTTCACTATTAATAAAAAGGAAAGAAAGTAGTTTCTAATAAATGGTGAACTGAATGACTTATCTTTGACTTACACATGCATTTTGGAAGCTATAGAGTGTTTTCGGTGAACGTTTTACCTAGGGGAACACGATTGATAAAATAATATAGGGTAAATTGCAAGGATGGTCACTGAAAGTACTAAAAAATTTATGTTTGGTCATTAAAAGTATTTTATTTCATTAATGGTCACTGGAAGTAGTTAATGTTTCACGTTTGGTCACTCTCCGTAAGTTTTTGTTCGCCTCCGTTAACACCGTCAATTTTTTGCTGACGTGGCTAACAGAAGTGCCTAATCAGCTTAATTAAAACTGTCACATCATAAAACGCGACCCGCACATCAGAAATCCTAACCCAAGCCCTACCTTTCTCTTTTGACCAATCAAACTCATGACCCCCTTTTCCCACCCAAAAGTCATCCCTACCACAGCTTCAAGATAGAAACGGTGACCCCCTTTTCCCAATCTCCCCGTCTGTGTTCTCAGATTCTTCGACTAGGTAGAGACACATGATAGAACCCACCAACATTTGCATACAACACCAACCAATGCTTAGTTGTTCCTCTCACATTGGGTATTAGAGATTGGTATCGACGCTTGGGTATGAAGTGGGCGTCGCCGCAAGAACCCACCCCGCGAGATGATGAAGAAGCCGACTGTGGGTTTTAAATCCTTAAGGGTTCTGTATTTCAACGGGGTTGGTGTGGTTCGTTGGTTCGGTGGCTGCGCTTTATGATTTAGGATTTTGTTTTCTAGGTTTTCATAAAGGGTGGGGGGGTTTTAGGATTCAATTTGGCTGGGAGGGGATTTCTATTGAAGTTGAAAGTGAAAGTTTGGATCGGACAGTGGGGTTTTTTGTTGCAATCTTTGTCACTAGTTAACTTGCTTCTCACTTTGGAGGGTATCAAATGGCGTCTAACAACGCGCATTGCAAGGTTTTTGCTTTCAGCGATGGACAGGGAAATTGAGGATAATAGAAGAGATCAAAGTCGGACGAGAGCGGCGACGGAGGCGGCGGCAGGACGGTAGAGATTCCTCCTCTGCATCCTCTCGTCTTCACCTGCGAACCCTCGACGCCGTTGACTTGGCTGGGAATGGTGATGCAAGTGGCATCGGAGTGTGGGGTGAATCCCAACACCTGCTCCGGTTGCAGGCAAGGAGGGTATTATATGATCTCCATGGACACAACACATCCTTCATCTTCACCGCCATCTCGTTTTCCTTCATTTCCTGTGCCTCTTCGATCGTCCCAAGGAAGAAAGCAGAGTTGTTGATTAACTCAATTTTTAGGTCGGGTGGGTCAAACAAGAAGGTTGGGTTATGGGTTGGGATTTTTGAAGTGACAGGTAGGGGTTTTATTTTATGATGTGGCAGATTAAATTTGGCTGATTAGACACTTCTGTTAGCCACGTCAGCAAAATACTGACGGTGTTAATGGAGGCCAACGGAGCCTAACGGAGAGTGACGAAATGTGAAATATTTAACCACTTTCAGTGACCACGAATGAAATAAAATACTTTTAGTGATCAAATGTGAACTTTTTAGCACTTTTAATGACCAACCTTGCAATTTACCCAAATAATATAGTTACCTTCTGTTGGGGGCATGGATTGGGTCAGGTCGAGCCATTAATAACATCGACTGCCATGAGAAGGGATGCGAAATACTAAGGCAAGAGGCGATCAACCCTTATCCGCGAGTACGTAAGCAGCCGCGAGCACCATAATACCTCCCTCGCTAGTGTGTCCTCTCACGCCGAAGTTGGTACAGGAGTAACAGTTTTACTCGCGGACAAGGTGGCAAGGTTTTACTGATAGCCCATCATGTCTCACTTGTAGACCACATCATACCCTAGAGACATTATCCTTTTTGGACATGTTCTCAGGTAGGGGTGGGCAAACGGTTCGGTAAACCCGAACCGGACCAAAACCGAACCAAAACCGAAATAATGCTATTCGGTTTGGAATTCGGAAGGAAAATATGGATATTTCGGAAATCAGGATTCTTACAACCGAACCGAATTTCTGACCGAAAAACTGAAATACTATAATTGCAACCTCCAAATGGTGGATTTTTATGTTTGTAGTTGTTTGTAGACTTAAAAATTTGATATGTTTTATGACTTATGTGTTGAAAAGTTTGATTTTATCATTGATGATGCATATAATTACATATTTATTGTTTATATTAGGGATGAAAAATAATTTTAAAGTGAGAAGATACAAGTAGCCTCACAAATTCGGTTTTGTGTGAAAAATCTAACTGAACCGAATTATAAATCGGTTTAAACCATCCGAACCGAATTATAATTCGGTTCGAATTCGGTTTGAGAGAATTCGGGGACCCGATATTCATAATTTCGGTTGGTCGAAACCGAACCGACCGGATGCACACCCTTTTTCTCAGGATACCACCCTATGAACCCCGAAGACGAGGAAACAACAGCTTTCATGACCCCGTTTGGGAACTTCTGCTACGCCGGAATGCCCTTCGGGCTGAAAAACGTTGGAGCCACCTACCAAAGAATGATCGAATCAGTGTTCTAGCGGCAGATAGGGAGAAACGTCGAGACCTACGTTGATGAACTCATCGTCAAGACCAAAGAACGTTCGAATCACTCCACAAGCATAGCCTCCGCCTCAACCCGTTGAAGTGCGTGTTTGGCGTCGAGGCAGGAAAATTCATGTGGTTCATGATAACCAAGCGCGGAATCGAAGCGAACCTAAAACAAATCACAGCGGTTCAACAGTTGCGCACACCCAGGAATGCAACCGAAGTACAGTCGATAAATGGGAAGTTAGCCGCGCTAGGAAGATTCATTCCAAGGTCTGCGGACAAGAGCGCTCCTTTCTTCCACACCCTGGAAAGCGGCGCCCGATTCGCATGGACATCTGAGTGCGAAAGCGCGTTCGATGAGCTGAAATCGTACCTTGTATCCCCCCTGTATTGACTGCACCTAAGCTTAATTAGAAATTGTTCCTATACTTTGCTGTGTCGTCCCGAGCCGTGAGCACGGTGCTAAAATCCAGAAGAGAAATCCAAACAGAAAGACCAATATACTACACATCTCGAACACTGTCAAATGCAGAAACAAGATATTCGCCACTCGAAAAAACCGCCCTTGCCCTAGTGAGTGCATCTCAAAAGTTGCACCCATACTTCCAAACTCATTCAATAACAGTCCTCACTAACCTCCCGCTCAAGAAGATACTAAGCGCAAAGAAAGCATCAGGAAGAATGACAAAGTGGGTAGTTGAGTTGTTAGAGTATGACATTCAATACACGCCAAGACTAGAAATTAAAGCGCAAATATTGGTGGATTTCATCGCAGAAGGAGTAGTCTTAGACACAACACCACATGGGGTGTGGGATGTACACGTCGAGGGAGCATCCAGCAAATACGGAGCAGGGGCATGAGTCGTGGTGCGTACTCCCACAGGAGCAATACATGAAATAGCTATCCGCGTCATGACTCTGAAAACAAATAACGCTTCCGAATATGAAGCTATCCTGGCCGGTCTGGCGGCCGCCAGGGACTTGAGCTCAAACACGGCAAGAGTGCTATCAGACTACGCATTGGCAGTGAACCAACTCAATGGAATTTTCGACGCAAAGGATGATGCACTCGCGCAATACATTGAGCAAGTGATAGAGCGAGCCGCAACGTTCGAGACGACAACTTATGTGCAAATACCGCGCGAAGAAAACATCCATGCAGACGCGCTCTCTAAGCTCGCAACCGCCACTGACTTCGAGTCATCACAGTTAGTCTCGGTACAATAGGAGGACTAAGAGAACCATCAAACCGGCGCGTCAATGTCACACAAGGGGCGGAAGAAGATGACTGGCGCACACCGATTGTAGAATACTTAAATAACGGTACGATCCTAGAAGATCCAAAGGAACCGTGGGCATTGCGACAAAAAAGCATCGCGTTGCATTGGCGTCGAATTACATAGGCGCTCACATTCTGGGTTATACCTCAAGTGCATCGGGCCGGCAGAAGCGCAAAGAATAGTACAAGAAGTACACGAGGGCCTATGCGCAATGCACAGTGGCTTGCGCAGTATGGAGCGCACCATCCTACTCCATGGTTACTACTAGGCGAGAATAAAAAAAGATACAAAGAAGTTCGTCGACCGGTGCCACAAATGTCAAGTTAACGCGCGACAACATCACCTACCATCCACAGAGCTCCAAGGCAACTTGAGCCTATGGCCATTCATGCAGTGGGGGGTGGACCTCCCGGGACCCTTCCCAACAGCAAGGGGCAAGCATAAATACATCATAGTCATGGTCGACTACTTCATCAAATGGATCTAAGCTGAGGCACTAGCGTCAATCACCGCACAACAAGTCATCCGTTTCTTGAGACATAACGTACTCACGTGGTTTGACATCCCCAATTCACTTGTGTTTGACCATGGCAAACAATTTAAATGTGCCGAAGTAATTGATTTTTGTGACCAGATGGGCAGAATAGCATGCTTCGCCTCAGTCGCATACCCCAAGCCAATGGTCAAGTGGAAGCGACGAATAAAGTGATCCTACACGGGCTACACACCCGCCTGAAAGAAGCTAAAGGCAATTGGACAGAAGAGCTCCACACAGTACTATGGGCACACAGAACTACATTCAAGATAGACACAGGAGAAATGCGGTTTGCGCTAACATAAGGTGCAGACGCGATCATACCCATTGAAACATCCACACCAACTTACTGAATCACGATGTTCGACGAAGAGAGCAACAAAAATGCCCAATTAATAGAGCTGGAACTAGCAAATGAGCGAGGCGAGTTAGCATACATCAAGCTAGCGGCGACGAAGGCACAGATAGCAAAGTACTACAACGCAAAATTGGTTCCCAACAATTTGAAACTAGGTGACCAAATGTTGAGGCTGAACTTCCGCCCGGATCCAAGACAAGGCAAGCTAGCACCCACATGGGAAGGACCTTAGCTGGTCCGAGAAGTTATTGGCGCCAACACCTTCAAACTACGAGAGTTAAGCGGAGCCAAAGTGCCAAGAACTTGGAACGCCTGAATTTGAGAAAATATTTCCCTACTCTTTAGCCTATTATACAAGTGTATGAACGGCGGTTCATCGCGATCAATAATGCATGACTACTATTACCGCTACTAAACAGATAAATATGAAACAAAGTAATCGTGCGGTCATGACTTACGCAAGTCGAGTAAACATAAGCAATAGTGCACGCAAATTCAATACGATAATCATGAATTACGCGGATGGATTCAAACTTTGGATTGTTTAAACAGGGAAAATGCAGACCGAACATTGTTCCAAAATACAAGTTAAAACGCGAGTACAGTTAGACAAATTTCACCTAATCGATCACGACATTCTCTGCCAAACCCGCGTCACCCTCCTCATCCTCCGACTCTAAATCAGGGTCCAGCGACCGCCTTTCACCTAGCCAGCGCTGAACATGCCTAACCATAGCATTGGTGTTCCAACACACACCAGGGTTCTCTGGCCGCACCTTCTTGCGGATGACTATGACCGCTTTCGTCATTCAATCTGCCAATATCTTGTGAAAAGCGGTCATCTTGTACTAACGAATGGCATTCGCCTGAGCGTCACGCACGGTATTGGCTTTCGCCACCTCGTGTACAAGCACCAGATCCTCCTTCTCCCTCTGGAATTCATCTCGCGTATTCTTCAATGTTTCAGCGTGATTTAGTTCGAGGTGCCGCTTCTCCTCAGCAAAATTCTTTCGCAGTTCTTCACGAATAACATCTACCTCTTCCGTCCGAGCTTTCTCCTTGGCCTCTCGGATCTCGTCCTACAGCTTGCTTTGCAATTCACCCAACTGTTCAAACGCTTCTTTGGCCTTCCTAGTAGCATCTTCCACGCGCCCCTCAGCACCCTCGACCTTCCCCTCGAGTTGCAGGCTCCTCTCCAGTTAAGCTTTTAAAGTTGTGGTGTCATTGGCCCTATCATGTTGGGCGCGGAATGTAGCCAACAAGCCCTACACCAGAAAACACGCCAATTACCTTAGTAAAACAACAAAACAACAACACAAAACAAAAATAAGAGAGAGTTAACGAGTAAAATACTCATAGTAAAATGGATTTGGGCCAAATACTAGAGTGAGTCGTTGCTCTCCATCCGCAGTGGGATACTCAGCACTGGACCCACCGCATATAAAGCGTGATGCACATCACTTAGCGATGAAACGGCGCCAGAATGCAACCTCATATTACGAAAGTGCGTGGGAACGAGGGTCTCAAACCCAGGCATCTCGGGCAATGTCTGCTGGACAGTTTGCCCCGAGCAACTCCCCCCGAGCGCCCTATCAGGTCGAGGCATCTTGTTAGCCGTGGGCTCTCGTATCACAACCTTGCTCACGGGCTTCACCGCCAAACACGCAACCTTGGAGGCTTTCTCAGCTATGATGGGAGTATCGACCTCTTTCCTTTTCTTGTCGGCGTGAGTTGCCTTGGGAACTTTGACAACTTCGTCGACATACATCATGCTGACCACCGCCGAGTAATCCACGCCTGCAACAGTGAGTCGTAAGAAGGCCGTTAATATGATAGAATACAAGAACAATTGAGGAGTAACTAACCATCTTCAAACAGCTTCGTCAGACGCTCTGCCCGAACTCCTTTCCGGTACAGGTCTATCAGCTCCTTCAACAAAGCCTCGTACTCCGCCTCCAAACTGCTATACTTGCCGACGTCTGATTCAAACCCCTTCGCGCTTTCGTTCGTCCAAACGGTTGGTTCCTCTACATACTCACCGGCCCACTCACTGGGAACGGGCTTCGCATGGAGAATCGCTCAAACTAGTTCTTGTCCAACTTTGGAGATCCATAAACATACCTGCCCGACCTTTTATTGCGGCGCTTCAACGATATCCAATCGATCTTGCTTTTCTCACTGGGCTCCTTCATCTTGTAAAACTTGCGGAACAGACCTTATGTTGGCTCAATCTCGCGCCGCTTACAGACATGGCGGAGCATGGACACATGCATCATGACCGAGGGAGACAACCGCACAACAGAGCACTTCAACCGCCGCAATAAGGTGCACAACAAAGGGTTCAAGGGGAACTTGAATCTCATCCGCCAATACTCAGAATAGATGCCGAACCAATGAGGGGGACAGTTTCCGATGCGGCTTCGTTCCGAAGGCACCACGTTGCCAATTGGGGGGCAGACCCAACCCGCGCACTAGCTCTTCCACTTCCCTCCGCCCCAATACGGACACGTGATCCGGCCCGCGCACCAGATTGTCATTAAACGCGGAACCAGGCTCAAACATCTCCACCCACTCTAAAATAGCATGTCAGGCGTTGATGTGGCGCGTACCGAGCTGACTCATCACCTCAGATACGCGTGTAATTGGCACAGGAGGTTGATCAAACGGAGGTCAGACTCCGTGTTCGAAACCTCCACATGAGTGGTGGCAGAAGGTTGTGAACCACTACTGATTTCGCGCCGAATGATCAACAACCCCACGCACTAGAACTCAACTCATCCCCTTGTCCCCGCCATCGACCTCCCTTAGAAGAGCTTTGAAGAAGTTCACGGCCGGCGTCGATGTCATACGACGGCGTCGCCAGAACGCCTTTGGTCACAACTCCATCGCTTCCCTTGTCGTCAGAGTCGCGAAGTTCAAGAGACGGATCAGTAGAAACGAGAGAATGGGAAGAAAGATTACCTTCTTCGTCGGCAGCGACCTCGATCTCAACGTGGGAACCTTCGTCAACCATCCTTAGAAAGAGTTGCGTCGACTGAGAAGAGGAAGAAAAAGGTCGCAAACGAAGGAGAGGAATATGGGTTTGAGAGAGCATTCGTAAGAGAAGAGAAAGAGTGAAACGGAAATAATGCTTCTCTATCAACAAGGATGGACTATTTATAACCAAGAGGAAGGAGAACGATAATGGCTTACCAACATGGGGAACTGCAAACGTAACATCAGCTTTTTCGAAATTCGAAATTCAAAAAAGTAGCCGCCAAAACCGACGAACAGGGACGCGCCACGTGGATAGTAGCTGTTTGACGAATGGGGGCATAAGGCGGTGACACTCCCTACGCAAGCGCAGCGCCTGGGGGCAGGATATACTGCAGAAGAGAAAATGAGCACCCACGAGTAAAAAAATTAAGAAAGAAAAGCACGCCGCGACGACCTGAACCAAGCCTCAGAAAAAACACACAGACGAAACAGATGGCATTCGCGGAATACCCCTGCTGGGGGCAATTTTTGGGGGCATGGCTCGGGTCAGGTCGCGCCATTAATAACACCGGCCGTCATGAGAAGGGATGCGAAGTACTAAGGCAAGAGGCGGTCAACCCTTATCCTCGAGTACGTAAGCATCCGCGAGCACCATAATACCTCCCGCGCTAGTGTGTCCTCTCACGCCGAAGTTGGTACAGGAGTAACGGTGTCACTCGCGGACAAGTATTGCAATGCAGCACCGTTTTACTGACAGCCCATCATGTCTCACTAGTAGACCTCATCATACCCTAGTTTTCTGTCCCTTCCAAACATTGTGTCACATTGGGAACCCACCCACCTGAAGGTAGCCTATAAATAGAGCATTTACCCCGGTGGGTGAAAGGGGGATTTTCTGTACTCTCTCTAGAAAAACTAGAACTTCTATCTGTAGGATCTCTCTCTCTCTCTCTCCCTAAAAACTCCTGTAACCCAAAAAGAAGGAATAAAGGCACAAAGAGGATTGCACTTCTTATTTCACTCGCCCCCATAAACTTCTTCTCTCACTCCTATCCTCAGTTAGACATAAACACCTTCTACTTACATTAAGAAAGTAATAGACAATACGATTTTTGTAGTAATGCAACATCTTATCACCTGTGGGCAATCAAATATCTTTGAAGATTATAAGCCTAGACAATAAAAATAACACACTCTTTTAACACTTATAGAATAAAACCCCCAAAGAGTCATATTATAGGAGATTTATGGACGACGACGTTGAAGATGACACTATTGTATGATCATTATACCTAGTTCTTAAGAATCTTCATAAGAAAAATAACAACAAGCTCATCCATCACATTACAACTAGAGAATAAAATGCAAACAAACTTAGAAATTGAATGAAAGATGAAAATCTCTTTAGAATAAGACAAATCTAAAAAAATAAATGTATAGAGCATTTTCCAAATTCATGGGAGTCAGTTCATGAGTTATTATTAGGCTGTTTCATTTGCTATTTTAATTTAACTCTCTGGAAACAATCACATAAGAAACTTCTCATATAAACTTCAACCTTTGTACTTGCTTCAACTCCCTACCAGCAAGCATATCAATTAAGATTGAATGACTCTAATTAAATATGTTGATTCATTAAGAATGGTTTATCCGTTACCAGCAACAAGCATATCTTTCAAAATTACAAATCAAATATACAAACACAAATATTAGTTCCACAAACCATTCTCAAAACATATAAAAATAAACAATGGTGTGATGCCAACACTCATGCAAAACAAATGGGAAAAATCTCAAGTATAATAACAACAAACTAGAAAAATGTGGTGCCTAAGAAGCACATTAAAAAACTAAACCAACAAACTCAAATATGAAATTACTAAGCAACCCATAAACACTGCATGTAAAAAAATGAGCTTGTTATGAGTTGTCAAATAGTGAGAGAATGATCTATGTAATATGTATAATTAAGTGACCATTTTGACTACGGGTGGAAATAAGGTTGGGTGTGGTTACCTTCCCAACATTTTGCCAGTAACCACATCCACAAATATAGAATTACGCTATCCACAACCCACACCGCAGCGGGTAGTGGTAACCACTACCGCTGCGGGTTGGTTGTGGATACTAGGGGTGGGAAACGGTTTGGTCCGGTTAAAACCAGACCGGATTAACTCGATTTTTTGAAACCGTTTTGGCCAAAGCAGCAACCGGAAATTGGATTGGATGGGAATCCGGTTTCAACCGTGACCGGACTAGATTGAATCCGGTCCGATCCAGTTTCAACCAAAAACTGCAAACCCTCCCTTCTCCCTAAACGCCACCGTTTCCATTCCTTTTCTCCCATAATTTGAAAACGTCACCAGCATCCCAAGGACCCCAACCCCAAATTGCCAATTCTCTTTCTCTCTCCCTCCGTCTTTCTTTCTATCCCCTCCTACTTCGAAGAGCGCCGCCGATGGAGTTCACCCCGATCTCTCCCACCGACGCAACCATCGCCACCATCCCCGCGTCTGCCTCGTCGTATTCATCGCCACTCCGTATCTTCCTCGTCGTTGTGTCTTCCCTCTCCGTTTCTCTCCACTTTCACTTGTTGCTTCGTGAATGTTGTTGCATGTTCCGATCTGGAGGAGATCGAGACAGAGGGTGCAGATCAGAGGCGATTTTCATTGTCATCGCCGTCGAGCAGCGACTAGACCTCGGCGGCTCGGCCAGAAGGGGGGTATCACGCTGTCGCCGGGGAAGAGAGGTGAGTCGGCGGTGCTTTGATGTCTGTGCGGCGATCTATTCGTCTTCTTCTTCTACTCGTCTTCTTCTTCGATAGCAGAGAGCAAAGAGAGAGAGAGAGAGAGAGAGAGAGAGAGAGAGAGAGAGAGAGAGAGTGGCAACGCGACGGTGTGGTGAGGTCGCGAGGAAGGATGGTGTTGGGCTGGGCGATTAGGGTTTTACGAGTTGGGATTTGGTAACTGGGCTTTTGGGTTAGGATGTGATGACCGATGACAGTTGAGAGGGCTTTAGGGTTGGGCTTGGGAGTTGGGCGTTAGGCTGGGCTGGGGAGTTGGGCTGGGCTGGAAAGAGAAGGGTCGGTTTCCCTATTTTTTCTGGTTTTAACTAGAGTACAACTGGTACGGTTTTCCCCCTAATATCAGCAACCGGAATCCAGACCAGACCGGGTTGTATCCGGTTTCGGTTGTGACCGAGATGGTTTAAACTGCCCAATTTTCGGTTTGACTGGAAAACTGGGACCGTATTCCCAGCACTAGTGGATACCCACAAAAATTTCACATTAAATATAATAATATGGTAATTAAATAGTGATGTTGTGTTTCTTCTCAAACAAAAACCTACATAAAAGAAAGTTAATAACGTGTTAAATAAATTATAAATCTTGAATACAATAGGTTAGTTAGTGTAAATTCTGAAGAGATGGATTTGGAAAGTGGTTTGAAGATAACGGAGAGGTAGAGTGACTTGTTACCAGACAAACATCGTTGCATGTCACGGCTCCTCCGATTGCAACAACAACAAAACACAAAAGTGGCTCGATAAGTGGAGGCGCCCGCTTTTAATGAGTCAATTATTCTGCACTCTCTATTATAGTATTGTATTGTTGGTAGCTGGTTGCATGTTGTGTTGTTCGTGAGTTCGTGGAGAAATAGAGATGAGTTTGGGTAGGACTAATCTTTATCAATTGTTCCCCTCTTTTAACGAATCGATTAATTTATCTGGCTATATCTATGGACTTGATTTTGTTATAAAATAAACATATACCACACGGACAATGCTTATTTGATAAAAGTATCTCACATAAATATTGCGTATTGACTTGGTTTTGTTTTATAGAATAAGTGTGTATTTGATTTTGGTAGCTACTTTAATTCTTAGTCTTCCAAGTTTCACAAACTAGTATAACTAATGTGGTTAATAAGGGTTACAAAGTATTTTGAAGAAATAAATAAAACTAATGTGGTTAATGTGGATTTTGTGTGTAAACCGCTGTGGGTAGTGGTTAACTACTAACCACAAAAATCAATATTTTGCTACCCACACTCAACCCACTATCCACAAATTATGAGTATGGGTATCCACAAAGTGTGCAGTTTGGTGCGGTTTGCCGGTTACTCGTAACCCGCAAACCAAACTTCCACCCCTAATTTTGACTATTGAGGGTATGTTTGTACTAAGGGAGGGAGTCTAATGGAGAGGGATAACATATACACTAGCTTGTATTTCGGTATTAGGGGTTAATGACATAAATATTATATATTTTTTAATTTACCGTCAATATGGTGGATTAAAAGGTATTTACACAATTATTGTGTTTTGGAGAACAAATTAGGTGAGAATGCCTGAGACTCAGGCGTTGCTGCTGTCCAGTTTTTTTGGATCATTTGATAAAGGTGGCCGCGGCGGCGCCCAAGACTGAGGTGGTAACGCCAGAGACTGAGGCGAGTAGGTTGGAATTTGTACCTAGAGATGGCGCCCAAGACTATGGCGGGTCCGCTGGCATATTGCTGGCTCCCCTATAAAAACCAGAGAATTTCGTTTCAGTTACTCACCACAAAAAAATCGACGAAGTTAGATGAGGGAGAAGCTCTGGTTGCTGTTGCAGAAATGTCTAATAGGTAAGAGACACATTTATTTTTTTTAATTATATTCTTCAAATGCTATTATGATTTTGTTTAGTTAATTAGTGAGTTTGTATTTCTGTAGTGATTTATGAAGATTTGAACTAGTCGTTCGGTGGAAATCGGAGAAAGTAGAGGATAATTTGGGCGTCCAATTCGTTGGTGGTAGTTGTTTTCAGTTGATGGTTCCATACAGGGTGACATATCACAAACTTTGTGAGAATCTAATTTCGAGAATACGGCGTAGAGACGAAGTAGTACAAAATAGTGAAGTGATCACAGGTTTCACTTACCGTCTTCCAGAATGGCAGAATGGTGTTTTATTTCATGATTCGATGCCTATTGTGGATGATGATAGTTTGAATGTGCTTTTCGATTTTATGGCACAAAACCCTTATTGTTTGGGTGCTGAGATACATGCTGAGTTCAGTGAGAATCGGGATGGAGAGGAAGAAGATACATGAAGCATGTCATCCGATCATGATGATGTTGACGGAGATGAGGAAGATGCGGAGGAGGAGGAGGAGGAGGAGGATGGCGAAGGAGATCAGCCTAATTATCCTCCATATTTTTACTTGCAGGATAATGAAGAGGACGACTAATTATCCCCCGCCATGAGTGACATAGGAAGAGGTTGGGAAAGGAAGACTTGCAAAGGAAGACTAAAAGCAAAATTATGTATAAGCAACTAATTCGAGTCGGTAAGCCTTATTCATTTAATTTTTTTATTTATTTTAATGTATTAATTTTGTCATGAATTTATCTAACTCGTGTGGTTATTTACTTTGTTAGCCGGAGAAAAACGCTTGGAGAAGTTCGATAGTCAAGTTGAGCAATTTAAGAAGGTCGCCGCTGATATGAATATTTCTTGTGATAACTGGGTAGACCAACATCAAATTCTTTGGAGCTTAGCTCATGATAATTATAATGGTGGGCGTCGATGGCAGAGAGCATCAATAGTGTTTTCAAAGGTATTCGTTCACTTCCTATAGCTTCTCTTGTGCAACATACTTATTGGCGATTGTTGGAGAAATTCGATAAGATGAGAATGGAGAGAGAAGCACAAATCAGAAGTGGTCGTTCACAGTACACCATCAAGTGCGAAGAGATGATGAAGCCATGGTCACAAAAGGTAGTTGGACATTCCGTGACGGGGGTTGATCGGCGTCAAGTCATTTGTGTAGTTCAGACTCCTCCCAACAATTTCAACATGACGGGTTCGAACACACTCACAGTGCACTTCGACCACAACAACCGGGCAGGATTTTGCACTTGTGGGAAATTTCAAGGAAATAAAATTCCTTGCTCTCATGCCATTGCAGTCTGCAACCGAATGGGGCTTAATCCGTATAGGTTTGTAAACGATGTTTGCAAGCTTGAAATAGTGTTGGCTTGTTATGGCACAAGTTTCACACCTCTTGGTGAACCTAAGGGTTGGAAGAAGCATAATGGTCCTATTCTCCATCCTAATGTGCACATGATTAGGAAGCCGGGGAGGCCACGAGTTACAAGAATTCACAACGAGATTGATTGACCAAGAGAGGGTGTATCACAACAAGTGTGTAGCAACTGTAACCAAAGTGGCCATAATGCATCAACTTGTGGTGGCCAAGCAAGTGGGAGTGTTAGCCAGCAAAGAGGAAGTGGTGGCCAACGACGTGCGAGCGGTGGTGGAAGAGGAAGACGTGGTATATAGTTTGGTTGAATGTAGTAGTTGTTATGGTTTGAAGTAGTGGTTGTTTTTCAAGCAGTTGTTATGGTTTGAAGTAGTAGTTGTTTTTCCACTTGTAGGTTGTTGTTGTTGGGACTATTATAAAATGTCCGAGTTGTTGTTGTTTGTTATTTGTTGTTCCGAATATTTAATGTTAATAACATAATACATAAATAGTCCACATAAATATCACACATAATAGTCCACATAAATATCCCAAAGAAGTACATAATAATAACATAACAATCATAATAGTGCTCTCTCAACGTAAGGTTGCCACTACAGACGAAAAATGGTCACGTTATTACTCCAAAATCTAAAACAAACAAATGAAATCTATTCTATAAAATGAAATGTTATATACTAACCACCATAGTTTCCATCTCGTCAAACCACAACTTGTACTGGAATAGCTGGTCACCATACCGACGAGTGTTGGCCAGAAGCCATCGAACAGCACGTGGGGATGCGTCCTCGGCAATCTGCGCCCTCGTCTCCGAATGTCGCGGTGTCAGATGTGGGAATTGCTCCCACGCCCAGAGCTGCAGTAAGGGGACCCATCCACCAAGGTCACCTCATAGAGAAGTGGAGAAATGCGTAATGTGCAAAGACGACCTACCCATCTCACGGTACAGGTAGGATAAAATAGCTGCTCCCCAGGCGAACCGTCCAGCTCTCTGCCAATCCTCCACCAAAAGTAGGTACTGTAGGTGCACCGTAGCTCCAGACCGATTCGGGAACAATACACCTCCCATAAGAGATAGAGCATAAGCTCGTTCAAACTGCTCTGTAACCTCCTGAGATGCATTTCCCGGCAGATGATTGAATTCATCCCTCAGCCAAACAATCCTAACGACACCGCCGGAAAGATCATCAGGAACCCGTCCTAACAGTCTCAAACAGATCTCCGACCATTCCTCATCCGGTATGTCTACTACGACGGCATCACCGTCGATCGCTAGACCGTTCAGTGTCACAACGTCCTCTAACGTGATAGTGACCTCACCAAACGGCAAATGGAAGGTCGACGTCTCTGGTCGCCAATGCTCTACGGGCGCAATAATCAAACTCACATCAGCATTCATGGGGCCAGGGGCAAAACACTAGACAAGCCCGCCGCTCTGAGATATGACAGATAACGCTCATGGTACGTGACTAAATTGGTCGTACCTCGAAAATGGTAAGGTCGGTCACCAGCCTATAGTGCACAAAAGTTATATTAATTCAATTTCATTCTTAATAATTATAATTTCACCTAGTAAAATCTAATATATCTAATCTAATCTAAAAAAAATTATACGTAATCTTATTCTAATTTCAATACAGTTCAGTTAACCTAGTAAAATAGTCTAATCTAACTAGCTAAGTAACTTTACAGAAATAGTTATCAAATACTTACCTCGTTTGTCCAAACTGAGTCGATACGATGTTGACCATGTCCCCAAAGAAGTACTGGATCGACCAGAGCTGGATCAATTGTCGCAGGCGGTAGTCTCATGGAATAACTGTCCATAAGCCTAGGAACTGCAAAAGAAAAACAAATTAACATTAGTTAAAAAAATTAAAAAAAACCACCGCCGACGAGATTCTCACCACGAAAATGCCCGCCGCCTCCACGACCTCGCCGGCCTCTCCCCTGCCTCTGCCGGCGACCGCTTCTTCTTCGTCGGACAACATCTCTCCGTCGAAGTTGAACTCAGGCGCTGCCGCCTCTATCTGCAGCGGGGCGCCTCTGTCTGCAGCGGGTCTGCCTCTTTCTGCGACGGGGCCGCCTCTGTCTATGGCGGGGTCGCCCTCCTCGACGTTGTGGGGCGACGGCGGCGTGGGTGTGGTTAGGGCGAGCAGGTTGGGGAGGCGGGGTGTGGGAAGGAAGAAGAAAAAGATGATAAGAAATGGGTGGAGGGTAGGGGTTGCAGTTCGGTTGTCGGTTAGCGGCTAACCGGACGGTTAGACCGATAACCGCTGGTTAGCGGCTAACCGAAAACCGACTGTATACAGTCTCGGTCGGTGGTCAGAGTGGCTGGGAGGAGAGTCGGCTAGCCGAGCAACCGAAATCTGCTAGCCGAGTAACCGAGACCAACCGACCCATATAAAACCCGCGCCCAAAAACCCACCCCAAACCCTATCATCCTTCTCCTTCTCCTTCTCCTTCGTGGATCTCGACTCCTCCCTTCCCTCACCACCAGCAACCACCCCCCGAATCCACTTCTCCCTGAATCTTCTTCTTCTCCTTAAATTTTCGAATCCCTAAATCTTCTTCTTCACCCATCAACCTTCTATTCCACCCTCACCTCCACAAAGTCACAATCCGTCGGATTTACCGTCGGACTCCTTCTCGTTTCGACGTCGTCGGCGTCCTTCCCAGTCGTCATCGTATCCTTCTTTCCTCGATCGATGGCAGATCCCCAATAGAACCAAAAATAAACTATCAAAACCCAAAATCGAAATTGAACCTCCGAAACCAACATGCAAACAAAAAAAACCTACCTTTGACCTTTTTCTTCGCCGTCGTCATCATCGTCGTCGGTGTTGGTGCAACCATCCTCGTCGCCGTCAGGTGGTAAAAGAGGGTTCGTTCCCTCTCCTCTCCTGACCCCTCGCCGATTCCGAAAAGAGAGAGAGACGGAGAGACGGAATGGGAGATGAAACGAGAGGAAGAAGAAGCAAATCGCAGCACAGCCGCCCTCCGCCTCTGTCCGTCGTCTTCGCGAGGTCGCTCCTCCCTCTCCCGTCGGCGGCAAGCCTCCTTCTCGGCTGCTTCTTGAATCTTGAGTGGAAAAGAGAGGAGAGAGAAGGATGGAGGAGAGAGACGGAGAAGATAATGAATAAGTGGTGGTGGTGGAGGGTTTGAAAGGAGAGAGACGAAGGAGATAAGGAATAAGTGGTTCCTGTATTTTTTGATTTTTTTATTTTTTTTTTAATTTTTTTAGATTAGGGTCTAGTTTTCGGGCATAAGGTTAACCGAACCAAAACCGGCTAACCGACCAGTCGGTGGTCGGCTAGCCGATGTATATTTCACGGTCGGTGGTCGGTATCCGGAGGTGGTCGCTCGGTTTAACCGATAACCGAGAAATCGGTTTTCGGTTAAACCGAAATCGACCGACTGACACCCCTAGTGGAGGGCGTGGCGTCGTGGGGTTTAATAAAAAAAGAAGGATGGTGGGGCCGCTTGAGTCTTAGGCGCCAACGCCTAAAACTAGTGCTAGGGTTTCATAAAGCGTCCCCGCCTGGGTCTCTGGCGGCCGCGCCTGCAATCCTACACAAATACACAATATTTGTGTAAATACTATTTAATCCGCCATATTCATGGCAAATTAAAAAAAGAACAATATTTATGTCATTCTCCCTGGTATTAGTTGGTATTTCAGTTTATATCGATCTCAATTTCGTAATTCCGAATACCAAATAATAATTGAAATTCAATCCCAAAATACGTATATTCGGTAATACCAAATTCGTCAAATTCGATACGTTATTATTTGTATCCCAAATAGCGGTACCAAACTTCCCGCCTATGTTAGATAGGACCCACTCATTCATATAAAAAGGTTAAATTCACTATTATAAAAAAAATAAAAATGAATATAGTTTATTTTATTTATTTTTATTATATTTCTGATGTAAAATATTTAATACACGAAAATATGACTGTACAAAAAGATAAACTATTGGGTGAGAAAGAATTCTCCTCACTCGCCGGAGATAATGAACGCAGCCACCACATATTCCCCGCCTTATCATCGTCGCCACCACCAACACCACCATTTCCAGCTGCCGCCGCCGCAATCCCAACCCAGCATCGTCTCCATCCCGACCCAGAAATCAATCTTAGACCTCCTCAATTCCAAGCCCGCCACTTCTTCCCTCCAATCCCTCGCCCAAATCCACGCCCTCGCCCTCAAAACCGGCCATTTCCATGACCACTTCGTCTCCGGCACTCTCCTCAAATGCTACGCCAATCCGCGCTTCCACAACCTCGATTCAGCCATCCAACTCTTCCGCAACGTCCCTTCTCCTAACGTCTTCGTCCACAACGTCCTAATCAAAGCCTGCCTCGACAACGGCGAGCCGCTGCAGGCCGTCTGGTTATACTACGAGCTGATGATGAACGATGCCAAGCCCAACAAGTTCACTTACCCGACTCTGCTCAAGGCCTGCGGCGACGGCGGGATTGTTGCGGAAGGGAAGCAAGTTCATTGCCATGTGGTGAAGCTAGGGTTTGCTGGGGATGGGCATGTGAAGAGCGCAGGGATTCGGATGTACGGGTATTTCGGGATGGCGGCGGACGCGAGGAAGATGCTCGATGATGAAGACGACGACGACGCCGTGTGTTGGAATGCGATGATTGATGGGTATTTCAGATGCGGGGATGTGGGGAGTGCGGAAGAGGTGTTTGATGAAATGGGCGAGAGAGGAAGAAGAAATGTTGGGTCTTGGAACGCGATGGTGAGTGGGCTGGCTAGGCGCGGGAAAATTGAGGATGCCCGCAACCTGTTCGATGAAATGCCCGACAGAGATGAGATTTCGTGGAGCGTGGTGATTGACGGGTACATCAAGTCCGGATTTTACAAAGAGGCTTTGGAGGTTTTCAATACGATGCAGAGCGAGAGAATCCGACCGGGTAAGTTTGTGTTGACGAGCGTTCTCGCCGCTTGTGCTCATCTTGGTGCTCTCGACCATGGTCGATGGGTTCATGCCTACGTTAGGAGGAAGAAGAAATCGATTGTCATGGATGCCGTGTTGGGAACTGCATTGCTCGACATGTACGCAAAATGCGGGCGGCTGGACATGGCGTGGGAGGTCTTCGAGAGCATGAAGGAGAAGGAAGTTTTCTCATGGAACGCCATGATCAAAGGGCTGGCTATGCACGGTAGAGCTGACGACGCAGTGGAGCTCTTCTTCGAGATGCAGCGGAGGAAGTTCCGTCCCAATGGGATCACATTCATAGGAGTTCTCAACGCTTGTGCTCATTCAGGAGCAGTAGAACAAGCTCTGAAGCTTTTCGACTCCATGGAGAATGTATACAACATTGAACCAGAAGTTGAGCACTATGGATGCTTGGTGGATTGCCTAGGAAGATCAGGACGATTAGAGGAAGCGGAGGAGCTCGTCAACTCCATGCCAATAGAACCAAACCCTGCCGTTTATGGATCTCTTTTAGGCGCTTGCAGGATTCATGGAAATGCAGAGCTAGGCGAGAGAATCGGGAGACTTCTCCTCGAGCTGGAGCCGAACAACAGTGGGCGATACGCATTGCTGTCGAACATCTACGCCAAGGCCGAGAGATGGGACGACGTTGCTGAAGTTAGGAAGCTAATGAAGGAGAGAGGAGTTAAGACGAACCCCGGGAGCAGCATGATCGAGCTGGGGGGTTGTGTCCACGAGTTCAAGATGGGGGAAGGGTGTCACCCGAAGATGAAGGAGATTTACTCGACGCTTAAAGTCATGATCGAGAGGCTCGAGATGGAAGGTTATGTGCCGAATACTTCGCAGGTGTTGTTCAATATCGAGGAGGAGGAGAAGGAGACTGCGTTGCAGTATCACAGTGAGAAGCTGGCTATTGCGTTCGGGTTCATCAGCACGAAGCCAGGGGAGACCATAAGGGTGGTGAAGAACTTGAGGGTTTGTGATGATTGTCATTCGGCGATTAAGCTTATCTCTCGAGTTTATGGTCGGGAGATTGTTCTGAGAGATCGTGTGAGGTACCATCATTTCAGGGATGGTACTTGTTCTTGTAAAGATTTCTGGTAGAAGAAAGGCCAGCAGTGGCAGTCTAGGCACAAGTGGGACTCTTAAGGGCCTTAATCAAAATCGAACTGTAATTGTTGGCATAGTTTATCCAGCTATTACAAATGCTCTTTGTCCTCTGCATGGACTAGTATCACAATATTGACAATATGCTTGATTAATTTACATCTATGTGCTTGATGCATAGGTAATGCATATGTGACAAATTAAATACAAAGAGATTGATGATGGTAATTTTGGGATTATGTGTTATGACGATCAAGCGGTTTATGTGATGACACTCGACGCTCGAATTAGGTAGGACAACAAAGTTGTGCTGATAAACTCTCACTATATGTACTCATACCATGGTTGGTTTGGTTTTGGCGATAGTTAAATTGATGTATTGTTATCAATGCATGTATAATAATATACATGTATATAAGAAAATTAGTGTATTGTACTTTAAATTGTTTGGTTTCTTTGATAGTTATTGAAATAAGTTGTATTACTTTTTGGGTGAAATGTCACTTTCACCCTTTGTTTTTAATATTAAAGAAACAACATACATAAAAAGGTAGGGACATCGTTAGAACAAAAGAAAACTCAACCATCTGTACTAAACAATCTCAATCAAAACTTGAGATTTAACTATCACTTATTTTGAGTGATAGTTTGTATCAAATCAAGCAAACAATGCATGTATTGTTTGTGCAGAAAATTAATAAAAACAATGCATTGTGGACAATGCATGTATTGTAACTAGTTAGTAAATACTCCGTTTAATACACGTATATGTACCCTTACGTATTTTATCCATTTAAAACTTCTGTATCCGTATTATTATCAAGCCGTTTGATTTTTTTTCGTTCATTTGATGACTCCCGTACTAAACACGTATAAAACACGTATAAAATGTTTAATATCCGTATTTAATGAATTAAATTGTGAACTTTTAACTTTACTATTATTTATATATTTATGTAATTTTAAAATAATTAATTTTAATGTATTTATGACTATTAACGTACTAGTAAATGTAACATTAACTTAGAGATGACGTAAAATACCCGTACGTATTTTTTACGTAACTTTCCCGTACCGTGTTTTACTAACTAAATTATCATCAAAACCAAACCATCCCTTTAGTGTTTAATTTTCATCTATATATAGCTTGCTTCCTCTCTCATCTTGCGATCTAAACTACTTGATTGTTTGTTTACGGGCGATTTAGGTTGATGAGAAGAAAATGTTGAATTCATTTTAATAAGGGGATTCTAATTCCTCAATTTGTAAAAAATCCTCAATATACAAATTTCTGCACCAACCAATCAGAATATTCGACTTGCTGCCTCTACTATCATTGAGCGGTGTGTTAATACACATTGCTAGTTAATTTTGTGAATCTCGTTGTGGATCCCATGTCCCAAGGTTTCTTCTCATTTCTTTTTCTTTTTAATTTTGTGGCTGATCCGACTTTCTATTTACTCCGGTTCGGCCGGTTGCAATATAATAATACTAACTAACAAAGTTTCAAAGTTTAAACTTCAGTAACTCCAATTCCATTATATTTGTGCTAAGATTATATGTCAATGTCATGCGAATTAACAAATAACGATATCAATTTCACTAAAAGAATTTGCCTCATTATAGTTGCAAAAATAATCGGTAGCACCTCTTAATCAACAATCTTCATCATGAACTCCGCTACATTCATCATCCATAGGTGCTTCACAATTAAGGAAATTGCCTCATTCCATCAATGATTATGGAATTTGCTATGTAATCACCAAACCTCGAGGTGGAAATTCTTCTTCTTCTCCTTCTTGTTTTTTTTTTAAATACTTCATTCCTTCGTTTAATAACACATGAGGGAGAGGAGGTATCACTCTTCCACTATTTTTAGTAGCTTTTCAATAATAATTCTTAGAAATCCTGACTTCTTGATGATCCAAGACAACAAACTCATATTTGATAGTATTCACAACTCGAGTTGGATCCTATTTTTTTTTTCATTAAGGGAGGCGCAGGGCCAAAGCAAAGAAAGGTACAGATGCTAAGAGGAAATGGAAGAGGTCGAGGCAACTACTTCTCTAGGAAAGGTGATGCCTCACAGGTCGTCCAGAAGGAGGTTTTGAAGCTCACTCGGCGGTGTTTCTAGTTCGTACAAACCGTAGGGATAGACGAGACTGTGCTTCGAGAGCCAGTCCGCAACTCTATTTCCTTCTCGGTAAGTATGAACCAGATTCACCACCCAATCTTGAGCATTCTTGCGCCGAATAGCCGTTAACAAAGTCGCATAGGGATGGAGATGGTCTGTTCTGTTGTTCACAAGCTGAATGGCCAATCGAGAATCAGTTTCCAGGATCAGGGCTCTGCAACCAGTGTTCCAAGCTACTATGAGACCATGGTAAATAGCCCAAAGCTCAGCCATAGTAGCAGGACATGATCCCAAGCTCGAGACAAAACCACATACCCACTTACTATTGTCGTCCCGTAGAGCTCCCCCTGCACCGGCAACACCGCGATTTGGGTCCGCAGCACCATCCACATTCATCTTCTGCCATCCTGCTGGAGGGGATTTCCAACCAATCTGCACTTCGATGCGGTTGGGAGGGAGGGTGTTCCGGCCAGCAATTGGGCTTGGAGAGTTCCAGGCTTTGTACCACAGTTCAGCTTTTATCTTTATAGCTTGAGCGAGGGATGGAGCTGATAAAGCCTTGCTTGCCCCATGGAAGACCCCTTCATTTCTATTCTTCCAAATGCACCATAGAGCAATGCAGAAGAAAGCATTCCAGGGCATCCCAATGGGAGATAGCTCTTCGCAAGAAATGTTTCTCTTGAAGCACGTGTCCCAGCTGCAGCCGAAAAAGTCTGCTTGGGATTCTCCCCTGATCGTGCGGCTCCAGAAGTAGGCTGCTGGCGGGCATTCTCTGAATATATGGCTAGTGCTTTCTATGTGCACCTCACACCTGTAGCAGGAGGCCTCTTGAGTTAGATGACGCCTCTCTCTCTGTCCATTAGAACTGATCCTCCCTTGCGCAATCAACCATGTGAAGCATCTCACCTGTTCGGGCACTGGTAACCTCCATATCGTCTTCCAAAGTTGTTGGTTTATGTCTGCAGACTGAGGTTGCTGCATCTGATAAACACTCTTGCGCGAAAACCTTCCATCCGGCGTCAACTGCCAGAAAAGGGTGTCTTCCTCTGACGTCAAGGGATCCACTGCGTGTGAGGTAATCTGCCGCAGAATTTCCGGTGGAAGAATATTAGTGAACTTTTCAGTCTTCCAGTTCCCTTCCTCGTCCACAAAATCCGCCACCCTCGCATGAAGCTCCTCTTCCGGGATGTTTCCCACAGCAAGGTCTTTGAATGGTACCTGTGCAAGCCACACATCCAACCAAAACTTAGTTCGATTACCCCTATGGATATTCCAGGCACAACCTTTTTTAATAAGGTCAGCCGCCTTCATAAAACTCGACCAGGTGAAGGAACTTCCCTGAATTGGCTTGAGCAGATCCTCAATTAAAACTGGATCCTAAATATTAAAAATGCTAATGATTGAGATTCATTATTTAAGAGCAATATAAGCTTTAGTGAGGATGATTCTCAAATTGACTATAGGAGTTTGATCATTTGTTATAATAAAAAAAAATTTTGAGATGCATAGTATTAATAACCTTGGTAAGATTTGAACTTGATAAACATTTTTTTAAAATCTAAAATGTTTGTTGTCTAAATAACTTGTAATTCTCAAAAGTGTAAAAATATTTGTTCACTTATTACAACCCGAAACCCCTAGAGGCTCAAACTGACCACCAACATAATAAGACACCATAGTTATTGTTAACTAACTCAATTGGTTTGGGTGGAGAATCCACCTCTCTCTCTCTATCTTTGTAGTTTAATCGAGGCCGATCTGGGCCAAGGTCCTTTGCGACAAGGTTGATTTCTTTTTAATAGTATTTAACAGGTTTCCTATAAAAAAATCACTCAGAATGACCACCCCAACCAATCATGGCGCCGCGCAACAGGGCTTCTCCGGATGTTTTATGTGGCATTTATCGGGGCCTCCGTTTTGGCTATTGATGGTGCAACTTCTAACCACCAGTCTGGTGCCATTGGTATAGTCGGTTTTACAGGTGCTGTTCCGTCCTTCGCGTCCAATTCTTTTCTCCGCGGTATCTCTGACCCATGATTGGTTGAGCTGCTAGCTATAAGGGAAGCACTGTATTTGCTACAACGAGGGCATTGGCATGACAAATTAGTCTCGGGCGACATATCTGATGCTCGTGCAGGTGCTATTTTTATGAGGTTCATGCCTTATTATTACAGTTGCCTAAGGTCATTTTACAATTCACACCTCGAGATGCGAATCGGGCTGCCCATTCAGTGGCGAAACAAGCCTTACGCTTTCCTGGTCTACCACCTTTGTTGTTTGACTTTTCCTATATGTTCTATCTGTAATTTGGTAAGTGAGTGTGCTGATCTTTGAAGCCACCCTTATCATTACCTTGTAAATCTAACAAGATTTATGTTGACAAAAAAAAATTCACCCAAAATGAGTAAACAACGATCCAAAGATATATATAAAATTATACCCCTCAACATACAAAGTGAAAAAAGTATGACATTGAGTCATCCTAATCCTAACACTAATATAAAGAGGTTCTTCATGAGAATGTGTTTAATTCTAAATTTCGAGCCTTCTGAGTAATTTTAGGAAGGATATATTTGTTATTTTAATTAATAAAATCAAAACGGAAGACTTTTGTTAATTATATAAATGGAAAACGAGATTTAGTAAGAAATCATTATGAAACCAATTATTATATGATTTTAGGTAGGAAATATGCATGGTTTTATGAATTTTGGCCGAGGGTTATGACGTGTGTATATAGGTCTGTTTGTTCATATATTTTTTTTATAGATTTTGAGGTTTTTCATTATTCCTCTTTATTATAACTCGAATGATTTGTTGTCTACTAGAACCCACAGATTGGATTAGAGTTAGCCGTTATACTTCTCATACACACGTTGTGTTAGTGAACCACGTAAAGCTATTATTTCTTTACTTTTTTGCTATCATTGTCTTTCTTACTATTCTCCTTTAGTTAGAGCTAACATAAATCTCAAGAACTAAGGTTAAGGGTTTTTCAATTTCTCATAAATTCAGTGAACTATATCTCATTCGTTTCAACTCTGATTTTAAAAATGTTGGATAAGAAAAGCCATAGTAATTGAAATTTTTCAAAAAAAAGTTGAAGAATATTACGATGAGTAATTTTATAAGAATTATACATCAAAGACAATAGTAGTTAGGTAATAACCTACCTTTACTCTTTTATTGTTTTTAACTTCAAGTTCATTAATTCGAGAGAATACAATGTACCCACTAAAAAATAAAGTTTTGTGCCAAATAGTATATCTCAATTGTTGTAAATTTACAGATTCAGGATTAGATGCGAGTTGTAGACAACATTGTTATAAATTTCGAAAGAGCTAAATATTTTGTAATGTCTACTTCAAAGACAGTGACAAAATGAGAGAACATTCACCTCCTCATCCCATACAAACTGAGAGCATGAAGTCAAATTTTCATATCAAGCTCATCTATTCCAACATCGCGAACCCCTTAAGTGAGTACACAGTTTGAATATACCGAAGAATGAAAAAGAGCAATCTCAGACAAAATTCATGACATGTAAAGGGTAAATTTTAAGTTATTGAAATGGAGTTCTCACCATTCTAAACATGTTTCCATCAAATTTTAGCATTTAGTGAAATGGAGGAGAAGAAGGAAGAGTATGGTAATAGCAAAGGTAGTGAATTCAGTAATGGATATAATGACATTATTGAGATAAAGGAAGATATTATTGATTGTGGATATAGAAATTTTAATGATGAAAATAGCGAAATTGATTATATTTATGATTTGGATTAGGTGAAATTCTACTGTCGTGTATAGATGTTTCACCGTTCCAAACATTTTACCGTTAAAATTTGGTTTTCCGATGAAATGCAGGAGAAGAAGGATGGGACTTGATGATGAATATAAAATTTCATTAATGAAGGTGAAGCTTAGAACCTTTCCTTCCAAATGAATCAGAGACACCAGCACCACAGTGAGCATTCTACCAGGTCAGCTCCATCTCCCTGCAAAGCTTTCACAGTCATTTTATCCAACATATCACTCCAATTCAAGGGGAGTGCAACTGTCCTCTTAAGAAGAGCAGCAGCAAAGTCAACAGTATAAGCAATGCAGTCAAAAGCGCGATTCTACCTAGAAGCGGAGAAGGGGTAAAATCGTAAAGCGTAGAATCAAAGCGTAAAAGCGTAAGTTTTTGAGGCATACTGAAAAAAGAACTAAAAATGTATAAAGTAGGACATATGCTATGCAAAATATGAATGCACAGAATTTAGATAAGTCAATAAATACATGCGATTCATGCCTAAAGTAGAACAACTTATAGCATCTTAATAATAAGTTTGTAAACATAAATTTTAACAATAAGCCACTTTTCCCACTATGCTAATGAATTTGAGAAAAGCCTAACGGGTGAATTAGATTACTCTATCGAAGTTGAGAATGCATCCAAGTACCTTATATGTATCTTTTAATCTCAAATGTATCATATTGTTGGTGATTTACTTTTAAAATATACTTTTCATAATTAATTTCATGAAAAGAATACACATTTAGTGAACTAAAAGCGTAAAAACGTAAAGCATTTTGGAGAACAAGAAGCGTAAAATCGTAAGCTTTTAAGCTTTAAAGCGCAATTTAGTCCGATTTTATACACTTAAGTTTTTATATGGAAACGAAAGCGTTTTGGTGACCTAAAAGCGTAAAATCGTAAGTTTTTAAATTTTAAAGCGCGATTTTGACTGCATTGAGTATAAGAGCATTCACAAAATAGGTGCTGTCGAGATTCAACAGCCGCTTTACACAGGGGACAAGTATCATCAGTTATCCATCCCCAACTCTTAAGTTTATCACGAGTTGCAATCCTATCAAGGATGATCAACCAGGTGATGAAGCGATTGCGTGGCAATGTAAATTTTCCCCATATAACTCTCCACCAAGACACCTCAGGCTTTTTAAGACGAATTGTATCCCAGATCAATGAAACAGAGAACTTGTTCATCTTTCTTCCCATCCAAGACACATGCCCATCTATCTCAAGAGCCATTCTGAATTGGAGCCAAGGACGGATCTTGAGTAGTTGCTTCCAAATCCATGATCCAGAAGATGTGAGCCTGACATCCCAAATACAGTTACCCCGTAGCCTATATCGAGTACACCAGGCCACCCAAAAACTCCCCCTTGAACCAATAGAAGCCAGATCAGCTAGCAAGACACGCAACATACCATGAACTCAGATCTTTTAAGCCAAGCCCCCTTCATTCTTTGGTAAGGCAATTGAATCCCAGGAGATCTTGGCCTTACCAACCCCATCCCCATGCCACAAAAAATTGGAGCAGATTCTTTGAATAGATTTTAAGACTTTCTTGGGGAGGATGAAAATTGCCATCCAGTAGTGAACCAGGGCATAAAGAACAGACTCAACTAACTGGAGTTTACCAGCATAAGAAATTTTCTGAGCTCTCCAGCCTATGATCCTACTTGTTGACTTGTCTACCAAAACAACACATTCAGCACTAGACAATTTACCCGAAATCAATGGCAACCCCAAATAACGAACTGGAAGCTGACCTTCTCTAAATCCAAAAACTTACAAAGCAATGGACTTAAATTGATGAGCAAATCCCCCAAAAAATACCTCACACTTATCAGGGTTGCATTGTAGACCAGAAAGCTTATAGAATTTATCCAAGATTTTCTTGATCCCACTCAAAGCTAAACCTGAACCCTCTGAGAAAATCAAGAGGTCATCAGCAAAGCTGAGATGACTGAGGCCTAGCTGTCTACACTGAGGGTGATAAGGCATGTCCCCATTAGCAGCTGCTCTGTTTAACAAACCTGTCAAGGGCTCCATTGCAATCGTAAAGAGGTAGGGGGGAGAGAGGATCTCCCTGCCTGACCACTTTAACAGCTCCAAAGAAACCAAACAGGCTACCATTGATAGTAATGCTAAAATAAGCTGAGCTTAAACATAATGAAACCCATTTAATGAAAGACTCTGGGAATCCCATCAACTTCATTACACTCAGAATATAACCCCAATGGACATAATCAAATGCTTTCTTAAGATCCACCTTGATGGCAACCCTAGAAGATAGTTGTCTCCTATTATAATTCTGGACAATTTCCTGAGCCATTAGGATATTCTCTAAGATACTACGCCCCTGAATAAAGGCCGATTGATTTCGACTAATGACTGAAGGAAGAACTTTCTTTAGCCTATTTGCTAACACTTTAGATATAATCTTGTATATAACATTTATTGATAGACCGTCATTTACACATGTTTTTACCCTCATTCTTACACCGTTTGAGGTGTTGATTCTCGTGTTTTAGGCCGATTTCACGCTAGGTTGTGCTTGTTTGTGATATTTCAGGTCCTAGTACGTGAATGAAGGCTTAGGAGCGAGTCTGGGGTCGATTGGACGAAGAACGGACGGATGGCGAGTTGTTTGGGGAGCCGCACGGCCAGACCAGGGAGACGCACGGCCGTGCAAAGTGCAATTATGGCCGTGCGCCACTGGCCGAGCACATGCACGGGCACAATCCAGACTTGCACGGCCGTGCACCTGGCCGTGCAAGAAGCATGAGTTCGAATTAAATGAAACGGGCGCGTTTCATGGTGCACGGCCAGAATCTTGTTGTGCACGGCCGTGCACCTGGCCGTGCAACTCGGGAAAATCGGTTTTAAGGCCTATTCCGAGCCAGAAGTGGGAGAATCGTGTTTTCAGAGCAAAAACAGAGCCCTAGAGAGAGAAAGTGCGAAGAACACACCCTAAAAGCTGTCTTAGAGCGAGATTTCATCGAATCGAGCCTGGAGATCGTCATAGGAGTGAAAATCATCGTCCCGGAGCAGATTATCCTCATCGTTATGAGTATGACTAATCCGATTCTTGTTTTCTCTTCTCTCTCTATGGAGTAGAACCCTTCTCTCACTTTGGTATGAAGAACCCTAGTTCCTTGTGTTAGGGATTTGATTGTAATGACTTGGGATGATATTACTGTTTGATTTTAATCGAATGACGCATGTTTCATGAATTGATTTGAGTCTGATCAGCTTTTCTCAATTTCTGCTTCAACCTGAGATAGATAGAATCTGATTAGGTTGTTAGAGCCTCTTCATTCGATAGTAGGAGATTGGCTATACGAGAGTTAGCCAGTTTACTGGTTTGTACTGGTGTTCTTGGCGCTAGTAGTGGAGTTCTGTGTTCATAGCCTCAGCTTTCTATCCCGGTGAAGACTAGTCGTCTGCCGGGTAGCTAGACTGAGAGGGCTTGGTCAGCTTAAGAGATTCCAAGCTACTGTCGGATCTTCCGCAGTCTAATCAACAGTAAATCAACCCAGGGAATTGCAATTGAACCTAACTAAGGGGCTAGGGGGACTCAATCCCGAGTGACTCTTTGCCTGCTTTAGAAACCCGAACAATTTACTGCTGTCTTGTTGCTTTTACTTTTCACAACAATCTCTCGAATTAGTTTGCTAGATAATAGAGAATCACGGAGTAAGCAGTAGATCTAGACCCCGGGTTGATAATTAAACTTGCCTATACTGCAGTCCCTTTCATTGGTTACACTTGGCCATTGTTAGGTGTTGTGTTTTAGCGTGTCATTTATGCAAGCAATAGGTCTAAAAGTACTAAGTCTATCTGCATTTGGTATTTTCGGGACAAGGGTCAATGAAGCAGAATTCATACCTCTTGGTAGAAGCCCCTCTTGAAAGAAAGCCTGGACACCTTTAACTATATCAGGGCCAAATAACTCCCCAACATTTCTGATAGAACCCTGCTGTCCACCCATCTGGGCCTGGAGATTTTGCTGGATTCATGTCGAATAAAGCTTGCCTTATCTCTTCCCCAGATACCAACCCACAAAGCATAATCCGATCATCATCTGTCAACTTCTCACTCAAGCAGCCTTCAATGAGTTCACAATGTACAACCATCTTTATTTATTGTTCCAAATAGATCCTTATAGAAAAGGATCGCTTCATCGGAAATATCCTTAGTGTCTGTCAACTCCTCCTCATTATGAGATATTATCTTTCTTATCTTCTTTCTGGCATTACGTATACAAGCAGACTTATGGAAAAAAGAGTTCGAGTCTCCTAGGGCAAGCCAAGTAATACAAGACTTCTGCCTGAAGAAAGCCTCTTCTGCTTTTTGCAACTGTATATAATCACCAGTGAGTAGGCGAGCTTCCTCAAAAAGCCTTTCAGATGGATCCTGGAGAGCTTGGACCTACATAGTTGTAAGCTCTAGTTTTTTCTCCTTGACTCTAGCAGAAATATCTGAGAACTCTGATTTATTCAGTTTCCTAAGTTCTGCCTTCAGAAGATATAACTTCTGCTTTACTCCAAACAACCCCGTTCCCCTCACCTCTTGCCCCCAACAAGATTCCAATAATGAAGAGAAAGAGTCATGTGAATACCACATATAAAAAAAGCAGAATGGTTTCGGATAAGACTTTTCAGGGACACAAGGAATAGTGAGAATCCCACAATGATCAGAGAAATCAGGTGCTAGAAATTCAACAACACATTCAGAGAACTTCTCTAACCAATCCACATTAACCATGAACCTATCAAGCTTGCGAGCAATGGGATTACCTTGATGCTGATTAGACCAGGTAAACAGAGGCCCAGAGGCTTTATGGTCAACTAGCTCCATATGTTCCACCCATTCTCTAAAAGCAATCATACTACCTGAGATAGAGACATCATTTGAGGCCTCTGTAGGGTCTAGAATAGCATTGAAATCACCCCCTACAACCCAAGGAGACCCATGCACCCTCCAATGACTCATCTGTTTATATGTGACAACACAATCTTTGTCCTCATTGGAACCATACACCACTGTGAAGACAAATTGTACACCCTGCTTCAGTGAAACCACCATATGCATAAAATTTTCCTCCTCAGCTAGCACTTGTAATCTAACATCATCATTCCACGCAATCCAAATTCTGCCAAGCTTATGTTTAGAGTAATTATCCACAAACTGTTAACCACCAAACTTCCCCCTTATTTCCTCAATTTTCTTTTTATTTTGCACTCTTGTTTCAAGTAAAGCAAAGATAGAAACCATGTGTACTCGAAGGTAATGAAGCACTGCATTGTGCTTCAAGGGGCCATTGAAGCCCCTTGTATTCCAAATTAGTAGTGTCATTTGCGGGAAACAACCACCTTAGTGGTTCCCCCTTTACTTCTAAGCCCATCTCTTCCCCCTTTCTTTGGAGGAGCTTGCAAGATAATACCCCGTTGGCTACATAACAGATCAAAAGCATTAGAATGCAAAATAGGAGTAGGTACCTTCAAAGCAGATTTGGGCTTTGCTCCATTAATCACCTTATTAAACTCTTCCTGAGAAGGTAAGGCACTCGGGGTAACAGGAGTAGTGGTATCCTCCATGACCTTCTTACCTTTAATAGCAACAGCTTCCTCCTCAGAAACCTGAATAACCTCCTTCTCATTAGCACCCTCAACCTCAGGCTGTCCCAACACATGAACAACCTCCTTCTCATTAGTACCCACAACCTCAGGCTTCCCCAACACAAGAACCTTGGATCGCTTGCGCCGCCAAATTCTTTTAGTAGGAGTCCCAGGAGGTGGCAGAGAGCAATCATGCCCAAAAACCCCACAGGTACCACAACACCGAGGCGATCCACAATACTCAATGCCAATGATAAACTCAGACATATCATATGGAGCAATACTGATTTTGTCAATCCTAGGTCTAGTAGCACTTACTTCCACACAAATACGAACAATACCAACCCTCTCTCGTTGCGCAGTAGAATGATCCATACAAAGAGGCTTACAAATAGAACTCGCAATCCGACCTAATCCTTCTCTCATCGACAGTTCAGCAGGCAACCCAGATAACTTGACCCAAACCGAAACATCTGAATTGTCAATCTCCAACGCACGAATCCCATGGACCTAGCGCCGAAGAAAAATGATCTTCTCCCGATAGTGCCACGACCCCCCTTCAACACCCATCGACAGGTCGCCTCCGATGGAAATTGAAAGAGAACGAGCTTATCTTCTAAGAGCGAAACCTTCACCTCCTCGTCTCGACTCCAGATCCAGTTAGCCCAGAATCGCAAAGGCGAAAGGGAAGGCGGAGCTACCAGGAATTGACCTACAAGGCTGTGTTCCCACTTCTTTGTACCCTCCTCGATCACCGATTTGGGGATCCAAAGTGACCCATTAACAAATTCCGGCTCATAGAAATCCAACCGAACCTCCTCCAAGACATGAAAGAGAGAAGCCCAGGGCCTACCGCCACCAACGACGCCAGGCGTGACTCCGTCAGCGACGACGGCCAACGCGATGAAAAAAGAAGTTTTCAGAGAGTTTCGGGAAAGGAGAGAGAAAGGAGAGAGAAAAATCTCGAGTAATGAAATACAATTTTCAAATAAAGACCTTGATTGACAGATTGGCCCGCTAAATGGATTAGATAGGCTTCACAGGTTCAGCCAAAGCCCATTTTTCAATCTGGCTCAGCCAAAATCAATTTTTTTATGAACCAAAATAATTTTTAAGAAAAAGAAGAAAAAGAGTATAACTAGCAAAAGCTGCGCGCCACTCAAATGTGGAAGAATTTCTGATTGTGGATTTGAAACAAACCAGCCATGGCCCTGAAGCTTCTGTGGCCTCCTCCACCTTCTCCTTCTTCTTCAGCTCTGTCGCGCCCAAATTCCTTCTTCTTCTCTTCCACTTTCGTTTCTAGTCCCACACCCGTCTCCAGGACGCTTGATCACCTCTTCCAGCGGCGATCGAAGAAGCAAGGTTTGAGGCGAAGACCGGTGAGCGCTTGCCTGAAGGTGGAGCAACAGCAAGGAGCCGCAACGGCAACGAACCAGTGGGGTAAAGTTTCTGCTGTGCTTTTCGACATGGATGGAGTGCTCTGCAACAGCGAAGAGCCCTCTAGAATGGCGGCCGTGGATGTCTTTGCTGAAATGGGTGTTCAGGTCACGGTGGACGATTTTGTGCCGTTCACTGGCACTGGTAAACGTTTCTTGATCATAGCTAAAAATATGGTTTGAATTTCTCTGCAATTGTTGAGAATTGAAGTCTCTCTGATGGTTCTTACTGAACTTCCTTCTAAATGGGGAATGGAAATGCTGAATTGATGTTTTGAATCGGTGTTTGCTTACTGGGTTGGTGACCGCAGTCTATCAATGTTCATGCATTCCATGTACTAGGTGAAATAAACTTTCTAGGCGGGGTAGCGAATGCTAAGGGAGTTGATGGGTTTGATCCGGAGGCAGCCAAGAAGAGGTTCTTCGAGATCTATCTGGATAAGGTGATGACTAGTTTCTGAAGATTATGTTCGATTGGAATGGTTTTCGCTTGCTTTATCTCTGACATGGTCTTGGGGGTGGTGTTTTCCAGTATGCAAAACCCGAGTCTGGGATTGGATTCCCAGGTGCTCTTGAACTGGTTACTCAGGTTTGTTACTTAGTGATTATACTGAATTTTCAGCTGTATGTTGAATTATCAAGTTTTGTTGAGTGCTTTATGCTTATTTTTAAACAGTGCAAAAGCAAAGGCCTCAAAGTAGCTGTTGCTTCTAGTGCTGACCGTATAAAGGTCAATGCGAACTTGGCTGCTGCTGGTTTACCTATTTCAATGTAAGCTTCTGAAGCTTGCTTGTGACTTGTATGGATGGGAGTATTAGTCCTTATGGTCGTTTCTTGACTTTTTTGCTATCAGGTTTGATGCTATTGTGTCGGCAGATGCTTTTGAGAATTTGAAACCAGCTCCTGACATTTTCTTGGCCGCGTCAAGAATATTGGATGTTCCACCTAGTGAGGTTTGTTATCTGATAATGTTTCTCAGGCGACAGGACAGCCTTATTCTTTCAGGATTATAAATTAGACGGAATTTTCACTCACAATGTTTGGTGCGAAATTATTCCCAGTGTCTTGTGATTGAAGACGCATTAGCAGGTGTACAGGCTGCTCAGGCAGCAAACATGAGGTAAGTTTGATAATGTACTCTCCTCTAGAAGTCACAAGTATATCCGGTATCATAATTTCTGTCAGACTAGGCACTAATGATTTGTAAAATTGTCTCGATTCACTGCCTCCTGATTGGACTACATTTCCAAAGCATGATTCTCCATCGCCATCCCTTTTTTCTTCCTCCCCTGAGATGGGTCCTGTTTTCCAACATTATTGATTGAGGATTAGTCTTGTTTAACTTGGTTTAGATTAATGTAGACCAAATGGTACCACATCCATTGTTCCATGAAAATTGATGGATTCTTTTGTATTACTTATTGCAGATGCATAGCTGTGACAACTACCATGTCCGAAGAGGCTATGAAAAATGCTGGTCCCTCTCTCATCAGAAGCCAGATAGGAAGTGTTTCACTTGAAGATATTCTGAGTGGTGGATCTGATTCCTATAGTATGTAGCCCTGAGAATTCGCTGGAACTGTCATTCTGTATAATTCAGACAATTGAAAGCTCTTTCTGTGCTTACTTGATACTTAGAAGAATTCTCTTGTGAGTACTGTATACTTTGAAATTTTTGGGAGGATTTTAAGAGATTTTTCAAGACCGCAGACGAGAGCCTACCTCTTTATTCTCCTCCTTGAAGTGTCTATCATGGATAGTAGGGAAGACTAGTAGACTATTTCCTAATGAACATGCATAATTGCAGATGAGAAGATGCAGCAACCTCAGGTTCTGCAATTTTCTGTACAGAAGTCCGAAGCTGTTGTTACAGACAGAATGCAAAACAGCCCAATCCTTAACGAAGAAATTGCTATCAGTGACAAGGTTTCCTCTACTGGCGGGTAAGAATCTGCTGTGTTCATAAAATTTCACAAAGATGTGAGAATCCTTTTCTCTTAAATTTACTGGAATTGAGAGAACTCATCTAAGAGCTGGCTAAGCCATCTACTGACTGTAATACCTAGATTTAAAATAATAAATTTGTTGATCATTAAACAATGCACACAAAAAGCCTTTATGTAACAGCTTCAGCTTGAAGTTGCAGATATAATTTATCGACAGGTTGCAGGGTTCTCGGCGTGAAATCATAAGATATGGAAGTCTGGGAATCGCTTTGTCTTGTCTCTATTTCGCTGTCTCAAACTGGAAGGTAAGTCACCTAAAAGGGTATTGTAAATGTTATATGCCTATTTTTCAAAGTAATAATGCCTATATTTATGTGCAGCTGGATTTTGTTGCTTATTAATTGGACTGTTTGAAAGATGTGTCCTTACAGGCAATGCAATATGCATCCCCTAAAGCGATATGGAACGTGTTGTTTGGAGTCAACAGTCCTTCTTTTGAAAAGGGTGAAAGTGCAGGTATATTTTTGGTTCTTCTTACTCGTGATTGAAAATTGAAAAAGGGACTGGAATGCATGCCACCTGAGTAATTCTGAGTTACAGTAAAATTTCTTTTCACTTCTGAGCAAGGTTGTCAACCCGCGGGTTGACCCACGGGCCGATCCAATTTGGCCTTGACCCGGTGAGAAAAACGGGCCGCACGCACCCGCCGGGCCGACCGCTATAAAGTACCGGGTTGGAGGTCAAATTGTGTCATTTTTTTCTTTAGCTTGCGAAATGCGCCTATTTTCCAATTTTTCTTTTCGCCTAACTCAATCTTTGGAATACTAAGTTGAACATTTGAATATTTATGTTATATAAGTGTGTGTGAATTTTCACTATATGTTGGATCTAAGTACGATATGTTATTTTGGTGTAATATTATATGTTATAACTCATATGTTAGATAAGATTTGATATAATTTATGAGGATAAGTACAATATAATGACTCTTTCTATATTTCCGGGCCAAACCGGGCTAAAATAGTTGACCCATTAATCCTTGACCCACTAGCTCGACCGGGTCCGGGTCAACCCACGGGTTGACAACCTTGCTTCTGAGTTATAGTGAAATTTCTATTCGTGAAGTTCATAGATTGTTCCTGAAGTTAGACTTTCTTATCTGGTCCCTTGTTCATTATGCCAACCCTTCAAGTTTATAGAGGTTCCCGAAATTGGTTGCTAATCGTAAGCTGCTCTCTCAAGGTTAAGAGAATAGGGCCTTCCTTTTCAATATTTCTTATGTGCATCAAGTAACCAGTTGCAATTGGCTGTAGGTACACCTCGGTTCTCTAGAGTCCAACAATTTGTCAAGTATATATCTGATCTAGAAGCCAGGTGAGCAAAATTATGCCAGTTTGACCATGTTGACGTCTTTGCACTAGTACTATGATATTTGTACAAGCACTAGGTTTCATGTGCTTAACATGAAAATACTAGTGTATGTAATCCCTTATTTACTTAACCTTAGTTTATTAAATTTATCTTTTCAGGGGATCTACTACCACAGTCCCTGAATTCCCATCAAAACTTGATTGGCTTAACACAGCTCCACTTCAATTTCGCAGAGTAAGTTTCCCTCAATTCAAATATCTTAGCTCCATAATGAAGCATCCAATTATCATCATCAATACATCTATAAGAGCCAGTGGACAGTTTTTCTCTCACCTATCAGACATTTGGGTCGTAGGGATTTCTGTATACCTCTGCAAAAAAATTCTGCATTGTAGCCAGGATCCATAACTTGAGCATGGAATATGAACATTGCATGAACAATTTCTGGTGCTGAATTTACCAAAAACATCTGACTTTACCTCCATTTGAAATGCAAAGATCGTAATTGTGTGCGGTGAGCTATTCTTTTCTTTTGAACAGGATTTGAAGGGAAAGGTCGTGCTGCTGGACTTCTGGACCTACTGCTGTATAAATTGTATGCATGTGTTGCCAGATCTAGAGTTTCTGGAGAGGAAGTACAAAGATATGCCGGTAAAGTCATATTTGCTCATTCTTGTAAATGTCTATTTGGATACCATGTCGGGCATATCACTCCAGCTATGTGCTCTTATCAAAGATCCCAGAACATAAATAATAAATTTATACCACAATCTATCCTTGTGTTTGGATAACAGAAAAGGACCCAATAAAGAATTTTGTTTTTAGGTTGTATGGTGAGCTTATAGGACCGAACTGCATAACTCCGAAATCTTTAACGAACTAAGCATTGCGCTATCCAACTCTTTGGAACATTTCATTCTCTTTGTGGGTTGCTATATGACTATTGTTAGAAGTTTCACATGTGATGCTTTCAGCAAAGCTTCAATTATTGTTGTTATTATCATTATTTTTCTTGTTTTGTCTCTGACACGCGTATTCGCAATTCTTTGTTTTCAGTTTACTGTTGTTGGGGTACATTCTGCTAAGTTTGATAATGAGAAGGATTTAGAAGCCATAAGGAATGCAGTTCTACGCTACAATATATCCCATCCAGTAAGTGATGTAGAGATTGAAGGATACTCTTACAAGAAATTCCTTTTGGCAGCACAAGATTGAAGGATACTTGATATGCAGCCGCTCACTTGAAAACTCTATGAAAGAATGAGGGTAGAGGTGATAGATATCTACTTGCAAGGGAATATATAAGTTAGGCATAGAAAAACTATAAAAGGTTGGTTTGATCTTGTAGCTTGGGCCAAGAATGTCAAAGGTAGATACAATGGCATGTTGGTTTTCTCCATGTTCATCTTTAGTAAACCGTTAGGAATGCAGTTTACTATCTTATGTATGCTAATAAATTTCTGTCTCTAGGTTGTCAATGATGGAGAGATGTATTTGTGGCGGGAGCTAGGTATCAATTCATGGCCTACATTTGCTATTGTTGGTCCTAATGGAAAACTTCTTGCACAAGTAGCTGGAGAAGGCCATAGACAGGTACTCCAAATTGTATACATTGTAGTTACCATAGTAAATGCTCATTTACTAGAGGCAGCTCTTATTTTAACTTCATGCATGTAGCTCATTAGAAAGAATGCCTCACTTTCTCTGTCTTTTGCTTCAGGACCTTGATGATTTGGTTGAGGCAGCTCTTCTCTATTATGGCAAGAAAAAGATCCTGGATAAAACCCCAATTCCACTGAACTTGGAGAAAAATAGGGACCAACGTTTTTACAATTCGCCTTTGAAGTTTCCTGGAAAGCTGGCGATTGATGTGCTTAACAATCGACTATTCATCTCAGACAGCAACCACAACCGTATAGTAAGATTTTATGTTCTCTTTCTACTCATGGACAGAGAACACTTGAAATTACTATGCTCGCTGCAACATAAAGAGAGTTTCCTATGAGTGAAATGAGTAAATACCAAATTTTGTAATGGGATATTTTGTGCCAATAGTGTTTGACACTTATCAGTCTCGTTACTTCGTTCTGTTGGAGCCAGGTGATAACGGACCTGGATGGAAACTTTATTTTACAAGTTGGTAGCACAGGAGAGGAAGGACTTCGTGATGGTTCCTTTGAGACTGCAGCCTTTAATCGCCCTCAGGTAATCAATTATCTCAAGTTGAAGTTTCATAAGGCACTTCACGGCTAACACATGCTTTTTGCTTGGGAAATGGGCAGATGAAACTTGATTCTATGTTGTACTCACGGTTGGGTGTGCCTGGATTAAACTCTTTTTTGTTACATGGTTCTACAGGGTCTGGCTTACAATCCGAAGAAAAATCTCCTTTATGTTGCGGATACAGAAAATCATGCATTGCGGTCAGTTGAGACTTCTAACTAATACTCACTCAATCAACAACAAAATCTTCACGAATGTGAATGAAAGGATTAGGATACTCTTTTAACTTATTGATCAGTCATTTTGAGCTTTTATGACTGTAGGGAGATCAATTTGGTTGATGATACTGTGCGGACTCTCGCTGGAAATGGAAACAAAGGCAAGGATTACCAGGGAGGAGGAAAAGGAACTGACCAGGCAAGGAAATGAATATTGTTTAGGTGTCATTGATGGATGGGTCTTCTACTATTATTCTTCATAAAGTTTGGGTGTCTTTCTATTTCGTAGTTCTGTTTTCCTAGACATTTTGTTATTCATAATTAAAGACCTGAATTTATGTGCTGTTGGTATCAGCCAGGTTATAAAGTCTACTTTACTTGTTATAGGTTCTCAACTCTCCATGGGACGTATGCTTTGAGCCGGTGAATGAGAAGGTTTACATTGCTATGGCTGGGCAACACCAGATATGGGAGCACGACACTATGGATGGAGTTACTAAAGTGTTCAGTGGTGATGGTTATGAGAGGAATTTGAATGGCTCAGAGTAAGACATTAACTGGACTTCACAGTTATATCGGCTTCTGTTTCTTCCACTTAGTCATGCCACTGGTTTATCTTTCCTTGGCATGTATATTCTAATTCTAATATTTATATAGACCGAGTCACCTAACATCTCTTTTACTTTTTGGCATTAGTATGCACTTCCTAGAAATTTGGTATAATATGTTGTTTTTCATTTTTGGGACAGCTCTAAGAGTACATCATTTGCTCAACCCTCTGGGATTTCATTTTCTCCAGGTAAAAGTTTGGTAATGTTTTGACAACTTTCATTTCCCTCAATAGCCTAGATCATGACTGCTCCAACAGTGTTCATCACAAATTAGAGTTCCACTCCAATTCTTATCAACAGATTTGAAGGAGCTTTACATTGCTGATAGTGAAAGCAGCTCCGTCCGGGCCCTTGATCTGAAGACAGGAGGATCAAGGCTACTAGTTGGTGGAGATCCGATTTTCCCTGAAAATTTGTTTAAGGTAGTAATTCAGTTAACACCCCCATAATTTTTAATGGAATTTTAGCACAGTGTTGCTATTATAAACAAACACCTTGACCTTATGGACCTGGATTTTCAGTTTGGAGATCATGATGGAGTAGGATCTGAAGTACTTCTTCAGCATCCCCTGGGTGTATATTGTGCCAAAGATGGTCAAATCTATATAGCAGATAGCTATAATCACAAGGTTAGCATTATAGCATGGTGTCTTTTGGTGCATCTTTTAAGTCATTGTCTCATTGATTCTTTAGCTGGTTGCTACCAGAGAAATTTTTCATGTATGGCTGCGTAAGTTGATTTTGCGAAGATTTCCTTATCACTTGGCAGATCAAGAAGCTAGATCCATCAACTAGACGAGTTACAACAATTGCTGGAACAGGGAAAGCTGGTTTCACGGATGGAAAAGCAATAACTGCTCAGGTTAGAAACTGCTTTACAAAATGTTTCTTTACTGTAGGTATATAGGCAGAGAAAAAAAAAAAAAAACACACACACACACAGAGAATGTTAAAAGATAAATCGAGGTATGGTTTGGTGGTTATTCAATTTCTTCAATCATCCTTCATGTAAAGAATAATCTTGGCTCTTTTTCTTCCTCTTATTTCTAGTTTGCTTGTAACAGTGACTTTGTGTTTTTTGCAGCTCTCTGAACCAGCAGGTATCATTGAACTGGAAAAAGGTGATTGTCTTCCAGACATATAATTATATTATGGGTTAATACCTTAGTTTGGTCTGAACTATGACCATATAATCAACTTTGGTTCGTGATTTCAGAAATTAATATTTTGGTTTCAACTATGCAGCATATAGACTCAATTGGCTTGACACATAATTTGACCGTCAATTTGGACGGTCAACACGTTATTTCATTGTCTCGTCAGCAAAAAATTATTAAAAAAATTCAAATTCAAATTATTTTTCTAATTTTTAGTATTTATATTTTTCAAATTAACCAAAAAATAAAATTATATAAAATATTTTTTTGGTAATTTGAGAATGATAAAATTTATAAATTAACCAAAAATTATCAAATTATTTTAAAATTTATTTTATGGTAATTTTAAAATGATAAATAATAGAAATTAGGAAAATAATTTGAATTTGAAAATTTTTAATGAATTTTAGGCTGACTAGATAATGACTTGGCGTGTTGACAGTCCAAATTGATGGTCAAATCACGTGTCGGGCCAATTAAGTCTATATGATGTATAGTTGAGGCCAAGATGTTAATTTCTGAAACCACAGGCCAAAGTTGATTATATGGTCATAGTTCGGACCAAAATAATGTATTAACCCTTATATTAACTAAAACTCAGTGACTGTCATATCTGTTCACAATTTCTTTTTGCATTTTTTCTGTTGGTAATGGCACTGTAATAGTTTTCCTTGGTAAAATGCAGGTAAACTGATCATAGCTGATACAAACAACAGTGTTATCCGGTGTTTGGACTTGAATAAAGAAGAACCCGAACTTCGTACCCTGGAGCTGAAGGGCATTCTACCTCCCGCTTCGAGATCTAGATCGTTGAAACGTCTAAGGAGAAGAGCGTCAGCCGATACACAAATAGTTAAAGTCGATGGAGTTTCGACCAATGAGGGAAAGCTGCTGCTTAGAATATCATTGCCCGAGGAGTACCACTTCTCGAAGGTAACCCTGTCTTTAACTTTGAAATCCGTTAAACAGAAAACTAATGCTTGTTAAAGTCGATCTCATGATTTTCATTTACTGAATCTCTGGGGCAGGAAGCTAGAAGTAAATTCACGGTCGATGCTGAACCTGAAGAGGTGCTGTCCATCGATCCCTCGGATGGATACCTTAGCCCGGAAGGAACTGCTGTCCTCCACTACAAGAGAGCTTCCTCCTCAGTTGCAACCGGGAAAATAGGGTGCAAGGTAAGGCTGCAAACCTAAGATGGCAAGTGCTGAATCTTTTTCAATAAGAAAACTACCAGAGGTGCTGACTCGTGCGTAATATATCTGTTGTTACAGGTTTACTATTGCAAGGAAGACGAGGTTTGTTTGTACCAGTCGCTCATGTTTGAGATACCATTCCAAGAAGAAAGTCGAGAGTCTACCGCGTCAGAAGTCACACTCGCTTACCTCGTGAGGCCCAAGGGAACAACTGGCTTGCAGCTACCGGTTGCAGGCTAACAGCAAGGGCAGTTGGCATGTATATATATACTGTAAGATCCCTATTACAGCTTCCTCTCTTTCTCTGTTTCTTATCACATCCTAATAGAGAGCCCCATCAATCAGAATGAACATTTGATTGCTTGAACATATGATGAGACAAGCACCATAAAAGATGTCAGAGTTAAACCAAATAACCTCTTGTCATTAGAACCCAATTCGTTTTATGTTATCGTGTGAAGAAAAGTAAAACCCATAATTTTCTTGATGTTTGGTGTATAACTGTATCTAATGTTGTGTACTTGTGAGAAATGTCTTAGCTGAGGGAGACAGGGAGAAAGGTCAAACGATGCCTGACATACTGTTATACGTTATCCAGTTTCTAGAACTAATATTAGGTTTAGGGTTTCAGGATTGAAAACTTTGTTTAATGGGACTAATGATTATGTGGCTTTGATTGAATGCTTAACGGATTGTTAAGTTCAATCAATCATATTAGTTGTGCGTTGGCAGCAAGCTCAATAGTTTAAGCTATAAAATAATTATGATGATCAATGACTAATTTTGAGTTTGACATAAGCAAAGAGGGGTTGATTGCTCATCAAGGCAACGCAAGCACCCATGCGACACTGTATTTGATTGGCTGGCTGGAGCAATGACATCGGGCAAACTCGCGGGACCGGTTTATTCGTGGATTTAGCTCGAATTTGTGGCTCAGGTAAAATATTTAAAAAAAAAAAAAATTCAGCACAATTAGTTTTCTTGGTCTTGGTTTTATGCTTCGTTTGAACAATATTCCTGAATGGAGACGACACAAGTGCATATGGATAAATTTTGAGCACCATATCAGAAGCAAGAACGCATATTTGTCGTTGACCTTCTTTCTCTTATAGATGATGTTGGCTCCTAAGATGTCGCGTGCATACATCGTTAGTCGGTATTGGTCTAACCACACCATGTGCCACTTCTCTTTTCTTATCTCAATGAATTGTGTTCTTCCAAACTAATTTAATTATTTAGTATTAAATTGCAAGTTGGATTAATTAGTGCGTTAATCGCGTTGCTTAGCGCCTCAAATCACTTTTGTATTCTTTTGCCCATAGCTTCTTGATTACAACGGGATTCCCTTCATTCTACGTTGTAATTAGCCGGCGGAGTTAGGCTAATGACACCAAATTATTGCTTTTAATCGGCTACTTACGGCCGACTAAGTAAGGTAGACTTTTGGAGATAGGCGGGCCTGCCTTCCTGCCCCAATTAATGGGGCGAGTCAACTTACTCCCACTTAACAATTATTCGAAAATCGAAAGCCTAATCCATCATCAAGACGATTGGAGCCAGATGGTTTACTTGTCAAATCCTAGCATTAACGAACTATTAGTCATTTCTACTTTCTAATTTTCTTTTTGTTTGAGAACGTTTGGCTAAGAACATGATCCTTAGGATTGGGAGAGAAAATAAGTACAATAGTGAAGCATTATGCAACTAGATTAAGATGGAAGTTGGGAGTCATGTAGTATAGGAGTGACATCAATTCAACTCGAGTTTGAGGTTGGATTGAAACGGTATAAGATTGTATTAATGCTGATGAAGGGCGGGGAAGACCGAAATCATTCTGAATGCATTCTTTATAATTTGGTTCTATTTGATTCCACTCAGGTTAACATGTTTCTTTTCAAAGGGATCGAAGTATGCATCGTCACACCGAATCGAGTCGAAGTAAAGCAAGATATAGATATCTTAAACATGAAAATTTTGAAACTAAATTCATTGATACAATGTCACGAACGATCACTTTATGCACTGAATTGCCTTGTTCCACATATTTGAAAGTCACTTTCAATAATAAAAACTTAATTCTCATATGCTCTTGTTTTGTCATAGATATCGAATCTAATTACTCCTACAATCGAAGAGACAAAAGGAAAAGATAAACCGATAAACACCAAGACTCAAAGCCAATCATCTCAACAGTATCGTCTTATCACGAATGCCGCCATTTTCCTGGGATCGCATTTAAAAGATACATTGTATGCATTCATAATACCATGTATTGTACACTACATCTATACAAGTATTTTTTTTAGATTGTTAAGAAGACTCCATGTTTAGGGAGCAAAGGAATTGAAGGGAGGGGGATGGATCGAGGCAGCTTCCTTGTCTTTTGTATGCGTCACTCACATCACATGTCTCTTAAACAAAAACAAGCATTTCTTTTTACAGCTAATCAAAAGGCTTTGGGATTAACAAAGAGGAAAAAGGACTAATGAAAAACAAACTAATCAATAATCAATCAATTAATTATATTATAATGTTGAGATTAGGGAACATGACCAGAAAGCAGAACCCAATTCCCTGCTCCTAATAATGATGGATAAGCATGAATTTGCTTTGGATGGATGAACAAAATCCCATCCCTATCCACCCCTCACATGCTTAAACTTTGAATTCCCTCTCCCCATAATTATAATAATAATCTCAGCATTTCCATCATGTTTGACAGCAGGGCAGATAGATTTATGTAGCTCGAAATGTGTCGATATTTGGAGGGGGAAAATTCGTTATATTTTTATTTTATTTTGATGTGTTGCTGTACGTATTAAAATAGGGTATCGTTCTGATTAATAAATTATTTCTAAACTATTTATAATCCATAATATCCATTTTGTTTTGTAATATGAAAGTAATTGGATTGATAACTAGGATTGGAGTTAGCCGTCTCGTTACACCTTATTTTTAGGGACAATTGTGAATTCAAAACAACATTATGTTGTATTAAAATATTGTGCGCAGACTTGATTCCACGAGGATCACGAAAAAATACAATGCACTTAACTATGGTTGGATGCTCCGAGAAGTAAGTACACACATGTGATAGTCCTCACTAGGATCATTCCAGAACTAGTCCCCATTGGATAAACAATCTTCCTTTATACACCCATATTTCAAGTAAGTGAGATCCTTGAAGACCACTCCCATTAGACTCGATCGATGCAATGTTGGGTACATATGTGGGCAAAATTGCAAACATTGGTGTATGGAGGGAGGGTAAGTAAATTTTGGTTAGATTTAACATTGTCAGAAAAAGAAGCAACAAACAACTGTTGAAGGTTAGATTGTGTTGTTTGTTTCTTTCCTGGGCAGGATGTGTTGTTGGATTTGGTTTCCACAGTATCAATCAATAAAGAACAATTCCAATGTTACCACCTGCTGCCAATGGATGGATTGGAGATGTGACAATAACAATTTCGATTTGGCAGTAAAAATGGATAATGAAATATGGGTGAAGTTTGTAGGAGGTGAATATGCCATTAAAAATGAAAAAAATATAGGGTTCAAAATGTCAAAACCTACCCACTTTTGATATGAATCATAATATCGTAATACAATCGTAATACAATCATATAAGGGGATAGTATGATTCGTAACAGGGATGGTAAGACACAAGTTTTGTAGCATTTGAATTATGGTACAAAATCTAAAGGCGACAAACCCTAAAGAACCCACGACTTACCACTCATAATATAATCGCATCATGATAGTATGATTTGTATCAAGTGTGGTAAGACCAAGGACTGTGAAACCGTGTCGAAGGTTATATCGAAAAAGTCAGTGATGAAGTATTTTGTACTAAAAAATCGTGGTTCAACCGTTTCCAACCGCTGAAAACTCCTACCGTTTTGGAGTCGGTACGCGATATTTCTGGTCCGACCGGCCAGTACAATAGGATTTCTAAAACATTGGTAAGACACGAGATTTTGTAGTTTTTACCATTCTAGATTTTGTACACTGTTATTTTCCATAAATATTTTTTTATATAAACCAAGGATTGTAATGCCGTAAGGGAGGTTGTATAAGAAAAATAAGTTGTAGTGTATTAATTTTATGATGAAACCGGGATTCAACCGCTTCATACCACTAAATATCACATATCACGTTTAGTCTCCAATAAGAGTTTTTTGTGGTTAAAATGCTGGTATGATATAATTTTTCAAGATATAAACAGTTAAAACACTTAACCATATGGTGTTTGATCAATATGGGTCATTGTACTTGGTCTGTGTCTCATTAATACATACATACAGTAGAAAATCCTGCAGGTACGTGCATAGAGGAATCGAATAAACAAATGTAGATGAGAAGAGCAATGTTCCAAATCTTGGGGTTGCGACATTGAAGCTTGTCGAGCTCCGGGAGGCAACTCTCGCTGGCAACGCCGCTGCACTCATCTTTTTTTCTTATAATAATATTTCCACATTGTCAATGGCTGAATCTTGAGGGTGCCGATCTGTAAATAAACAAAGCCCATCTTTTCATTTTTCACCTTTGTTGTAAGGATTGAAAAACATACTTGCGGTTCGACTACAAAAATGTCATAGCGGTAGCGGTATTTAACTATATAAAATTGTTGAACCGTTATTAAATTACGGTTTTAGCATAAAATACTTTGCCGCTAACATTTCCAGTACAACCCCCGATATGGTATTTCAATTATTGCTTAGTAGTATGTTGTACTGCATAGGTGGGATGAAAACTTTGTAGACAAAATTGACGCTTCAAAATTATCCTACTGGATAGATATCTTTATAGTATTTTTGTTTCTCTGTGTACGATGTTTGCTTATGTAATTTGGGTGGCGATGGTGAGGAGTTGTTACACGAATAATATAATGACACATTCAGCGACGAGAAATGATGGAATGTACTAATTGTCCAATATTAAGTAATTTCATGATGCTAATGAGTTTGTGCTCTTTTAGAGTTTTTGCCGTAGCACAAGCTGGCCAAGTTTGTTAACTAAATATATATGTCTAGAAACATGATCCCAAGTCACTGCAAATCTTGTAACTAGAACAAAATACTAGGATTTGGAAAAAATAATGTATTTCCCCAACATCTTCAGTTATTACACAAATAATGCAAAACATGGAGGAAGTATAGTAGCTAGTAGTGGGTAGTGGTGGCATGTAATGTATAGCGGGAAGAACAACTCTTATTATTTTCCTAGTTTTTGAAATGTGTGGATCCAAACATGGCCACAACTCTCCTCCTTGTTCATTTTTTTAATGAATCATTGAAATCTTTATTCATAAAAAAAGTGGTTGCTAACAAAACCCTTGCTAGCTAGGGAGTCTAACCAAATCTGTGAAAACAAGTAATGTAAACCTTCTTCTGAGACAGATCACAGTTTAAACATCCCAAAAGAGTGTCACCCTATCACAGCCTAAAACACAGACAACCTCGGATTTAATGACAAACCACACCTCATGAAAACCTTTAGTATTAACTCCATACAATCTACGACAACGTTCTCTCCAAACCTGACTTACCCACGATTGCCAGATGAGCCTTCCCGTTTCAGCAACTTCAGTTTGTTGGCTATAATTCAACATCATCCATCAAACCATGTCCTCCCAAATTTGGATTAAAGGAACCTGCATAGAGCCACTAAACAACTTATCAAGGAGCTTCCTGGTGAAAGGACAGAGTGCAAACAAATGATGTCCGCTCTCAGACCCTCTCCCACAAAAAGCACAAGCCAACGATCCCAAATACCCCAATTTCTGCATTCTTTCCTTTGTATGTATACTACCTCTAATTACCAACCAAGTAATCAAACGATTGCTCGGTATAGCCTTACCTTTCTAGAGAATTTTCAACCAGTCCACCTTCTGCTGAGTAGGTCGAATGAGCTGCCACACTCTTTTAATAGAAAACCGAGACATAGGAAGATCATCAAGAAGCAGAACATCATCCCAGCTCGAGATGAAAGGAGATACCTTGCTTCTCAGCTTAAGAATTTTGCACCAGTTCCAGGACCCTGATGTGCAGGTGTAGGTCCAAAAGCACCTACCCTTCAGCTTATATTTACTTATCCACGCCACCCACAGAGACCCCTCCTGCAGCAATATTTGCCAAATATGCCTCATCACACAGGCCTAGTTCCAGCTGCTCATGTCCCTGAATCCCAGACCTCCCTCCTTCTTAGGGAAAGTAAGTTTCTGCCAGACTACATTTGCTCTAAGTTTTACCCCTCTTTCAACTCCCCAGATAGAGTTACTGCATATTCTCTCCACTTCCCTAATCACTCCTTTGGGAAGAAGAAAAACAGACATCCAAAACTGAGTTAAGCTGTATAGGACAGTGCCAACCAACTCTATTCTTCCGGCATAAGAGAGAGATTTTGCTTTCCAACATGTGATCCGAGCAACTATCTTATCAATAAGTGGCTTACAAGCAGTCAAACTTAACTTTCCAGATATTAGGGGAACCCCTAAGTACCTGACAAGGAAGTCCCCCAGCTTGTATCCATAACATTCTGCTCTCACTACCCTCTCCTCTTGAGGGAGCCCTCCAAAAATATTTCACACTTACTAGTGTTAGACTTCAATGTAGATATTTTCTTAAACTGGTCAAGAATTCCTTGCAACTCCTGAATTCCAAAATTTGATGCATCCATAAAGACCAGTAGGTCATCAGCAAAACAGAGGTGAGTAAGCTTAACTCCTTTACACATTGGGTGGTATGGGAAACGACCAATAGTGGCTAACTTATCAATCAGACAGGTAAATAACTCCATGGCAATATGGGTGGGCAAACGGTTCGGTAAACCCGAACCGAACCAAAACTGAATTAAACCGAACCGAAACCGAATTAATGCTTTTCGGTTCGGAATTCGGAAGGAAAATATGGATAGTTAAGAAACCAGGGTTCTTTCAACCGAACTGAATTTCCGAATTTTCGACCGAAAAACCGAAATACTATAATTGCAAGCTCCAAATGGTGGATTTTTATGTTTGTAGTTGTTTTTAGACTTAAATATTTGAAATGTTTTATGACTTATGTGTTGAAAAGTTTGATTTTATCATTGATGATGCATATAATTGATATATATTGTTTATATTAGGGTGAAAAATAATTTAAAAGTGAGAAAATATAAGTAGCTTCATAAATTCGGTTTTGTGTGAACAACCGAACCGAATTATAATTCGGTTTGAGGTTTGAGAGAATTCGGGGACCCGGTATTCATAATTTCGGTTCGACCGAATGCCCACCCCTACATGGCAACTGAGAATAAGTAAGGAGATAGGGGGTCACCCTGTCTAAATCCTTTCTTAGCTGGAAAATACCCAACCAAGCCTCTATTAAAGCATACACTCAGCATAGGGGTACTTACACACATTCTAATCCAGGTGACAAATCTTTCTGGGAATCCCATGCACTTAAGAACTTGGAATATGAAATTCCAATCAACCGAATCAAAGGCTTTCATGAGGTCAATTTTTAAAGCACATCTTGGGGAGATATTGTTATGAGAATATCTACTGACAAGTTCATGAGCCATTAAGATGTTCTCGCCAATTAGTCTTCCCTTAACAAATGTTGTTTGGTTTTTACTAATTAATGAGGGAAGCAGAGGACTTAATCTATTAGCTATGAGCTTAGAAATGCATTTGTATAGGATATTGCAACAGGAAATAGGCCTAAAATTCTTCATATCGTCAGGGTTTGGGATTTTAGGAATCAATGAGAGAATAGTTGCATTGACTGGCCTAGGTACCCTATCTTGTTCAAAACAAAACTGAATAGCAGTTGTTACCTCAGATCCAATAAGTGGTCAAGCGTATTTGATGACTCGATATTTGCACATGTTTTCCCCTTTGTTTCTTGATCGTTTAAGCTTACATTATCGCTTCTTTGGCCTATTTTACGCTAGGTTGTGTTCCTTTGTCACATTTCAGGTCTTAGCACATAAAGTGAAGCGTAGGCGCAAGTTTCAAGTCAATCGGAGATCAATTGGCGACTCGGGGGAAGAAACTCGGGTATGACTTGAAGAAGAATGGATTTCTACCTCAGTTTGTGACCATATAATAATGTAATCTTGTCATGAGAAGAAAGAGGACGAGACTACGAGCGTCTGGGATCAAACGACACCTGATTTGGAGTCCGAACGAGGGAGAAACGAAGAATCAAAGATAGGGGAAAATTGGTTTCGGGCTTCTCTGAGAAACAGAAGGGGGCCCTATCGTGACGCTAAAATCCCCGGTAGGGGATTTTTGGCCTTGATAGGGGATTTTTGGGAAAATCCCCTATCGTGAACCAAAATCCCCTATCGTGAACCAAAAATCCCCTATCGCGAACGCAGGCTGTTAAAAGCTTGTTTTGTGCGTTTTTGCAAGGGGAAGCTGGGTTTTGGATCCCAAACACCCAAGGGACGAACCAAAGAGAGAGAGGGTGATTTGAGGGCATTCTTGGAGTGGAATTGGAGGATTTCTTCGCCTTGGAAGCTCGAGGAACAAGCCCGGACTTGAAGACTGATCATCTGAAGATTCTTACTGCAGTCTCTCTCTTCTCTATGGAGTAACTTCCCTTCACTTAGGTTTTGAGGAACCCTAGCTATGTTTGTTTGATTGGATGATTGTATGAGTACTCTGACTTGATAATCTTGAGTTCATATTCAATCTATGCATGTTTTCATGATTCAATTCTGCTTTAGTCGAGATTATTGATTCTACTTTGATCCTATGAGAGCGAATACCTGATTAGGTCAATAGAGCACCATAGATTGATAGTATTGGATCGATTGCTTTAGTCGAGGGTTGATTCACTGCTTTGTATCGATTGAGAACCTCTTTCGATAGAGGGAGTTTAGTTCAGAACGCCTTTATCGGTTGTTCTAGAGAAGGATACGTCCCTCTAGGCAATTGACTCAAGAGGGCCTTGTTCCTTTAGTCGAGACTCAAGGTCTAGTCAAGGATTCTCCGCATTGTGAATGAAAGTGAACAAGTTAGAGATCATCAATCGTTAATCCGGCTAGTGGCTAGGGGGAATCATACCTAAGTGAGTTCCCAACCTGTGATTAGATTAACTTTAACTGTAGTTTGTTAGAGTAGTTTTAGTTCTTCCATCTTAATTTGGTTTGCTAGATAATGAACTGAAGCTGAGTAATAGTAACTCTAGAGACCCGTGGATTCGATATTTATTACTTGAGCCACTATACTGCAGTCCCTTTCATTGGTTACACTTGGCCATTGTTAGGAGTTGTGTCATAGCGAGTCAAGTTTTTGGCGCCGTTGCCGGGGACTTTCTAGATTATTAGGAAAGGCAGATGTTTGTTACTTTAGCGTTTTTCTTTTCTTTTCCACCCTTGCTTTTCACTTGGGTGTTTTTGTTTTTGTTGGTGCAGATCTAAATCATGGATCCTCATGGCTTCTCCAATCATTGGGGGTATCCACCACCATCCGAGTGGTATTACCCCGAGACTGCCTGGAGCAATCAAGGAGGAGAAGACTACGGATTCGGGGTCCAGTACCAACCCCCTTACTACGGAGAACAATTCGAGCCCTGGGCATATCAAGAACAACCTCCTTATCAAGAAGAATTTCTCCCACAACCAGAAGGGCCATCGGAGTTGGAGTTACCCATGGCGGCCTTCACGGGCCATTCTGCAGAGCCATGCTACACTCCACAGCCAGATCCAAACTATGAATTGAGGCTTCTCATGGAGCAGTTTCCTCGGGACTCCGAGAGACGCAATCGCAAGATGGACCTCCTTTTCTCATCCTTTGCTCCTCCTAACTCTTCATCCCTCCGTGAATCGGAGGAGAATGTTTCGCACTCATCAAAGCAACCAGAGCGGGTTGAGCAAGTTTGTGCACAACTTGCTCAAGATCACCCGTCTGCTACCATACTAGAAGAGGAGGAGGAAGAAGAAGGCTACAAGGACACTGTGGAGCAAACAGAGATTATCACGGAGAGCTCCCGTGAAGATCATGATCAAGAATGTCCTGTCGTAGCCGACCACCCCTTCCCCCATCCCACACCGAGCTTTGAAGAGGCGGGCATGAGTGAGGAGATGCAAGAAGATCTCATGAAAGAAATTGCTTGGCAACTTGCTCTCCAATCCGTGCTAGAAGAAGAAGAGAGAGAAAGGGTACATAAAGAAGTTGTGGAGGATGACACATGTAAAGCGGAAGGAGTTCTTGATCATTTCCCAGGGGTGATACCATATGAACAAGGAAGGGAGGTTGAAGAAGCAATTGGCGTCCAGGCTGAGGACGGAGTTGAGGTGGAAGAGGCCTGCACCGGCCATGATTTACATGTGATATCTCCACCAAACGTCAAGGAACTACTTAGCAAGGACCCATTTGCAGTGTCTCTTTGCTAGACCAAGGCCACTTCGACATCGGTCCCTCTTGGTGGACGCGATGGTGGTCAATCGATGTTGTCATATCTAGTTTGGGGCAATGAGACGAGAGAAGAGAAGAAGAGGTCTCGAGGGTGGAGACTTCATCCGCATCAAGTGCACGAGCTTCCATCACCTGTCATACCACATGCTCGTGACTTGAGACTCCACCTCATTGACGAGAACCTCAACTTCAAGGAGGTTTTGGGGTGGACCGAAACTTAGGAGCCATCGTCCGGCTCACGACGTGAAAGAAGCACTTGTTGGGAGGCAACCCAACCAGTCGGTTTGCATTTCTTTCCCTATTTCTCTTCGGTTGAGTCAGTTTTGTTCTTTGATTTTAGAGTCAATAACTCAACCTTTGTGAGATTTTGTGTGGTGTTTGTGTTTCAACTACTCTCTCCTCCTTGAATGCACCGCTTGCCTCGTCCACCGTCATTCACCCTTGATCTGGTAACTTTGTTCTACTCCCTTATCTTTCCTCCATTGAGGACAATGTCGTGCTTAAGTGCGGGGGGATGTTCGATTATGTATGCGGGTGAATGTTTGGCTGTTTGTGTGCTTGGAGCCTAGTCCACTGTCCAAATTTTTAAATTTGAGGGCTCCAAGTACGTGTTTCCATGCAAATTGCCTGCTCAGTATGCTTTGAATTGACAGTCTCTATAGTAATGTGCAACCTAGGGAGGTAGTGTAGCACTATGGAGGATGTTGATGCATTTAAGAAGTCTCGTTTCTTCTTCATATTGTGTTGGTTGATTGTGTGAATTAGTGATCTTAGGACCCTTGAATGGTGTGGTGTTGTGGACTCTCTACCTGTCATGGACTCTTGTATCATGTTTTGGAAATAACAAGTGCTCGAAAATGTGCTTTAAAATAACGTCTCCCGTGCGAATAGGGCGAAAGTGTGTAAGGGGAGACAGGAATCCGTTCCCAATTTCCACCTACTACCTCCAGCCCCCTTACATATTTTTCCCCCGCACGAGGCTCGAGACATTCGCTCCCGGCATGGCCGGTAAGAGCCAGGTTCCCGCAAAACCTTTGCTAGGTGAGAGCCCCGTTTTCTGAAAATCGGGTTGGAACCCTTGAAAAAAAAAAGAAGAAAAAAAAGAGAACAAAAGAAAAGGAAAAAAAGGGATTCCAACCGTCTTCAAAAAGAAAATAAGAGCACCTTGAAAAATGTGAGTCCATGATCTTTTGTTTTTGAGAGTCTCTTCGTCCACGATTCATCAGTCCTCTGATAACTATTTGCCATGATGTCGACTCGAGACTAGCGTTCTCGCCGAAGAAGCTATGAGATGACTTGTGTGTCGGTTGACCTCGTAAGCTGCTAAATGATCTAGAAAATCCTCTATCAATGATCGATGGTGCGTGTTGCTATAGAGTTCTGGAGAGTTGCATTGGTTTGAGTTAGGTTTGCTTGGGGACAAGCAAACGGTTAAGTGTGGGGGGATTTGATGACTCGATATTTGCACATGTTTTCCCCTTTGTTTCTTGATCGTTTAAGCTTACATTATCGCTTCTTTGGCCTATTTTACGCTAGGTTGTGTTCCTTTGTCACATTTCAGGTCCTAGCACATAAAGTGAAGCGTAGGCGCAAGTTTCAAGTCAATCGGAGATCAATTGGCGGCTCGGGGGGAAGAAACTCGGGTATGACTTGAAGAAGAATGGATTTCTACCTCAGTTTGTGACCATATAATAATGTAATCTTGTTATGAGAAGAAAGAGGACGAGACTACGAGCGTCTGGGATCAAACGGCACCTGATTTGGAGTCCGAACGAGGGAGAAACGAAGAATCAAAGATAGGGGAAAATTGGTTTCGGGCTTCTCTGAGAAACAGAAGGGGGCCCTATCGTGACGCTAAAATCCCCTATCGTGAACCAAAATCCCCTATCGCGAACGCAGGATGTTAAAAGCCTGTTTTGTGCGTTTTTGCAAGGGGGAGCTGGGTTTTGGATCCCAAACATCCAAGGGATGAACCAAAGAGAGAGAGAGGGTGATTTGAGGGCATTCTTGGAGTGGAATTGGAGGATTTCTTCGCCTTGGAAGCTCGAGTAACAAGACCGGACTTGAAGACTGATCATCTGAAGATTCTTACTGCAGTCTCTCTCTTCTCTATGGAGTAACTTCCCTTCACTTAGGTTTTGAGGAACCCTAGCTATGTTTGTTTGATTGGATGATTGTATGAGTACTCTGACTTGATAATCTTGAGTTCATATTCAATCTATGCATGTTTTCATGATTCAATTCTGCTTTAGTCGAGATTATTGATTCTGCTTTGATCCTATGAGAGCGAATACCTGATTAGGTCAATAGAGCACCATAGATTGATAGTATTGGATCGATTGCTTTAGTCGAGGGTTGATTCACTGCTTTGTATCGATTGAGAACCTCTTTCGATAGAGGGAGTTTAGTTCAGAACGCCTTTATCGGTTGTTCTAGAGAAGGATACGTCCCTCTAGGCAATTGACTCAAGAGGGCCTTGTTCCTTTAGTCGAGACTCAAGGTCTAGTCAAGGATTCTCCGCATTGTGAATGAAAGTGAAACAAGTTAGAGATCATCAATCGTTAATCCGGCTAGTGGCTAGGGGGAATCATACCTAAGTGAGTTCCCAACCTGTGATTAGATTAACTTTAACTGTAGTTTGTTAGAGTAGTTTTAGTTCTTCCATCTTAATTTGGTTTGCTAGATAATGAACTGAAGCTGAGTAATAGTAACTCTAGAGACCCGTGGATTCGATATTTATTACTTGAGCCACTATACTGCAGTCCCTTTCATTGGTTACACTTGGCCATTGTGAGGAGTTGTGTCATAGCGAGTCAGTATTGAAAGAATGTTGCAGAGAAACCATCTGGTCCAAGGCTTTTGTCTCCATCCATACCAAAAATAACATCTTTAATTTGTTCAGCTGTGAATGGGTCACAAATACCTTCAATCTGAATATCTGATCATCAACAAGTTTCCATTTTAGTAATCCAGAGATGTAGTCATCAGTTTGAGTTTCAACCTCAGGATCTGCCACTCCTAACAACCTTTGATAAAACCTTACTACAATTTGAGACATCTCTTCAACATCCTGAATCTTCTCCCCTTGCTCATTTTTTAGAACCCTTATAGTGCTCCTCTTCTGCCTAGAGCGGATAGACCTATGAAAGAATGTTGAGTTCATATCCCCAGTTTTCAACCAGGTTTCTCTTAATTTTTGATGAAGGAAATACTCCTCATCATTAACCAAAACCCTGAGCTCCTGCTCCAGCCTCGTCACATTCCCAAAATTATCAGTGGAGGGGTCAGACAAAGTCTGTTGCTGCACAAGATAGACTTCAGCTTCCTTTTCTTTGACACGTTCCCTCAAATCCGAGTATTCCTCTCTGTTAAGCTTCCTCGGCATATTCTTCAAGTTCTTCAAATTCTTACAAACTCTAATCAAGGGATGACCAGTCACACTACTACTCCAAGCTTCTTCCAATAGCTCATCAAACTTCGGATGGCGAATCCAGAATTTGAAAGATTTAAACGGTTTCAGGAGAGATTTCAGAGAAGCACTAGTATCAACATATAAAGGACAGTGGTCAGAGACTCCAGGAGCTTGAATATAAACTTCACTATCCTTCATCTGGTCTAACCAGGAAAAACTAACAAGGACCCTATCAAGTCTTTTATCAAAGAAAAGTATTAATTTCTATGAATTTATTGATTGTCTTTCTTGTTATTAGCAATGTTCACTTTCGTTTTATTATCATTATCGGGTTTTCTTACATATAGCTCACATATGATCATATATGCTTGTTTTTTTATCTTCTTCGTTTTCATGAACTAGTTAGACAATGATTGACGACGTAAATATGAAATCGATCAAGTACTTCATTTTAAATTATAAAGATCCTTAATTAATTTGGCAACGTCTAATCACGAATTGGGAAGACTTATCCGAAACTCAAAGTTATTTTTTTCCTCATCAACAATTCAGAGTTATTAGTCAAACTACAATTGTTGGTTCAATAATCAGTACTTCTTTGAGAGACTAGAGGAGAATAAAAGTTGAAAATCAAGCTAATTAATGGGCTAGGTAGGCCAAGGAAGAACATGAGAGAAAGTGCAATGAAAACCACCCACATGCTTCCCTTTTCCTTTTCCTTTTCAATCCTTTCCCCATGATCCCATTTCCATTTCCTAGTTCTTTTCTTCAATTTTAATTTAATTTCGAGTGTTAGCTACACATGATCCCACTAATCATTGTAATGGTTGGAATAAAACCAAATCCTCATTTTTCCCTTTGCCCACACCACAAAGAAAAATACACCAAACAAAACCCAATTATTCAATGGAAAGCCAACACTAATTATTCAATGGAAAGCCAACACTACTTCTCCTTCACAATCCTTCTTTATGCTTTCCTTATCCAATTAACAACTTCCAACATACACAAATATTGAATTAATTAAGACTAATTAGAGTGATGGCAACATACAGAAGGATGTAAGGGATTGTGTGGCTTAGCTAGGCTGGCTAGTGCTTATTTTGCAATAGCATACAATGAATGAAATGGCCTTGCAAGGTAAGGTTTCCAAAATAGAGGATAATAATACATATGATTCCCAATCCAACATATTATTATTGCATAACATATAATAAATCAGAACTTCATTTCACAAAGCTTCTTCCTAAATTGAGTTTAGGGAGGTTAGCTTTATTCACGAGAAAACCGACCAGAAAACCGACTCAACGTCAAGGTACATACACTAAAATTAAATCAAGAATGTGCTTGCCATAATTTCACGAGTTTAGTCAGATAATTCGACTCAAGATATATTTAGAAAAAATTATAAGTAGTTTTTTTACTAATAACTGTCACTCTTTACAATTAATGCAATCAGAGAAATAAGATAATTTAGGGGTATGTTTATGATGGTAATATGCTTTTGGTTGTTGAGTTTGACCCGTAATTATTTGAAGAACAGAATGACTACTCTAACTAAGTAATTAGTTACATGTGACCTAGCTTTATGGTCTTTTCTACCTTGTCCCTTTTGTCTTTAGAGTTAAGCAACTCACAAGATACATTGAAATGAAACTACTAGCAAAGCAATAATATTCTACCCTCCCATAATTTGTTACATGGCATGTAATTAAACTAGACACTAATTGACACATAACCATAATCAAGATGTTTGGTTTGGTACTTTAGCAACATGATATCATCATTAATCAACCACACCAAACTAGTCTCTTATCTTAATCTTCTACCCTCTTCATCCCTTTCTTTTCATTAGTTCTAACAAAAACCTCGACATTTAGAAGAATAAAAAAGACAATGGATTATGTCAATGATACGAAAGTTAAAATAAAGTAGTATTATAGAGGCTCATTCTTCTTCAAAGGACAACTACCTGAATTATCAAACACAATGAGCAGATGTTATTATGTTGAGACACATGGTATGGTAAGAATGGGAATCATATGTTAAATGACATATTTTCCCCCCAAAGCAAGCTTGAAAATAAGCATTTTGGCTTATGAAGATTCATACCTAAATTTAAATAATAAAACAGACCCTCCCTAGTCATCTTGTAGTTAATTTGATGTTTAGAGAGTCTCATATTGTTGATTCATCACAAAGATACTTACCTAAATTTAACTTTCCAAAGTATGATACAATGATAGACACACATACATATATATATGAAAACCAACAAGATCAAACCATCCAGAATCAAGATCAACGAGATAATTTTTTCATCCAACTCTTTTAGTTTTCCTTTTGCCCTAAACGAAAATTTACCCAGGGCCGCATCCTGATAAAGTGAGGCGTCAAAAGCTAATTTGAAGTCCTTAGTTGCTCCTAAAGACAGGGTTATCTCTCGGTCGATTACCCTTAATCGCATACATGCATTGGTCAAGATTAGAAGGTGCCAATTGAACTTAACTACTTGTGCACTTTTTTATATGGTATTCTTGCATAATCAAGAGATCGTCTATTTTTACTCTATGATTACTTTACGTCCTATGCTCGGTGCGGGTGTATACATCAGTCTCTATTTATTGCATCGTCAGATTTGGTTGAATCTCTTGATAGGTTTGTTTCTTAGTGTAGCTCGTCTGGAGTATAGCTGGGAGCTTTTGCAAGAAATGTGTAGACAGTTATACGTTGGTACAAAGATGATTGAACAAACATTTCTAGTTAAAATGCAACATATGGTTTCCCTTGTTAAGCAGTAGGTTACCCCAATACATGTGTGTGTCTATAGTATTTGTACACTTGTTTGTGATTTAATTACTAATAAAAGTTTGAGGACTGAATTAGTAACTGTAATAAAATTTAGTGACCCGTCACGAGATTTACCCTCTCTCTCAGTAGAAAAGTGGAAAGAGAGCGCCAATAAATGTGATTAAGGAGTGGCCGCGTGGTTTCCCGTGACCTTTTCCTGTTTTTAAAGCCCCGCACTCTCCCCCTTCTTTCCCTCTTCCTCTCCAAAATTTGCTCTCATTTCCCTCTCTTCCCCTTCACCGCCATCGCCGCCGTCGTCGAGTTCATCTCACTCAGCCGCCTTCTAATTCCTCTTTCTCTGTTTCGGAAGGTAAATTAATCTCTCTCTCTCTCTCTGTGCATTTCATTGATAGAATCTAGTTAAATTTTCGCAGAGACGGTAGATTACGTCCTCTGTTCGATTCACAGCTAGATTCGTACTGTATTGACTCTGTTCTCGGCGATTTTGATTTTCTCCAGGCGATATAATAGACCGGAGATTCGCTCTCTTTCTAGTTTCAATTTTATCCATGGCGTTGCCGATCGGTGGCGCGGATCCCGAATCGATTAGCACAGGCGGCGGCGCTTCTTCCGAGGAATTACAACAGCAGCAGAGGAGAAAGCGGAGAAAAATTGCGCACGATTCCGATTGCGCCTCCACCAGCGGCGGAGTCGGAGAGGAGAAGCCGAGGAGGTGGAGGACGGAGGCGGAGCACCGGATCTATTCCACCAAGCTGCTCGAAGCTCTGCGGAGCTCTCGGCGGAGCTCCTCCTCCGCCTCCGCCAGCGGTACGCTGGTGAGGGACGCGGCGGATAGAGTGCTGGCCGCCGCAGCGCGCGGCTCGACGCGGTGGAGCCGCGCGATTCTCGCGAGCCGCCGGAGGCTGACCAGAGTCAGGAAGGTGAGGAGGGCGCGAGTGATCGGCGAGGCGAGGTCGACGGATAGGCGGAAGCAGAAATTGTTTGCGGCGGCGGAGGAGGAGGAGAAGAATAAATCCACGTCGTCGTCGCATCCTCCGCCGGCTGTGGAGAAGCGAATCCGTACGTTGAGCCGGCTGGTTCCTGGCTGCCGGAAGGCGCCGCTGCCGAATCTGTTGGAGGAAGTCGGGGATTACATCGCGGCGCTGGAGATGCAGGTGAAAGCCATGGCGGCCCTCGCCGAGATTCTCGCCCCCGGCGGCGGCGGGGCTGCTCGGGGTCCGGAGGTTAGCGCCCAATGATAATCAATTCCCTCCCGAAAATCCGCCGCCGGCGCGTGGAATTAGTAATGGCAGGTGTTATTATTATAATATTATTATTATTTTAGAAAAAACAGTTTTACCATTTTGTTTATTTTTTTTTTTTAAATTTTCCGGGTGCTTGTATTCTGATTTAATTATCATGCTATTTATTTATTTAGCTTTGCCATTTTCTTGATTATTGATTCTTGGTCCTTCATTCTGTACATGTAATTCTTTTCATTCTGGTCCCCTGATTTCTTTTTAATTTTCCTCTTCGCAATGCCAACTCATATGTCTTGTCATTTGGTAATAGAAATTAGAAACAGGGGGCAAGACTTTGCAATTTTTAACAAATCAATTATTGGTAATTTCGATTTAGTTAATTAATAATGGGGGATGAGCAAATTCTTTGTTGGCGTGGTGACAAACTGACAATGCGTTGGACAGCCTAATCATTTTCTCCTTGTTTGTCTTAAACTCGATCAGGAAGGTATTACAATTCTTAACCCCAAAGCCAAACAAGCCTCCAAAATGGCAATCTCCAAATATGAAGTTGTTAACTACTTCACAAAGTACGGATTGGTGAATCTTTTCAAGATAAAAAAGGGTGCATTATGAATACATTTCTTATTGTAGCTCATTTGCCCTTTTACTAGGAGTACTTGCTTATAAAGGGCGTTTGTTTTGCCACGATGTGGCCTACGCTGTTTCACAATCCTACTAATTTTTATGAAAATATGGTGCGAAATTCTACACTTAATTATACAGAGGCAGGCAGTATAACCAATCCGGAGTCTCCAATGTTCACGTCTACAACTTTCTTAATCGTGAATCATAGTCGAAGTAATCATTATTCACAACCAAAACATTGAGCCGATCATATATCATTTCCGCTCCCTACGACAGAATTCACAAGATAATGAAATTTCTACTGCACAAGATCCCATGAACACCAGTATCCTAGATGAAACAAGAAATTCAACAAACGAGAAGTTACGAGAACTCGAATGAAATCAAGTTTTCTTCGGACGTGGTCAGGATTTTTGAACACATGAAACTTGATTGATCCACATCAAATAAGGAGAGTTGAAAGTTGAGAATGGATGGTTTAAGAGAGAAAAAAGCCCTATAATTAGCGAGGCATGTAGGGTCGAAAAGGCATTCAGTAAAGGGAAGAGGGTCTCACACTCTGTCTAGTAGTAGTACTAATAGTACCAAAGCCATTACCACCTCCACGAGCAGCGGCAGGAACAGAGGGAAACAAAACATACACCACCACCGCCTTAATCCTCTCTGGGCCTCTCTCTCTCTCTCTCTCTCTCTCTTCCAGTCCCATGTGCAATTCTGACCCTACCAAATGGCTCTCCCCTTTGCCAAATTTCACAAAACCCAAAATGGCTCGCATGTGCTCCTCTCTGAATTCCCCTTCCTTACTCTGTTCTCTTCTGCTCTGTTTTTCCTTCACAATGCCCAATCCCCTCTCCTCTTCCTATCTATCCACCACCTTCACTCTCTCTTTTCTCATTTTGATTTTTCTTTTGAGGAAAAGGGTTGATGCAAAAAAAATAAAAAAAATGTGTACTTGGTGAAAGATTTTACATTCAAGTTGCACACTAGTAGCTAGCCCTCTGCTTTTGCTTTTACTTGAACTTCTTCCCTCTCCAATTCAAAGAACCCAATCGCCAAAGCCAAACACCATCCCTCCTCTTCCTCTTGTGTGGACCAATCGATAACACTCTCTAGTCTCCCACCACTTCACCTTTGCCCTGCCCGGCCCCCATCTCTCCAGTTGTTTCGAGTTATGGGCAGGATAAAGATGAAACAAGTACCGTGTAATCTGCTGAATCATGGTACTAGTAAATCCTTTCCCACATGATGCAACTAGTTCAGAGACGGTCTCAACATGGTGACAACTGTTGGTGATAAAAAAAAAACAACAACAAGTTTTACAGCATGAGGATTGTGCTGATTTTTTTATGGGATGAGAATGTTGTTGGTAGAACTGGACATAATTCATCGCAGTACGATCTAAATGATCAATCTCGTGTTTCGAGTATGCATCTGAAGAAGAACGAAAGTACGTAAGAAACTGTTCAAGCCTACAATTTGATTAGATGATATTCAGTTTGATTGACAATTTGAATCCAATTCATTCCCAAATAAATTCAACCAGTGCAATTATTCGATTCAAGTACATTTTATTGGTTTAATGGATTTTTCAAAAATTAAAGTTTAGTATTTTATGTATTTTATATTCTACAATTTGATACCGAAACTTCAATTTCCATAATGGTTCAAAGTTTAGATGTCATTTGGATTCATCCACAAATCCAATACATAAATCCATGGATTCATTTAATCCTATCAATAAATCTACCTATTCATCGATTCAAAATGCCAATTCATTTATTGCCTCTCTTTTAATATGATAAAGACTCCTCTTGTCATCTTATTTAGAAGAAGATTGAAATTGCTAAAATTGAAATATGATTTAATTATAGGGTTAATAGCATTTTGTACCTTCTATTATGATGAATTAACACACGTACCCCTCTACTAATTTTTTGCACAAACATACCCTTCTAATAATAAAACGTAACAAGTTTACCCTTCCATCTAATTATCTGTTAGGTGGTCGTTAAATGAGTTGGGAAATGACTCAATTGCCCCTCATTTTCTTCTAGTTTCAATTTCAATTATTTTATTTATCTCTCAAATCAATTAATTTTAAAAATTAAATTCCTAAACTAATTCAGAACAACCCACCGTCTCCCCAAAGATCTAGCAAATGAAACTTCTAACGAGTGAGTGGAAACTCATCTACTCCACTCGTTTTCTTCGCACCTTCAAGGCTTTCACTATTCTTTACCGACAATGGCCGCCATCGCCGCCGCTCGACTCTCGCTTCTCTCTCCCATAACCCGTCGATCAATTCCTCCAAACGAACACTTCTCGGGTACCCAATCCCCTATTCGAAGCTGAAGAGGTTACTCGAAAGCAAAAAAAAAAAAAAATCGCTCTTGTGATTTTGACTATGAGACATATGTAAGGTTGGCAGCTTGATTGGTTTTCACTTCAGGCTGGGAATTGGGTCGATGGTGCTTGAGGAGGCGGATTCCTTGAAAACTGACGGAACCTCCCCGCCGAGTCGGACTTATCGCCAGGGAGACTTCGGGGAGACGGCGGGTTCTACTGATTTAGTTTAGGGATTTAATTTGTTTAATTAATTGATTTGAGATATAAATAAAATAATTAAAAAAGAAATTAGGAGTAAGCGAGGGGCTATTGGGTCATTTTCCAGCTCATTTAACGTGCACTTAACAGAAAATTAGATGAAAGGGTAAACTTGTTACGTTTTAATATTAGAACGGTATGTTTGTGCAAAAATTTAGTAAAGAGGTACATTTGTTAATTTATCAGAGTAGAGGGGTACAAATTTCCCTAACCCTTAATTATACTTTAGTATAATCTTGTACAACTAGCTTGTGGTTTATGTTCGACTCTCACAAAACGAACCAAGGGGTCGTTTTGAAAGTTGAGATTTCTGATGATGCGTTCAGATGAAGGCGAATCGCTGGAACATTTATTCCTTGCGTGTCGTGTGGCAGTAGATTTCCGTCAACGGTGTGGTTTACATCTGCCTCCGGGAATTTTTTCAAGCACACATTTGTCCATCTTTTTAAGACACATCATTCTCTCCGATCATGCCACCATAATAAATTGGGTCCTCTTTTTTTGGCGGATTTGGAAAGGGCGGAATAATGTTGTCTTTCCACCCTATGCACAATTTACCACTGCTGCCTTGTACCGTCACCTATTATCTCATCATGCCACTCATCAAATTGCCATCCTACCCAATCAGTCACCGCCACCCAGACCTCAGCCTTATCCTCATTCGACGTTGCATTCTACTTTTCGCATTGCAGTTGATGGGGTGACAAGTGCTCCGACTCATGGCGCAATTGGCGTGGTGGGTTTGGATAAGAATGTGCCAGTTTTTGCAATGGGTGGTTTCTTTCCAGGCATTTTTCATCCTAAAATCATGGAGGTGTTGGCAATTAGAGAAGCTATATTACTACTTCGACAATGGCAGTGGCAGGATCGACCGATTGTGATTACGAGTGATGCTCTTGCGGTTGTACAACATTTGAAGGCTTCTGATGCCAATGATGCCCTTGTGGGGGCTATCTTACGAGAAGTCATCTTTATGTTGCAAGAATTGCCACTGGTTTCTGTTGCTTTTACTCCTAGAGAAGCAAATCGGGCTGCCCATGTTGTGGCACGTAATGCCTAATGCTACTCTGGCTCTTGTAGTGTTCGTTTTAATTGTTCTTATTTGCTTTGACTATCATTTCACGAAGGAGCCGTTGTATTGTGGCTTTCTCGTGCTTACCTAGTTAATCCGCAACGATTTCTATGACCAAAAAAAAAAAAATTATGAGACCATCAGAATCATTCATTATTGATGATTATCAATCTAAACTTTTAGCCGAGATTATCAATCTGTCATTTTTTCTTCCTCATTTTTTGAGAGATTATCAAAATAATTCAACCTTCACAATGAACAAGTGATTGGTCTAGTGGTAATACCACTAGACTTTTACCTGAAGGCCACATGTTTGAATCACTTAAGTTGTAGTCTAGTCACAAAAAAGTAACTTATGTGATTCTTATATATAAAAAATCATTCAACCTCCACAATGTTTTTTCAAATTTATACATTGACATAATACATCTCCTTGGAATACAAAAATTGATTTAATACATCAATTTAATCTAGAGAATCATAACTATCAAATATGGCTTAAATTGTGCCCACATAATCACTCATAATTAGGTGAATATCTAAACGAATTTTTTTAAAAAATTAAGTGAATTAGTTTTTAGCAGAGATACAATATTACATTATTCTGTTTCCAAGAGAAATAAATTTATCACTATTTTTAGGAAAATTTGCTAAATAATGCTACAGTTTGTTTTATTCTACATTTATTTCACATTCCAAGTTATTATATATCTCCTCATTATTTATATTTTTTTTTCTGGAATTAATGTAATATCGTTTTCTTTAATAAGTTATTGTCCCGCCCATTTAATAACCAACACGTGTGCTTTGATGGAAACCCACCTGTCAATTACCAGGTGGACACATCTGGCTGCCACATGGCACCCCCAACCATGCCGCATCACTTTCCACTTGGGTATTCTTGTTTTGTTTTCTTCCTTTTGCTTCAAATTCCGATTCTGCCCTTCTCCCACCACATATTGTGACATTGATGAATTCATGTGCACAAAATGGTCCACTTGTTGTTCTTTTCTTCCTTCTTTCCTCCTCTATGTTCATAATTGCGCAACTTTGCTTTAAAATCTCCAACACATAACATGCACATTTCTCCTTTCCCCCTTAAATAGGTGTTCATGGCAAATGATGTAGTTGATGATCTAGAAGCTAGCTAGAAGAATAATACAAGTATAAATGATGAAAATTTTTGCTGAAGAGATTCGTAATAATGGAATTTCAGAATGCTCACTAAGTAACCGCTTCAACATACTTGATAATTATTCACGAATTGATCGCCTGTTCAATTCCAAAACATGTTCTTGATATAACCCAAAGCTGAAAAGTTCTCTCAATACTTGAAGTTGCAATCAGTAAAATCGATACAACTTTGAAAAGCAAATAGACTCATGTATATGATAGATTAAATTTGTCTTCACCATCAATCCAGCTAATTCACCAGTTTCTTTTAATAATCAAAATAACTCATCATTTTTAACGCAATGATAATGCTCTCAAAATCCAATAGAAAAGAATCACAAAGATGACAAAATTCTCCAAGATAAATTATGTGTTAGAATACGGTGGGGATAATTGGTAGTTCGTGAGTTTAATTTTAGAATTTGAAATTTTTTGGATATGGAGAGAAACATGTCCAATTACTGGACCTGGGCAAGCTATACGTTTAGAATTACATTTATGACAAAATTACAACAGCAAATGAAGTATAACCAAATAGAAAAGATATTCACTAATAACTATTGTATTATAGATTTGAATCACATGTACTACCACTTTTCCCCCCTTTTTCGTACTCAAATTACTACCGAAGATTTATTAATTTTTATCCTAAATTTTAGGGGTGTCCCAAGACACTCTTACCCTCCACTTGGGTCCACCCTGAAAGTAGTATTGTATATTAGTCTAACTTAAACTTCATTAGTATGAGGTGTTTTGAGAGGGAATTCAAAAGTAAATTCGTGCGGGTTTGACATTCAATAGACATATTGTACTAATGGAGTATCCAGTCTCAAACAGGTTGTATAAGAGTTTGGTTCTAGCATTTGAATTCAGGATGGTGGTCTTCAGTTTGGTGGACTTCCATTCGGTGATCTTGGGATTTGAGATCTACATATGCTTGACAGATCAAAGGAGATCCACGTTTGTTTGGCAGATCAAGGTGAGATCCCCGAGGGGAAGACACTAAATTTGTGGTCATTGTCTTGAGGGGAGTATTGTTATGGGAAAATCCAATTACCACATCGAATATACATGGGAAATGACCCTTGTTTATAAGGGTCCGCTGAAGTCCACCAGTAAGAAGTCTTTTAGGAAGGAAGCCAAAAGTAAATCCGCTGGGGTCCAAAGTGGATGGTATTTTACTAAAGCATTCGATCTCAACAAGTGGCTTCAGAGCTTAGTTGGGGAGCGGATCCGAGAAGGTGGATGTTATTTTGGTGGCCTTAGGATTTGAGATATGTATATGTCTGGCGTATAAGGGAGATTTGTGTCTAGCAGATCAAGTGGAGATAGTACATTATTGTGTTGAAAGTCTGTCGACACAAAGTATATGACGGATCAAGATAGTTCTGAAAGGAAAACATGAAATTTATGATCTTTGTTTTGAGAAGATAACTATTATGAAACAACTCAAATAATCCATGAGAACGGACACTTATATATAAGCTCTATTAGCAACAAAATAAATCCGGTAAAAAACACTAGGCAATCAAATCAAACTTACATACATTGGACCACCTATTTTCATGTTTAAACCGACCATAATATATGAATATTTATGGTAGTCTTAAATCCAAAAACGATCTTCTCACATGCTTCCAATACAAATTTCGTCTTTTTTTCTTCTTCTTTTGGGGGCTTGGCCTTTTGCGTTTTCCTTTGCTATTGAGGTTCTACTACACATCCTCTTCCTCTTCTTCCCCACCCCACAATTCCCTCACATGCTACCATGTGCCCTCATTTAATAACAAAACCCTTTCCTTCCTTCCTTTCTTTCTTTCTTTCTTCATCCCCACCTGGCCGCCACCACCTCTCCCTTGCAGCCTTATTTTGGTGTTGCGCTCTGCTCCATCATCTCCTCCCTCGTATCCCTCTAACATGCACAAGAAAGATCGAAGAAAAAAGGCACATGATCAATCATCACCACCAGTCGATACTCGGTAGAGATGGTAATTTGAATTCGCCCATTACCTGACTAGTTGGCGATTGAGCGGGTCTTTTAACTCGTAGTAGTGTGGGGCGTGACATGAGTATCTACTTCTGATCTGCTTTGTCCTGCCTCATCTTTCTTGTCTTTTGGTCATTTTATCTCAATTTCTTATAGTATCTATTCATATTTCTCATGTTTTGAATTTTCTTCAACTAGTTAGACGATCTTTCAACTAGCTAGACCCAATCACCCATTCTATTATCACTATTTTCATTCATAAAGTGTTAACTGCTTACCCCTTCATTTTATCGTTAAAAAATAAAATTTTGCATGTATTTTTACAAAATAATATGTAAAAGTGGATCGATCCGCCCCGCCCCGTATCCGCACAGATCTTACCGGCCGCCTCCAGCGGCGGATCTAGGGGGGCCGCCCCCCACGCCACGGCCCAACACTCCCCTAAATCCGGAGCTAGTATAGCCTTTGTAAATTTTCGATTTTAGGTATTCGTTTATGTTCTCGTCGGGTTACGACCCAATCCTCTTTGCCTCTTTTTGAAATGTGGCCAAGTGTTCTACCCTATTCTGAATCCATCACTGCCCGCCCCAACCCGCAATATCGTGAGACGAGACATGGATCTTGACATACCAGACCCGCCACGCCTATTGCCATCACTACCAGTCGACCAATCCCAATATCTTCCTCAAAGAAAAAAACCCACATGCAAGCCACTCACTCCTGTCCCCTTCGCTTCCCAACTCTTTTGTTTACTTGCCACCTTCTTTTACCCAAGATCCAAAGCGTTTAGGGTTTGTGCCAATGATCATGGTTGCTAGTTTTGATTCGAAGATTAGGAAACTGCCCAATTGGGTGGACCATGTGGACTTCAGAAGAAGGCCATTGTTGTTTCTAATGAGTAATGGCCACCCCATTGCTAGTAATGTAGACACATGGATCTGTTTTGCGGTTATGTGTGTATATATGTCATGATCATCATCACCACCACAACATGCAGCTCAGCTCCATTAATGAGTTCATCATCATTTCAAATGTTTGGCCACGTTTGATGGAATTATGACCTCCTTTATGGATGTTTGGTTGTTGATTTTCATACCATTAATTGGATGCAAGACTAGAGTAATAAGGTAGGAGGGAATACATGAGACACTATTGCATGGCTTTTGAGACAGACGGCCATTCAGATTGTTGTCAATAAGGAACGATAATGGAATTGCTACATACAAATATATAAGTGATTTTTTTTTATTTCTGAGAAATATATAAGTGATTTAATTATATGTGAAGTTGGATTAGTTATAAATGGAGGTTAATGATATGTCTGTATTTAATTGTGAGGTTTTATGAAACTTTATTTGGTAAAGCTGATCAAACAGGTAGACCTTCTAAGTTCTAACCATAAAAAAAAAAAAACAGTTAGATCTTCTCGTCAGAAGCTAGAGGATCTTCTGAAGCATATATTGGATGATAGTGGAAAAAGCTTGTTATTAGCGGCGGATCCAGAACATAAGAGGGCACTGAGCCGCATTTGAACTAAATATTAGATATCATAAATAAAAATATATAATAATATAGTTTTCATTACATTGCCAATTGTACAAGAAGGTCTTTTAATTTAGCATATTCATCAATAATATAATCTCCATCCATACTGATAATATACTATTTTTCAAAGAAAATAGCTAAGTAATCAACGAGAAATTCATCGCTCATTTTGTTGCACAAATCAATTTTCATGTTCCATTGTTGAAAATATTCTCTCCATGGTAGTTGTTGAAACGGCTAGGTCAACACTAGACAAATCAACCGACAAATCAATTTTATTATGTGTCCATCCCTGTTTCCTCCAGCTTCTCTAATATTTTTGCAAGAGAAGAAACTTCATCTTCCTCACATGAGTAGTGCATTCTCCAAAGAATGCTTCTCATAGCCTTCAAAGTCTCGAGGCTAAACTCTTGAGCAAGTTTGTAAATATTTTCTTTATCAAAACACAAGAAAGAACGGTTAGAATCTAGTGCCCCACTCAATTGAGGCAATCTAAATGATGACTCAGCAAGTTTGTAAATATTTTCTTAATCAAAAGAATGGAAAGAAAACCAGCTCGACGGGCTGGTGGAGAAATCCATTTGGGTCTGCTCGTCTCCTCGTTCTTGTTTTGTTTTGGGGGGATTGGGAAATTTTTTGAATTTTGCAAGAAAGGGTGTGCTTTAGTTTAGAGTTTTTGTTTTTATTTTAATGAAACTTTACACTTTTAGGTTTTCATGTCTTTTTTCAAATAAATCATTGGGGCTATAGAAAATTTAGTATAAATTTAGAGTAATGGTTTGGATATGTTCATCTGAACCATTTTTCTAGTTATACAAAATCCTATTATCAAATAAAACTAGAAAGGATTTAAATAACACTGGGCCAAATACCTAAATCAAAATTTTTTATAAGCACTAAACTATGGATCCGAAGGAGGGCTGGGCCGGGACCTGGGTTGGCCCGCCCAGCCCTGGATCCGCCACTGCTTGTTATGCAGTCTCGCACAACTGCTGAGATCTAGAAGAATTTTTTTCATATGAACCCTCATTGAGCCCCAAGTCCTTATTGGTTCTCTACTGTCTTTTATAGAAAGGCTTGGGCAATTTTGCCAGATAGTGTTAACTCTACAACTTTCTCTCTTTGCCCTAAGGTTCCTTTGCATGTAATCTACCCACATATTTCAAGATTACATGATATATGAGATTTCACTGTTATTCTTGTTTTATTTTTGGGCAGATATCATGATATTGGTGCACCATGTAATTATAGAATTCAAGTGACCATGAGATCTCAAATGCTTTGGGTACCCAAAGTATTTGAGATTTCATGCCAAATTATGTGAGTTCTGCTATGAACTCATGTAAGCCAAACAATGCATTTTTCTATTACACAAGTTCTCACAACTTAACTTTCAATATACAAGAGTTCTTCAAATACATGAATTCTACATGATCATTGACAACGTTCTTGCTACCCGGTTGAATAAGGTTCTTTCCAAAGTGATTAGTGGAAACCAATATGCTTTTATTGATGTAGATGCATTGTAGATAGTGTCATAATGTACAGGAGTTAGTCAATGGATATCTGATAGAATCGGTGAGTCGAGTTATATCTAGGGATTGGAATATGAAGGATCAACAAGATATTGATCCGTAGGGTTTGTGGAAATGAAACAAGTAGTAGTAGTAGGGAATTGGGAAGGTGGAAAGAAGAAACAGAAGGCTGCTCGGCAGCAAAGGGAGGTTGGAAGAGGAGGTCGGCAGAGGCGGTAGAGAGAGAGAGATATTATGAGAATGCTTTTAGGTTTAGTCTTGCTTACCCTTCTTTACGTAGAACATTGTTTAAATACTAAAAGCACGATTTCTTATAACTACCCCAACTTATTAATTCTCATATTATCCCAAAATAACCAATCAAAGCCCACACAATAAAACCCAATAAATCAGTCCAAAAGTGCAAAACCAAAATAACAAGTTTCTATCATTCCCGCTTCCTTCGAAACAACATTGTCCCCAAGGTTGTAAGCCCACCACCTCGTCACCCTTTTCGCTCGCCTCATCCTCAGCCTCGTCCTCCCACCTCCCGACCAGCATCATCAAGTCTGGTCGTGCACACTTGTGTCCCACCGTGAACCGCTCATCGAAGTTGAAACACTTGCCCTCCTGCCTATTTTGCCCGATCTCCGCAGGAGAAAGTCAAACAAATCCCTTGGGAGGTTGTCTCGGCCCGCCTCTGGCCGCCGGAGTCACGCCAGCAGTGATGCCCCCGGCACCGGCGCCCGCCCCGACCGTCGATCCTCCCCCTCCTGGGCCAGTACCGCTGCCACTTCCTCACCCGCTCAGCCGCTGGCAGCGGCCTATGGTGCTCCTCCATCTCGCGAGCTCCTCGTCTTTATGACCTGCAAGACGAAAGACAGACTTCAAAGAGTCCGGCTCGAAGACCCGGACTGCCGCAGCAATCTCGGGCTTCAATTCCGCCATACAGAGCCCCACTAGCATTTTCTCGAGCACCCCTCTGCATTGGTTGCCCAGCTTGAGAAACTCTGTCCGATAATCCGCAACAGTCCTTGTTTGCTTTAGCTTGGCCAACTGCTCGGGAGCCCATCCCTCCGATTTACCAAACTGGCAGCGGAGTTCCTCCTGGAACATTGGCCATGTGATCAAGGTCTCTGTCGCGTCATATGACCTCTCCATCCACTCCCACCACTGTAGCACTTCTCCTTCTAATTAGAAGGAGGCTAAGTGCGCCTTCCGCTCCTCTGGTATCGGGTGGTTTTTGAACCATCGCTCAGCTGCGTACAACCATAGTCCCGTATACTCCTGACCATTGAATTTTGGAAATTCAATGGTTGGAGTTGAGCCCGAAAAACTAACCCGTCAGTCCCATCATAAGAGTGGTGATACGATCCGTACCTGTCGAAACCCGGCATTCCTCTCGGGTGGCCACGATCAAACCGTGTCTCCCGCCCCTAGTTATCTGGCCCATAGCCGCCCTGGTAGCCGGCTGGGTAGCCAGCTCTAGCCGACCAGCCCCGGTTGGGCCAGTCCTAGTTCGCCCAACCCTAGTCTAACCAAAATGGGCCTGACCCTCCGGGCGCGACCCAACCTGTGCACCCTGGTCCGGTCCTTTAAACGGTCCCCAACCACTCTACTCGTGACCTGGATCTGTCCATTGTGGCGGCCGGTCCATCAGGCTGAGCTCCTCATCATCCTAGTCATGGTCAAGGCCCAACCATCCCAGCCCATTGGGCTCCCTAGGGTTCCGCGCCATTCTTCCGTGGCCCGTCGTGTTCAGCAACCCATAGTTGGCCTGATGGGCCCCCGTGTCATAGCCGTGTAGCTTGCCTTTGCCCCTGCGGGCCACAATCTCTTAGGCTGTAGGGGTGTGCAAGAGCCCATACCCTCAACCCCGCCCTAGCGAACCGTGACCCGCACGCTCCGGCCCGATGGAGTTTGCCACCGCCTCTCCTTCGTCAACGGCGTCTGCCGCCTTGTCCCCCGCTCCATCCGACGGGATGATCAACGCCGCCGCCGCACTCGAGCAGCCACCGTCGACCTCCTCGGTCCCCCGACCCTGTGGTCTCCCGTGCAAAGCCTCCAAGGCCTCCTTGATCTAGTCAAACGTCCGCCATACCTTCCGGGACTCCTCTAGCCGAGCCCGATGCTCGTCCGCCAGCGCAGCCCCCACCCTCCTCAGGGTGACTCAGACCTCCTCGTCCTCCGTCTCGTCGACCACCGCCCCATCCACTAGGGGCTCCGACGCCGGCGGGCGGTTTTGCGCGCCCTTGTGAGGGGTGTTGACCGTCTCGGTCGTCTCCCCGCCAGACCCGGGTTGTGCCGCGGCCGAATCCGCAGCTTGCTTGGCCTGGGCGGCCTTCTCGGCGGCCTGTTATGGACTTGGTGAGCACCATATCATTGTGTACCGGACTTAGGAATCGTGGAGGCTCTGATTCCTAAATGATAGAACCCGGTGAGTCGAGTTCTATCTAGGGATTGGAATATGAAGGATCAATAGGATATTAATCCGTATGGTTTGTAGAAATGGAAGAAGTAATAGTAGTAGTGAATTGGGAAGGTGGAAAGAAGAAGTAGAAGGCTGCTTCGCAGCAAGGGGAGGTTGGAAGAGGGGGTTGACAAAGGCAGTAGAGAGAGAGAGAGAGATATTAGGATAATGCTTTTAGGTTTAATCTTGCTTACCCTTCTCTACGTAGCACATAGTTTAAAAATTAAAAGCACAATTTCCTATAACTACCCCAACTTATTAATCCTCATATTAACCCAAAATAACCAATCAAAGCCCACACAATAAAACCCAATAAACCAGTCCAAAAGGGCAAAACCAAAATAGCAAGTTTCTATCAATATCATACAAAGAATCTTTCATCTAGATGTGATATTAAGGTTGATGATAACAACGCATTCGCACATGTTTTTTCCTTCATTTCTTGATCGTTTAGCTTAGTGATTGATTGTTCCTTGGCCTATTTTATGCTAGGTTGTGTTCTTTTGTCATATTTCAGGTCCTAGTACATAGATATGATTTTGGGACAAGTTTCGGGACATTTGGAGGTGAAAGAAGGTCGATCGCAAAAGCCGGGCAGTAGGGCTGATGACAAACACGACCCCCTGTTGTGAAAAACACGACCTTGTGCTAGAGGTCGGGTTTTTCCTCTGCACTTTACAGAATCATCATTCCGAAACACGGCCTCTTCTTGATTGTACGAGATTCAGTAAATTCACTGCTTTGTACTAGAATCTGTTTCCAGTAGTGGAATTCTAAGTTAATTCCCTTAGCATTCTATCCCGGTGAAGACTAGTCGTCTGTCGGGTAGTCTGTCTAAGAGGGCTTGGTTAGTTTAAGAGATTCCAAACTACTGTAGGATCTTGCGTAGTTTAATCAATAGTAAGCCTACCAAAAGAAATCAGACAATTTATTGCTTTCTTTTTGCTTAAGTTTAAAATCATTTTCACTAAACTTTCCTGCTAGATAATAGATAATCACGGAATAGGCAGTACATCTAGGCACTGGGTTGATATTTATTACTTGATTCCACTATAGTGCATTTCCATTCTGCGAGTACACTTGGTCGCAGTTTGGTGTTGTGTTTTAGCGTGTCAAGTTTTTGACGCCGTTGTCGGGGGCTTCTAGGTTTTTGGAGAAACGTTAAAGTCTGTTATTTTAGCATTATTCTTTTCCACCCTTGCTTTTCACTTGGGTGTTTTGTTTTTATTGATGCAGATCTGAAACATGGATCCTCATGACTTGTCCAACCATTGGGGGTATCAAACACCATTGGGGTGGTATTACCCCGAGACTTCCTGGAGCAATCAAGGAGGAGAAGACTATGGATTCGGGTTTAAGTACCAACCCCCTAATACGGAGAACGACCAAACCCTTGGGAAGCTCAAGGACAATCTCATTTTCAAGAAGAATTCCTCCCACAGCCAGAGGGCCCATATGAGTTGGATTTAGCCATGGCGGTCATCACGGGCCACTTTGCAGAGCCATGCTACCCTCCACTGGTAGATCCGAACAAACAATTGAGGCTTCTCGTGGAGCAGTTTGCTCGAGACACTGAGAGATCATGCTCCAAGATGGATCTTCAAATCCAAGCCCTTGCCCCTTCTGATCCCTCATTTCTTCATGAAATGGAGGAGGCTGTTCAGTGCTCAGCGAAGCAAATAGAGTGTCAGATCACATCTATCCTCATTTCTTTTCTGACAGGATGGGCCTGAGCGAGGAGATGCAAGATGATCTTATTGAAGAAATTGCTGGGCGACCTGCTCTCCAATCGGTGCTTGAAGAAGAAGGGCGAGAAAGGGCGAGGAAAAAAATTGTAGAGGATTACAGAAGTGAAGCAAAAGGAGTTCTTGATCTATTCCAAGGGGAGAGACCACATTGTAATGAAGGAAGGGAGGGGGGGGGGGGGGGGTTGAAGAAGCAATGGGCATCTAGGTTGAGGATGAAGTTGAGGTGGAAGAGGCTTGCACCGACCATGAGTTACATGTGATATCTCCACCAAACTTTGAAGAGCTTCTTGGAAAAGACCTATTTGTAGTGTCTCTTTGCCAGAACAAGGCCACGTCGACATCGGTCCCTCTTGGTGGATGCGATGGTGGTCAATCGATGCTATACTATATGGTTTGGGGCAATGAGACGAGAAAAGAAGAGAAGAAGAGGTCTCGAGGGTGGAGACTTCATCTACATCAAGTGCACGAACCATCTGCATCACTTGCTACACTACATGCTCATGACTTGAGAATCCACCTCATTAATGAGAACCTCAATTTCAAAGAGATTCTGGGATGGACCGAAACTTAGGAGCCACTGTCCAGCTAAAGACGTAAAAGAAGCGTTTGTGGGGAGGAAACCCCACCATGGTTTGCTTTTCTTTCTTTCGTTTTTTTTTGTTTGTTTGTTTTTTTTTTCCACTTGGAACTATGGTTTCTATCACCCATTTTTATATGACTCTAGATCTGTGCCTTTGGACTGGTCCCCTTCCAATTCCCTACTCTTGGCTGGTCTGCCTTCCAGTCACCGTTCCCGCTCGTCATTTCCTGGTAACATCGTTCCCCTTCCCTCTGCCCCATTGAGGGAAATGTCAAATTCAAGTGTTGGGGGGGGGGGGGGTTGTATTTATTGGAACAGATGTATGTGTGCTTGGAGCCTAGTCCGCTGTCCAAATCTCGAGATTTGAGGGCTCTAAGTACTGATGTTTGCATGATCATATTGGCACTGTGGTTTATGTGGTGAATCGAATGGCTGTTAAAATTGATGCATGACAACTTGATTGTGACTAGGACAACCTATAATGATGACTGAGAGATAGAGCATATAGGTAGCCATGTGAGATTTGAGCCTGCTCGTTTCTTTCTTGTGCGATAGATCCCTCTTCCATGATGTGTAGCATTCATGTTGCCACTAATTAGGATGATGGAGGCATAGGATTAGCCCATGACCAAATTGACTGTCCTGGTGTCATACCCCTAGTCAGCCCCTTTGAGTCGTGTAACTTCCCTTCTTTCGGTCTACAATGAAAAATAACCTTTTTTGCACCTCTTACAGCTTCCATAGAGTGATTTTTGCATGTTCTCTGCTGTTTCTGTTAGAAATAATATGAGGGTTGGAGGTAGTCCTTAAAATTGGGCAAGTGTTTGAAAAAATGTGCAAAGGTGATGGTTCTCTCAGGAAGTGAAAAAAAGAAGAAAGAAGAAAGAAAAAAAAATTGAAAGCAAAAGAGAGCCACCATTAATATCTGAAGCATGCCCATTAAGTAGTGTTTCTTAGCGGTCTGACTTAGAAATACTAACATCATTTGACCTCCTTCACTCTTGTGCTCTAAAGAACTTGATTAATGCAGAATGGCAGCAAGAAAGTAAATGGTTTGAATGATTGTAACTATGTTGGTTTTGGAACTGTGGAACCTTGTGTTATGAATTCTTCCACCACCTAAAAGTCCTTTTCCCCATGTCTAAGACCCTGGCCATTAATATGAACCCGTGTCTAAGACCTCCTATCTAGTTAGTGGTGACATCCGATATGTGAACTCTAGCATTTAGAGGTTGCCGTCATGGTGAAGAGACGTTAGGGATTGAGAGAATAAGCATGCGCATTTTTCGCATCAAATTGTCCTGACCCCACTGGTCGAGAGTGAGTGATTCATTTCCTTATACTCTATACATTCTTTACCCCGGTGAGGACCTAGATTGCTCGGTCTTGATTCTGATGTCTTGAGTTTTATGCATGAGGTGACTGTTTTGAATAAGTGATTGAGGCACGTCTATGTTGGTTGGTGAACATAAGGGGGACTCTTCCTTTACCCAATTTTGCTGCACTCGAATGTCATATGTGGTGGTTGTCTTGGTTGTCGTTAAGGTTGTTCATGTGTTGATGTCTAAACGCAAGTATGATTCACACGTTTTGTGCCTATATGATATGTCCCCAAAGTTTGCATGATTAAAATGTTTTGAGCTTACCTTGTGTTTGAATTGGTTTGCTTGGGGACAAGCAAGCAGTTAAGTGTGGGGGAATTTGATAACAACGAATTCACACATGTTTTCCCCTTCATTTCTTGATTGTTTTGCTTAGTGATTGATCGTTCATTGGCCTATTTTATGCTAGGTTGTGTTATTTTGTCATATTTCAGGTCCTAGTACGTAAATATGACTTTGGGACAAGTTTTGGGACATTCAGAGGTGAAAGAAGGTCGATCACAAAAGCCGAGCAGCAGGGCTGCTGACAAACACGCCCTCAAACACGACCTTTGTTGTGAATAACACAGCCTTGTGCTAGAGGCCAGTTTTTTCCTCTACACTTTTGCTCCAAAATACGGCCTCTTCTGGTTAAAACACGGACGGGTTTTTGGGCTTAGAGGCCATGTTTTTACCCCTGTGCGGGTTTTATTGGAGAGGAGCTCATATTTTGAAGGGACGACTTTTGGATAAAAAAACAGAGTTCTAGCGAGAGAAAGTGCGAAGGACAAAACCCTATGAGCTATTTGGAGTGGATTTCACACCATTGAATCCCATATTGCATCCCCAGGAGTGAAGATTGACATCCCAGAGCATATTATTCCCATCTTTATGGGTATGACTGCTTTGATTTCTCTTTTCCTCTCTCTTTATGGAGTAAAATTTCTCTCACTTGGGTATGAAGAACCCTAGTTCCATGTGTTAGGAATCTTGATTGTAATGACTTTTTGATTGGTAAACTAATTGGTTTTAATTGATTGAAGTGTGTTTATTGAGTCAACTGAATCCTGATCAACTTCTTTTGATTTTTGCCGCAACTCGTGATAGATAGAATCTGAATAGGTTGTTAGAGCTTCTTCAATCAATAGGAGTGAATTGATTGTACGAGATTCAGTCAATTCACTGCTTTGTACTGGAATCTGTTTCAAGTAGTCTTCTGCCGGGTAGTTTGTCTAAGAGGGCTTGGTCAGCTTAAGAGATTCCAAGCTACTGTCGGATCTTTCGGAGTTTAATCAACAGTAAGCCTACCAAAAGAAATTACAACTTGGACCTAACTAAGGATCTAGGGGGACTCATTCCCGAGTGACTCTTCTCTTGCTTCTGGAAACCAGACAATTTACTGCTTTCTTTCTGTTTTAGTTTAAACTCATTATCACTAAGCATTCCTGCTAGATAATAGATAATCACGGAGTAGGCAGTACATCTAGGCCCTGGGTTGATATTTATTACTTGATTCCGCTATACTGCATTTCCATTCTGCGAATACATTGTCGCAGTTTGATGTTGTGTTTTAGCTTGTCAGTTGACCTTATAAAAGCAATTGACTCTTTGAATTGGGAGCAATTATCCATGATGATGGAGGTCATGTGATTCTTAGTTAAATACTTAAATTGGATTAAGTTGTTTGTGAAAACTACATGTTTAGTATTAGTGTTAATGGTTGACTTTTTTGGCTCTTGATTCGTGGGAGTACATAAAGGTGTGAGACATGGTGATCCACTCTCACTCTATCTGTTTATCATAGCTATAGAGGATTTCTCATAACTTATGAATGCATCATCAACTAATGGGACTTTGCTTTATCATAGCTATAGAGGATTTCTCATAACTTATGAATGCATCATCAACTAATGGGACTTTGCTTTTTCACCTTTGGTGTAAAAAAGTAGCCCTCGCACATCTAAGTTTCACATATGGTCTCCTCATCTTTACTAAGGGATCATCTAAGGCCATAACCAATATTCAAAGTGTTTTGACTAAATTTTATGGGATGACTTGCTTAATCAATGAAATGTGAACTTAACTTTGATGGGGTTTGGTGGTCTAGAAGTAGAATGCTTTAGATCTATATGAATTTCAGGAGGGTAGACTGCTAGTGAGATACTTAGATCTTTTAGTGATTCCATGAACGCTCTCCTCTAATGATAGTGATAAATTAGTGGCCAAATTACTCAGAAGATTAGGTCCTAGCGAGCAAAAAGAAACTAAGTTATGCAGGATGAATCTAGTTACTCTCTTCTATTGAATGAGGATTTCGCAATTGTGGATGCAAGTCATCCTACTGCCTAAAAATGTCTTAAAACAAAACAACACTTTATGGATGCAAGTCATCCTTTGTCATGGTGGGGGAAGAAGGTAAGGCAAAGGTAGGCTAGGATAGAGTGGCCAGGCCTAGGAAAGAAGGAGATTTAGAGCTTCGTGAGCTATTTACTTGAAACCAAACATGTACAGTCCAAATGATTTGGTTTTTGTTAATGAAAAGTGGAATTATTTGGGTTGCTTGAATATTAATATATATATATATATATATATAAAGAAGAAGTAAAGTTATTGTTGCCTAACTAATTACAAATTAGTCACTATAATATACATTTTATATTTTGACATCCTAAATTTAATTTTAGTATAAAATCATTGTAATATTATGTTTTGAAGAAGAAGTTTGGTTGGTACTTACAATTTTTTAAAGAAAAAGTATGGTTACTGTTGCCTAACTAATTACAAATTAGTCACTATAATATACATTTTATATTTTGATACCTCAAAGTCTAACAAATTACAAAGTAGTCACTATAATGTACATTTTACATTTTGATGTCCCAAATTTAATTTTAGCGTAAAATCATTGAACAATTATATTTTGAAGAAGAAGTTTGGTTAGTACCTACAATTTTTTAAATTTACATATTGATCCAATGTTTAGATTTCACTTGAATCCATAAATTCAATCCACAAATACTTTTGAACCAATCCATGAATCCAATCTATCATAACATAAAAGTATAGATTAGTTTGTACCGTACAAGATGTTGTATCAATCAACTGTAGGAGAAGATTCGACCATTTTATATTTTCTCGTTATGTGAAATATTAAATAAATAAAAAAAGAGAGACGACTGTAAAATATTGCAAGAGCGAATTTATAAACTCATTTAGTATATTTACGGGGTACTAAACAAACTTCTACTAACTACATGTAACAAAATATGCGACATCTACATAAGAAAGTATCAAAAAATTGGTATGCTGAAAATGGTTGACAGTTGTATTGACAGCCAACTAAAAGAATTGGTCAAAACCTTTCCATCATCTATTTTCTTTTCGTTTCATTTTTCATTCGCCTTCAATAATCCTTTTTTTTATTTCTTTCTTTACCTTTTTCGCGTCTAACCCTAATTAGTATACTATTTTATGTATTCTAATCACAAGTATGAACGCATTCATACATGGCTCACCAACAGTCTATAGAATTAATAATTGAACCGTGAACCACTAACTTTTTCACCTCAATATCGAGTCCAATTAAAAATAAATATATATGGTTATTACTTTTAGGAAGTCGTCATTTTTCACTATGAGATTTGAAGACGTGAAATTTTAATCGAGTTCCAGTTTGTATTCCTTTTGCTTCTCTGTAATGTTTTTATTTTTCACCCGGGCTAGAATTTTCAACAATTATACATTGAATATTTGGATAGTGTTGATGTCGGGGTTGTGGCCGACGTCGAATTTTTTATGCTGGGCACCGGAGTCAGTCGACGGACACCTTTCACCTCGAACTTCACTCGTGATGTTAGCTCCGGTCGTCTCCTGCAAAAGGGGTCCACCGGCCGATCTCGGCGGGGACACTCTCCGACGCTCAAGTTAGTGAGGGTGCTGAGTGGAGTGGAATATGGTCTCGAAAAGAAAGATCAGGGAGTGGAGTTGATAATGAATATCTGCGCTAATCATAGCGCGAGTTCACGAGTCTAGGCATGAGGAATTTTTGCTTACCTCAATCTGGAGACGAAGTGGCCTTTTATAGAGGCTCCCAGGCGAACATGAAGGGAGTACATGTCTCCTTCGAGAGCTTGGTGGTTTGGTCGGTGGACACGTTGCGGGGGTACGTGGCTAAAGGTTGAGATGACCTGGGGTGGGCGGAGAGCCCAAGGTAGCTGAGGTGACCCAGGGTATTTGACCCCGGGGTGGCCGGAGTGATTCCAAAGTGACCCAAGGTATTTGACCCGGGTGACCAGAGTGATCCCGGGGTGGGCTAAGGTATTTGACCCCCAGGGTGGCCGGAGTGACCCAAAGATTACCCAAGGTATTTGACCCCGGGGTGGCCGGAGTGACCCCAAGGTGACCCAAGGTATTTGACACCGGGGTGGACGGAGTGACCCCAAGGTGACCCAAGGTATTTGACCCCTGGGTGGCCGGAGTGACCCAAGGTATTTGATCCCTGGGTGGCCAGAGTGACCCCAAGGTGACCCAAGGTATTTGACCCGGGTGACCGGAGTGAGCTAGGTGACCTATGGTATTTGACCCCGGGGTGGCCGGAGTGACCCAAAGGTGACCCAAGGTATTTGACCCCGGGGTGGCCGGAGTGACCCCAAGGTGACTTAAGGTATTTGACCCCGGGGTGGCCGGAGTGACCCCAAGGTGACCCATGGTATTTTACCTGGGTGACTGGAGTGAGCCCGGGGTGGGCTAGGTGACCCAAGGTATTTGACCGCGGGTGACCGGAGTGACCTCGGGGTGGGGTTGTTTCCGTCCAATAAAATAAAATTTTCTTAGGGTCCACCAGTTACCCCCCTTGCCGGTGGGAATTTCAATTTTATCGAAATTTCCGATCGGCAATTCTATCCTTTTGCCATTTGTTAGGCCAACGGTTTAATGGGGGTCCATGTTTTATTGACACTTTTCCTTATCTGATGGAGTCCGAGCCAATTCGTGGATCGGTTTCTCGAGCGGAGATCATGGTTGACACCGTTACCTCAAGGAGGAGGGTAAAGGTTTATCAAAGCTAGTGGAGGAAGATGATATGATTAATGTGTTCTTCACCATATTAATGGTTATGGTGTTTGACTTGGTGGAAATTGTGTCGGGTTAATGTCTCACGAATATTGAGAGTTGACCACCGAGAAATTTGTGCCGTATTTATTACGTCACAAGTGTTGAGGTGTTGGAAGGTGGACTAGTGTGGCTATATAAAGCCATTTCTCCCACCTCTTCTCCATCCCTCACTTTTCCCACCTCCTCCCCATCCTTCACTTCTCCCATTCCTTTGCCCCATTCCCCTCCACTCTTTCCCCACTCCTTTGCCCACTTCAAGCTCTGACATCCTTCCTCGAACCCATCCTTTTCCACCATACCGTGTGGCAGTGTCATTTTGAAGCGGGAGGTGAAGGGGCATTTCGTCGCATCCCATCGTATAAGGTATGTCTTCCACTCGCCTTCTCATTTTCCTCACACGCTGGTACAAAGAATCTAGTTTAGATCATCATAGTTAGTGAGATAGGCATATTTTTGTGATACGCCAGTGATTACTACGGAGTCAATGGATTATGCTTATGATATGAGGGAGACATATCATGTTGAGGAGGCAGAAGTGACCAGCCGAGCAGGGATTGCGGTTGAGGCTAGTGGGGTGGTTTTCGAAGGAATGATTGATAAGGTGGTTGAGGAGAGAGATGCAGATGGAGGAGGGGAGGCTTCTGCAGCTAACAGGAGGATCGTGAGAGCTGATGTTGCCACTCCAGAGGACATCCATCATACCTCACAGGTTAGCGATACACAGGGGATTCACATCTGCCTACTAGCAGAGACGTATCCCCAGGGGACCGCTCCAGTGGTCCTAGTGACCCGGGCTGATCCGTCATTTGTGGAAAGTGAGATGTCTCGCTTGCGCAATGCTTTTTCGAGTTTCATTCTTAGTCCGGGCTGGGAGTTTGCTATCCCAACAGTGGGGTCCACGATCTCTGATGGAGGTCCAGGATGGTACGGGCTGCACTACCAGTCACTGGTGTATGGTTTTCGTCCACCCCTCCCCGAGTGGCTTGGTGAGGTGATGGAGGAGTGGAACATTTCCACTAGCTCCATGGTTCTTACCTTCTGGCTTCATAATGCGGTGTTTATCTCCCGCTGTCGGGCTGCTAGTGTGTAGCCCTCTTCAGATTTATTTCGTTGCTGCTTCCAGCTGCAGTCGTTTAGTGGTGGCTGGCGCCTAGCACGTAGACCTAAGGTGCCTGTCATGGTTAGTGAGATTTATGGTGGTGATGGAGCATGGCGTGATAGGTTTTTCTTCTTCCGCCCACCTCCAGGAGGCTTAGTTCGTGGGAGGGCTAGCATCCCCGACGGGAGGAGTGCTATTAATAAGGATGCGTCGAAGCACTTGCTTCAGGGGGAGCTTGGCATAATGGCGACCCGAGTCTTTGAGACCGGTTTTGTTCAGGCTCACACGGCTGCGTCGGTGGCTACTCTGATTGATTATGTATACGGTTCTGGTAGGAGAAACATAGAATGAACCATGGCGATGTCTTTTTATACTATTTTTATCTCGTTTCAATTCACTTTTACATATGAACCTCTTCTGGGCAGATATGTAGCTCCAGTGGATCCTGAAGAAGGAGAGGCGTTCTCCGAAAGTAGCGGCTGGTGAGAGAACGACTCCATGGGCGACTCGTCGGAGACTTACCCCGACTACCCGAGAGGGTTCTCTTTCTCATGTTCAGGGTGATTCATCTATGGGCGACCAGGGGAACCATCGAAGGAGGAGAATTGTCCTGGAGTCAGAGGAGGAGGCATCTCGAGGTTGCGGTAGATTGCTCATTTCTGAGCTGACAGGGGGTAGCGTGGGGATACCGCGTGGAGAGTTTATGGGGGATGCGCCTAGTGTAGCTGCTAGTCGTGAGGGTAGCATGGTGGGGCCAGTTCAGTCTCATACCATGGTGCTTTCATCAGCAGTAGGAACAGGATCTCTAGGTCTGGAACCCACGAGACCTACGGTTGGTTCAGGCGGAGGTCGTCCATCATTAGGGTCATTCTTCATGTACGCCTGGGCGGATCCTTCAAGGGCTTTCGAGGAGATCCAGACCGGATGGGGAAGGGATGTGATGGAGCATCAGGCGGCACGACATAGGGAGTTCATGTCCACAGCAGCTACTCAGTTATTTCAGTTAGCCATGGACGTTCTTCGTCACTACTACCCGATGATCCACTTGGATGAGAACTTCCTTAGAGCTGAGGTCACACAACGGGCGGATATGATGGCGACGATGACCGTTTCTTCAGGTGGAGCGGGAGCTTCGGGTGGAGCAGGCATTTCGGGCGGAGCGGGTGTTTCAGGTGGAGCGAGCTCGGTTAGGAGAGCTCTCGACCCCGGGACCCATTCTTTGGGTTCTCTGGGATCCTTTGGGCGAAAAATTAGAAATCTTGTAGGCTCGACCGGTGTGGGGGTGGAGGACTTGGAGCGTCTAGACCTGCCAGCTATTCATTTCTCAGGTCTCCCATATACCCCTCATGTTTTCCCCCTTGCCCTCCTGGGTTTGAGTAGGTTGGGATATGACATTTTCTTATTCTTCTTATGTATCCTTTATTTTTCGTTGGTTTTGTTATAAACCACCATGGAACTAGTTAAAAAGTGCACTGCAGCACCCTTTTATTTCATCATACACTAGACTTTATTTCGGGATACATGATTACATTGGGTTGAAGTAGCGTCGTAGGTGCATGGAGTTCCAAGTTTTTGACATATCACTGCCTTCAATGTCCTCCAGTTTAACTGTGTTGGGTCGATAACTTCCCTCACCTTATATGGTCCTTCTCACTTGGGAGTGAACTTTCCCTGGCGGGGATCACAGCGGAAGTTTCTCCTTAGAACCCAATCACCCACTTAAAGCGAGCGCTGCTTCACCTTGGAGTTATAGTATCTTGCAACTCGGTCTTTGGAAGCAACAAGCCGGAGTCGGGCGTCCTCATGTCGTTCCTCTGCCAGGTCCAGGTTGTGCGTGAGCTCCTGTAGGTTGGTGCTTGAGTTGAAGGACAAGATCCGATATGAGGCTAACTCCATCTCGATTGGTAGCACAGCATCGGTACCATATGTGAGCGCATAAGGCGTGTCACCGGTGGCGTTCTTGTAGGTGGTCCTGTGAGCCCATAAAACATGTGGGAGCTCCTCGACCCATCTTCCCTTAGCAGTATCCAAACGGGGTTTTAAACCCCACAAGATGCTCTTGTTGGCAGACTCGGCCTGACCATTGGCTTGTGGGTAGGCAACAGAAGCATATCTGAGGAGGATTCCGTAACGAGCATAGTAAGTTTGGAGCTCATCACTCTGGAATTGCGTGCCTTGGGCGAGCACAATTGTGTGAGGGAGGCTGAACTGACATATTATATTATTCCATAGGACTTTCTGTACCTTCTGAGCCGTCATTCCCGTGAGAGCTTCTACTTTGATCCATTTAGTGAAATAGTCGATTGCAACTATAAGCCACTTCTTATTGCCGGGATCTCTAGGGAAGGGGCCAAGAAAATCCATCTCCCATTGGGAGAAAGGCCAAGGGCTGAAATTGCCTTGCATGGGTGCGGTTGGCGCATGAGGAACATGGGCCGCCACCTGACACTTGGGACATGCTTTGACGTATGCATTGGCATCTCGACAAAGTGTTGGCCAATAATAACCTTGACGGAGGAGGATTTTTTCCAGGCTTCGTGGACCGACGTGCATGGCACACGATCCCTCATGGACTTCCTGAAAGGCAAAATAGGCTTCCCCTTTACTAAGACATCTCAGGTATGGCCCAGCAAAACGTTTTCGATAAAGGTCATTTTCAATCAATATGTACAAAGGGGCCCTACATTTCAGGCGAATGGCCTCCTTTGGGTCACTGGGAAGGATTCCATTGCGGAGGTATTCTAGGAGGGGTCTACGCCAATCATGTTGGAGGGGACCCATTTCTGTTTGAGCACACAATAACGCTGGGCGACGCTCCACTACCACGTGTCGCTCATCTACGAAATCTCTAGCGGTTGCTAACTTGGAGAGCGCATCAGCATGGAGATTATCTTCACGAGCAATATGGATGATTTGGGCATGAGCAAAGTCAGCAAGAGCCGCTCGCACCGCCCCAACATAGGCGGCAAATGTAGGTTCTCGAGTTTCAAAGGCCCCCACGACTTGGTTGACCACAAGTGCTGAATCAGACTGGACAAGTACTTGTTGCACCCCCAGCTATTGTGCCATGGATAACCCGACTAGTAAGGCCTCATATTCGGCTGCATTGTTTGTTTTTGCGGTGGTGAACCTGATGGCGAGCTCGTGAGCGACACCCAGTGGGCTTATTAGCAGGATGTCCGCCCCGGCACCAGACTTGTTAGAGGCTCCGTCAACATACAACTGCCATGTTTCAAATTCTGGTGGAGAGCAAAAACTTACTCCTTCGACAACAAAATCAGCAAGTACTTGTGATTTGATGGCTATTCGTGGAAGGAAGGTGATATCGAACTCACTCAACTCTACTACCCAATTGACCATTCGTCCGGAGATGTCCATTTTTTGGAGAAGGCGTCTAAGAGGGAGGTGTGTTAGGACACAAATGGCATGACTCTGGAAGTAGGCGCGCAGTTTTCGAGAGGCAACAACTACGGCGAGTGAAGCTTGTTCAACCGGCGTGTATCTTGTCTCAGCATCCAGGAGCGTTTTGCTTGTGTAGTATACAGGGTGATCTCGCCCATCGTGGTCTTTCCACACCAAGACTGCACTAACCTCCTTAGGCGACACGACAATGTAAAGATAGAGAACTTCATTATTCAGAGGGGTGGATAGTACAGGAGGGGTGACCAGATAATTTTTCAATTCTTCGAATGCCTTCTCACACTCAGGTGTCCATGCAAAGGTTTTACTAGCCCCTTTGAGAGTAGCGAAGAATGGAGCCCACCGATCTCCAGAACGGGGGATGAATCGGTTGAGGGCGGCGATCTGTCCCGTGAGAACTTGGACTTCCCTTCCTTTGGTTGGTGGTGATATTTGGAAAATGGCATCGATTTGACGTGGGTTGGCCTCGATACCCCTTTGAGTGAGCATGAAACCAAGAAACTTCCCAGCGGTGGCCCCAAAGACACACTTCTTTGGGTTAAGGCAAAGGTCGTATAGGCGCATAGTATTGAGGGACTCCCTCAAGTCCTCTAGGTGCTCATCTACACCCTCGCTTTTTATCAAGATGTCATCGACATAAGCCTCCAGATTTCTCCCTAGCTGAAGGGCAAAAACGCGGTCCACCATTAGCTGGTATGTGGCGCCGACATTTTTTAGTCTAAAAGGCATCACCTTGTAGCAATAGTTGCCCACAGGTGTCATGAATGCAGTTTTCTCTTGGTCCTCCTTTCTCATGGGGATTTGATGATACCCTGAGAACATATCTAGGAAGCTGAGAAATCGGTGGCTGGCAGTAGCATCGACCAGCAGGTCAATCTTTGGGAGAGGATACGGGTCTTTGGGGCAGGCGTTGTTGAGACCTGTAAAGTCGACGCACATTCGCCATTGGTCATTTGCCTTCTTCACCATGACCACGTTTGCGAGCCATGTTGGATAGAGAACTTCTTGAATGAACTTTGCTTTGAGAATCTTGAGACTTCTTCCGCCACTGCTTGGCGTCTTTCCCAAGCAAAATTGCGTCGCTTTTGTTGTATGGGGCGGCTGCCAGGTGCAATTCCAAGCACATGTTCTGCCACCCGGCGGTCGACACCAGGCATGTCCTCTGGTCCCCAGGAAAAAAACTCTTCAAACTCTTGGAGAAGTGTCAAAAGAGATTGAAGTGCCTCACGAGGCCATGGTGTAGATATGCGGACAGTGTGCCCCTCAGAGATAGGAAAATCCTCATCGAGGTCAACGGGAATGGGATGAATGCCTTCTTCTCGGGCGTCAATGTTGACAACTGCTTTCTTTTGTAAAGAAAGTGTGCAATACTGTTTGGCAAGAGCTTTCTTTTGTAAAGAAAGTGTGCAATACTGTTTGCCAAGAGCTTGATGTAAAAAAGGTCGCCCTAGAATGCAATTGTATACTGATGGGCAATCTACGATGTGAAAGTTGGTGACAGTCTCTGCAATTTGGTCCCCCTTCTCCAACACGAACACGTAGTGGGACCGTCCCGATCACGGGTACCTGAGTTTCTGAGAAACCGACCAAGCAAATTTTGGCGGGCCGCATTGGTCTGGGCGGTACCACAGAGAGAGGTAAGCAGGGTAAAACAGGAGATCCGCCGAGCTACCTCCATCTACCAAGATTCGTTTGACCTTGTAGTCTGCAACCACAGCCTCAATCACTAGCGGGTCATCATGGGGGTGGGTGACTCCGTCCAAGTCTCTGACATCAAAGGAAATTGTGGGAGTCCCCACGATAGAGGATGTTGACCCCGTGGATGACATCCACGAATCCCAGTATCCCACCGCCCTGTGGTGCCTTTCCTTGATCTGTCGCTTGATCGCAAGTTGAGAGTGGCTTTCCGTTAGCATTGCTCAAACCAGCGCCCCCGTGGATGACATCCACGACTCCGAGTATCCGACCGCCCTGTGGTGCCTTTCCTCGATCTGTCGATGCTACTTCTTGAGGGTGGCTCTCCGGGTTTCCAATATATTTCTTCAGGTGACCTTCCTGTACCAGGTCTTCGATGTAGTTTTTTAATGTCCAACATCGCTCAGTGTCATGACCATATCCCCGGTGGAAATCACAGTACTTGTGTTTCCCTTTCCGAGGTTCTTTTGTTATGGGGTTTGGCCAAGATATGGGGATCTTCTTCTCTTGGATTATTTGAAGAATGGTCTTGCGGGACTCTGTTAGCGGGGTGAAAGTCAGGTCAGGCTTAGAGATTGACTCCTCCCGACGCCTGTCTCGACGTGCCTCTGATATCATCGTATTGGCACATGTTCGCACCCTCGTTTCTTTATCATTTTGGCTTGAGTTTTTACTTTCTTGGACTATTTTATGCTAGGTTGTGTTCCTTTGTCACATTTCAGGTCCTAGCATGTAAATTGAAGCAAAGGCGCAAGTTTCAAGTCAATCGGAATTCATTTGGCAATTCGGGAGAAGAAACACGAGCATGACCTGAGGAATAATGGACTTATACCTTATATTATGGACAAATAATCATGGAAGTTTGTCGGTAAAAGAAAGAGGACGAGACTACGAGCGTCTGGGATCAAACGGCGACTGATTCGGCCGGACGAGCGAGAAACGAAGCATTAAACAGGGGCGGAGGAAGAATTACGGGCAGCCTCTACCCAATTACTACCGTAATTGCTTCTGTCATGCCTGTAAATGCAATGTCGAGACTAAATCCCTGAGAATTCCTGTCGCAGAGCAAATTACGGGCAAGAGTGGACTCATTTACGGTCATAATTACTTAAATACTGGCAGTAATTGGGTAATTACGACCGTAATTACCTTCCTCAGAGTTAAGTGAAACGCTCATTTTGAGTGAATTACGGGCAGACCATGATTACTACCTTAATTCAGCCCGTATTTCGCCCAGAATCGGGTTTTTGAGGCAGATTCGTCCCAAAGTAGAGGGGGGTCGACTTTTTGGAGCAAAAACAGAGTTTTAGAGAGAGAAAGTGCGAAGAACAAACCATAGGAGCTATTTGGAGTGGATTTCTCACCATTGAAGCCCAGATTGCATCCCCAGGAGTGAAGATCATCATCCCGGAGCATATTATCCTCATCTTTATGAGTATGACTACTCTGATTACTGTTTTCCTCTCTCTCTCTCTATGGAGTAGAACTTTCCCTCACTTGGGTATGAAGAACCCTAGTTCCAGTAGTGGAGTTTTGTGTTCATAGCCTCAGCTTTCTATCCCGGTGAAGACTAGTCGTCTGCCGGGTTGTTGGACTGAGAGGGCTTGGTCAGCTTAAGAGATTCCAAGCTACTGTCGGATCTTTCGCAGTTTAATCAACAGTAAATCAACCTAGGGTAATTACAACTGAGACCTAACCAAGGAGCTAGGGGGACTCATTCCCGAGTGACTCTTCCTTTGCTTTAGAAAACCAAACTATTTCATGCTTTCTTACTTACTGCTTTTAGTTAAAATCACAACCACTCAACTTAGTTTGCTAGATAACAGATATACACGGAGTAGGCAGTAGATCTAGACCCCGGGTTGGAAATTAGAGCTTGCATGTTACTGCTTTTCCGGACTGCGATACACTTGGTCGCAGTTTGGTGTTGTGTTTTAGCGTGTCAGCCCCCCTGCCTTGGCCAGACGGAGAGCGACCTTGTTGATGGTCACGAGATTTTGGTGAGTCTGGACGATGTGGAGGTGAGGGTTCTCGTTTCCTTTTTTGCGGTGACCGAGCACGCTTTGGGGGAGCTGCCTCTTGTAAGGTTTCATCGAGGGCGATGTATTTGGACACCCGTTCCTGGAGATCCATCATGTTGCGGGGATGCCGCTTTATGAGTGACGCTCGGAGAAGAGATTTGCTTGTTCCAAATACGAGGGCATGAGTTGCATTTTCTGTGGTTAGATTGGTAACCCCGACAGCAATCATGCTGAATCGAGAGTAATACTCCTTAAGGGTTTCGTACTCTCTTTGTTTAGTGCTCATGAGGTGAGACACGTCCACATTTGGCCGTTTCTGGGCAAAAAACTTGGCTCGAAAGAGGGTGGCGAACTCCTCAAAGCTGGTTATTATGCCATTTCGCAACTGATTATACCATTGAAATGCCACGTACTCCCCGGAGGGTGGTGTGGAAGAGTTTGCACATGGTAGCGTCAGATGCCCCCACGAAAGGCATCAAAATTTGGAAGGCACTGAGGTGATCCTCTAGGTTGGAAGTGTCGTACTATTCTGGATGGTGGTGAGGCATTTGGAAGTTCGGGGGGTTGGGCTGATCCAGGATTGAACGGGCCAAAGGCTTGTCGTGCCCAGGGTCCGCCATGAAACTGGGAGTCAGGTGGGCCTCAAGGTATGAGAGATCCCTGGTTGGGGAGGTGGAGGAGGGATTGACGTTCCATTGGGGTAGGCTAACCCTCCGGTGGTCTCCGGTTGGTGGCTAGAGCTGGCATGCAACCCATGGGTTGGAGGAGGAGCTGATGTCAATGCTTCGACTTGGGCTTTCAACTACTCAACTTGGGCTTGAAGTTCTTCAACAGACGGTGGAGGAGCTGGCTCTTTGTCTCAAACTCCGACGCCAGTTTGGGGATGTAGGGAGCTTTGAGACTCCATCCTGAGCGAAGTAGTGGCGCTAGGTTTTTTTCAACCTTTTGCTCCGGGGCCCCACGGTGGGCGCCAATTCTTGATGTCGGGGTTGTAGCCGAAGTCGAATTTTTTATGCTGGGCACCGGAGTCGGTCCACGGCCACCTTTCACCTCGAACTTCACTCGTGATGTTAGCTCCGGTCGTCTCCTTCAAAACGGGTCAGCCGGCCGATCTCGGTGGGGACACTCTCCGACGCTCAAGTTAATGAAGGTGCTGAGTGGAGAGGAATATGATCTCGAAAAGAAAGATCAGGGAATGGAGTTGATAATGAATATTTGCGCTAATCATAGCGCGAGTTCACGAGTCTAGGCATGGGGAATTTTTGCTTACCTCGATCTGGAGACGAAGTGGCCTTTTATAGAGGCTCCTAGGAGAACATGAAGGGAGTACGTGTCTCCTTCGAGAGCTTGGTGGTTTGGTCGGTGGACACATTGTGGGGGTACGTGGCTAAAGGTTGAGGTGACCTGGGGTGGGCGGAGAGCCCAAGGTAGCAGAGGTGACCCAGGGTATTTGACCCCGGGGTGGCCGGAGTGATCCCAAAGTGACCAAGGTATTTGACCCGGGTGACCAGAGTGACCCCGGGGTGGGCTAAGGTATTTGACCCCGGGGTGGCCGGAGTGACCCAAGGTATTTGACCCCGGGGTGGCCGGAGTGACCCCAAGGTGACCCAAGGTATTTGACCCCGAGGTAGCCGGATTGAACCCAAGGTGACTGACTCACTCCTAATGTCACTCTAGAAAATGGCCAAGTGTAACCACTTCCTAAAGCGTAGTATAGCGGGTTTGGGTTTTAATGTCAACCCGGGTCCTAGATGTGATGACTACTCAGTGAATTCTCGTTATCTAGCAGTGAACTTTTAGTGCAGATTCAAACAAAGAAAAACACAAAGCAAGTTTAACGGTTGTTCAAGTCAAGAGAGGTCACCCGGATATGGTTCCCCCTAGACTGCAGTTAAGCCGGATTGCAATTTACCAAGTTCAGTTTTTATGAAAGTTATACTGCGGAAGGTTCTTAACTAGCCTGAAGTCTCGACTAAAGGTCTCCAGACCCTCTCAATCTGAGTCTCTAGCGGGCGACTAACCTCCACCGAAGTAAACAGACTGAGGCCCTAACGAACCAAACCTCCACTACCGAATGGAATTCGGTACAAAATAGCGAATTGGCTCCTCGACTAAAGTCACCAATTCGCTATCTTCAATTAAGGGTACTCTATCAACCTAGGCAGATATTCTCATTCTAGGTCAAAGCAGAAACAACAGGAATTTGATCAGGATTCAAGTCATTCAATCATTCAAACCTCAATCGAATATAATCAATTCACAAACTCTGTACTTGGGCTCATACAATCAGACCTAGCATACAAATCTAGGGTTCCTTATACCCAGATGAATGGGGGAACTACTCCATAGAGAAAGAAGCAAAAGCAGATTCAGAAGCGGAAATCATACTGTGAAGACGGATTTCTGCTCCTGGACGTTTAATCGGCACTTCTCCAAGCTCAAGCCGGGCTCCAATGGTGATGAAGATCAAGCTATGGCACTTGGGAACTCTGGTTCGTCGCTTTCTCTCTCTAGGAATCGCTTTCTCTCTCAAAAACTCGGAACCCTTGAAAGTTGGCCTTCTTTTCCTTTTATCAGCTGCCAGATCGCGATACCCGGTCGAAATACCCGGTCGGGTATTTTGGGTTTCGATCGGGTATATGCAAAACGCGCCGTTTCATCCAGGGGAAAATCCCCGGTCTGACTCAATAATCCCCGACCGGGGATTTTAGCCATTTGCCCAGGGCCCCTTCTGTTTCTCACGGGGCGCCCAAAGGAATAATACCCGGCCGGGTATTCTTGGTCATGGCCGGGTATTTTCATCCATCAGCCTCCTTCGTCCCAACTTCGCTCCTTCCGACCCAGAACTCGTTTCTCCGCCTCGATTCCAACGCCGGGACCTGAAATATGACATAAACACACACCCTAGCGTGAAATCGGCTTAAAACACTAGAATCCACATCTCAAACGACTTCAGAAAAGGGGTGAAAACATGTGTAATTATCGGTCTATCAGTGACCCAAGGTATTTGACCCCAGGGTGGCCGAAGTGACCCCAAGGTGACCGGAGTGACCCCAAGGTGGCCCAAGGTATTTGACCCCGGGGTGGCTGAGTGACCCCAAGGTGACCCAATGTATTTGACCCCGGGGTGGCCGGAGTGACCCAAAGGTGACCCAAGGTATTTGACCCCTGGGTGGCCGGAGTGACCCCAAGGTATTTGACCCGGGTGACCGGAGTGAGCTAGGTGACCTAAGGTATTTGACCTCGGGGTGGCCGGAGTGACCCAACGGTGACCCAAGGTATTTGACCCCGGGGTGGCCGGAGTGACCCTAAGGTGACTTAAGGTATTTGACCCCGGGGTGGCCGAAGTGACCCCAACGTGACCCAAGGTATTTGACCCGGGTGACTGGAGTGAGCCTGGGGTGGGCTAGGTGACCCAAGGTATTTGACCCTGGGTGACCGGAGTGACCTCGGGGTGGGGTTGTTTCCGTTCAATAAAATAAAATTTTCTTAGGGTCCACCAGATAGGTATCTACAAATATCAAATAAATAGTTTTCATTTTTCTATAAAAAATAAATTATTATCATCTTAAAATTAATCACCATAAAGGAATTAAGTCTCAACCATACAAATTACAGTTCGGTACCTAAACTTAATAGATCTTTAGATTTATAAGCTAAATTTATTTTTTTGGCTTATAGGTCCTCAAAATATTGATGAAACATTCATTTTAGTACCTAAAATTTTGTGTATTACATTTTTACCTAAACTTTTGAAGTTCTACAAATAGGTCTATTTTTGTATGTGTAATTAAAGCACCCTCGAATAAATGGGTATCCATCCTAACTCATACACATTTAGATTATGCAAGTAAATTACCATACCCTACCCAAACTCATCTACAAACTTCCAACCCCATATATATGTCACCCATATCCTACCCATAATCAATGAGTCTACTTGGGTTTAGGTAAATATCATTTATTAGCCAAAATTTTTTAAAAAAAATTAAATTGAATGTTGACCGTCATATATTTCTTTTTAGTCAATATCATATTATCGAGTCAATATTACTAACAAAACTGCTAATAAAAATTAATTTTAGACTAATAATACTAACAAAACACCATAACGAGTCACATAATACATCTCCGTCCCACGACAAGCGCGATATCACCACCTAGTGAAAGTATAAAGTCAAGGCATGTTACATATCAACTGTACATATCAGTTCAGTTCTTATGCTTGGACCAGTCATAAAAACTCATTTGAGTATACAAGTTCCAACCTTTGATGGGATGGTATACCAATGTGCAAGTTTTTTTTTTTTTTTTTTTGTTGCAGTTGTATCGAAGTCCTTAAGAACAAAATGACTTATGTAATCTGGTTTTGTAGTATGCACTTGCATGCTCTCGTATGCTAATGACTAAAGCACTCGATTTAACAATTATTTAGTTTCCTTCATTTTTCACTATATGTCTTTCTTTTTTTTTTTTTTTGCCATAAAAAGTGGAATAAAAATAAAAGGTTTCCAAGAAATTAGTGGGCAGTCTAGATACAATCTGGGCTCTCCATTCTCTTAGTGACAGCAAAGCTAAGTCTAGTGAAAATGTACGCGGCCGCCCGAGCCCCGCATCCTGAGACACGGAAAATTTCTGGATGCGCTTAAGTAAAACCACAACATCCAACCCCCCCAGCGAAGAGAAAGAAAAGGCCAGGAACCCATAACAAGCCGCCATGCACAAGTCCCGATACTTAGCATACTTTCACCGAGCGGCATCAGCTATAACTCGGCCTGACACAAAATCGGTCATCCCAATCTAAGTCAAAGGGGAAGACCTAATCAGATCAATACACACATCTCGCCCCCTATCCCAGGAATAAAGCAGCAAACCCGCGAGAGGAAGGGTACAATAATAGTTCACTCTTCTTCTCCTCTTTTCTGTTCCCTTTTTCTCTTCTTCTTAGGAAAGTACAACTTTATTTTCTGATGAATGTGAATTATATATATTATGCTCCGGTCGGAAACAGTTTCGACAAGTATAATTTTAGTTAACCCTTATTTTTTCATAATAGATACACTTCTTGTCTTCAATTTGGTCAGTGAGTTTTACTCATCATCTTATAATACAAACAGGGACGGATCCAGGGTAGGGAAGAGTATTGGGTCATATTTGAAAAGAGATCGAGAGGGTTGGGTCGTAACCCCAATAAGCACTCAAATATATACCTAAAATCGAAAATTTACAAGTGGTATACTAACTCTGGATTTGAGGAGGGCTGGGTAGTGGCCCGAGGCGGCCCCCTAGATCCGTCGCTGAATACATATTACCTAGCTAGCCTAGCAGAAGTGCCTTAATTCACCCTCTTTTTTTTTTTTGTTAGTGTGGAGTCTAAAAGGGTACATGTTGATACCAATGGTTGCATATGGATGTTACAAAAGATTGGTACAGCGAGTGTCCTACATGGGTTGATTATGTTGGAGCATGCAAAAGGTTGTTTAACCTCTTGTGCGACCTAAAGGCTAAAGGCAATTCTTCTGACTGTCCCTCCACGCCCACACCACATGCCAAACCCACCCTTGTCTCCCTCTCTCTGTTCCCCCCTTTCTTTTCTTTTGCCACCAGAAATTCACCACATGTCTGCCCCATCCCTCAGCGAGGCACATGTTAAATATAATGTAATTACTCAAGTGGTAATTAAATGTGAGCTTTAGTTTCTGGTCTAACTATAATATAATGACCAACTTAATCATTTGCAGTATCAAACATTCAATGTTTCTCGGTTTGTCTCAAAAGTTAGTTTGATCATAGCAAGTTATTACTTAGGTCTCAATATTCTATTATTCTAAGAGTGAAAGTGTTTTTTTTAAGTAAATCTCAATAAAAGGACATATTCAAATCCGAAATCTCGTTTTTTGAGTAAGTTCAACACCTTTTAAATAATTGAATTCCAATTTAATGTTGTCTTTAAGGCTTCTAGACATTGAAATCTCTAAGCTTATTCCAAGTCGATTGTCGACAAATCGCCCAACTTTATGCACAAACTATTTTGACTAGTTTATCAGATTTAAGTTTTTGTTTGGTCACCTTGTTTTGTGAGGCATTACTGCCACGACTTGGCTCGTTCTTATTATAGGTTTTGAGATGAATTCTTGAAATGACATATAACGAGGAACTTTAGATGACTGAAAGGTATATCATGGGTTCAAATCTTGGCAATCCCTAAAAATTGATCACTTGTTTAAAATTTAAGCCAACGAGGTGACTTGCATTAGTTGAAGAAGACTTGCAATAAAAAGTGTAACAGAACATGAGCATACATTTTGAACTTACCCAACACCTTGACCTGGTAGGAAAAATGGATAATTAACATATTATAATTAAAAAAACAAATTCATGACTGGAAAGCTATGTTTCCAAAACGCCTAACAATCGATTTGAATACAAAGCAGGATATATAAATAACTATGTATGCATAACTACAACGAGTTGTGCGTGCTAAAGATGCATACAACTTATCTTCTCCATGTATGTAACATTCAATTGATCATATTCTCAATTGTGTCACTCGAGATCCATCTACCACGCATTTTTCACATTCTCTCATGTCTCTTAGGATTCATTCATGTATCACTACACTCTCGTATAAATCCAAATCTCAATTAAGTTGGTAAACGAATTCTCAATCATTTTACAAGTCTTTACTTCTCGGGCTAATACCACTGGGAAACCCGAACTATTAACTTTGTGTCATTTGTGTCCTAAAGTATTCGATACGACATTTGTGTCCCAAACTATTTTTCCGTTAGAGTTGACCGGCATTGACTGTTAGTTTTTAACAGAAAATCTAGTCAGCGCTGATGTGGCATCTGAAGTGGAATATATAATATTAATTTATTATTATTTTCCATATAAAAAATTAAAATTCCAAAATTAAAAAAAAAACTAATTACCCTTCCCTCTCCAGTCTCCCAACCTCCGTCGCCGCAACCTAAAGAAGAAATCGACGGCGTCACTATGGCCACCGGTGCCGTCGCGGAGGATCGGCTCAAAGTATGTTCCGCCGACGCCATAGTTATTTCCTCTCCCTCCCGACCATATTCCCCGTCACTTCTCACTCCCCCTTCCCTTCTCATTCGCCGACGGAGGCCCTGGCAATATCGGAGGTGGGGGCGATTGATTCCGTGGTGGCGGTGGCAGCGACTCTGGGGAGTGGGCGCCAAAACCCTTGCCCAAAAGGCCAAAACCTAGATCCCTTCATCGCTCGCCTTCTTCAGCTGCGCCTCGTCGAATTTCGAGAAATCGATTCCAGTTCCACAAGGTTGCTTGAATTTCTTCCCTAGACCTTGCTCGAACGACATCGTCACCGGCTTGAACACGTCTTCCCTCGTCGATACGAGATTGCAGTCCTCGCTCTCCTTCGCAAAGAACACCACCGTGATGCTGAGATTGCAAATTGATGCAATCAAAATCGGAGAGAGATTTCAAAAAAAAGGGGGGAAAAGAGGAACAATGGATTCAATTTGCTTGCCTGCAGCGAACGGTGGCGTCGAAGGTGAAAGCGACGAGGAAACTACCGGGATTCTCCTCGTCCTCCTCGATCCGAATCGTCTCCTACTCTCCTTCTTGACGTTAACGTCGTTCCTGATCGTCACGGCCTTCTGGTGCTCGACGGAGAAGGAGGAGGGTCCTGGGGGTTTTTGTATTCTTGTTTCATCGATTCCCGCCGCCGGAGAAGACGATTCATCTCCCTCTCGCCTCTATTCTTCGACTGACCTAGCGCAGCAACCAGCCACATAGATCTCTCTCTCTCTCTCTCTCTCTTACTGGATTTGGCGGTGACGGAGGAAGAAGGGAAGATGGTTGATGTCAAGAGGGAGGGAGAGCTGTTTTTTCTTTTATTTTATTTTTTTAAGTGACATAAAAAAATAAACAAAAAGTAGGTTTAATCATTTTTATAACAATATAATTTTTTATTTAATTTTTAATTAAAAATATGAGGTGTCACTGACGTGGTATCTACGTGGCTGCCACGTCAACAAAAGTCAATGTTAATGTTGACTTCCATTTGGTCAACTGTTATATATCACAGTCAACAAAATCGTCAGGACATAAATGACACAAAACTATAATAGTTTGGGACACAAATGTCGTATCGAATACTTTAGGACACAAATGACACAAAGTTAATAATTCGGGTTTCCTAGTGGTATTAGCCCTTACTTCTCCCACGGACAAATGGTACGGCAGGTCATGCCTCCTATAGGTGCTTCTTTGCAGTAGCCAGCCAGCGTGGTTGACAAGGAAAGAGACAAAGGGACCATTCTCCATGCTGCAAATGTTTGTTGTTGTACATATGCATGGATATGGGTTTTGCTTGGGGAGAGATCGACATCAGGGCAGGCAGGGAACAGTAATACAGCCAGCCAGCCAGCCAGTTGCATGCAGAGAAAGAGTGGTGTGTTGGTACTGTGACTGACGATGAATGGGAGCAAGTAAGTAATTACAAGATCTAGAGTGTAGATCGAACAAGGCAGAGGCATGCATGGTATTTGGGCTAAAATGCGAATCCCCAAAAAAGGACACAGAAATGTTATTATTCTCCCAGTCCCAACTGCTGCTTCATCAGAGTTCTGTCTGGTGAATACAAAACAGATCGAGAACCATCGATGGATTCTATTCAATCATCGATCCATCCTCTCCATCATACCACATTTATTTACTTTATAAACGTGTAACTGGGCTGATGAGAGTTGTAGCCCCTCCTGAACTATACGTAGCTTCACCGCTGCAGATACGTACTAGGGATGACAATGGGTCATTATGATTTTGTCAAATCCAAAAACCCAATCCAACGAGTGCACCCATACCCCCCCCCCCCCCCCCGAAAAATACCAAATGGGTTATGGAAGAGCAAATTCAACCCACTCGCGTGTTCGTGAGTACCCATGGGTTTTACAAACAAAATTACAATCATATGAAATTTGCACTATAATTGTCTAGGGGAAAAAAAGCACCCACAAATTATCAATACTAAGTGTTCATATTAAAGATAAACTTTCACCAATAATGCATATTTGATTCGGGTGTAAATGCACACATTTTATCCCTCATTTTTTGATAGTTTGATTTTGCATTTCATCGTCTCCCAACCTATTTTACGCTAGGGTGTGCTTGTTATGTCATATTTCATGTCTTAGCACGTGTTGGAAGGTCGAGGACGAGTTTCGGGTCGATGGAGGTCGGGAAAGCGCGAACAAGTGGAGAAAATTCCAAAGGATAAAAGACTTTGGCAGGTGGAACCAACCCTGGAATCGAAAGTTGGACAAAAGGGCGAAAAATCAAGTCAAACAGTGGAAAAAGCAGCAGATCACGGTTTGGGCCGTGTGTTCACGGTCACTACACCATGAACTGGAGGCGCTACCCGTGAACAGCCAGGCATCCAGAGCAGAAACAACTTTCACTGGACACAAGTCAGTTCACGACCGTAAGATCGTGAACTCAGGCCATTGCCCGTGAACTGGGATTAGTGATACGGCGCGTTTCGACTTCAGTTCGCGGTCTGGGCTTTCAGTTCACGGCCGTGAACTAAGACCGTGAACTTAGCTCGATTTGGGTATAAAAGGGGAAGTGATCTGAAGAAGAAGGAGAGCTTTTTCTAATGAGAGATTATGATTTCTTCTTCCTATTCTAGTGAGAGAAAGGGTCATTCAAAGGAGGAGGAAGGAGATTGGGCTCATTTCAAACTAGGGGTGTTCAAACGGAATGGTTACCGTGGTAACAATATTAACCGGTAGCATTCGGTTAATTTTGTTTGATTAATTTGGATAATTGGGTTGGGTTGGTTAAACAATTTAGCTTATTTGGTTTAGCAGGTTTGGTTTGGTTTCGATCATGCTAACCAATGAAACCAATTAACCAATTAATGATACACCTAATATACAAAATTATTTATACTTACATGCAACCAACCAAACCAAACTTTCGTGATTCCTTATTTTATTTCCATGTGCACAACAAACCAAAACATTATGGGTCAAAAATTAAATGGTCTGCCTATTTACTAAACCAAAACATTTTGGACAACTACTAGACTTTAGGATTACGTACAATACTATGTATAGTTTAAGTGTTTTGTAGGAGAGCTTCCTGATGAGGGGTATAGATATGTATTTATGTTAAGGGGTTTGTTGTAAGCTAACTATATTATGTGCAGAGATGATGAATGATGTATTAACTCGAATGATGATGATAATCATGGATGGTTAGTCTTATTATTATTGCTTATATATAATGATAGTTTATGATAGTAACAGCATATGGTTATGTTTTCTTCATTAACAGGATAATTATTTTCATGTAATGTTATGTTATTTAGTTAATTTGGTTTTCGTGTTAATTTGGACGGTTTGGTTAAGACATTTTATTTCATGGTTAATGAAGTTTAGACTTAATTAATTTGGTTATTACCACGGTAACCATTTGAACACCCCCTATTAGGGGTGTTCAAATGGTTACCATGGTTATAACCAAACCAAATAAGGCTAAATTTCATTAACCATGGAATGCAATATCATAACCAAATCGTTCAAAGTAATACAACAACCAAATTAGCCAAACTAAAGTTTAATCGGTTTGGTTAATTGGTTAACCAGATTAACCAATATAAAATCATATTATCATCAAGTGAGAAAGTTTTCAGTTAATTTATCAATTCAAAATTTATATAATGAATAAAACATAACAATCAACACATTGTTATAGTTGACCCTTAACATAAATACATGCAACTAAGACAATTATCTTACGGTTAGTATAGAAGTATTTACCTAACAAAAATTTATCACAATGGTATGGATTAATGAATTGTTGTGTTTGTTTGAATTGACTTAGTCTTTTAGCAATTTTCATAGGCTGAAAATGACCTTGCTTTCAAGTTTTCATCCAACATAATGTATGAGATTTATCTAAATTAGGCGGTCATATGTTGTGGTCTACACTCTACATATACAAATATACATTATAGGAACAATATCAAGCTTTATATTTTATGAGTCTAAAAGGATGAACGTTTAACTCTTGAGTGGTTATTCAAAGTATTAAGTATATGTATATATTAGATATATAACTAATTATTTATCTGGTTAATTTGGTTTGGCTGGTTAGGAGTGTTTGAAACCAAACCAAACCACCTAAACCAAACAAGCTATTAACTTTAACCAAACCAAACCAATTACCCAAATTAACCAAACCAAATTATCCAAATAGTACTGGTTAAAATTGTTACAATGGTAACCACACCGTTTGAACACCCATACTAGTGCATATTAATTTTGCATTCAATATTCGTTATTATTCATTGCACGCAAACACTACATGATTAATCTCAAAGCATACTTTACAACATTGAAAATCTTAAGGAATTGTCTAATTATGTGTATAATATGAAGTTGTTATTGATTAATCATGTTCATTTGTTCCGATTGTGGTAGTAGGACGAAACTATTGGATGAAAATTGTTTTGTATCAAAAATTATAATGTAAAAATAAATAATACTCAATAAGGGCACTAACGTAAATTCCTAATACAACCACAAATATAACAATGTCAAATCCATCATGAAATCCAACAAGCAAACTATGGTTTGTACAAAAACCAAATGGGGCAATTCCATCATATATCCATGGTTTTGTAAAACCCAGGTTTTAACCAAAACCTTCATTTTTGAAATCCATGAAGCAAACGAGCCCTAAGTGATTGAAGTAGGGGTACATGGATCAGCCCGGGTTTGACAATTAAAACATATTTATCCTATACTGCACCCGACTAGAGTTTAAAAACTTGGGCTCTAGTTGGGATTAATTCGCGTGTATCCGTGGTGAGTCAATATTGATACGGTTAATCAAATTTCAAACAACAAGATAATAGTTCGAACAAAACAACAACATATGAAAATCTAATATTTCTTCCTTCTTGAGAACCTATCAATTATCATTATAGCTTCACTGTCCACTCAACATCAACTTTATTTTTACACAATTAGAAAGAACAACGAATTAGACATGTCTCGACAAAAATCAAATCAATTCATTTCTAACATTGAGAAAAGAGATATTGCATAGAATTATAAATACACCAGTAACACATGAAGCAGAATCTAGAACTTGATCATCATTAATGGTGACATAACTCATGAGGCGATCAATTGTTTCCAAGCCATATGTAGATGCTAAAATCGTACTCACCCCATACCCATCAAATGCTTTGCGGGTTTTACGTATACCCAGCCAATGTGGGGATTCCCCACGTTGACTGGGTCGGAGACAGTCGGATACCCGCGGTTATGGATTTGATTGTCATCTCTATCCACTAAGATTGGCTCCAACCCAGGGTGTCAAAAAGCAATAAAGCCATGTTTGCCTTTTTTTTCTTCCTCCAACCCACAAGAAAAAGTGAGGCTAAAAATGGGTATTGGGTTTTTTGAAGTTATATATGGCTAGGTTTTGGGAGGGGAAGGGGAATTTAGCTGGAAAAAGTGGTTGCAAGATGCGCGGCTGGGGCGCACGCGCGCGGGGGAACTTGTTTGGTAGTTTTTTTTTTTCTCTATTCTCATTGGTTGTTTGTGATTCAATTTGAAATATAAATTTGAAATAATTGATGTAGTGACGAAAAAACGGTCATATTTTAACGGCCATGAAAAACGGTCATATTTTAACGGCCATATTTTTCCTTATATATTACAGCACTCTTCATAGATTTCTCTTCACTCATTCTCAGAGCTTAAATCGCATTCTCTCAAAATTCAATTGTTATCGTCTCTCAAAATAGAAAAATGGAAGGCAAGAGAAGACCTAATTGGCGTCCGAATGAAGATGAATTCTTGTGCAGAGCTTGGGTGTCGATATCACAAGATGGAGTGGTTGGCACCAACCAGAAGTCTACAAGGTTGTGGGACAGAGTGGCGGCAGAACATAAAAAATTGGATCCTACTACAACTCGTACTGCTATTGCAATGGAATCCCGAATGAGGATTATTAGCTATCACTGCAATGCTTGGAAGGAAGTTTTGCAAAGAGCACAAAGGCATCAATCGAGTGGCACGAACCAGTTTGCTGTGGTATTCTTTTGGACCCTAAACTTGTGTACTTTCTTATTTTTTATGTGTCAATAAAAACTTCTCTAACCCATGTACAAATTATTTAATTAGGAAAAGGATGCAAGAGCAATATATAAGCAAGAGAATGGAAACAAGGCATTTGCTTTTGAGCATTGTTTTGACATTCTTCGAAATTGTCCAAAATGGTACTACAATCCTGAACTGCTTGTTAGTCTCATTCCACCTATGGGGCAAGGTTCCCAAAGTTCTGCCACAGGTTTTGGTTCTCAATCATCTCCCGTGGAAGGCCTTGATGACTTAACAGATGAAGGAGCTACGCCTTTCGTGTTGACCCGGCCTAAAGGACGCGACAAAGAAAAGGCAGCAAAGAAGAAAGGTAAGGTAGTTGCTGAATCGTCATACATATACACTACTAAACTGCTAGAGTTTGGTAATGATATGATAGAGAGGCAAAAGTCGAGGATGGAGTACAAAAATAGAAAAATGAATGTTCAAGAGAGGAGACTAGAACAGGAGGAAGAGGAATGGGCATACAAGAGGCAAGTGAAGGAGCGTGAAGCGGAAAAGTGGGTTGTGGAGAAGAAAGAGAGGGAAGCTGCAATACTTCAACAAAATGTGGCTATTCTGGAGAAGGATTTGTCAAAGATGACACCAAGAAGAAGAGATTTTGGAGGCGTAAACAAAATGACATTTATGGGTACGATCAAGATGATCCCAACTCTTATCCAAGTGATGGCGAAGATGGAGATGCAAGTGGTGGAGGATATGGAGATGCAAGTGGTGGAGGAGATGGCGATTACTATCCTGTCATGGATTATTAATTAGAAGAAGGTCATATGTGTACTCTATTGTCTTTACTGCTTTAATGTGTTGTGTGTTCTCTTTCAACTTTGTTGTTTTCATGTGTCATGTGTACTCTTTGAACTTTGAGCAATTCCATGTGTAATAAAAACAAGTGTTATTGAAAGTTTGAACTAAGTACTCTTCACACTTTATTGAAACTTGAAATACAAACAACCAAGCAACATGAAATACAATCACACACTGAAACTTGAAATACAAACAACCAAGCAACATGAAGTAAAACAATGCTAGATATTGTCGTGCAAAATCCAAAGATGCTCAACCAAGTAATTTCTAAGCACATGATGTGTTGTAGATGAGCGAAGCCTGTTATTTCTATCCAAGTAATCAATTAGAGTTGAAAGGTGTCGGTTGATTGGTTTGGGTTGTGCATGGACCTCATAATCAAGGTCATCATCCATCTCCTCATCAGAATCAACTTGCTCATCCTCGATTATCATGTTGTGTAATATAATGCACGTCAGCATTATATTGTTAAGCGTGACAACATCCCAAGCTCTTTCAGGGCCACGAACAATTGTCCATCTTGTTTGGAGGATTCCAAATGCCCGTTCTACATCTTTGCGATGTGCTTCTTGATGTTGAGCAAACAAAGCCTCTTTGTTTGACCTTGGATTGCTGAAGGTCTTCACTAAAGTCGACCATGAGGGATAAATACCGTCAGCCAAATAATAACATTGATCATAAGCATGACCATTTACCTAAAATCGTACATGTGGAGCGCTTCCATTGACGATACGATCAAACACTGGAGACATCTCCAGAACATTTATATCATTGTTCGATCCAGGTGTCCCAAAGAAAGCATGCCATATCCATGTGTTGTAGGAGGCCATCGCCTCCAGAATGATTGTTGGCATATGCATGTGGCCGGTGTATTGTCATGCCCAACCACTTGGACAATTCCTCCATTCCCAATGCATGCAGTCAATCGATCTAATTATTCCAGGAAAGCCACGACTTGAGGCTTTACGGAGTAAGATCCTTAAATCAGTAGGAGTAGGTGCGCGAAGGTATGTGGCCCCGTACATGTTGATAATGTTGTTGCAAAACTTTCTAAAGACCTTCATCAAGGTGCTCTCACCCATACGAACATACTCATCAAGTTGATCAGCTGGAGAACCATATGCTAGCATGCGCATCGCACCAGTAAGCTTCTGCTCTAGAGATAGTGACAATTGACCAAAGCTATCACGCCTTAGAGCAAATGAGGGGTCAAACCTCACAATGTCGCCCATAATGTGATGGAATAATCTTGGCTGCATCCGATAGCGCCTTCTGAATATGCGAGCATTGTATACTGGATTTGGATCGAAGTAATCCCTCATAAGACGTCGATTACATTCGACCCTCTCACGATCAATGTGACGTCCGCTTGTAGTTTGACGGAGACTTGATGAACCTTCAGCCAGCCTCCGACCGATCAAACTCAAACGTAGGTGGTGAAACCTTTCGTACTCTTTGTTTTCTTCTTCTCCTCCAGACGATGAGTTATCTGAGATACTCATGATGAATGTGTTTGTTTTAGAAATGGGAAGAAGTTTTAGTTGAGTTGATGAAAATGAAGAACTGTCATTTATAAAGACATATGGTGCAAAAAATGACCCCAAAAAAAAAACGGCCGTAAATTAACGCCTACAAAAAAAGGTCATATTTGGAGTGGTCCCGAAGTTAACGGTAATATTTTAATGATTAACTTTTGAAAAAAAAATTATCTCAAAATTTTAAAAAAAATTACATCGAATATTTTGTATTCAAAAGTAATAACGAACTATGAAAAAATTAAAGTGAAATATAAAAATTAGAGGTCAAATAAGTATGGTTTATTAAAATAAATTGAAAAAGGAAGGTGGGAAGCTAAATTTAGCATTTTGTAGGGTTGGAGTGAAAATTGGGTTTGGGGAGCTAAAAAACCATATTTGGCTATTTGGGGAGCCAAATTCCCCTTTGTGGGTTGAAGTTAGTATAACACTAAAATCATACTCGGAAGCCACAATAGAAACTCGAATAGCAAGTGTGTCTCTAACAGCTTGTGGGTCCTGCTTTTGTTGTCATCCCTATTATGTACGTATCATCCTCAAGATTTGTTCTAGCTACGATGATAATGTACGGTTCAATCTTATTTTTTTTCACTCAACTATTCTAGTTATTGGGACAAATGCAGTCTTTGAACTTAATCCTATTTATATGCACTAAGATGTCTTCCTATAATAAACTACTAGAAAAGCATCTGCACTACGTTGCGGATGGTGAGAGACGTTGTGGAATTTGCGTTAATTGTTTAATTTTGTATTTACATTATCAATATAAAATTTTCTTTTAACAATCAATCATTATTCATAGTTAGAATAAAAAGTAAAAATGATAATTAGATATAAAAAAAGATGGCAGCACCACGTAATAGTTTTGGTTTTCTTAAATAATTAGCCCAGCCCTAATTAGTATAAGTGTGCAACTGGTTTGTCCGTATCAGACCAACAATTCCCGGATCGGATCACACGAAATCAAATATAATGTGGTGCGGTCTTTGATCCTATGAACTTTATAGAAACTGAAGAAAAATTAACTGTATTGACTTTTGAACCAAACCAGACCAAACCAAATTGACGGAATGCACTATTGATCTGGACTTTGATTCTAAAATATTTTTCACTGTTAAACCAATGTTCTCATGAGTTTACTCTAGTCCAGACACCATTGCACACCCCCTACAAACTCAGCAAGTTCATATCCACAATATTAGCGGAATTTACTAACCTAATAATTGCATGGTGATTGGAGTGGTGAGTACGGATTGCATATTTCCCTCCCTAGTCTCTACCCATTATTTTCACTGCCCCCAATTCTTCTGTCCTAGTTCCCAAAATAATTAAAACTCCCTTCTCACCACTCCCATTCTTCTCGTATCATCATTACCAACGGGCTTAAGCCTAACAAAATAGTATTGTTAGCACGGGAGGAGCTAGGATTTGATGTTCGGGGGCCAAAATTTGTTTCGTTTACTAGTAGTGAAATGTGAATTATATGATCACGTTATTAAATTATATCACAAAAAATAAATTTCTACGTTATTATGTTCCAAACAAGGGTAATTATATGAACAAAAAATAAATTATACATTCCAATTTATACCACTCCTTCAATATCTTTATGACTGGAGAATAAATATATGTATATATTAATGTTTGAAGTCAATTAATAACACAATAAATAAGAATTCAAAAGTTGAATAAATAAATTGCTATAATCTAAAATCAATGACTGAACTTATAAGGAAATATAAAAACAAAATTCTTTCTTTGGTAAATGAAAACACAAAAAGAAACATGAATGGTGACCAATAGGAGAAATTTTTTTAAGGAAAAAGTACACACTAAAAAAAAATTAAAAACCTGCACTTTCCAAGGATTGAAGTCGGGTTGATGGAAATGCAGCTTTAAAACTTCACCGTTAGGCTGGCAGTGTACATTTGATTGAGTTTCGCATGCGTTCGTATTTAGCAGTACGTTATGTTTATACGTAACTTTTCAAATATCGTAGAAATTATACGTAGGTTCTAAAATTCTCGGGGGTCGGGGCCCCCGAGCCTCACCTAGCTCCGCCCCTGATTGTTAGTGAACCGAAAAAATTATTTCACTTTATATATGTACTAGCATTTAGCCCGACCCATTGGTCGGGTTTGGTTGTTCTATTAGCCGGCAATCACGAATCATTGATATCTAAACGGAGTCTTTGATTTTTTTTTCTGAATTCAATTTCACCAAAGCGCCCTCCATTTGGTGTCTAAGCTAGACGACCATGAATGTAACCGTCAATATGCACGTATGCCCATAATCTCGAATATTGAGTTTATACATTTGTTATTTATAAAAATTATGTCATGACATGCCCTACTCCTTTGTTGATAGTTACTTGGATTGTTAAAGGCTTATTTTAAATCATGAGTTTGCCACTTGCTCCAAAACAACTAATAATTTCAAGAAGGGAATTAGTGTCAATGAGCACTTCAAGATTTTATGGATTGTTTAAAAGTGGTTATTGTTAAAGAGATGTATTGTGGTGAATACATGTATTTATGAATTTGATGTATAGTAAAGTACAATGTTCAGTATATATGATTGTGTATGTCACATCAACTAAAAGCCGAGATGTTACAATAAAAGCTGAGGTAGAACTATCTCTGAGCAATAGTTTCTATCACATTAAAAAAACAATTCATATATTGTATATAAAAAAATAAAAAAAATATTCTAAATAATACAAATATAATAATCATATCCCACAAACTATAACAACTTCCAAACTAACTCTTTTAATCCCTAAAAATATATCCTTAGGTACACATAGATGACAAATTGGGCCCTAAAATAAATCAGTAGGGGCACGTATACGACAAATTGAGCTGGCCAATTTGGTCCTCTTTTATTCCCTAAGGTAGACTCGTAGGTACACATAAATAAAAAAAATTGGGCCCGCCAATTTGGGCCGCTTAATCTTACACCTGAACAAAGAATGGTAACCGGAAACTAATTCCACTACCGCACCCCGCAACTAACCTTCTTCGGTGATTCTCTCTCTCCTCCCTTTCTCCTAACTCCTAAGCAATTCTTCTCCAATTTCTGAACGCGATTTCCCCAATGACCTTTGATGCGCCACCAAATTGTCACCGGTCACTACTCCCCTCCGGCACACCGTCGTGAGTGTCGTCTGACAATCTAAATCCTAGCATTCCCTCAAAGGCCATCACTATCTTCGAGGATCCGTTTCTTGCTAATTCGATTAAGTTCAGTTACTTACAATGCCTCCTTCTCGCAAGTTGATTCCTGAATTTTGTCAAGCTCACGCACGCATCAATTCCTGTTCATATCTGCTCTCATTCGGTCATTTCATTGTCAATTTTTACTTCCTCACAGTTCACCCGAACTCCCCCTCTCAATGGTTAACACGCGCAAAGACCCTTGGGAATCTATCAATCAAAGCCGGAACGCAGATGCACGGTGGAATCATCCAATAGAAATACCGTCCTTCAATATCTCCCTCCTTTTATTGATTCACTTTCAACCTAATAACCCCCGTCCAGCTTGGATTGTTCACAGTTAATTTGCTCATGATTACAGGGACGGGGAGGCAATATTCGTTGAACCTCAACCTCCAACAGCGCCAGAAATTAAGATTGTCCGGCGACATTGAGTCGGAGGAGAAGAATGGACGACGGCAGCACAGAGGTTTGAGGCTCATTCTTGGAGAATCGCAGATGGCTCTCTGCTATTGGGAAATCACAGATAAAAATTGGGGAAGAATTTCAGCGGAAGAGTTTTCTGTCCAATTTTTTTTTCTTTCTAAATTTTACTATTTTATAGTGTCGAATTTGCCGGCCCAAGTATTCAATATCATTTCTTTGTAGATCCGGGCTGGGCTTAAAATTTAGAGGTGCTCATTGACGCAAATGCCCTTCCTGAAATCATGGGCTGCTTTGGAGTGGCTGACGTGGCAAACTCCTCATATGCACTCCTGTATATATATATGGTTTGATATTGATTAATGTAACTGAATATATACAATGTCAATAACTATGATTGTTAGGGGAAAAAACTCGCACCTTGAATATCTAGAGTTGGTTATTCCCCCATCCCAATGCATGCTATGTATGTATAACACATATGCGAACCTCTACATTATCTATGTATCTCCACATCAGTCAGCTAAGCTAGTGGGAGCTAGAAAGTCTTTTGTTTTTTTTTTTTTTTTTGTTGGGTTGGGTTGGGTTGGATTTTTATTAAAATACAATAGATTAGACATCAGGTGACTGTAGCCGGTCTGTAGCTGGGTGGGGTTCCAAGGAGTTAGGCCATATTATATATATATACAGATCTGAGGAGGAGAAGATTTCGTTTTCATGAGTCCACGTGTCCCTCCTTGTCCTTGGGATCGGCTTCTCTTCTCTAATCTAATCTCATGGCCAGGGATGGCAATGGGTCGGGTCGGGGACGGATAGTGCATATCCGTTGCCCTACCCAAAGTAGTTCGGGTTTTACCCATGCCCATACCTACATAAGAAACGGGTAGAAAATCCAAACCATGCCCATACCCGTTCGGGTTTCGGGTATCCACGGTTATCCATGGATAATAGTTTTTCTTTATAACTCCAACCAATATGTTAATATTTACATGTATTCTCACGTTACGTAAGACGAAAAGTACGACAATAATTCACTAGAATGAAGAAAATTAACTAAAACAACACAATTTCATAAAAAAAATTATATTTATATGCTAAATATAAAATATGTTAGAGAAAAATATTGATTATTTCTAGACAAAATACATATGCATGTGTATAATCGGGCGGGTTCGGGTTGGATAGTGAGAAAACCATGCCCACCCATTATCCGCAACATTCGGGTTCGGGTTTTATCCATACCCACTAAAAGTCCTTCGGGTTCGGGTTTTACCCTACCCAATTAGGTCGGATTCGGGCGGATATCCACGGTTACGGATATTTTTGCCATCCCTACTCATGGCTTTCATTTTCTTTGGATTCGAGCTTGGCCTAGGCCCAGCTACTGACTTGTGATCGAGGTAACTTTGGACACCTACCTACGCATATTTTCCTTGGATTTCGCTTTCCATTTCAACAAGCGCACAAAATTAATTAAACAACAAAGTTGTTCCACCAAGGAAAGAATTAAAAGAAATAAGCTATTCAACGATCACAATTCACAGCTAGGGCTGCAAATGAGCCGAGTCGAGTCGAGTTCGAGCTAGCTTTGTTTATTAAAATCTTAACTTTTATTTGGTACTTCATTTTGTATATCATGATTCATATGATTTGGGTTAAAGACACATTTGGTCACTGGGTTTACTAAAATGTGTCATGTTTAGTCACTGAAAAAAATAAATATCAAATTTGGTCACTCGAACTAATAAAACGGTCCATATTTAGTCACTCTCCGTTAACTTTGCAGTCAACCCTAACAGGACTGTTAAATGTCTGACGTGGCGATTAAAATATTAATAAAAAAATTAATTTATTTTTTTAATATTTCCACATCATTAAAATAATAAAATAAATAAATAAAAGTAAATTAAATCTTTTCTCGCAACGGCTCCTCCTCCTCTTCACAACGTTCATCTCCACTCCGACGACATTGCCTGCCTCCATGCCTCCCTCCCCATTGCCATCTTCTTTCGTCGTCAAATCCAACGTCACGCAGTCCTGCTGCATTGGCAACGCCACCATCAGCTGCGACTGCAGCCTCAGCGCCAACTGATCCTCGTCGTCTCTGGCCGTCCAATCCAAATCCACGCGAAACCCACCGTCTTGGTCCATCGGCGGCGGAATCGTCGAAGAAGACGACGAAGACGAGGAGGAGCTCGACGTACGGGTAGGATCTTCCCAGGATTCCTCCGTGCCGTAGTTAAGACTCAAACGGAAGATCTCCGACCGCCGCTTCCATCCTAATCCCCAAGACATTGCGCCAGGAACCTCTGAGAACTTCGGCCGCACCTTCCCGATCTGATCAGAGCGGTTACCGGCTCAGCAATTCATGATCCCGCCGGAGAAAACGTTCGGTGTGCCGCCAATTGTTTTTGGCGGAGAGGATTCCTCTCTGCCTATATCGTTATGGCATTGGAATGAATTAGGGATTAGGGTTTGGAGGTCGAGATTCGGATTAATGGCGGGAGTCCGCCGCAGAGTGAGGGATCACGATCTCGAACCCATGAAGCTTGTCACCGAGAATGGGATTGAAGAGCTCGCCAAGTTGACCGTGGAGGACATTGACAGCAACAAGCTGAACAAGAAGACGCCGGAGTTTTGCCGGCGGCAGCGGCAGTGGGGAGGTTGAAAAAGAAGACGCTGGGCGGTTGTGGAGAGGAGAAAAGATTTAATTTACTTTTATTTATTTATTTTATTATTTTAATGATGTGGAAATATTAAAAAAAAATAATTTTTTTATTAATTTTTTAATCGCCACGTTAGACATTTAACAGTCAACTGTTAGGGTTGACTGCAAAGTTAACGGAGAGTGACTAAATATGGACCGTTTTATTAATTCGAGTGACCAAATTTGATATTTGTTTTTTTCAGTGACTAAACATGACACATTTTAGTAAACCCAGTGACCAAATGTGTCTTTAACCCCATATGATTTATTTTGTTAGTTAATCTCATCTTATACTTTATACTTTGTTGGTATCATATATCGTTTAGTTAATAAATTTTAACTACTCCAAATCATGTTATTTCATTGTATCGAAGCAATCTATGATGCATAAATTCTTTTTAAAGTAGAAAATAAGATATATTTGCTCACATACTCAACGTGCAAAACTTTATATATGGTGAGATATATAAATTAACAAACATATGAATTAAATTATAAGATATAGATTGATTCATCCATAAGTTGGTAATCGAGTTGGCTCTCTAGCCACATGTTAAGACATATCATGAGCTCTAAACGAGCCAGCTCACGAGTTTAGCTCAACAAGCCACCGAGTCGAACTAGCTTGCGAGCTTCACGAGCCGAACAAAGGTGAGCTCGTGTTCAGCTCGTTTATTAACGAGCCGAGTTTCGAACGAGTTTTTCTCGAGTCGAACGCCGAGCCGCTCGGGAGCAGCTCGGCTCATTTGCAGCCCTAATCACAGCGACGAATTCTTCATTTCTACACTGGACGGGCAGGAAAGAATAAATCCATCCATTACCATTCGCCGCGATAGTCAGCTAATAACCATTCATAACAAATGTGTCACTTACTCGTTACAAGCAGTTTCGGGGTTCATTGAGAAAAGCGTGTGGGCTTGCGGCTGATGCACCAACAATCCACGACGGCGGCGAAGCGCAAGATGAAGTGTCGGGGTCGGATGGAGCTGGAAAATAACTAATTAAACAAGTCGGTCGTGGTCGTCGTGGACTGCGACTTGTGACTGCTCTGCACGATCGATGGCGTTGAAGAATCGGGAAGAGGGATTGGATGAACCAGATGGTGATAAATTCGATCGGTACAGTATTCAAATGTAATAATATTGAGATTTTGTCCTTGCAAATCATACAAAATTGAACATGCTACGATGACACTCAACGAATTGAAGATATAAATGTGCAACGATGGCATATTTCCTGTTGATTTTAGCTAAACTAATTTGGGCATTGATGTTCCTCCGGTCCATGTTAATTAGTATGACAAAGACACGTACAATCATCCATCCACATGGCCTCCAAACATGCAATGGGGCATGAGAGGTAAGGTAATGCATAAGTGTGTGTGTAGTGTACGGATGTAACCTGTCCACCGTGTTGATAAAACCAACTTATGGTTATTTGAATGCCTTTGACAAACAAAATTTTTGGTGAAGAAAGAGTCTTTGTTTTTGGTGGGAGGGACTGCACTGAACAAAGGACCAAAAAGAGCCAGAAAGAAAAGAAGAGAATGAAATATACACCACACACGCACACATGGAGTCTGGAGAAAACGCTTTTGAGTTGGCAAACAGGGAAATGGCATCTGAGGAGGGAGGGCCCAACATTACATTAGGGGGTGGCCCAATTGGTTTGAAAGCGTTTGCTGGGTTTGGGCCCAGTTGCACTTACGAAAGAAAAAGAGAGAACAAATCTTTGAATAATGTTGGAGATTATTTAATCAACATTTTTTTTTCTTTTTTCTAACCAGCTATAACCAATGTTAGATCCCTATCCACTCAGCTTTGACAATTATTCAACCATTCAAGGAGGAGGTTGACCATGAGTGCCTTGATAAAATCACCATCAATCAAAATTTTGTATTTGATCGATTTTGAATGCATTACATAGCTAGGTTGATATTATGGAAAATAGGCAATGGTGTTTTTCTTTTTTTTGTCTTTGTTAGGTAAAGTTGAAATTTTATCATAAACATCGGCTTATTATGAGAGCAATAACTGAAACTTCGATTTTAAATAACTAACTCAACTAAAATTTGAAATAACGAATAATAAGTGCTATGTCGACTGCCATTTTCATCCAAAATTTGATAAGAATTATCTTCTCAAACGCACTTAAATTAACAATATCACTAATTAAAACATAAACCACATTAGCCTTCGTGAGTGATTACTTATTTCAACTCGGGCAAGTTCACTCAATTAAGTTCCAATGTGCTCTAATCCTTTACTCTCCATACTATATATATATATATATATATGGTGGCGTATTCGGTGCACCCACTTTTTCGGGTGCACTCAGTGCACCCGCCTCATAATTGTCTTTCTGACCATGCGATTCATGTCAAAACGATATCAATTGTTGCTTATGATATTATGAACAAGAAGCACATGAATTAGAAAAAAATTCATTCAAAATTTACTTTAATTCGAAGGATTTAAGATTTAGGGATTTAGGGTTAGGGTTTAGGTTTACAATTTGGGATTTTGGATTGGGATTCAAAATTAAAGGTTAAGGGGTTAGGGTAATTGATTGATTTGTTATGATTCTATGTCATATCATCACATTAGATTGAGAGTACTAATTAAAGTTCAAAATTTGATGTATTATGGACGCTTTTAGAGTTGGGTGCACTGAGTGCACCCAAAAAAGTGAGTGCACCGAAGTAGCCACCACATATATATATATAGTGACTACTTTAGTGCACTCACTTTTTTGGTACACTTAGTGCACCTATCTTTAAAAGTGTCTATAATACATCAAATTTTGAACTTTAATGAGTACTCTCAATCTAATATGATGATATGTCATAGAATCATAACAAATCAATCTATTATTCTAACCCTTTAACCTTCAATTTTGAATAACAAAGCAAAATCCCAAACTGTAAACCTAAACCCCTAAATCCTAAATCCTACAAATTAAAGTAAATTTTAAATGATTTTTTTTCAAATTCACGTGCTTCTTGTTCATAATATCATAAGCAACAATTGATATCGCTTTGACATGAATCGCATGCTCAGAATGATGATTATGAGGTGGGTGCACTCAGTGGGTGCGCCGAATACGCCACCATATATATAGCAAATCAAAAATACCATACATATGGCTTTTTCATCAATGATATATAATGATTCGATACTGCGACGTACAAGATAAATGACGATTTTATTTGTTATTTCACACTTCAGTGATGTCCCCAATACCACCTCAAAGTTCGGTGATCGATTCATTACTGGCCCTGAAAGATTTTGGCGAGGAGAGAGAGAGAGAGAGAAGGGGGAACAAGTTTTTGGAAGTTAGCAAGATCCTCATGTGGGAGACTGACTGACTGAGTTATTAGATGGATTGGTTTGGTTTTTGGTGGCCGTTCACTTCTCCCTTTCCTTTCCCCACATCCATTCAATGTTGAATCAAATGCCACGCCGCCGTCCCACTACTCCGCCGGCAGGCCAAGCCGAGATAGGCAAACGCAAAACAAGACAAAGGCGCACATGCATGCCAAAAACACCCCGCCCAGCTTTTTTTGGGCCTATATAATTTATATGCCCCTTGTCCCCTTCCTCGCCCAACCTTAAAACCCGGCCCCATCCACATGTGCCTGCCTCACATTCTCCTGCCCATCGGACCCCCGGCCCACACCCTCTCCCTAAGAGTCGTCCGATCGATAGGGGACACTGCGACAATCCTGATCTGTCTGACGGGGTGTGGTAACAATGTTCTTCATCAATGACAGTCGAGATAGTTGACAACCATATCGAACGATCTCCACCCACGCACATAGTGTGCCTACATGCAAGTCACGGACGAGAACGATGGTTGCTGCCCTCGAGTCGTTGGCAACTAGGCTCGAAGACGCAAATATGACGATAAATCTCATTTGAGTTCGTATGGCTTTTCGTGCATGGGGTTCACACTGATTACCGATTTCAAGAAAATTGAGCTATAGCGACCAAATATTAAGCCGGATGTGATAATAATCAGAAATAAGAAAGATAAAGCGTAAGTTGCATGTCCCATGTATGGGCGTACGCAAGGGAGAAGCGATGCAACATTTTTTCTTAACTTGCTTCTGGTTAAGGTGAGTAAAACCGAGGGACGAATTTCCCGTGGGCTTAGCAGTGCCAGGGCCCATTGTGCTTACTGCGAGGCCCAATGGATTTGTTTAATGTTGGAAGCCCAATTAACTCTTTCACCTTGGACATTCCCCCACCATTTCTTTCCTCTCAGGCAAGGTTGTCAAACCGGTTTATGCCAGTGTGCCGGTTTAGCAAGTGGAATGGTTCAACCGGTGGCACATACCGGTTTGTGCCGGTTCATGCCGGTCAATATTACAAATAAAATTATAAATACTCAGATTTAAACATGACATTTAACGTCAATACCTAAACATTTATACATGAATCCAACAAATAACATCAATATTTAACTTTTATACTCATAAAATAATTTTTATTAATTAAATTCTCTAAAATAAGGTCATTTTACTTTAGAGATTCGTATATCGATCATGCCGGTTATACCGGTGGTGTCACGCCGGTTTTATGACCGGTACCGGTTGAACCCGGTACAACCGGTGGCACGCCGGCCGGCATGACAACCATGTCTCAGGTCTCACCATATTTTTCCTGTTTTTAGCGTACGTTTTCTCCCGACAGAAAGGGGACAAACGATGGCAATGTCGTCGAACGATTTTGAGCTCTCCATTCTGGTCGTACGTTGCTAGATTTTGTCGTCCACCCTCAGACTCTCTACAAACCTTACTTCCCCGATCTCAAATCCAAAGAGTTTCACCTCAATCTCTCCGCCCCGCCCCCTCCTCCTAAACCACGGGTAACGTTTTCTCCCTTCCTTGCTTCGATTCTTCATTTCTGCAGAAACTTTCGATCTGGGTTTCTTCATTAATGCAGAAGCTTGAATCTTTTTTGGTTGTTGGTTGCAATGCAGCTTTATCTTCCTGCCTTCTTAATTTTTCGTGTTCTTGTTTTACCCTCTTTGGGTTGGGGATTCATACAGGGAGGAAGAGGAGATAATGGGCTCGCCGATTTGAATCAGAAAATCCAGAAACCCCTCCCATTTTCTGCGTTTCTCTTTAGATGGTAAATTTCGGGTTGAGTAAAGTTCGGATCTTTACTGGGTTTCGCTGGGTCTATTGAATTTGTAAGCTTGAAAAGGGAATTGGTTAGCAGTTAGGTTGAATCTTTTCCCCCAATCTTGTTACATTCACCAAAATGAAGCAGTTTTGGGACTACCTAGGGTTGGTAGAATGAACAAGGGAGATCCGGATAGTGTAGGCATGCTGAGGAGCAACAGCATGCTTGATTTGGAAAGTGGCGGAGGGATTTTTACCGACGATGATGAATTCAGGGGCTACGGCGGCAACAAGAGGCATGCGAAGAAGAAGCTTAATAGGTTGAGGAGTGGTTCATTGGGGAACCGGTTAGGGCTTATAAGTTCGAGCCGTTTAGGGCTTAGTTCGATTGGGAGTGATGGTGCGGATGAGAACAACGACAAGGAGAAGAGCAGGCTTGGAATGGGATTGGGAAAGGGATCCAAGCGGCCTCCTAAACCGCCTCGACCACCAAGGGGACCAGCACTGGATGCTGCGGATATGAAGTACATTAGGGAGATATCGGAGCTTTCAAAGGTCAAACATGCAAGGATTGAGCGTATGAGGTCGCTCAGGAGCAAGAGGGTGGATAACAGAAATTCTCAGTCCTCTTCGTCGTCGTCGTTGGGTGCTAACATTCTTGCTATGGTGGTCACCGTTGTCTTCTTCGTCATCATTGTCTTGCAAGGTAAGGGAGAATGTGATGAGATCTCTGTTTGTTAGTTGTAAGCTCCATTTTGTTCACAGGTTGTGATTGATTTATGCACTTGGTTTCCTAGTGCACATTCATAAGAATCCTTGTTTGATTAGGATTTGGATGCAAACTAAGTTGAATATCCCCTAATAGGTCCTTGTCTTCTTCTCTCTTATACAGTTGTACCTGGGGTTTGAGGGAGCTGTGTGGCCATGAGTGACATTATCTTTGTTCAGGCTAGGTAGTCAGACTCAGCTGGCCAGGAGTGTGAGTAAAAGAGTGAATGCTACTTTTTGTTATCGTTTGTGTCCATGATTAAATTTCATCAGTGAAGCTATTCTTTTTTTAGTTTGATTGTCATGCACTAGCCTTTCCAGACATTTGCCAGAGCCCTTGGATTAGGATTTTGCTGCAACGATGTAGCCCATGGGATCTTTTTTTCTCTAAGAACAAGATCCTCCTCTTGTTAACTTTTGTTGAGATGCCATTCCTTCCATGGGATAACTAACTGTTGCTGATTGCTTATACACTTTATCGTTTGAGATTACGTTACCAAATGCTTCAAAGCTTCGAACTGATGATGTTAAGAGTTTCTGTTGCAGGCCTACACTCCAGATAACTACTTCAGTTCCAGGCCTGTCCAAGCACATAAAGATTATTGAAACTGGCTTAACTGGATTTTGCATGGATGCATGTCGCTCAATCTTCCTCAGCAGCCTCACCAGTGTATATGGAGTGAACTTTCAGAGTTTACAGCTGCGGCATATCGGAGTAGAAAAGGCCCGGTCTGGGACTGCCTTGCCCTATCGAAGGCAAGAGACAACTTAAGGAGAGAAAGAGAGTGCCTCCAAGAAAACTAATGTTCCCATTTGTATATTGCAATTTACCAGCCGACTGGGGAATGTTTTTAACAGTTTGACACTTCATCCAATAAATTGATTCTCAGAGCTAGGAATAGCAATGGGGAGATACGGGGCGGGCATCTCGATATCCATATTCGCTTCGTGGTAGGTCAAGTTTAGTCGGGTAATTTATTATGGGGCAAGGGTCGGAGCAGGTCGACCCAATGAGTATGTAATTTATGTGGAAAACGTTGAAAATATTCGTTATTTTCAGACAAAAGAAACAAATCATAATATGGTAAATTTGGTTAACTTATTGGAGAAATTGAGATTTTCACTAATATATAATTTTATTATAGCTAAATTATGATGTGATAAAAGAAAAATCTTAAGTAATTTGACTAAGATTACATGTAATTTAATCAAGAATGGGGCAAGTCAGGACATGTCGGGATAATAAGAGTACTCATATCCGCCTCGTCCAGCCTACGGGACGAGTCAAATCCACCTCAAAACAGGTCAAACAGGTCGAATAAAGCGGATCAAGTCGAAATTGTTATCCCTACTCGGGGCTGTACTTTGTGATCCCGTTTCCATGCCGAAAGTTCACTTGCCTGACAATCTGTTAACAGATGATCAATCACTTACCAAGGAATCAGCACTAGAAGACTTCATTTGTACCAGCACTAGAAGACTCCATTTGTACGGGACAGCACAGCTCCATGCATTTATTGAAACATCCACATAACAAGTTATAAAACAGAGGAAAATGCAGCTCCTGAAGAAAGAATATCATATGAACTACGGAATGTTATTGTCAACTAATCTTTCTCTCGTGTGCAATAACACTGTTTTGTCACACTCCGCTTCTGCACGCTTAGCTAAATTGCCAAGTAATAACAATAACGGAGACATTTGGCAGGTTAAATAGATCATTAGACCAAGACCTCTCTTCAGTCGCCAACAAAGGAACAAACAAATGTTGCCAACCCTTGAGCTATCGAGGCTTCAAAGCTTCATTTCGCTTTCATAGGTTCTGCTCTGGGTCGCCACAGACCAAGCCTATACTTTTGGGCGTAGTTCAGTATCAGTTTCCTCTGCAAAAGAAACATTAGAACCAATAAATAGATCATCTGGGAATAGAGACGCCCGAATACTTTAGATAGGACCCGTAAAGTTGTCTGCAAAAGCAGCAGCACAACCAATCAACAGCTCATCTGGGAAAAGAGAACCCCCCAAATACTCTAGATAGGACCCTAAATTCGAAACAAAGAGTCATAGGCGAAGTCCTTGAATTCAAGGTCACTCGACACTGCGTACATAATAACACCCTCAAAACGTAAACCCAGCCAATAGCTCAAACAGCTCTAATCTGATTTCGTTTAGCAAAATTGATAAAAACTAGCAAAGACAAGGGTGAGAGTTCAACAAAGTGAGTGTGCACTATTGCTTACTTGTTGACAAGGGATTCCAAGCTTCTTAAGCTTCAATGTCCTAGTAACGAGAAGTTTCTGAAAGTCTCCAATCTCATTTTCAAGCTTGGCCGCATGGTTCTCAACGCCTTTCCCTATTGCATTCAAGAACTCCGGAATCCCCACTTTCACTGCAACATAAATTAACAACAACAAACCATCAATTTCCCCTTTTTGAAACCTAAAACTTGAAAGTAGGCAAAGTTCTCAGCATTATCACGAAGCAAGTCATCAACACAAACGCCATATAAGTTTTTCCATACCAATTACCAATGATCGACAGATCACCCAGCAATTAGGAAAACCCAGAAACAATCTACGCCTTCCATTCCAGAAAGCAAGAGAAAATTCAGCTGGGAGATTCGATTGGGAATGCGGGGAAAGAGGGGAAGAAGCAAAAAGATCAATTAGATATTGGCTTTACCAAGATAAGGGGAGGACTGGGAGTAGAATCGGGAGAACCCAGGTGCCGGATTCGCTTGTAGAGTTCTCGTCTGCAATATTGCTCGCAAAAGAGCCATTTTTCGAACTCTCTTCCGCAATTCCTCCTTCTGTGAACAAACGAAAAGCAATGGCTGAATCCGGGAGAACTGGGGGTTATGGTATTGGAAAGGGTTTTTGACTAATGGGCTGGTCCCAAGTTCTGATTGGTCTTAAGCTTTTTTCTGGGCTTGGGTCAGATTAGAATATCCGGGCCTGGTGATAATTTTGTCAAAACACACCTCTGATTTGTCATATTTGATCACTGGAATTACTAAAACGTGTTATGTTTAGTCACTAGAAAAAATTAATATCAATTTTGGTCACTCGAATTATTAAAACATGTCACATTTAGTCAATTTCCACTCTCCAGTTAGCCTCCGTCCAACTCCGGTCACTCGAATTAATGTCACTCGAATTACTCAAACACGTCACATTTAGTGGGACTGGTTACGATGCTAATTGTACAAGAGTTAGCACCGTCCTAACCAAGGGATAGTAGTGATTTAGCTTAGATGTTGTATTGATTTTATAATAACCCGTAGTGATTTCGTTGTTTTTAGTAGCATTTTTTGCTAGTTATCCTAATCCCATCCCCACATTTAGTCACTCTCCGTTAGTTTTCGTCCAACTACATTAACGGAGTTGGATTGGATTGGGTGAGTGGTGGATGAGTGCGGTTGGATTATGAGTTAACTAAGGGGTCGTTTGGAAGTTGCGATAGTTTTGTTGAGATTGTCATTATGCATGTATTGTTTACAATGCATCATTTTTTTGTTTTTTTAGCAGAAACAATACATGGATTGTTTCTGTGATGTGGCAGAAACTATCACTCATTTTGAGTGATTGTTATATCTCAACTTTTAGTTGTGATTGTTGAGATAGTTGAGTTGAGATTGTTTTGTCTCAGCTTTTAGCTGATGCGACATACACAATCACACATACCAAACGTTGTATTCTACAATGCATCAAATTCGACAATACATGTATAATATTATACATGCATTCTCAACAATACATCTATTTAACAATCGCAACTTCCAAACGACCCCTAATTCTCCAACTAGCAATGAGACAAGTTTACTAACATTTGTAATAAATTAATCACAAATTCGTAAGACTGCATCAGAAGGGACGAACGGTTGACTCTTGTGTTGTTATGCAAAGTATGGTTATATAATATATTACATATATGACTAATTGCTTATTTGGTGAATTGGTTTGATTGATTAGGAGTGTATGGAAATCAGATCAAACCATCTAAACCAAACAGGCTAAAAAATTCAATCAATTATCCAAATTATCCGAATACTACCGATTAAAATGGTTACCACGATAACCATCCCGTTTGAAACCCTCTAACGATTCCCGTCTTTGTTGAGATAGTGATACCTTCGATAGCTTGTCCCGCAACAGTGCCTTGACCAACCCCGAGTCCAATAGAAGATCAATTTTCTCAACAATGCGAAGTTTAACATAGGGATGTGGTGTAAAAATACATCAATCGCTCTTGATTCGAGATTAATACTAAAAAAAATACAGTGCATTAGAACTTTCGAATAGGTAAATAAACAAGATGTATATAGTAAATAGTGCATACAAACTACATAGTTAGCTTCAAAACAAAAGACAAGAAGCAACATAGAAAGATTTCAGCTTGTCACAAACCCTTCATTATTTGCCAAGAACAAGTACTTATCCTTCCTGGTCATGATAGTGCACTCAAAGTTCAAAGCTTTACCAATCTCTGACTGCACATAGTTGGCAACCTCAACCCTAGACTGGCCTCCAGTTTCACATACCATACATTGAGGCACCTTCTCAAGAATCTTAAGTTCACACCAAACATAGGGATTCATCAACTGAAACACAGGGTCCAACCCTTTCCACCCACCAGCCGTCGTTCCATAGAACATGGTGCACTTCATATCGATCGCCACAGGAACAATGTCCTTCGCCACCTCAGCAAACATAGGACTAAACCTCAGTAGATAAGGCTCCCTGCAAGTTGTGCCTTCAGGACATATTGCAAGGTCAGTTTTTGTCAGAAGTTCTTGTATCAGCTTCATGTCTTTGTCTTTATTCCTCGTGATACGGATGGTCTTAATTGGCGCGATCCACTCAGAGAACTTGCTCAAGCTGTATGTAACTGCTGTCAAGGGCTTGTTTGTGCACATTGAGATGTAACACGGGTCGAATAAGGTTTTGTGGTTGCAGACATAAAGGGTTCCTTTTGACTTGTCAGGGTGGAAAGATTGTGGCTTGGAGAAGAAGCCACCCATGCCTGTGACATGGAGGAGTGGGATTGAGATTTGGTAAGGGAGAAAGGTTCCTATTAGGGTTCTGATGATGAAAAGGAGGAAGCCAAATGGAAGCCAGATGAACATTGTCAAGGATGCTAATGGAGTTGGCCTAAATGCTAATCTTCCATCATGGAAGATTAGTGGTTTTGGGTACTTGGATCTTGGAAGTGTTTGCCAAGTTCTCTTCTCTGCCTCTGTGATTAAGTGAAGTGCCTGATATCCAAGAAAAGCAAACATCATCAGCCCACTGGGAATGCTCAGAAATACAGTAGTCAAAATCTATATTTTACATAAGCACTATAAAATAAGTATAGTAAAACTGTATTTAAGGCAAAAAATCTATATTTTACATAAGCACTATAAAATAAGTATAGTAAAACTGTATTTAAAGCAACTCTATGCAAGGATAAAGGCATGCAATAAGTTCACGGGGACTCGAACCCAACGCTTGAATCCAAACATAGTAAAATTTTATCATATAAATAGGGACTTGAATGAGAAGAAATGAATAGGGAAATCAATCACCTAACCTTGAAGGGAGATTGGAAGTTTTGGCCAAGGGAATTGTTGAAGCAATCAAAGCCAATGATCTCACTGTTTAAACTCGGCTCATATGGCCTCCTTTCTTCCATCAGACCAGAAAAGTAGCCATGAAACACCACCATCTCTCTTCCAACAACAGCTTCAATCCCCAAGTAATGCTTCATGAGGCCTTCCACCATGATTCTGGGCAAATTAGTAAACCCAACTTTCCTCTCATGCCTCATCACCATCTCAAACCCTTGGAGACCAACATCCTCTAGGAAGAACTTGGGCAACACGCTTCTTCCAACTCTAAAGCTCCCTGCTTTAAGCCCCACAAAGCTCACAAAGACCATGATTTTGAGCCCCATCTCTCCCCCTACTGAACAGATTAAAGGGTACAAAAGGAGAAGGATGAGTGCCCTCAATGGACTCCCAGCTTCGAAAGCTACCAACATGAAGTAAGGGAAGATCGAAGGTGACTTTAGCAGAGTTCCTTCCATGTTGAACATCAGAACTGAATCTTGGTTTCTTAAGGAGGAAGGCTGTTTTGAGAAATCTGAGTACTGAAAGGGGCTTACTTTTCTAAAGAGATTGAGTCTGCAGCAGCATATATTGGTGATGATGGTTTTGATGGGTAGAAAGAGTAAGGATTCAAAATTTGATAGCTTTTTAGCCATTTGGTTTGTTGTGTGGCTGATTACTTCCAACTCTGCCAGTGGGATTTGTTTTTATACAAGGCAAGAAACAGAAACAGAAACAGAAAAAACATGAAGAATGGAAACAGCTCTGCAAGTGAAATGACAAACACCAAACTTGTCTTGTCAAAAGTGTTTAGGTTAAGCAAGGAAGCATCCTACTGCTTGCCCTTCAATAGTCTGGAAAAACCCCATTTCTGATATTCCAGAATATTCAACTTCTGGAAAAGTCCCATTTGCGTTTACATCCATGACAAGTGGGGATTGGGACATTTGTCTTAGGTAGTGAAAATGAAAAGAACGATGAAGGATTCATATGTTGCAGTGTGAGTTTGGTGGTGGGGTTGGAGGAGAAGAAGAGAAATCTAGACATGCTGGTTCTTTCATGCCACATGTTACAGACCGGCTTCTATCAAAGTATTTAATGAACAGAAAGACCATTGCTCAATCCCTGTCCTTTCATTATTACTGTTGAGCCCTTCCTGATTTGAACATTCATCAACGAAGTAACTGTTCTACATTTGTGTTCACATCAGGAGATTTCTAGAGAGAAAGAAAGTGGTCCAGACTCCAGAGTTAGCTCTGTTATATGATAAGTTTAAGCTCTTGACTTGCTGAAAGATCAGCCAATCAAGTAGAGATTAAAAATGTAAAGAAGAATGGTTTTCCACGTGACAGTGAAGGAGATTAATTGTTTCCTTCTCTTAATCAACTGCTGGCTCATTTTTTCTGAGTTATGGAAAATGATCGACCAAGTTAATGTTGTGGCAGAAGATTGGCAAAGTATAGTTAGCGTATGCACGTATCTTCCTTGGTCATCATTAATCACTCTCTTGGAATTAAATGGTCAGTAGGCAACAGGTCCGTAACAAAAGGCTAACCAATCAAAGTGATTTGTTACAAAACAGTCTAACATTAGCTCAGTTGAATTAACACATCGAAAAAGATTAGCAAAGTCGCCCGAACAGGATCCCATGAACCCGTTCAACCTAACCCTTTCAGACACACCACAACTCCTCGAAGCAAACCCCCAACAAATGGGAAAAACACACTAGCTCGCGATTCAACTAGTTCTTGAACTGGAAAGGGTTGAGTCTGCTTGCTGTACTGGGTACTAATTGAATGATTTGGTAACATGTTGAACCTAATTTGCATGATCAATTGAGGTTACAAAGTAACTATTTTTTTTTTTTTAAATCACACAACTTGGTTAGCATTTTGTTATAATTTTTTGTTAACTGACTGGCTTGTCGCAAACTTCATGATTTAATAGCCATTTAAGTTAGGCATCAAACCCATCTAATTGGTCCCCTATTTGAACAAGCACAATCAACTAACTAGCCAAATTAAATTGATACCATTTGGTAGGTTATCATTAATAAGCCCTTGATTTAATCATCCCAACAAATGAAAATTCTTCTGTCTCATAGCAATAGAAAATGGAGATCAGTCAACCATAATTTTTCCTACACAGTAGGCTTTTCCTCTTTCAAATGGTTGCACGTTGGTTAAAACAGTCTCTGGTGGTATAATTTGGCAATCTGAAGGTGACCATATTCCTTAAAATGGGAAAGAGTTTAATTCAATGTACATCAGGATTCTTGTTGTGTGTATGCCAGTTTTGATTCGATGCTTAACCGCTGGTTCCACATGGAAGCTTAGCGAGTTTTGAACAATATAGTAGGCAATCTGTCTAAAGCACAAGCTCGATACATCCAATCCAAACCAGAACAATGAGTTATTCTCAGAAGTTAGGAAAAATGCAGCAGAACATACCAGGGAGTAACAAATGATTGATTGTTTCCCCTTCCAAAGCGTTCTTCCATTCTCGGCTCAAGCTGTTATCCCTATGCTAGCGAATTCAGGTTACAAAGTCTGAGGGCAGCCTTGGCTTCATGTTCGAATGCTTTGCAAAGAATCTTGGAGCTCTTCTCGGCACCCATCTGCAGAACAATGCACAAGTCGGGTGAAAACCTTTGAACATTCATGAACATGGTAAGTTTCACCAAGGGATCAACTCGTGATGTGTGAAATGCTTGATATAGTGTATCTGAAAGTAAGAACCTCCCAGACATCAACTAACCAAGAAACACCATGTTCTACAATGCACAATAACCAAGTTGGAATCGCAATCGAAAGTTTACCTCCATTTGGTTGCGTAGAAGTTTATAGCAGCAACGTTGGCTTTCTGAACAGTTACCCACTACAGTCATGTGCAACTCTACAGAAGAACACAAAGAAAACCATTTCCAAGGTTAAATTTCACACACATCCAGCACAACAAAGCAATACAACCGCAAATTCCAACAAGATCGAAACTTTCAGGGGGGGCCACAAGCACCCTAAGAGCAATGAGCTCGAAGGCCATTGTTTCCCAACTGGACCCGTCCATTTCGCCTTCCCAAATTCAGAATAACAAATAGGTCATTTAGCATATAGAAATTAAACCCTTGAAGCCAATCATTTCAGCTGATTCGAATGAAGTGGAAAGAGTTTTACTTTGAGGAGGGTCTGGACGCTCGCTTTACAGAAGCGGGAAGTTTATCCCCATTTTTCCAGTCGAACCACACAAATTCCTGCGGGAGGAGTGAATTAGGCGCGAGCGAACAAATACCATTTCTACCGCAAAGGCCGAAGGGAGGGAAAGAACAAAATTTAGCGGGTAAATATCGTGATATCAATTAATACCGCGATATATAGCCACCTCGTACTTGTTGAATAGTTATCGCGTTTTGCTTTTTGATTTGAGTGCCCGAAAGTTTTTTGATATTTCGTTTCGCTTTTCTCCGTTGTTTTTCGCGGTTCCTCTGAAGCCCTATGAAAAAGCGCTGCTCTCTTTTTTCTCGCAGCTCTGTTCCATCTCTGAAACGGCGATGGTGGTTCAGTCACCAACATAACCCTTCTTCCACTTCCTATCTCAGGAAACCTTGAATTCCATCTTCAACCTCCCTCAGTTCTCGCAGCTACAGAAAAAGGTTTTGAATTTCCTTGTACAGCCAGCGGTAAAGATCTATTCCCCTGTTTTTGTTGCTGCTTGCTTGCCTTTCAATAATCTGAAAAAGGAGCCCATTCATCTTTGTTGGGGGTTGCTTTTGTAGTTATCATCATTAGTCTAACTGATGAAAAAAATGACACTACTTTTTCTCACATGTGGTTTGCAAGACTGTTTGATTGTCAAAAGGTTCTCGCATTTATATCCAAAAGAAGTGGGATTCGTACATTTGTCTATGTTTCAGTGAAGGGTTGGGGTAGAGGAGTCTAGTTTCTATCAAGTATTTAATGGAGCAGATGGACCATTTCTCAATTCTTATCTCAATTTTTATCAGATTGTCATAACTGTCAATCGTCCCTTCTTGATTTGAACATTCATTAAGGAACTAGCAGTTACGTATTTGTGTTCATTCACATGCATAAAGATGATGATTTCTAGAGGTTGGGATGGATGGAGCCATGGACTTGTTGTAGCGACATGAGCCTATAAAGTAGAGCTTCAAAAGTATTAGCAAAATGGTTTTCCAGCTGATAATTGCCAGTAACTAGCTAGATGATTTTGCTATTACCGCATTAGTACTGATACGAATTTGTTCTCAATAATAACAATCAAAGTCTTTAATGAACCAAACATCGTTGAGTTTTCGAATCCTGATAACCCGTCAATATCAACAATTGAATTTATTCTCAATATCAAAGATCGAAATCTCTGATAACCTAAAAAGTATATGAACAAGAACAAGTATAGTCAACTAATATGCCAAACTAAATTTAATTCCATTTGGTGGGTTGTCACTAATAAGCGTATGATTTGGTTCAAACATCTCACCTAATGTGAATTCTTCCGTCTCATACCAGAAAATGGGCAATCAACCGAATCATGGTTTTTTCACAAACACAGTAGACTCTTAACCTCTTTAAGACGTTTGCAAGTTTGTTGAAACAGGTTTTTAGTGAGTATGAATTGGCAATCAAAAGTGAAGAATATTCCTTATAATGGAAAAGAGTTTGAGTAAGCTGAAGCATTATTTGAATTGACTAAGCATGAGAGTAGGACAATGTAACAGCAGGATTCTTGCCTATATCCCAGTTCTGATTCGATGTCTTAGCTGCTGGCTTCACATGGAAGCTTACCAACAATGAAATTGAATATTGATTGACAAAAGAAATGTTCATCTCATTTCCAGGTAGTAAAAAGATTGTTCCAGCTCGAGTGCACGACATTCGCGAAAGAATGAAGGATCTTCCTCGTTGCAGGCATACACTTTTGCTCTTTCAGAATAAATGAACGGTGTACATGCTGCTGCTCAAAATTGTTCTTTTCTATGCTAACCATATATGATGTAGCTTGCTCAGTAAAGGGTTCTCACCAGATTCAGGCTCCACCAATTCATTGTTCTACAACGACTACATATTGACATGGGCAACGAAGAGATGATCGAGGTCTGGTTTTAATTCGTTCGAGTGCAACCTCTCAACGGGGACCTTTGACTTGTGCCTGAAGGCTTGAGGCATCCTCCTCCCAGCTCAGGCAGTCTCCTAAAACGAGGTAAGAACCACCAAATGGGTAACCTGAGATTTGAGGGCAAACAAGTGGATAAAAATTAAAAAAGCATTAAACAAGCTGTTACCTCCAGTGCAACCTTGGCTTCACGATCAAATGCTTTGCAGAGAATCTCGTAACTCTTTTCAGCTCCCATCTGCAGAGAAATGCACAAGTGAAGATAAAACCTTTGAGCATCTATGAGTCACAGATTAGGGAACAACGTTAAGTTCGTACCAGGGGATCAACTCGTGATGGTGAAATGCTTGATATTGTGTATCTGCAAGTAAAAACCTGGAATCATTTAACTGATCAACAAAACACAAGAACGTTCACCTCAACTTCTGATTCGGCAATAGATGAGGAATTTCAAATGAAACTTTCACCTCAACTTGCTCGTGTAGAAATTCATTGCTGCAACATTGGCTTTCTGAACTGTTAACACTACAGCACTCATACAGCTCTACAGAAGAACAGACAGAAAATAATTTCAATATCAAGTTCCCATATATACTGCATAAGAAAAGCAAAACCAGAACTTAGAGAGCAACAATTAACACCTTACGAGCAATAAGCTCAACGAGTTGCATCAAGAACTTCCCCAAGCCTTTGCCTTGAACACGAGACTCGAGCTGAATCTCATAAACATAGAGAACAGGTATCTCTTCCTCCAGAGTAAACCTGAAATGAACAAAGCCTACAAAGGCAGCAGTTTTATCATTATCAGCCTCAGGGGATTCTTCCTTAACGAAGATATAACGTGCTTCTGGAGACACCATTTCTCTGCGCTTGACTTTCTCTTCCTCTGGCCATTCTTCCCCAAATGGACCCTCCATGTTCACCTTCCCAAATTCAAACGAAAAGGAATCATTTTTATCACAATGAAAGAAAAACCCAGAAAGCCAATCATTCGTAGGAATGGGAACGAGTTCTACTTTGAGGAGATTCTGAATGTATTGCTTTAGAGCAGCAGAGAGTTTATCGCCATTTCCAGACTCCAAAACAACACACAATCCTGCATAAAAAAAAAAGTCTTTCAATAATGAATGGGCGGCGATTACAAAGAGGAATTGGGCGAGAACCATTACCATTTCTGTCGAAACGGCGGAAGGGAGGGAAAGAAGAGAGATGGTCGTGCTCGGAAGAAGCTGCTTGTATCAATTTATCGATTTTCTTCTTCCTTTCCAGAACCTACGAAGTAAAAAGAAGGAATCCTGTGAAGAAATAACAGGGCGGCTGCCGAAAATGAAGAATGGAAAAGGCGGAATCGTCAAATTGCTGCTAGTTCATAAGATTTGGGGGTTATACCTCTTGTCGTTTTGCTTTCTTCTCCTTGCGAGAGCTCTTGGGTTGAACCTCCATTGCTGCTGCTGCCTTCGCAAGCTCTAGCTTCACTGAACTCCGCCGACAGCCGGCCGCAGCACTCCACGTTCTGTTTTCTTCCGCTTCAATCAATTTTGGGCCTCTGAAGAGACCAGGGTTCATAAGCAAGAGTGCCTAGAGAAAGGGCTCTGTGGCTTGGGAAAGCCCAATAATATATTCTGATCAAATTCTCGAAGATCTATCAATGTCTAATCTCAACAATGAACAATCTCCCACTTATCATTGACAAGTTGACTTATATTTATCTTGCATTCCTCGCCATTTGAAAGATACTAACAATTTGAATATTGTTCATTATATCACTTGTAAATCAATCTAGTACTTGTGACATATAAAAATTTTTATTACTCCAATCATATTTTCATTTGGACACATTAAATGAAGTATTCGTTGACAAATAAAACAAAGTCACTAACCACATATTCCTAAAAATCAAGGTTGTTTATTGGTGTAGATTTCACTTCTTTGACACAGATATCAAATCTTTCAATGCTCCATCAACTAAGTGTTTAGAGAAAAGACACTCTTTATTAATTCGATACAACAAACAATTTTTAATTTATCTCAATATTTAAGGGACATTACAAAACATAGTAACCAATAGCTACTAAGCTAGATGATCAATGTATGGCGGAGTTATAAAATATTATGATTATTTGATAGTATAAACAACTACTTGTCATGTGAAAATGGGCTGTGTGTCATTTAGTTGATCAGTAACCCAGGCACCACGCACAAGGGTAAGTGCGGATTGGAAATTTTAAATCCACGACCCACCTACATCAATCACCAACTATTGTCGGCATGCGGCTTGGATTATTTGTGGGTGGATCAATATCAAAGTGCGGATTCATGATAACACCAAAATTTGTGTTATTTACCCTCCATCTTATGCTATGTTTTGTGTCAATTCATGTGCTTAAGCGTTTACACATTGTCAAATACATCCCTATTTTGTTCCTATTTGATTTTGATGTGATTATAGGGTGTATTAGTCAATATGTCCAAATTAGGTACAAAACAAGGTCACAACAAGTGTAGAAAAGGGACAAGGATGAAAGATCGTGGCCTAGAAGCCAAAGATCACGGTCGATATTTCTAGTCGTGAAAACTCACTGAAGATCGCGGCCCGGAAGTCAAAGATCACGACCGCGATCATGAAGGCCCAGGGCGCGAACTTCGCGAAGAATGAGCCTTGGAGAAGCAGAGAGTTTCCCCAGTCGCGTAACGGCCAACGTTCAACTTGCCCGTGAGGAAGATTACGGTCACGATTCGAGGATCGCGACCGTGAAGTCAGCCCGTGATCTTCCCCCTTTAGAAGGCCATGACAACGTCGTCTTGAGATCGCGGCCTATCATCAGAAGATCGCGACCGCAATCTCCCAGCCTCAGGCTGCGAACTTCCTCGAGTCCAGAATGCTTATAAAATATAAGACCCCTTTTCCCATTTTAAGAGAAAAGATTTTGAGTTAAACTTCTTGATCTAGAGAGAAGAGAGAGAAGCTGAAGGGAGAAGGAGAGAAGGAGAAGAAGGAGGAGCTAGGAGCAAGGAGGATCTTCCCCAACTTTAAGTCTTCTTCTATTTCTACCATGTATCTTCTCCTCTCTTTTATGGAGTAGTCCTCCAATGTACTAGGGGTTCTAAACCTCAAACCCTAGTTTTAGGATTTATTATGTATGTATGGATATTTTAGGATTTGAATGAATGAATGAATGAATGAATGTCTTTTTCTAGTAGATTCGTAATGTCAGTCTTTCCTAAATGATCACTCTTGGGCAACTGGCCCCAATCTTCCCTCTTAGCCTGCTTTATGCTACCGCACTGGGTACGGAGTTCTAGGGTCAGACTGGTATGCGTCATCTGGCGAGTTTAGGTTAGATGAGTGAATGGGGGCCTATAGTGGTCGAGGTGACCGAACCCCTGCTATAGGTAGCCTTCCTAGATGAACCCCGAGATGGAACCTCAGTGTGGATGGTGGATAGTGTCCATTGAAATGAACCATAAGCTTAATGCTCCAGATACGATAACCTAGATCGAGGTGACTGAAACATGGGTTTAGGGGAGGCGTATTCAGAGGCATGTGGATAACGACGAAGGCCCACGGAAAAGAGCTTACTCACCACATTCGATAACCCTAAGTATCTATATTATGCATAGTATCCCAGAGCTAGGGGGAGGATTAGTTCCCCGAAGTAACTGATTTTAGCTTTGATCAACCTCTAGTCTAGTGTTTCCTCATATCCTCCACTGAAAACCTCAAAAACCGATACCTAATTAACAACTAGGTGGGAAGTAGGTTAGGGTACCAGGACCCGAGTAGAATACGACCTTGATTACCACTATACGCCAGTGCCATCCTAGGTTAAACTTGGTTTAGGATTGGATAGTTGTTGATACGTGCAAACCATTGACATAACATGCACGTATTCAAGTGATCAAACTTTTTGGCGCCGTTGTCGGGGAACCTTGGTAATTAGTAAAAAACTATTAAGTTGTTTGTTAGTCTTTATCTTGTTTTGTGTGTTTTGTTTTATTTTGCTTTCTTGTTTGTGTTTTTTTTCTTCGTGCTTTGTTGTTCACCCACTCTTCTCCCCCGAAGGGTGGTTGTGTGTGTTTGATTTTCTTTTTAGCGTTTTTGTTGTATGTAGTTTGTGAGTAATGGATCCATATGGTTGGAACGAGGAGGGGGGAGACCACTAACCGCTGAATTGGTGATATCTCGAAGCTTCTGATAGCGAGGCTAGCCAAGGATCCCGGTTTCAAGAACAACCACCTATCCATGCCTATCAACCGTACCTCCATGATTACCAAGCATCTCACCCATCATACCAAGAACCACCTCCACAACCTATGGTGAAGACCGAGTTGGAGATGACCATTGAGTGACTTGAGGCATATACGCTATATCTAGATGGCCTTGAGACAACTCACTCAACTCCAACCCCGGAATCAAAGAGCTTCTTGGATCTCGAGTTAGAAAAACTCATGGCCGGGAGTGGGAGTTCACTTCATCATTCACCACCACCTACACCAAATATCCTTGGAGAGTAAGCATTTGAGCGCTACAACATCCCAACGTAGTGCCTAGATGCTAGCGATCCCAACCTTCCTCGGGGTTGTTTTCGAATTAAGGATGTCAAACTAGAGAAAATTTGACTCCAAGAGGTGGGGAACGTAGGGACATCTTGTATCAAGGAAAGTCCCGACCCTTCTACTCAAGACTTCCTCAAGGAACAAGAAGGGATGCTCAAGAGGATGAGAAGAACAAAAGAGTTATTGAGCAACTTTGCTCGAGACTAAATCAAGAGCACCTCTTCGACATCGAGAATGAAGCAAAAGAGGAAGTGTAGAAGAGGAAGAAGTCTTAAGGGTAGACAAGCAAAAAGGCCTTGAAGATCCATCTATTGAAGAACTTGCTAGTGAAAATCATTGCTCCTAGTCATCAAGAAGAGAGTATTAAAGAAGGGAGCATTGATGAGGTTGTGAGGGAGAGGAAAGGAGAAAGTGAAGAAGAGGAAGAACTTGGTACTCAACACATAGAAGATTATTCACAAGAAAGAGAGGAGGTTAAAGACGCAATTGGAGTCCGAACAATGGACAAGGTCGAAGTGGATGAAGCTTCTACAAGTTATATGGGCTACCAAAGCTTTCCACTCGACCTCAATGCACTTTTTGAAAAGGACCCATTTGCGGCTCTTTGCCAAGCCAAAGCCAAACCATCGGCGATCCCTCTTGGTGGATGCGATGGAAGTCAATCGATTTTGCACAATATGGTGTGGGGCAAAGAGGAGAGAGATGAAGAAAAAGAAGAAGAGGTCTTGTGGGTGGAGACAATTCTCACCAAGTCCAAGAGTCGTCCATATCATTTGAAGCATCCAACGCTCAGGACTTGAGACACCACCTCACCGACGAGAACCTCAACTTCAAGGAGGTTTTAAGTTGGACCGAATACTTGAAGTTAATTGTCCGACGATAAGACTTGAAAGACGCACTAGTTAGGAGGTACCCCAATAACCGGTTTGCATTTCCTTGCCTTTTGAAAATAAAACTTGCATGTTTGACTTCACTTTAAGTAGTTTTAACTAGTGAATGAATATCTTCTGTGTCAAGTATTATATGAATGATTGATAGAGACTAACTAGTTGCTTCAAAGCCAACCAATGACTCAATTCCAAACATACCAATTTACACCTATGCAAGCAGCCCTCCGCCCAAACTCTCATATATGTCTATGAGTTAGAAACCTGAATGTCACCCCTCTTTCACTCCTCTTTGCAGTTGACAGGGAGAATCTCTCCCGTTGGCCGGATTAATAACATTATATTAATAGTATAAGGATGATAATTTCGACCCAACCCAATTTACCTAAACTGTTTGGCCTGTTTAGGGGCGGGTTGGACCCGGCCCGTAGGCGGGGTGGGGCGAGCATGGGTACTTCTCATCGATCCGATCTGCCCTGATCCGTCCAATTCTCGACCCGTTCTTGTTTAAATTACATATAATCTTAGTGAAATTACTTAGAATTTCCCTCTTATTATGTTTTATTTTAATTATAATAAAGTTGTAAATAATTGAAAACCTCAATTTCTTCAATAATTTAACTACATTTTTATCATATTATGGTTTCTTTCTTTGTTTTTTAATGAAAATAATGCATATTTCTAATGTTTTTCGCATAAATTACATACTCATTGGGTCGACCTGCTCTGATCCGCGCCCTGTAATAAATTACTCGACCTACCATTAGGCAGGTATGGGTATCGAGATACCCGCCCCGGACCTGCCCTATTGTCATTCCTATTAGTATAAAGAGAATTAGAGTATTAGTAATTATCTAAATCAAGTTATTTTGTTATTTGCTATCATAAAAGAGTACAAACCATTTCGTTTATACCAATATAAAAAAGGAAGATACATCATATGTCTATAGGTAAATAAAAATTATTTGTCAAACCTTTCTAACTTTTCAAATTATTAGCCAAATCTTTAGAAAAATAAACTATTAGCCAAATATTTTGTAACACATCAATATACTAATCATTTATCTGTTATTGTTAATAATTTCATAATTATTTTCTTAATGAAAATACTAAAATTTTGGAATGTTGACTGTCATGTGTCTTTTCCAACTCAACATCATATTGCCAAATCATCCTTCCTAAAATCATTCAATGAAAATTTAGAATTAACCATGTTACTATAGAGAATTACTTTATATTATATTGTTGAGATTTAATCTTACAACTTTATTCAATTCTACTTTATTTTAGTTCGTATAAATTTGATTTTGACTCAAATTACTCAGTCTCATTGATCTAACATCACACGTGTTGCAGAGAAAAAAGAATGGAGTATTAGAGGTAAATTGTTACCTAGCTAGTGTTTTGTTTGATGTTGGTGAATAATTCTTGTAAAAAATTCGTATTGATTTTCACTCAAATTACTCAATCTCACTGTTCTACCATCACATGTGACATGTGTTGCAGAGAAAATGATTTGTGCTTGTGGGCGGATAATTAGCAATAGACTATAGGCCAATCCTAAAACTATAACCAAAACCCAATTCTCGCCAATAAACAGAGAAAGGAAGCCCAACCAAACCCTCAGCGAGGTAATAAATAATGTAGAAAGACTTTTATGGCCTTCCGTGTGATGCGGCCAGACCTCCAAAATTTGTTTTAACCCACTCTTCACCGAGAATCTCCTTATATAAGTGGGTAGATTATGTGTTGGTATATGGATTTATAAATTCAACGATTGATGTTATTGTATTGATATTTTATTATATTTATTTTCTAACTTTTATTTTATGTTAACAATGTATAATATAGTTAAATTAGTTTGATTTATTGGTATGATTATATTTTATTAATAAATATTATATAAAATTTCAAAATTATTATATTTTATTTTCTAACTTAGTAATTAACCGAAACCAAACAGTATTGCTTGATTGTATTTTGCAAAAGTTGCGGGTTGGTGCCCGCAAAATTGCTTGGTTTAATTATTTCTCAAGAAACAAAGTGTAAATCTCCTAACCAAATTAGAACACATCGTGCGACCAAAAAAAAAAAAAGAGAATTAGAACACATCGAACGTAGACGGGAAAAAGGTTAAAGAGAGCGTTGGAAAGGAAGCGGAGATTAAAATCCAAACGATGCCCGAGTAAGAGAAGAAGAAGAAGAAGAAGAGGAAAGCAATAATGGCGGCGGCAGAATGGCTGGAGAAGATGAAACCAGTAATCGCGGTGGTGATGCTTCAAGTAGGTTCGGCAGGGATGGACGTCATTTCAAAGGTAGCTCTGAACGAAGGGATGAGCAATTACGTCTTCGTCGTTTATCGCCACGCCGTCGCAACCCTCCTCATTTCCCCTTTCGCTCTCCTCCTCGACAGGTCGGCGGTTCCCCTCTTCTTTCTCCGCACCTTCTCGTCGCTAAAGACCAAAATTAAACCGTCGCTAATTGAACGTTTGTTTGATTGTGCTGTGAGGAACAGGGGATCCAGGCCAGAGATGACTCGCTCCATCTTCACCAAGATATCAGCCCTCGGCTTGCTCGAGTAATTAATTAATTTCTTGTCTTGGTTTTGGCCAAAAATTCCCTTGTCGTGATGTACACTGCTGCTTTTTTTTTTTTTTTTTTTTATTGTTTTTGTTGTTACTCGTAGGCCAGTGATAAACCAAAACTTGTATTTCCTGGGAATGAAGTACACCACAGCAACATTTGCGGCCGCCATTGTCAACATTCTCCCTGCTCTCACCTTCCTCATGGCTTTCATCATCGGGTGGGTAATTCATATTGTAGTCACAATTTCCATCAGCTCTTTCGCAAATTATAAATTAGCAGCTAGTTTACTTGAGCAAATAGTAATACCAAGGTTTAAGAGTGGGGAAAAAAAGCACTTACAAATTAGTTCATTCATCATCATCCAAATAGGTTCATCCAGCAACCACTTCATCTTCATCGTCCTCAAAACAATCTCCTCCCCAGACTCGAATTCTTCATCATGAAGCTCTCCCTCTCTTGCACTCCTAGGAAGCTCAAGCTACTCATTAATTACCAATGATTCTGTAACAACACTCAATGGTGCAGTGCACCATCTCATTCCTCATTCTCACCCCTAAATGCTTACATTGTGTGATCATCTCCTCCATTAAATAGCAAGTCTTGTGCTTCAGCTGCATTGGTAGTTAGGAGAATATCAACCTCAGATCGCTAGCCCAGTTAAGCGTGTTTAAATTCAATTAATAGCCTGGAGTGGATTAATCGTGTCTAGTTTCTCCTAGGCGCCCCTACGCATTATGAACGCCTAATTCTCTGTCTAGAGTCTAATTGAATCGTTTTGTCGCTGCTTAGCACTTAGGTGTAAGCAGAATTACGCATTCTTGAACTCTGATTAATACTAATAACAATAGAGGTGCAGGTTAGAGAAAGTGAGAATGAAATCAATCCACAGCAAGGCAAAGGTGTTCGGAACAATAGCAACGGTGGCAGGAGCGATGGTGATGACCCTGATCAAAGGCCCCGCGTTTGAGCAAGATGTTGCTGCTGGTGGTGGTAGCAGTGCAACAGTGGCCGAGTCCCATAGCTTCATGAAGGGTGGTTTGATGATGACAGTGGGTTGCTTCAGCTGGGCAGGCTTTGTAATCCTCCAAGTCAGTACCTCTCTAGCTCGCTCCTTAATTCTGTACACTAACATGTTTTTGAAGGGAAGCCAGCCTCCCTATCACAAAATTGAGTGATGAGATAATCCTGTGGGTGCAGGCGATCACATTGAAGGAGTATCCAGCTGATCTATCTCTAACGGCACTGATCTGCCTCGCGGGCACGATTGAAGGTGGGATTGTGGCGCTTTTGGTTGAGTGGGGGAGGCCGGAAGCTTGGGCGCTCGGATGGGACACCAAGTTGTTGGCTGCTGTTTATAGTGTAAGTAGTGCTGCTCCTTTTGTTCTGTTTCTGTCTCTTGGGCTAAAGCAGGAAAGCAACTTAATTGGTATTGTGATGGGGTTTATGTAGGGAGTGGTGTGTTCAGGGCTGCTGTTCTACATACAAGGGATAGTGATGAGAGAAAGAGGTCCAGTGTTTGTGACAGCATTCAACCCCTTGTGTATGGTTCTGGTGGCCATTATGAGCTCCATCTTCTTGGATGAGGAAATGTTCCTTGGAAGGTTTAAATTCTGACTCTCTCGATCTCTCTGTCCTGTGAACTCCATGATTATGAAGCTGAGTTGTGTTTGGGCCTGATGTAGGGTGATTGGGGCAGCAATCATAGTGGCGGGGCTTTACCTCGTGGTGTGGGGGAAGAGTGTGGACTATGATAATTCTTCTGCTACTTTACAAGAAAACCAGCCTCTGCTGGAGGAAAGGGTCTAGGAACTGCTTAGGAAAAGAACCAGGCTACCAGTACAACGATGGTTAGAAGCATCTGGAGCGCGCAAACCATAGAGACGAAAGATAGGAAAGGGTTACAAGTATGGCAATCGGATTAACTCAATGTGGCGGCTTGAATGGGAGATTTTCCAAGACTCCTTACGTGCTTCAGTTGAGAGATAGAGAGCGTACCCAAAGCTGGTTGGTTGATCAAAATTATATACATTATTTAATAAGCGGTTTGTGGTTTGTCTATATGTGATTCGGGGACAATCATATATGAAATTCTTGATATAGTGTAAACATGTTTTTAAGATATAGATGGTATTTGATTCTTTTAGATGTGTTATTTTGCTCATCTATAATTGATACACTTGAGTTACTCATGCAATATATTGCTAAATATTTGTTGCATGCATAATAAATTTATTATAAGAATTGGAAATCACAATGAAAGATCGAAGTTTGGTTATTGAAAACCAGGTTAGCGAATACGAAGAGAAACTTTACTTTGTCGTGGAAGATTGTTAGATCTTGATTTGGCGCAAATCAACAGGGCCAAGAATTGCAAAATTCAAAGTAAGTGTAGAAATATAAATGATACATTATATTTGTTAACTAGGTATGGACATGGTGCAATGTGTTACTTCCCTACTAGCAGGAGGCTTTCCTTTGAGATATATGTTCTAATTTGATCTTATTTTAATCAAGGTGATTCTCTTTGGGTGACAATCAAACCCTTAACAATGATGCAGTATCTAAAATTTCAAACCTCTACCCTACCTTGAACTCACTCAACTCAAGTTTAGAAGATATAACAAGAACCAAATTTTCAATCAATACCACCAAAGCTCCCCACTTTCTCTCGATTGCCTGCCAGGAGACTTTTTTCTTTCACACGAAGCTCTCCGAAATTCTCTCAACAATATTCTTCTTCTTCTAATCTAGCAGTCTCTCAAATTCCTTCCGTACGTTAATGATGGCTTATTTACTGAAATACAAATAATACAAATGCTAAACCAGAAAACTACATATTCACATTTGATCTCATTTCATAAATCTTGCTTTTATTTTTAGGCCGAGGAATGAAAACTTCTCAACACAAATGTCATCAATAGCGTTTAGTGAGTTACATGATTTTGAGTAGTTATTTGCTTGGTAATGAGGAAAAACGGAATTGTAAGATAATTTGATGACACTTGAAACTTGTGTTTGCAATTTCTTAGCAACATTACTTCTATTTCTAAGCATCTTTAGTCATTTTGTCATGTGATTAACATTCAATTCACTCATAATCACTCATTTATGCATTTTTATAACTTCAGGGAGTATTTGTATATTCTTAATGTCTTTTAATGCAGTTTTACATTGTTTTTAGGAGTAGACATTATAGCGAACGAGGTTACTAGAATACAAAACCGAATGAGAGCATATTTTAATGCCAGACAAGCAGCAATCATGGATTTACAATGATTTTGCCTTATGGCGGGACGAGAGAACATTGTGACAGGTCTGGACCAGAGTGCATAAAAGAAACCAAAGACTAGATCCAAAGAATGTAGTTGATGAGCATTAGTTACATACCAAAATCCAAGTCAAAGTTACATAACAACAAAGATAATGAAAAAACACAAACAAATATTATTTTATGAAACACGACATTTATTTCTTTAATTTTTTATTTATCGAAGCAAAATTACTTGGTTTTGGTCATTAATAAATATTTATATCATGGCAATCAAAAGGGTAAATAAGTGTTTGTGATATGGTAATCACAAGCATAGAAATTGTTGTGGGAAAGAGTGTGTGAATCGCACAGAGCCACGCTTAGCCATCCACTCGCGCGGCGCAACCGCGTTTTACTCGTCCAGTCGCGCGTTTGCTACCGCCGGAAGACAAGCCACCCAAGCTATAAGTGCACAAATATCGCCTGAGAGCTTAGTGAATCTGCTCTGACACTCTCGTCTTGTCACCACGTTTTGCTCACCAACCCAAGGGAACTATAAATACAACATTTACTCCACCTAGAAAGGGGGATTGTTTGGAGAACATTATCTCTCGACAACACTTAAACTCTGTCCTCTCTGGAAATGCTCTGACTTCTCTCTTATGTAACCCTCTTCATTGATCCTGAAACACCCTAGTTCGGCCGGACACTACTTTTACCAAAATACCCTTGATAAATCATGAAATAAAATAAGAACTAAAAATACTTAGAAAAATAGCAGAAACATTTCATAATAACTTTGATAAATACTGAAAACAACTGACATTACTTAAACTCGAATCCCTGACACTTCGGCAAACTAAGACATTAAAAGTCTCTACCTTATCTCCAGTATATACTCTATAATCATAATTATAAAGTATAATAACTAATTAATCTCAAATGCTGCTGCTGACTGATAACCTTGACTAGACATCCTTTGTGATGCCCGTACCGTCCTTCTCCAGCTGGTTTCCCTCGAACCGTCTCTATAACTGCTCATCCAGCTCTTTCTCTTCAAACTGGTGAGTGAGTTGGGTTCAGCCTACGCCCTTATGTTTTAATACTTCTAATACTCGAGTACTTTACTTAAACACCTAACTTTAACTAGTGGAAGTTGTTTGTACTTCAAATCTTAAAATCTTAACTCTTAAACCTTGAGGGAGTTGAAGTTACTCTCCTCTCTTAAAGCTCAAATCTTGACTTAAATACTTGACTGACACGGGGATCCCTCACTAGCTAGTCTGGTTGCCCAACTCATACGTATGAGAAGCCCTCTAGGCTTTCCTTAAACTTATCGTGGAAGGCTCTTCTGCCTCAAAGATCTCAAATGGAAACGGACTGGCGCTAGTGACTAAAAACACTTAAAACGACTTCACCTTCTTGCAGGTGAGTTACTTCTTAAAAACAACTTGTTCTTAAACTTTAACAATAACTTATACTCATAAAATTTCAAAGTAAATAGTAAACATTCACTTCAAGTCATAATTCAAACAATTCACATATCATCAACCAAACGCATAAACAACCATATCAACCACTTCACAAAATACTTAAAATGCGTAAGGTAACTTCTTGAAAATAGGTCAGGCGTAGAATTTACCCCCTTTACATTCACCTGATGCTGAAGTTGATTGAATTGAATCCAAAGACTGATTTCCCTTCACTTTATTGTAGCTTTACTTTGCAATCCGTACTTGTGCACATAAACATGGCCATATCAACATCAACCGGAAGTTCTTTGCTTCCACCGCAATTTCTCCCTGGAACGCACCATTTGCTTGCTCGGGATCTAGACCTTAGCTACTTCAAATCATAAACCTCACCACATACTAAAGATCCCTTGCCATACTGCTCCAAACGTATAATATTAGGCTCCTTTCACCAAAAGATTCGTACAAACGAGGTCCAAATTGGTATAAAAGCTTTTTCGTATTTCTCGAGCCAAGCTTTCGCAGTTGCATTATTTCCTTCTCGTTGAGAGACCATTTGGACTTCCTCGCTGGCCTTTACTGCTGCTAACTCAATTGTCTGCCTGTGATTTGGAAGATGTGGGTTTGCTCCTGGTCGAGGGACAAAAATACAGAAGCTGGGGGACTTTGAGGCCGGTTGGTGGCGTGAGGTGAGGGGAGGTGCAACGGTTGTGGTCTTCTCCCTCTTTGTTTTCTTTTGCCAATTGTTGTCACACGTGGGAAATGGGGAAAACAACTGATGGGGTTTTATTTGTTTTAGGTTCAGGCCGAGTGGGGTTGGACTTTTAGGGTTAGCTTAGGTTTAATTAGCTCAAGGGGTATTTTGGGCATTTCATAAATTACGGGTGAGTTTAATCCGAAACTCAACTAACGTACGTAACTTACTCGATTTATGTCGAAACTCGAAACCGTTTGAACCGAGAGTTCGCATTTTTAGTCCTCGTGGATATTACGATGGAATTTGACAAATTCCCCCAAGGGTATAATAGTCATTTTGAATTTTGGAAAGATCAGGGTGTAACATTTACTCCACCCTTATGAACATTTCGTCCCCGAAATTTGCTCGTAACTCATCCTTCTATCAACACCCTTCTTAAACTTACTTCACACGATCATTTACTCTTACCATAACAACTTCGTTGGTAACCTTTGATCATATACATTTCTTTAACTTGTAGCACTCGTGTAACATTGAGTGACTAACTGCCCTTTTTGTTTCACATCTTGACTCAAAAGTGATGAACAAAATGCCGACTTGACTGGACATGTTGATCCAATTCACCTTGTAGTTGTTGTTGAACCCAAATCCAAAATCAAGATATCACATTTCCCCCCTCCTTGCGAAAAATTTCGACCTCGAAATTTTCTCCTTGTGCTACTCCAAGTCTCACTTGTGCTAATATTTTTTACGAAGGGTTGTACCTCCCTTTACTTGTACGACATCGAGCTATGAACCCTTTCCTCTAATTCGTGTGGTTCTTGGCCAACTAATTACTCACTCACTTTTCATAAATCTCTTGCTCAAGCTAGTTGCTTGCTCAATGCGTCTATGGCACTACGACACTCTCCCTTCTTAAATGCCTTTGTTGCAATGGCTTCGTAACTCATATTGTTCTTAGCGATTTGTCTTGGGTCTCTACTTTGGATTCCTTAAGAACTTCAAAGGAAAAAAATTATTAGCCAGCCCTATTCAGGTCATGACTCGTCATAACTTCAGCTCATAACAGACCCAGACCTTGAACTTCGTCCTCCGTATCTTGACTGCTAACGACTATCCTTGGTATAAAATGTATGTAGAGAATGTTTGACCTGCTTAATGATTGACTCTGATGCTGGTTCCTAGGTATCGCTTCTTCTCCCTTTGTAGGCCTCGTTATTCTCCTCTTTGATAATTCCACTTGATACGCACTCTTGATGCCCGATTCACCATATATGGTGCCTTTAGCATAAGAAAATCCCTTACACATCCCTATTGATGTTCTTAATGCCCCTTTCAACCCTAAGGTTACTAATGGCGGCTTAACCTCCATCTTGTTACATTGCAAAACTCTTTTAACGTAACCTCATCTATGGTTGACCACGTAGATCACCTAGGTCCTTGTACCTTCTAACTTTGAATTTCTTACTTTCTTCCAAGATTCTTTGTCTCTCCCTTTAGCCATCAACTCAATGGCCATCTCCTCATTACTTCTTGTTTAACCCTGAAACCTCACAGTACCTCTCTTACTTTCTGTATGCCTTAAAGGCATCATTTGCATCTTTCTCTAGTTTGCGATCAACTCCATGAATCTTCTCGCCATGGCGACGAATTTTGGTCACCACCTGCCCATTTATGTTCTTTAAATCCCCAATTCCTTAATCTTGATTGTACTGTCCATGTGAGTTTATTTCTTCTCTTGATGGTTCATTGCCTCTTATACAAAGCAATCATATTGCCCTCTATGACTTTGTAAAGACATCTTGCTCACTATGCTAGCTAGGTCTTGATCTCTTCATCCTTAGTAACTTCGTTGTCAAAGAGGCTTGAACATCATTCTACGGTCACTTGTTGATTCCTCCAGCTCTGGCCTCAATAGCACAGCACCCATGGACTAGGCCAATAAGGTAACTCTATCTGCACGGCCCAGCCCATGCTACTTGTATCACACTATTTCCCAACTCACCGGCTCGACAATTGTCTTTGCTTCTTTGGGAAACTATTTCCCTCGGTATAATCGTCCAAACCCTTATATGCTTTTCTTGCTTATGTACTTTGTCCCATAAGGTTCTCCCTTCAACTATTCACGATAACCTTGAGTCTACGTCAACCTAATGTCTCATTGATGTCTTTCATATTCCCTCTTTGACCCTTCCTAACCATTTTCCTTTATGCAAGCATTGACCAGTCGACGACCACTATTTTTCTATAACGTCCTATGGAGTTCTCCTTGCGTCTTTACTTTTACTACCCTTCTGTTGAGGTTTTTGTACTATCTTTGGTTGCCGACTCTGTTGGGTATTTTCTCGTTGTTGTTTTGGGTCAAAGCTTCCAATAGAGGCCCGCTCTTGGTAGGCTTTAACATATTTCATTCATGTCCTTTGCCTCGATTATGCTCGTACATGGCCTTGACCTCTTAGTCAGGTTTGGCAGTGGCTTGACTAACTAAATATGGTTCCTCCTTAACTAGCCGTTTTCTTTGAATGACCGTTATCTATCCTTAATCTTGTTGCCCCCTCCTGATGACATCCCACCATGTTGTACTCACCCAACGTGGAGTACATCGAGTAAGGTAACATTCCGCACTCCTTAGCTTGGGTTCGATTTACTTACCTCCATTCCACTCCTTGTCTAGGGACTTACATGTCCTTCCTTGACTTCATACATTCTACGATATCACTAATGTCACTTCACAGTTATGGCCTTACGGCTTCCCGAAGTCCAGTACTACTTCTAGATTTCTTACCAATCATTTAGCGATTTTAGCGATACATTCGCACAAAGAAACTTACAAATCCCACCAGAGACTTGACCAATTGACTTCTTGAAATCTCATCAAACTCCCTCTGGCCTACTTATTTCCTCCTTTGCTTCATTTATACTACCTTAGCTTTTCTTAAAAGTCCGAGCTTTACACTGCTCCTTGTCACTGTGTTGTAATCGCGTTGAGCCGTCGACGAATAAAACTAGTTGAGGGACTTCTCGTGGTACCTCTTCGTTTCTTGACTCGTTGCCTCCTTGTGCTTAGGGTCAAGGACCCTGAAGTTATTCAATTATTATAGCTACTCGAGTCCAATGATTGTAGCTCTTTTTTCGGAGATTCATATTTCCTCAGTTGTTTGTTTTTGCTAATTAGATCCTCGCCTAGTTGCCTAGTAGTAGAATCCTCGTACTACTCCTTCAACTCCTTCCAAATCCTAGAGGTATTTCCTTACGATTCGTACATCTTCTATTAGAACTATAGTTATTTACCTTAATAAGATTAGAGTAGACTGGAGATTCTATAAATCCTTAAAAGAGGAAGATTGACTCATTTTCCTTTTCCTTAAAAAAGCCTTGAAAATCGAGATCGATATTCCAGTATTCCTTGGAGACCAAGGAACATAGGAAGACAAGATCTGATACCAAAATGAAACACCCTAGTCCGGCCGGACACTACTTTCACCAAAATACCCTTGATAAATCATCAAAATAAAATAAGAACTAAAAATACTTAGAAAAATAGCGGAAATATTTCATAATAACTTTAATAAATTCTGAAAACAACTGTCATTACTTAAACTTGAATCCCTAACACTTGGACAAGCTAAGACATTAAAAGTCTTTACCTGATCACCAGTCTATACTCATAATCATAAAGTATAATAACTAATTAATCTCAAATGTTGTTGCTGACTGATAACCTTGAAAATACGTAAGACGTAGAATTTACCCCCTTTATACTCACCTGAAGCTGATTGAATTGAATCCAGGGACCGATTTCCCTTCACTTGCTTGTAGCTTTAATTTGCAATCCATACTTGTGCACATAAACATGGCCATATCAACATCAACCGGAAGTTCTTTGCGTCCAGCGCAATTTCTCCCTGGAACGCACCATTTACTTGCCCGGGATCTAGACCTTAGCTACTTCAAATCATAAACCTCGCCACATACTAAAGATCTCTTGCCATACTGCTCCAAACGTATAATAATACGCTCCTTTCACCAAAATATTCGTACAAACGAGGTCTAAATTGGTATAAAAGCTTTTTTGTATTTCTCCACCCAAGCTTTCGCAATTGCCTTATTTCCTTCTCGTTGAGAGACCATTTGGACTTCCTCGCTGGCCTTTACTGCTGCTAACTCAATTGTCTGCTTGTGATTTGGAAGATGTGGGTTTGCTCCTGGTCGAGGGAAAAAAAATACAGAAGATGGGGGACTTTGTGGCCGGTTGCCGGCGTGAGGTGAGGGGAGGTGAAACGGATGGGGTCTTCTCCCTCTTTGTTTTCTATTGCCAATTGTTGTCACCCGTGGGAAATGGGGAAAACAATTGCTTGGGTTTTATTTGTTTCAGGTTCAGGCCGAGTAGGGTTGGACTTTTAGGGTTAGCTTAGGTTTAATAAGCTCAAGGGGTATTTTGGGCATTTCATAAATTACGGGTGCGTTTAATCCGAAACTCAACTAACGTCCGTAACTTACTCGATTTATGTCGAAACTCGACATCGTTTGAACCGAGAGTTCGCATTTTTAGTCCTCATGGATATTACGATGGAATTTGACAAATTTCTCCAAGGGTATAATAGTGATTTTGACTTTTGGAAAGATCAGGGTGTAAGAGATCCATTCTCCTTCCTTATCGAATAAAGAACGTGTTCCCTTTCTTTACTCGTGGAAGCCTACTACCCCACTAGCCTTGCACAAAAAATTGGCGCCCACCGTGGTGCAAATGACAAAAGATTCGATGAGGAAGGAGCGAAAATCTGCACCTTCAAACTCCGCAGAAGAGGAGACGACACTGTTCAAAGTAACCATAAGTCAGAGCCTCTTCGACGCGTCTACAAACACAATGGCAATAAGACTATTTTACTCGACCGAAAACCAGGACGCCGTACTAATCGAGGAAGAAGAATTGGAATTGTCCTCGAAAGAAATTCGTCAACAGATGGAGCGACAGAATAAAGCCATCTTTGATATTCAAGGGAAGATGAGCCTGATGATAGCGCTCATGAATGCTTAGGGGAACGCAACGCCAGCTGCGTAGAGACAAGACGCGACTCCAGCCAAACATCTCGACACAGAGGTCATGCGCCCGCCCGTCCGAGCGGCTCGGGTGGCAAGGAAAGATCTGGATTAGCTAGAGCATCACTTATCACCAGCCTACAGAGCCCCCCCCCCCCCCAAAATCATCATCCACCAACCTCTGTGCGTGGAATCATGGCGGAACTAATGACCGGAAACCCCCAACGCCCTACCTACCTACAACGACACTACATATCCGGAAGACCACGTCAGTGCGTTCTGTCTACACATGCAACTCCAAACGTGTTCTAATGCAGCCTTATGTCGCACCTTTTCATCCACGTTCGCATGAATTTGCCTTGATTGGTACAATCGCCTGCTAATGCGATCATTCAGACGCTCAAGGAGTTCATCCGCTTTTTCATAACCAAGTTTTCCTCCCAAAAGCGGAGATCACTGCACACAGTGGCACTTGTTGACATCAGGCAAAAAGAAAATGAGAGTCAAAGAGTGTTCTACTCTAGGTGGTCCCGCGTTGCCATGGAAGTCCACGACCTCACCCCTCAAACTGTCGCGCGTAACCTTATGGATTCCATAAACAACGCTGAATTAAGATGATCATTGGCAAAATGCCCTGTGTTGTCTTCCTCTGAGCTAGAAGGCAAGGTGGAGAAGGTAATCACTCTGGAAAAAGTCTTGGGAGCATGTTCCATCCGCTGTTTCGAACCCAAGAATACGAGGGAGGAACAAACACGGCGCTAACCCCTACTCCCCCTAGCCACATACCACAGCGGAATCGGGAAACCTCACATGGTTGTCGCGGCCGATCAACAATGAAGTCGTTCCCCGGAGAGGAATAGAATTTACAGAAATTTCACACCGCTGAACGACACGGTGCGAAACATATTCCAAGTTGTCAAGGTTAAGGGATACCGCATAAACTGGCCAGCCCCAATGGCCAATGGTAACCAAAGAACATATGTCACCACCGTAGATACTGCAAGTTCCACCGTGAGACTTGCCATCTCACTGAATATTACTATAAGCTCAAGGCGGAAATTGAATCACTCATAGGGCGGGGCACCTCGCAGACTTCGTGCAGACGAGCGATCGTGCACTTCCCCAAAAGCCGCCACTCCCCCCGCAGATAGGGTACACTGAGGAAACTGGTGAACTTATAGTGCGGAAGGAGATTGGGGTACTTTCAGCCGAAGGAATCAGGCCATGTAAAAAATTAAAATAGGCAAAGTGATAACATCGGATTTGCACATGTTTGCACCCTCGTTTCTTGATCATTTTGGCTTGAGTTTCTGCTTTCTTGGACTATTTTACGCTAGGTTGTGTTCCTTTGTCACATTTCAGGTCCTAGCATGTAAATTGAAGCATAGGCGCAAGTTTCAAGTCAATCGGAGATCATTTAGCAATTCGAGAGAAGAAACACGAGCATGACCTGAGAAATAATGGACTTCTACCTCATATTATGGACAAATAATCATGTAATTTTGTCATGAAAAAAAGAGGACGAGACTACGAGCGTCTGGGATCAAACGGCGACTGATTCAGAGTCCGGACGAGGGAGAAATGAAGCATTAAACAGAGGCTCGGTAAGCCACACAGGCATCCTGGAACTCCACACGGCCGTGTGGGTCGTGGCCGTGTGGAAATCACCGAGCCTTCACACGGGCAGCTGGAAAAGCCACACGGCCGTGTGGCCTGGCCGTGATTGGGAATTTCTGTTTAACACCCGATGTTCAGCAAAAGGAAGGGGGAGAGCTGGGTTTTTGGTTCCCAAACACCCAAGGGACGAACCCTAGAGAGAGCGACTTGGGAACATTCTTGGAGCTATTTTGGAGGATTTCTTCCCCATTGGAGCTCGGGAATCAAGCTTGGAGATGGAGATTGAAGATCTAGATCAGATTTCTGCAGTCTCTCTCTTCTCTATGGAGTAACTTCCCTTCACTTAGGTTTTGAGGAACCCTAGTTCCATGTGGTAGGATCTTTCTTGTATGAAGTTTTGGATGCTATATTGTTTGATTATAATCGATTGAGGCATGCTTTATTGAGTCAATTGAATCTTGATCAAATTCTCTTGATTTCTGCTTTAACCTATGATATATAGAATCTGATTAGGTTAAGAGAGCTTCCTTGATTTATAGTGGTGAATTGGTTGTGCGAGAGTCAATCAATTCACTGCTTTGTACTGGAATTCATTCCAGTAGTGGAGTTCTGTGTTCATAGCCTCAGCTTTCTATCCTGGTGAAGACTAGTCGTCTGCCGGGTTGTTGGACTGAGAGGGATTGGTCAGCTTAAGAGATTCCAAGCTAATTTAGGATCTTCCGCATTTTAATCAACAGTAGATCAACCAAAGGTAATTGCAACTTGGACCTAATTGAGGAGCTAGGGGGAATCATACCTAAGTGAGTTCCCAAACTGTAATTAGTAGTTTTACTTAGTTTAGTTAGTAGAGTAGTTTAGTTAATCAATCCTTAATCTAGTTTGCTAGATAATGAACTGAAGCTGAGTAATAGTAACTCTAGAGACCCGTGGATTCGATATTTATTACTCGTGCCACTATACTGCAGTCCCTTTCATTAGTTACACTTGGCCATTGTTAGGTGTTGTGTTTTAGCGTGTCAAGTTTTTGGCGTCGTTGCCGGGGACTTTCTAGATTATTAGGAAAGGCATAAGTTTGTTACTTTAGCGTTTTTCTTTTGTTTTCCGCCCTTGCTTTTCACTTGGGTGTTTTTTGTTTTTGTTGGTGCAGATCTGAATCATGGACCCTCATGGCTTCTCCAATCATTAGGGGTATCCACCACCATCCGAGTGGTATTACCCCGAGACTTCCTGGAGTAACCAAGGAGGAGAAGACTACGGAGTCGGGTTTCAGTACCAACCCCCCTACTACGAAGAACAATCAGAACCCTGGGTATTTCAAGAAAAATCTCCTTATCAAGAAGAATTCCTCCCACAACAAGAAGGGCCATCAGATCTTGAGTTCGCCACAGCTTTCACGGTGATCCGGCAGAGCCATGCTACACTCCACAGCCATATCCAAACTATCACTTGAGGCTTCTCGTGGAGCAAATTGCTCGAGTACCTGAGAGATCTTTTCCCGAGTTGGATCCTCATATCCAGGCCATTGCCCAAACTGACTTCTCCTTTCCCCGTGAAATAGAGGATACCCTTCGGGACATAAAGAAGCACAAAGAGGTCATTGAGAACATAGAGGTCATTGAGAAAGCCTGTTCATAGTTTTCTCAAGACAACCTTTATGCTGCCATACAAGTAGAGGTGGAGGAAGAAGAAGGCAATCGTGAGGATGTTGAGGAGCATACAGAAGTTGTCAAGGAAAGCTCCCATGATAATCATGATCAAGTGTATCCTCTGGTGGTAGATCACAACTTTCCCCATTTCCGCTCTGACATGCTGGGCCCGAGCGAGGAGATGCAAGCTGAACTTATTGAGAACCTTGCATGGCGACTTGCTCTCCAATCAGTTATGGAAGAAGAAGAAGAAGAAGAAGAAGAAGAAGAGAGAGAAAGGGTGAGGAAAGAAGTTGTGGAGGATGAGGAAGAAAGCAAAGAAGAGGTAGTTCTTGATCTTTTCCGAGGAGAGAGACCACAATTTGAAGAAGGAAGGGGGGTTGAAGAAGCGAGTGGTGTCCAGGCTGAGGATGAAGTTGAGGTGGAAGAGGCTTGCACCGGCCCTATAATACAAGTAATATCCCCACCAAACTTTGAGGAACTGCTTAGCAAGGACCCATTTGCAGTGTCTCTTTGCCAGACCAAGGCCACATCGACATCGGTCCCTCTTGGTGGATGCGATGGTGGTCAATCGATGTTGTCATATATGGTTTGGGGCAATGAGACGAGAGAAAAGAAGAAGAGGTCTCGAGGATGGAGGCTTCATCTGCATCAAGTGCACGAGCTTCCATCACCAGTCATACCACATGCTCGTGACTTGCGACTCCACCTCATTGACGATAACCTCAATTTCAAGGAGGTTGTAGCATGGACCGAAACTTAGGATCCATCGTCCGGCTCATGACGTGAAAGAAGCGCTTGTTGGGAGGCAACCCAACCAGTCGGTTTGCATTTCTTTCTCTATTTCTCCTCGGTTGAGTCAGTTTTGTTATTTGATTTTAGAGTCAATAATTCAACCTTTGTGAGATTTTGTGTGGTGTTTGTGTTCTGATTACTCTCTCTTCCTGGAATGCAGCGTCTGACTCGTCCATCATCATTCACCCTTGATCTGGTAATGACACGCCAAAACACAACACCAAACTGCGACCAAGTGTAATCGCAGTCCGGGAATGCAGTAACAGGCAAGTTCAATTATCAACCCGGGGTCTAGATCTACTGCTTACTCCGTGATTCTCTATTATCTAGCAAACTAGTTTGAGTGATTGTTGTGAAAAGTAAAAGCAACAAGAAAGCAGTAAATTGTTCGGTTTCTAAAGCAGGCAAGAGTCACTCGGGATTGAGTCCCCCTAGCCCCTTAGTTAGGTTCAATTGCAATTCCCTGGGTTGATTTACTGTTGATTAGACTGCGGAAGATCCGACAGTAGCTTGGAATCTCTTAAGCTGACCAAGACCTCTCAGTCTAACTACCCGGCAGACGACTAGTCTTCACCGGGATAGAAAGCTGAGGCTATGAAGACAGAACTCCACTACTGGCGCCAAGAACACCAGTACAAAGCAGTAAACTGGCTAACTCTCGTATAGCCAATCTCCTACTATTGAATGAAGAGGCTCTAACAACCTAATCAGATTCTATCTATCTCAGATTGCAGCAGAAATTGAGAAAAGCTGATCAGACTCAAATCAATTCATTAAACATGCGTCATTCGATTAAAATCAAACAGTAATATCATCCCAAGTCATTACAATCAAATCCCTAACACAAGGAACTAGGGTTCTTCATACCCAAGTGAGAGAAGGGTTCTACTCCATAGAGAGAGAAGAGAAAACAAGAATCGGATTAGTCATACTCATAACGATGAGGATAATATGCTCCGGGACGATGATTTCCACTCCTATGACGATCTCCAAGCTCGATTCGATGAAATCCAGCTCTAAGACAGCTTCTAGGGTGTGTTCTTCGTACTTTCTCTCTCTAGGGCTCTGTTTTTGCTCTGAAAACACGATTCTCCCACTTTTGGCTCGGAATAGGCTCTAAAACCAGGAATTCGCGACTCGCACGGCCAGGGTGCACGGCCGTGCAGATCACCCACTTGGCCGTGCACTCCAAAACGCGGCGTATCAATTAGTTCGACCTCAGGCTTCTCGCACGGCCGTGCAATCTTCAGGGTCTGCCCGTGCATGGCCTCGGCATAAAGCGCACGGCCATATTGCTCACGTGCACGGCCGTGCGTCTCCCTGGTCTGCCCGTGCAGCTCCCCAAAAACCTCGCCATTCGTCCGTTCTTCGTCCAATCGACCCCAGACTCGCTCCTAAGCCTTCATTCACGTACTAGGACCTGAAATATCACAAACAAGCACAACCTAGCGTGAAATCGGCCTAAAACACGAGAATCAACACCTTAAACGGTGTAAGAACGGGGGTAAAAACATGTGTAAATGACGGTCTATCAAACTCCCCACACTTAACCGTTTGCTTGTCCCCAATCAAACCAAGTCAGACACTAGGTAAGCTTACATATTTCAATCAACCAACATTGGGGACAAGTCATAAAGGCACAGAACACGTGAATCGCACTGGTTTTCAAACATCAATACATGCACAACCTCAATAACAACCTGGACAACCACCACAAAGGACATTCGAGTGCAATAAATCGAGTAAAGGAAGAGTCTCCCTTCTGTTCACTGGCCAACCTAGACTTGATTCAACCACTTACTCAAAACAGTCAACTCATGCATCCAGCTCAAGACATCAGAATAGAGACCGAGCAATCTAGGTCCTCACCGGGGTACAAGAGCATATAGAAAATGAAAATGAAACACTCACTCTCGACCAGTGGGGTCAGGACAATTTGATGCGAAAGATGCGCATGCTATTTCTCTCAATCCCTATCATCTCTTCACCATGATGGCAGCCTCTAAATGCTAGAGTTCACATATGGGGTGACACCACTAACTAATTAGGAGGTCTTAGACACAGGTTCAAATGACTGGCTAGGGTCTTGGACATGGGGAAAAGGCCTTTTAGGTGGTGGAAGTATTCATAGCAAAAGGTTCCACATTCTCCAAACACACAATCACCGTCAAACAAACCGGTAGTTTCTTTCTGCTATTATGCATTACTCAACATCTCAAGAGCACAAGAGCGAAGGAGGCATAAACATCAGCATTTCCAAGCCAGACTGCTAGGAAACACTACTTAATGGGCATTATTCAGATTTTTGGTAGTGGCTCTCTTTTGCTTTCAATTTTTCTTTGTTTTTCTTTCATTTTTCTTTTCATTCCTTAAGAGAGCCACCACTTCTGCATAAATTTCAAACACCTGCCCAACTTTTAAGCACTACCTCCAACACTCACATAGACTTTAGCAGAAACAGCAGAGAATATATAAAAACCACTCTGTGGAACCTTCTAAAAGATGCAACAAGGGTGATTCTTTTCCATTATAGACCAAAAGAAAGGATAACACACGGCTCAAAGGGGCTGACTAGGGGATATGACACATCAGGACAGTCAGTTTTGGGCGTGGGCTAATCCTATGCACCCATCATCTTAGCTAGTGACAACGTGAATGCTACACATCATGGAAGAGGGATCTATCGCACAAGAAAGAAACGAGCAGGCTCAAATCTCACATGGCTACCTATATGCTCTATCTCACATTCTGATACCCTGAACTAGATGCATAAACGACTGTCAAGAACAAGTAATCAGATCAAGTCAGATCAAGTCACAGTTGGCAAGCAAACAGTCGAAAAACTGAACCCCTACATCGTTCTACTGCACATCTCAGTCCTCATCATAAGTTGTCCTAGTCGCAAACAAGTTGTCATGCATTAATCCGAAAACCAATCAATTCATCCATCAAAACACAGTGCCAATATGATCAAACAGCAGTACTTGAAGCCCTCAAATCGTAAGATTCGGACAGCGGACTAGGCTCCAAGCACCATCATAAATATTCCAACCGATACAAAGCACCCCCCCCCCCACACTTAAGCACGACATTGCCCTCAATGGAGTAGAGGGAAAGATAAGGGGAACGATGTTACCGGGTAAGAACACTGCTGGGGGAATGGAAGGGGACCAGTCAGCGAGAACAAACGGGAAGAGTGGACAAAGCTGCACAAATCGACACCAGAAACACACTAGCACACTGTGCGTTAGGGATAAGTGTTAGCCCAGACGGCTACATCAAACCACAAAGGAAAAACCAAAAACAAAAACAAACGACACTAAGTTCAAGCTCCGCACACATGGAGCAAACACACAAAAGTCGAAAATGAAAAAAAAAAACACTGAGACGGGCAACGAGTACAGCCTACTCGTCGCCAAGATCGTCGAGGTCGATGTCTTTCATGAACGCGTCATCATCCTCTGCTGCACGGGCAGGGGCGCACGGCCGTGCACGTTGCACTTATGCCCGTGCAGGCCGACACGGCCTGGCCGAGGATGTCGCACGGCCGTGCACATGACAATTTTTGCCGTGCCATTATGACCGAGAGCTCGCACGGCCAAGGGGGGGATACCCGCACGGCCGTGCGAGTCAAAGTGATGCCCGTGCTAGACGCACGGCCAAGCCAGGCTGAGCGCACGGCCGTGCACATTGCACTTCTGGCCGTGCGACTTTTACCGAGAGCTCGCACGGCCAAGGGGGATATCCGCACGGCCGTGCAAGTTGAGGTCCTGGCCGTGCGACTTGCTGGAGTCCCGAAATCAACCTGTTTTCACTCAAAAACGACACTTGACTCTGGATCAACGTCTCAAGACTCAAAAACACACAAAATCAAAGGAAAAAGAGTAAGAAAATGCAAACCTCGGTGGGGTTGCCTCCCCACAAGCGCTTCTTTACCGTCTTTTAGCTGGACGCCAGTATGGATGCTCAGGGAAGTGTAGGATCAGGTGCCTTCAAGAGCGGATCCACATCGCTCTTGAGGTACAGCTTCAAATGGTGGTCATGTACGCGACGAATGTGGCCACCTGCATTTGCCAGCTCGACTTGGCCATCCGGTAAGATGCAAGCGAGTGAATACTCGGATGGCCAAGGTGGGGGCGGGACCAGCTCATAGTGGTCTCCGGCGTTCTTCCGAGCAGGCTTAGCTGCCTGCAGTTTCGGCCGCCACTCCTCCTTGATCTGTTCTTTTGATGACGGAGTGGTTCGGAGTGGCGGCGAAGGTGTGGGAGGAGGGTGCTGCAAAATAGGCAGCACAGAAGGATACACGACAGACTCGTGCACCTGGTAAAATACAGCATGCAGAGGTAACGAAGCAGGTATAGTGTTAGCAACTGAAAACGTTATTCGCTCCTCGCCATCCCTCAAAACTAAGGTCCCATCATGCACATCTATGAGAGCCTTGGCGGTGGCTAGGAAAGGCCGTCCCAGTATAAGAGGCACTTCTGTGTCCTCACTGATGTCCAGGATAACAAAATCCACCGGATATGTGAATTTGCCAACCTTAACCAGAAGGTCTTCCACTATACCCCTAGGATGCACTACGGATCTGTCAGCTAATTGAAGGGTCATCCTAGTAGCACGGGGTTCACCTAGGCCTAGTTTCATGAACAATTTATATGGAATAACATTGATACTAGCACCTAAATCCACCAAGGACTTCTCTACATGCAATTTATCAATAGAGCACGGGATAGTGAAACTACCTGGGTCCTTTTTCTTCTGCGGAAGCTTGTTCTGCAGAATAGCCGAGCACTCCTCGCTGAGCTCCACAGTGGCCAGCTCACTCAGCTTCTGCTTCTTTGAGAGAAGCTCTTTCAGAAACTTCGCATACTTCGGCATTTGCGATAGTGCCTCCAGGAAGGGCACTTGGACATTCAGCTTCTTAAGCATGGCCATGAAGTTCTCGAACTCTGCCTCCAGCCTGTCTTTGTGCAACCGAGTAGGGAAAGGGAGTTTAGGGACATACTCCCTCACTACTGGTTGCGGTTTAGGTGCAGGCACCTCAACCTCCTTCTCTGCTTCTTGTTCAACCGCTGGAGACGCTGGAACAGGGCTCTCTCTTTCCGGTTCCCGAGCAGGGAGGTCAACAGTCATCTTGCCACTCCTGGTCATGATGGCATTGCAGCGCTCATCCGGGGTCGGCGGGTGAGGGATGGTCTGCCCGGGTAGAGTACCAGGAGCCCTTTGAGCCACTGCCTGGGCCACGCTCCCCAGCTGGGTCTGGATATCCTGCGAAACAGCCTGTGTGTTCCTCTGACCAGCTTCAAGAGCCAGGAGTTTACCCGAGGCTTTCTCCATGAACTGCTCAAAAGTGTTGAATTTCTGAGCACTAACACTGGCGAGAGAACCCACCAAGTCCCGAAGTTCAGCCATCTGATCATTCTGCACAGGGGCAGCAGGGGCTGCACCTGGCTGCTGGAAAGGCCGCGGCTGTGATTGAGCAGCATGCCCCTGCATGGGCTGATATGGTGGCCTCTGGAAGCCTGGTGGTCCCTGGGGAGCTGGTGGTCTGGGATTTGGCCCAGCCTAGGAGAAGTTAGGATGCTGGCGCCACCCCTCATTGTACGTGTTGCTGTAGGGGTCATTGCGCCTGACATTGTTGATGAAGTTCACCTGCTCCTGGGGTGTGGTTGATTCCTTCATCGCCTGGCAGTCCTCCACCGTATGATGGGTGCTTTCGCACCATTTGCAGAGCATCGCCTGCTGCTGTCCGGTCCCTGGAATCATCCCGGAACGATCGATAGCTGAGACCAGCTTTGATATTACCTGCACCAAATCAGATGACTGGGTGCCCACAGCATGCACACCCCGTCCAGGTGCTCGTCTCGATCTCCTGGCAGTGCCCCAGTCATAACCGTTCTCCGCCATCTCCTGAAAGAGTTGATTCAGCTGTGGCGGGGTTTTGGTCAGCATGTTCCCGCCACAAACCGAATCGATCAGCTGCTTGTCCTCCGGGAAGAGGGTGTGATAGAAGGTGCCCACCTTGAACGCATCGTTGAAACCATGGTTGGGACACCTGAGAAAGAGGCTGGTGTACCTCTCCCAAGCATCCCTAATGGTCTCATCCTCATCCTGAGAAAAATGTGTAATCTGCTTCTGGAGATCAGCTGTCTTGGATGGTGGATGGTAGCGGGTGAGGAACTTGTCTGCCAGGTTGGCGAACGTGGTGATGGAGCCCGGAGGTCGAGTGTCTAGCCACTCCTTGGCCTGCCCCTCCAGAGTGAATGGGAAGTACCTCAGCTGGATGGCATCTGCTGGTACCCCATTGATCTTGATTCCATCGATGAGCTCGTGGAATCGCCTGAGATGTGATCGAGGGCACTCTCCCTCCTTACCACGGAACACCACTGAACCGCGTAGCATGGTGATCACTGAGGTGCTCACCTCAAAGTTGTTGGCTGGGACTTGAGGGTGTTGAATGGGTGACCTCATGTCCGCAGCCCTAGCGGTCCAGTAGGATCCCATGGTCTGCTCCTCGGGGATCACAGCACGGTTCTGCGGATCACCCATCTCTCCTTCTTCTTCTTCTAACTGCAGCTGCGATAGCTCCTCCTCCGCAGCCAGTCGCGCCTTTAGAACCCGCTTGAAGTTCCTGCAAGTTCGTTCAAGCTCCTGGTCTAATGGTAGTAGATCTCCCGACTGGATACGGGTCATGCACTACCTGCACACAATCAGCAGAAGCAACTCGTGAAGGCACACAGGTGGAAGAGATAAAATGCAGTAAATAAAAGCTAGAGTAACAAATTCTCACGTTTCCCCAATAATCTAGAGGGGTCCCCGGCAACGGCGCCAAAAACTTGACACGCCAAAACACAACACCAAACTGCGACCAAGTGTAATCGCAGTCCGGGAATGCAGTAACAGGCAAGTTCAATTATCAACCCGGGGTCTAGATCTACTGCTTACTCCGTGATTCTCTATTATCTAGCAAACTAGTTCGAGTGATTGTTGTGAAAAGTAAAAGCAACAAGAAAGCAGTAAATTGTTCGGTTTCTAAAGCAGGCAAGAGTCACTCGGGATTGAGTCCCCCTAGCCCCTTAGTTAGGTTCAATTGCAATTCCCTGGGTTGATTTACTGTTGATTAAACTGCGGAAGATCCGACAGTAGCTTGGAATCTCTTAAGCTGACCAAGCCCTCTCAGTCTAACTACCCGGCAGACGACTAGTCTTCACCGGGATAGAAAGCTGAGGCTATGAACACAGAACTCCACTACTGGCGCCAAGAACACCAGTACAAAGCAGTAAACTGGCTAACTCTCGTATAGCCAATCTCCTACTATCGAATGAAGAGGCTCTAACAACCTAATCAGATTCTATCTATCCCAGATTGCAGCAGAAATTGAGAAAAGCTGATCAGACTCAAATCAATTCATTAAACATGCATCATTCGATTAAAATCAAACAGTAATATCATCCCAAGTCATTACAATCAAATCCCTAACACAAGGAACTAGGGTTCTTCATACCCAAGTGAGAGAAGGGTTCTACTCCATAGAGAGAGAAGAGAAACAAGAATCGGATTAGTCATACTCATAACGATGAGGATAATCTGCTCCGGGATGATGATTTCCACTCCTATGACGATCTCCAAGCTCGATTCGATGAAATCCAGCTCTAAGACAGCTTCTAGGGTGTGTTCTTCGTACTTTCTCTCTCTAGGGCTCTGTTTTTGCTCTGAAAACACGGTTCTCCCACTTTTGGCTCGGAATAGGCTCTAAAACCAGGAATTCGCGACTCGCACGGCCAGGGTGCACGGCCGTGCAGATCACCCACTTGGCCGTGCACTCCAAAACGCGGCGTATCAATTAGTTCGACCTCAGGCTTCTCGCACGGCCAGGGTGCACGGCCGTGCAATCTTCAGGGTCTGCCCGTGCATGGCCTCGGCATAAAGCGCACGGCCATATTGCTCACGTGCACGGCCGTGCGTCTCCCTGGTCTGCCCGTGCAGCTCCCCAAAAACCTCGCCATTCGTCCGTTCTTCGTCCAATCGACCCCAGACTCGCTCCTAAGCCTTCATTCACGTACTAGGACCTGTAATATCACAAACAAGCACAACCTAGCATGAATTCGGCCTAAAACACGAGAATCAACACCTCAAACGGTGTAAGAACGGGGGGTAAAAACATCTGTAAATGATGGTCTATCAGGTAACTTCGTTCTACACTCCTTATCTTTCCTCCATTGAGGACAATGTTGTGCTTAAGTGTGGGGGGGGGGGGGTGTTCGATTATGTATGCGGGTGAATGTTTGGCTGTTTGTGCGCTTGGAGCCTAGTCCACTGTCCAAATTTTTAAATTTGAGGGCTCCAAGTACGTGTTCCCATGCAAATTGCCTGCTCAGTATGCTTTGAATTGACAGTCCCTATAGTAATGTGCAACCTAGGGAGGTAGTGTAGCATTATGGAGGATGTTGAAGTATAAGATTTTTCCTATCTATCTCTCTGCTGTGTCAGTTGATTTTGTGAATTAGTGGAGCTAAGACCGTTGAATTCATGTGGTAATGTGGACTCTGTTTGAATCGTGTTATGGACTCGTGTATTGAACAGGGTGCTCATGTGGCAAATGAAAAGCAGTTGGTCCTCCATATCGAAAAAAATCTTAAACATGGGGTAAGCCCAACGTGTGTGGCACCGTTCATTGCACAAAATCGGGTTTTGGAAGAGATTTTAGTGATCCTTAGTGGGGTACTCCTACAAGGTGAAGCTAAGCTGTCTCTAGTACAAGTAAAAATTCCACCCGTTGAACGGTTTGCCTACTTGAGGATGTGTTTTTAAGGGCACGGATAGAGCTTCTGACTCCCCTTAATTTCGTTGACCCTCCAGATGTACAGAAATTGCTCTTGCTCGACTAATAAGGGTCGACCGTGCAAAAGACTGCAGTTGGAACCCCTACTAAGTGAAAGAAAAAAAACAAGAAAAATGTAAATAAAAGTGCAAAAAGGGGTTCCAACGGTGAAATGAAGTGAAAGAGCACCCCGGTACAACGAGTCCTTGGTTGTGAATGGTGTGAGTTCCTTTATCCATGAACTGGCTGTCTTACTTCCACTTCTTCTCATGATCCTGGCTTGAGTCTAGTACTCGCATTGAGAGAGATAGGGGACGTCTTAGAAGACCAGTTGACCTCGTAAGCTGCTATATGATCTAGGAAATCCTCTACCGATGATCGAGTTTGTTTGTTGCTATAGAGGTCTGGAGAGCTGCATGGGTTTGAGTTAGGTTTGCTTGGGGACAAGCAAACGGTTAAGTGTGGGGGAATTTGATAACATCGGATTTGCACATGTTTGCACCCTCGTTTCTTGATCATTTTGGCTTGATTTTCTGCTTTCTTGGACCATTTTACGCTAGGTTGTGTTCCTTTGTCACATTTCAGGTCCTAGCATGTAAATTGAAGCATAGGCGCAAGTTTCAAGTCAATCGAAGATCATTTGGCAATTCGGGAGAAGAAACACGAGCATGACCTGAGGAATAATGGACTTCTACCTCATATTATGGACAAATAATCATGTAATTTTGTCATGAAAAGAAAGAGGACGAGACTACGAGCGTCTGGGATCAAACGGCGACTGATTCGGAGTCCGGACGAGGGAGAAATGAAGCATTAAACAGAGGCTCGGTAAGCCACACGGGCATCCTGGAACTCCACACGGCCGTGTGGGTCGTGGCCGTGTGGAAATCACCGAGCCTTCACACGGGCAGCTGGGAAAGCCACACGGCCGTGTGGCCTGGCCGCGTGATTGGGAATTTCTGTTTAACCCCCGGTTTTCAGCAAAAGGAAGGGGGAGAGCTGGGTTTTTGGTTCCCAAACACCCAAGGGACGAACCCAAGAGAGAGAGAGAGAGAGACTTGGGAACATTCTTGGAGATATTTTGGAGGATTTCTTCGCCATTGGAGCTCGGGAATCAAGCTTGGAGATGGAGATTGAAGATCTAGATCAGATTTCTGCAGTCTCTCTCTTCTCTATGGAGTAACTTCCCTTCACTTAGGTTTTGAGGAACCCTAGTTCCATGTGTTAGGATCTTTCTTGTATGAAGTTTTGGATGCTATATTGTTTGATTATAATCGATTGAGGCATGATTTATTGATTCAATTGAATCTTGATCAAATTCTCTTGATTTCTGCTTTAACCTATGATAGATAGAATCTGATTAGGTTAAGAGAGCTTCCTTGATTGATAGTGGTGAATTGGTTGTGCGAGAGTCAATCAATTCACTGCTTTGTACTGGAATTCATTCCAGTAGTGGAGTTCTGTGTTCATAGCCTCAGCTTTCTATCCTGGTGAAGACTAGTCGTCTTCCGGGTAGTTGGACTGAGAGGGCTTGGTATCTTGTTCAAAAACACCCCCAACCTTATGGATATCGATCCGCGGATGATGCGCCAAGCGGAAGGAAATCTTGTAGGCTTCTCAAGATCGCGAGTTCCAGTGATCGGCTCCATCACCCTCCCAGTTGTGTTAGGCGACCAATCGCTCCGCCCAACAGAATAAGTTGAATTAACCATAGTGGATTGCCAATCGCTGCACAATGCAATCTTGCGATGACCGTTTCTCACAGAATTCAGGGCGTTGCCATCCAGATGCCATCAGCTCATCAAATTCCCAACCACAAAGGGGACGGGTTTTGCATGAGGCAAACACCAAGAACCCATGACCCAGAGAAGAACCAACATCGTGGACACAGGAGTGGAAGAGGAAACGCGGCCAGCCCCCGCGGACTCAGACATCAGGATACCCCTGGATCCCACCCAGCCAGACCAACAATCCGCATATCGACTCACGTTCCTGATGACATGATACAACCGCTCATACAGTTGTTGGTGAAATACAAGGAGCTCTTCGCTTGGAGCACACAAGACATGTCTGAAGTTAAAAGGGCGGAGCACAAACTCGCGGTACCCAGAAATGTGGGAGTATACAACAGGGTCGACGCACTTTCATTGGGGAAAATTGAAGGCTAGTAAGGATGAAGTAACGCGGGTATTAGAGGCAGGTTTAATCTGGCCAATCCAGTATCCCAAATGGCTCTCTAATGTGGTATTGGTGAAGAAGGAGTCATGAGCATGGCGCATGTGCGTAGACTATACAACGCTCAACAAGGTCTGCCCGAGCAATCCGTACCCACTTTCACGGATCGATTTGCTGGTAGACCTGGTGTCAAACCATGGCATGCTCTCGTTCATGGATATGTTTTCAGGATATCACCAAATCCCCATGAGCCGCAAGGATGAAGAGAAAATTGCCTTCATGACTCCGTTTGGGAACTTCTGGTTTGTCGGGAGGTCATTCAGTCTGAAGAGTGCAGGCGCCACTTATCAACGCCTCATCAACACGGTGTTCGAAAAATAAATTGGCCGCAATATTGAGGAATATGTTGACAATCTTATTGTCAAGTCCAAGTACGAAATCTCTCACATGAATGACTTACGCGAAACCTTCACAACCCTCCACGCACATAACTTACGCCTCAACCCACTTAAGTGCGTGTACGGAGCGAAAGCGGGAAAGTTCCTCGGCTACATGATCATCAAACGGGGAATTGAAGTTGATCCAAAGCAGATGGATGCCATCCGCCAGTTGAAGTCCACTCGCAATGCACAAGAAGTTCAATAATTGGCAGGGAAGATGGTCACACTAGGAAGATTCATCCCCCGATCAGTCGATAGATGTGCGCCTTTCTTCCAGATCCTCAAGTCGGGGACGAAGTTCAAGTGGGATGATGCTCGTGAGAAGGATTTTGAAGAACTCAAAATGTATCTTGTATCACCGCCTATGTTGGTAGCCCCAGAGGCAAATGAAATGTTATATATTCGTCTCGCAGTGTCAGTTGGCGCTGTAAGCGCGATACTTATATCCAGGGCGAAAGGGAGTGATGAAAGGGTGGTGTATTACACGTCGCGCACACTGACAAGTCCGAGGCATGATACTCCCCAATTGAAAAGGCAGATCTCGCATTAGTATCTGCATCTCACAAACTGCGCTTGTATTTCCAAACACATCCGATCACTGTCCTTACCAATCTACCCTCAGAAAAATCCTAACTTCTATGGAAGTGTCAGGACGGCTAGTAAAATGAGCGGTGGAACTCTCTGAGGAAACGTGGGAAGCCCACTTAGACGGAGGGAACTTGGGAAGTCCATTTAGACAAAGCCACCAGAAAACACGGCGCAGGATCAGGAGTGGTGATCCGCACTCCTCTAGGAATGATACAAGAATTATTCATACGGTTTCGTGCACTAAAAACCAATAACGCGACCGAGTACGAAGCCGGGCTAGCTGGACTACATGTTGCTGATGAATTGGGGGCAAAAGTAATAAGGGTGTTGTCGAATTCCACTCTGGTAGTTAACCAAATCAATGGCATCTTTGATGCAAAGGACAAGGCTCTCGCACCATACATACTATAGATACAAGAGGTTGCCGCAAGATTTCAGGCCATCACGTATGTCCACATTTCGCGAGAAAAAAAAACATTCAGGGAGATGCCTTGTCGAAGCTAGCCACAGTCTTGGATTTCGAGGAAACCGGAGTGGTATCAATGTAGAAGGAAGGGTACATAGCAAACGCTGAATCACCTACGGTCAACACCATGCAGAATGCAAACGAAGATTGACGCACCCCAATACTTGAATACCTCAACACCAGGAAGGTCCTAGAAGAACCCAAAGAAGCTTGGGCACTTCTTTAAAAGGAGGCTAGATGCACGATCATCGGCCAAGAACTGTATAGATGATCACACGCGGAGGCGTACTTGAAGTGCTTAGGCGCTATCATGGCCAAAACTATACGTGAAATCCACAAGGGAATATGCGCGATGCACCACGGGGCGAGGAGTTTAGAAAGATTCATCTTGATGAGTGGGTACTACTGGCCGCAAATAAATAAAGACGCCAAAGCATACGTCGAGCAGTGTCACAAGTGCCAAATGCACTCCTGCCTACATCATTTACCAGCAGCGGATCTTCAAGCAAATATAAGCCCCTGGCCGTTCGCACAGTGGGGCGTGTGTTTGGCTCATTTTCAATGGCAAAGGGAAGGCGAAAGTATCTGTGGCAGTGGAATACTTCATGAAATGGATTGAGTCGGAACCTTTAGCCTCAATCAAGGCATAACAAGTTACCCGATTCTTGACACAGAATGTCCTATCCAGATTCGGCAACCCACAATCACTAGTCTTTGATTACTTGATATTTGCACATGTTTTCCCCTTTGTTTCTTGATATTTTAAGCTTGTATTATCGCTTCTTTGGCCTATTTTACACTAGGTTTTATTCCTTTGTCACATTTCAGGTCCTAGCTCATAAAGTGAAGCGTAGGCGCAAGTTTTAAGTCAATTGGAGATCAATTGGCAACTCGGGGGAAGAAACTCGGGTATGACTTGAAGAAGAATAGATTTATACCTCAGTTTTTTACCATAAAATTATGTAATCTTGTCATGAGAAGAAATAGGACGAGACTACGAGCGTCTGGGATCAAACGGCACCTTATTTGGAGTCAGAACGAGGGAGAAACGAAGAATCAAAGATAGGGGACCCGGAACTGCAAAATACCCGACCAAAATACCCGACCGGGTATTTTGACCATCTGATAGGGTATTTTTGACAGCATCAGAAGGCCCCCGGTCGTGAACCAAAAATACCCGGCTGGGTACCCAAAATGCCCGACCGGGTCGCGAACGCATGCTATTAAAAGCCTGTTTTGTACTTTTTTGGAGGGGGAGAGCGGGGTTTTGGATCCCAAACACCCAAGGGATGAACCAAAGAGAGAGAGAGAGAGAGTGAATTGAGGGCATTCTTGGAGTGGAATTGGAGGATTTCTTCGCCTTGGAAGCTCGAGGAACAAGCCCGGACTTGAAGACTGATCATCTGAAGATTCTTACTGCAGTCTCTCTCTTCTCTATGGAGTAACTTCCCTTCACTTAGGTTTTGAGGAACCCTAGCTATGTTTGTTTGATTGGATGATTGTATGGGTACTCTTACTTGATAATCTTGAGTTCATATTCAATCTATGCATGTTTTCATGATTCAATTCTGCTTTAGTCGAGATTATTGATTCTGCTTTGATCCTATGAGAGCGAATACCTGATTAGGTCAATAGAGCACCATAGATTGATAGTATTGGATCGATTGCTTTAGTCAAGGTTTGATTCAATGCTTTGTATCGATTGAGAACCTCATTCGATAGAGGGAATCTAGTTCAGAACACCTTGATCGGTTGTTCTAGAGAAGGATACGTCCCTCTAGGCAATTGACTTAAGAGGGCCTTGTTCCTTTAGTCGAGACTCAAGGTCTAGTTAAGGATTCTTCGCATTGTGAATGAAAGTGAAACAGGTTAGAGATCATCAATCATTAATCTGGCTAGTGGCTAGGGGGAATCATACCTAAGTGAGTTCCCAATCTGTAATTAGATTAACTTTAACTATAGTTTGCTAGAGTAGTTTTAGTTCTTCCATCTTAATCTGGTTTGCTAGATAATGAACTGAAGCTGAGTAATAGTAACTCTAGAGACCCGTGGATTCGATATTTATTACTTGGGCCACTATACTGCAGTCCCTTTCATTGGTTACACTTGGCCATTGTTAGGAGTTGTTTCATAGCGAGTCAAGTTTTTGGCGCTGTTGTCGGGGACTTTCTAGATTCTTAGGAAAGGCAGAAGTTTTTTACTTTAGCGTTTTTCTTTTCTTTTCCACCCTTGCTTTTCACTTGGTGTTTTTGTTTTTGTTGGTGCAGATTTGAATCATGGATCCCCATGGCTTCTCCAACCATTGGGGGGTATCCACCACCATCCGAGTGGTATTACCCCGAGACTCCCTAGAGCAATCAAGAAGGAGAAGACTATGGATTCGGGTTCCAGTACCAACCCCCTTACTACGGAGAACAATCAGACCCCTAGGCATATTAAGAACAACCTCCTTATCAAGAAGAATTTCTCCCACAACCAGAATGGCCTTCACGGGCCATTCTGCAGAGCCATGCTACACTCCACGGCCAGATCCAAACTATGAATTGAGGCTTCTCATGGAGAAGTTTGCTCGAGACACTAAGAGATCATACTCCAAGATGGATCTTTGTACCCAGGCCTATCGTGAAACAGAGGAGATCCTCCTGAGCATTAAGAAGAGCCTCGATGATCTTGAGAAATCTTATGCACAACCTGCTCAAGATCACCCTTCTGCTACTATACTAGAAGATGAGGAGGAAGAAAAAGGCTATGGAGACATTGTGGAGCAGACAGAAGTTGTCACGGAGAGCTCCCGTGATGATCATGATCGTGAATGTCTTGTCGTAGCCGACCACACCTTCCCACATCCCACACTGAGCTTTGAAGAGGCGGTATGAGTGAGGAGATGCAAGATGATCTCATCAAAGAAATTGCTTGGCGACTTGTCCTCCAATCCGTGCTGGAAGAAGAAGAGCAAGAAAGGGTGGAGAAAGAAGTTGTGGAGGATGAAGAAAGTGAAGCAGAAGGAGTCGTTGATCTTTTCCCAGGGGTGATACTAGATTTCGAAGAAGGAATGGGGGTTGAAGAGGCAATTGGCGTCCAGGCTAGGGACGAAGTTGAGGTGGAAGAGTCTTGCACCAGCCTTATGTTGCAAGTAATATCCCCACCAAACTTCGAGGAACTGCTTAGCAAGGACCCATTTGCAGTGTCTCTTTGCCAGACCAAGGCCACATCGACATCGGTCCCTCTTGGTGGATGCGATGGTGGTCAATCGATGTTGTCATATCTGGTTTGGGGCAATGAGACGAGAGAAGAGAAGAAGAGGTCTCGAGGGTGGAGACATCATCTGCATCAAGTGCACGAGCTTCCATCGCCTGTCATACCACATGTTCGTGACTTGAGACTCCACCTCATCGACGAGAATCTCAACTTCAAAGAGGTTCTGGGGTGGACCGAAACTTAGAAGCCATCGTCCGGCTCACGACGTGAAAGAAGCGCTTGTTGGGAGGCAACCCAACCAGTCGGTTTGCATTTCTTTCTCTATTTCACCTCGGTTGAGTTAGTTTCGTTCTTTGATTTTAGAGTCAATAACTCAACCTTTGTGAGATTTTGTGTGGTGTTTGTGTTCTGACTACTCTCTCCTCCTAGAATGCACCGCTTGCCCCATCCACCATCATTCACCCTTGATCTTGTAACTTCATTCTACCCTCCTTATCTTTCCTCCATTGAGGAAAATGTCGTGCTTAAGTGTGGGGGGATGTTCGATTATGTATGCGTGTGAATGTTTGGATATATGTGTGTGCTTGGAGCCTAGTCCACTGTCCAAATTTCGATTTGAGGGCTCCCCTGCTCAGTATGCTTTGAATTGACAGTCTCTATAGTAATGTGCAACCTAGGGAGGTAGTGTAGCACTATGGAGGATGTTTATTAATAGACCAATAATTACACATGTTTTCACCCCATTCTGAAGTCGTTTGAGATGTGGATTCTAGTGTTTTAAGCCGATTTCACGCTAGGGTGTGTGTTTATGTCATATTTCAGGTCCCGGCGTTGAAATCGAGACAGAGAAACGAGTTCTGGGTCGAAAGGAGCGAAGTTGGGACAAAGTGAGCCGCAGGAGGAAAATACCCGGTCAGGTGGCCAAATACCCGACCGGGTATTCACTGTTTTGGGGCGCCCGAGAACCAGAGAGGGGCCCGGGCAGAATGCCAAAATCCCCGGTCGGGGATTACAGAGGCAGACCGGGGATTTTCTCTTTGTTGATGCGCGCGTTTTGGATAATACCCGGTCGAACCCCAAAATACCCGACCGGGTATTTCGACCGGGTATCGCGACCACGCAGCTGATAAAAGGAAAAGAAGGCCAACTTTCAAAGGGTTCCGAGTTTTTGAGAGAGAAATCGATTCCTAGAGAGAGAAAGCGACGAACCAGAGTTCCCAAGTGCCATAGCTTGATCTTCATCACCATTGGAGCCCGGCTTGAGCTTGGAGAAGTGCCGATTAACCGTCCAGGAGCAGAAATCCGTCTTCACAGTATGATTTCCGCGTCTGAATCTGCTTTTTGCTTCTTTCTCTATGGAGTAGTTCCCCCATTCATCTGAGTATGGGGAACCCTAGAATTGTATGCTAGGTCTGATTGTATGAACCCAAGTACAGAGTTTGTGAATTGATTATATTCGATTGAGGTTTGAATGATTGAATGACTTGAATCCTGATCAAATTCCTATTGTTTCTGCTTTGACCTAGAATGAGAATATCTGCCTAGGTTGATAGAGTATCCTTAATCGAAGGTAGCGAATTGGTGACTTTAGTCGAGGAGCCAATTCGCTATTCTGTACCGAATTCCATTCGGTAGTGGAGGTTTGGTTCGTTAGGGCCTCAATCTGTTTACTCCGGTGGAGGTTAGTCGCCCGCTAGAGACTCAGATTGAGAGGGTCTGGAGACCTTTAGTCGAGACTTCAGGCTAATTAAGAACCTTCCGCAGTATAACTTTCATGAAAACTGAACTTGGTAAATTGCAATCCGACTTAACTGCAGTCTAGGGGGAACCATATCCGGGTGACCTCTCTTGAGTTGACAACAACCGTTTACTTGCCTTGTGTTTTTGTTTGCTTGAGTTTGCACTAAAAGTTCACTGCTAGATAACGAGAATTCACCGAGTAGTCATCACATCTAGGACCCGGGTTGACATTAAAACCCAAACCCGCTATACTACGCTTTAGGAAGTGGTTACACTTGGCCATTTTCTAGAGTGACAGTAGGAGTGAGTCAAGTTTTGGCGCCGTTGCCGGGGACGGCTATGTTGTTGAAGAAAAGTGATTTCTGTTACTTTAGCATTTTCATTTTCGCATTGAGTGTTTGTTCCTTCCCACTTGTGCCTTCACGGGTTTGCATTGCTTGATTGTGTGCAGATAGTGCATGACCCGTAGCCAGTCGGGAGGTTTACCTTGCCGTTGAATCCTGAGATTGAGCGCACCTGCAAACAACTTCGGAGACAACAGCGAGCTAGACTGGCTACGGTGGAGCGCAGAGACGGCCAATTGAGCAGAGAATCCGAGGACGAATACGAGATGGAAGGCGATCAGAACCCACCTCCTCAGAACCAGATCCTGGGGAACGACCCAAATCCCTAGGGAGCTAGGGCCCATCATCATCCACCACCACCAGGTCCCACCTTGGAGTACTACTATACTCCACGGATTGCTGACATCCGCCCGGTCATCCTCTATCCGCCCATTCCTGCAAACAACTTCGAGATCAAGCCATGCTGGATTCAACTCATCACCTCCTCTATCCAGTTCCATGGCTTGAAGGATGAGGAAGCGCGGGTACATCTTTCCCATTTTCTGCAGCTGACGAACGGGTTCAAGCTGAACGGTGTCCCGGATGACGCAATCCGCCTTCACCTCTTCCCCCATTCTCTGGCGGGGAATGCTAAGAGGTGGTTGGAGACCCAGCCCCCATTGTCCATCACCTCTTGGGACGATTTGGCTGACAAGTTCGTGCACCGGTACTATCCGGCATCGAAGACTACGGAGATTCAGCGGGAGATCACTCACTTCCGCCAAGAGCCAGATGAGTCACTTCGTGATGCATGGGAGCGGTACATGGGATACTTCTGGCAGTGTCCCCATCATGGCTTCAGCGATGCATTCACAGTGGGGAACTTCTACAGTGCCCTCACTCCAGACAGCCAGAGGGTGATTGAGTCTCTATGCCCAGGAGGGGATATCCTTACTAAGACTCCACCCAAGCTGAACAAGATGATCAGTACCTTGGCTGCCCGAGATCATTCTTGGGGACAGAACAACAGGGGCAGGAATTCCCGAGGACCGTGGTGTGCATGCTATGGAGGCCAGATCCGGGTTAGAGCACAGGTGGCTGAGTTGGTGCAGACATTGAAGCAGCCTAACAGCCTCCTTCCGGGCCGAGGTGTAGCTACGCCTCCAGTAGCTCAGTGTCAGTGGTGTGAGAGCCCGAACCACCTGGTGGAGGATTGTCAGTCTATGAGGGAGTCCTCTACTCCCCAAGAGCAGGTGCACTTCATCGCCAATGCTCGGCGCCTGGACCCATACAGCAATACCTACAATGAGGGATGGCGCCAGCATCCTAACTTTGCCTGGAGCAGCAACACCAACAAACCACCTGGTTTTCCAGCACCAGCAGGTGGTTTTCAGCAGAGGCAGCCCTTCCAGGCTAGGCAGGGGCCACCACCACAGCAGCAGCCCTACCAACCTAGGCAAGGGCTGCCATTCCAGCAGCCCCAGCGCCAGTTTGCTCCGCCTCCAGCAGCCGCAGCTCCAGATAATCAGATGGATGATCTGAAGAATATTTTGGCGACATTCATGACCACCAGCCAGGCGAATTTCACGAGGGTGGACCAGAGCATAGCCTCTTTGGAGGCAGGATAGAGGAACCAGGGTGCTATTTTGCAAGATCTACAGCACCAAGTCGGTGCCCTAGCGCGCCAGCTTACTACTCGGGCCCCGGGGACTCTACCTGCCACCACCATCCCCAATCCACGGGACCCGCACGAGCAGCTGGATGCCATTTTCACCAGGAGCGGCAGGCCTACATCAGCTGATCCTGCCCCGACCAGGCAGGAGGCGCCACTACCTGCTTCAGCACTTCCAGCCGGTGATGCAGAAGTGCGGGTGGAGAAGGAAGCCCCTGCTCCCAAGCCACAACCAGTGGTGAAGGAGCACGTACCCCAGCTTCCCTTCCCCACTCGCCTACACAAAGACAAACTGGAGACTGAGTTTGCCAAGTTTATGGTAATGTTGAAGCAGCTCAACATCAGTGTACCTTTTGTGGAGGCACTGTCGAAGATGCCCAAGTATGCAAAGTTCATGAAAGATCTCTGCGCCAACAAGAAGAAACTTGGGGATCTCTCGACAGTGCTGCTGAGCGAGGAGTGTTCTGCTGTCCTGCAGAACAAGCTGCCCGAAAAGCGCAAGGATCCAGGGAGTTTCACTATCCCTCTTACTATTGGCAGCATGCATGTAGGAAAGTCCTTGGCGGACCTAGGCGCTAGCATTAATGTCATGCCCATACAAATTGTTCAAAAAGCTAGACCTAGGTGAACTTAGCCCTACTAGGATGAGCATTCAACTAGCTGACCGATCCGTTGTGCATCCTAGGGGTATCATAGAGGATCCTGCTTGTTAAAGTGGGTGCATTCACATATCCTGTTGATTTTGTTATTCTGGATATAAATTGATGATGTGGATGTGCCTTTGATTTTAGGGAGACCATTTCTTGCCACCGCAAGGCACTTATTGATGTGCATGATGTAAACTGATCCTAGCGTGCTGGGAATGAACAGGCTACTTTTTCTGTGACTGAGTTTGATCACTGTGCTATGATTGCCTGTCACACCTGTGCATGCTATTTCTGACCAGGTACACGAGCATGTCGTGTATCCGTCTGCATCTCCCTTTTTGCAGGGACCCTCCTATCGTTCCTTCGCCGCCACTCCAATCCAGCCTCGCCTCCGAACAAAAAGCTCAAGGAGGAGTGGCGGCCGAAGCCGCAGGTGCCTAGTCCTAACCGGACGAAAGGTGGAGACCACTATGAGCTGGTCCCACCTTCTGCATCACGATCACCCTGGCCAGCCGAAGTACTCACTCGCTTGCATCCTGCCGGATGGCCAGGTCGAGCTGACCAATGCCGGTGGTTGTACCCGTCGGGTGCAATGGCCATCATCTGAAGCTGTACCTCAAGAGCGATGTGGATCCGCTCTTGGAGGCACCTGTTCCGGCACGTCCCTGAGTATCCCCATGGGCGTCCAGCTAAAAGACGGTAAAGAAGCGCTTGTGGGGAGGCAACCCCACCACGGTTTGCATTTTCTTTTCCCTTTTTTTCTGAGTTTTTTGTGTTGTGTCGAGTCAGTTGCATGTCTGTAGTGAAGTTCGGTCGTCGTTGATGCCTCGATTTGGTGTTTTCGTGCAGGAGAGGTCGAAATTTGGGGAAAAATGAGTTTTTTGCCGAATTGGGGGAAATACCCGGTCGTGGGCCAAATACCCGACCGGGTATTTTTTTGGCTCACGCCCGGGGGCCCCCGTTTGTTCTCGGAGGGGAAAAAAAAGGGGAAATACCCGACCTCGTCCAAAAATACCCGACCGGGTATTTTGGTTCGCGACCGGGATTCCAAGCCCCTGAACGCAGCGTTTTAACTAAAGACCCGACCTCGTCCCAAAAATACCCGACCGGGTATTTTTGGTTCGAGGCCGGAGGTTTTAGAGACCCTGCACGCTGCGTTTAGCGAACCCCGTCGAGGATTCACAAATACCCGACCGGGGATTTTTCCTATTTAAAGGAAAACCCCCGGTCATTTCTCTCTCTACCCTCATTTTTTCCAAAATTTCTCCTCTCTCTACTCTCAAATCCTCTCCCTCTCTCCTCTTTGGCGCCGGCCGCCGGCCGCCGCCGGCCATTTTCCGGCGACTTTCCGGGGGACTTTTCGGCGACTCGCCGGCCATTTTCCGGCGATCCTCCCGGACGTTTTTTTTTCGCTTCCCTCGCGTCCTCACCCTTCCCTCGCGTCCTAGTACAGTTCTCCTTGTGTTTCCAGGTGTGTTTCTTGTTCATTTCTAGTTTCATGGAAAATCGAACTGTAGATTATAGGACTCGAGAACTGTGTTTGCCTGCCTGGTTTAGAGTAGGGTGAGGGATGATTGAGCTTGCATGGATTTATATGTGGTATATGTGCTGCCCGTGTGCTTATTGTGGTTGACTCTGTGGTCTTGCCTTGAATTCCGGTTGAGTTGATTTCAATTCAACCGGCTGTGCTTAACTGTTAGCCTAGGTGAGCCTGAGTGTGGGGGAAGTGTTGACCCCATGCCGTTG